>CM060666.1:32829913-33549913 GCA_030686955.1 Odontamblyopus rebecca
ACACACTGAACACACCGTACTAAGGACACCCCAAAGCCAAAGCGGGGAGGACCTTGAGAGCAGAGCGACCTCAGCAGACTCTGACTCTGCCTCCTGAGTGAAAAACACGTCTCTAAAGCGGCTCAAATCCTGGACTCCCCGGGGCCCCCGCAGCAGGACCTCGGGCCCCTGCAGCCGGGCCCCAGGAGGCCCCCATATCCTCCCTCTATCCTCCCTCTATCCTCCCTCTATCCTCCCTCTATCCTCCCTCTATCCTTCCTATATCCCATCAGCACACACGGCCAACGCTGTACTGCAATATACTGCACTGTACTGCGGAGTGTACTGCAACTGAGGACACGGCAAGGACAAGGACTGAACCAGGACTGAACCAGGACTAAACCAGGACTGAACCAGGACTAAACCAGGACTGAACCAGGACTAAACCAGGACTGAACCAGGTCTGAACCAGGTCTGAACCAGGAGTGAACCAGGTCTAAACCAGGACTGAACCAAGAGGAGTAAAGCAGAACTAAAGTAGGCCTAAACCAGGACTAAACTAGGACTAAACTAGGACTGCACCAGGACTGAACCAGGACTAAACCAGGACTATACTAGGACTGAACCAGGACTGAACCAGGACTAAACCAGGACTGAACCAGGACTAAACAAGGACTAAACCAGGACTGAACCAGGTCTGAATCAGGACTATACTAGGACTGAACAAGGACTGATCCGGGACTAAACTAGGACTATACTAAGACTAAACCAGGACTGAACCAAGGGGACTAAAGCAGGAGTAAAGCAGGACTAAAGTAGGTCTAAACCAGGACTAAATCAGGACTGAACCAGGACCAAACCAGGACTAAACCTGGACCAAACAGGACTAAACCAGGACTGAACCAAGAGGGCTAAAGCAGGACTAAAGCAGGACTAAACCAGGACTGAACCAGGACCAAACAGGACTAAACCAGGACAATACTAGAACTAATCTAGGACTAAGCCAGGACTGAACCAAGAGGACTAAAGCAGAACTAAAGTAGGCCTAAACCAGGACTAAACTAGGACTGAACCGGGACTATACTGGGAGTGACCAAGGACTACACTTAGACTGAACCAGGACTTAACCAGGACTAATCCAGCACTGAACCAAGAGGACTAAAGCAGGACTGAACCAGGACTGAACAGGACTTTACTGATTCCACCAGGACTGGACCAGGACTAAACCAGGTCTGAACCAGGATTGAACCAGGAGTGAACCAGGTCTAAACCAGGACTGAACTAGGTCTGAACCAGGACTAAACCAGGACTGAACCAGGACTGAACCAGGACCAAACAGGACTAAACCAGGACTGAACCAAGACGAGTAAAGCAGAACTAAAGTAGGCCTAAACCAGGACTAAAGCAGGACTAAACCAGGACAATACTAGAACTAATCTAGGACTAAACCAGGACTGAACCAAGACGAGTAAAGCAGAACTAAAGTAGGCCTAAACCAGGACTAAACTAGGACTGAACCGGGACTATACTGGGAGTGACCAAGGACTACACTTAGACTGAACCAGGATTTAACCAGGACTAATCCAGCACTGAACCAAGAGGACTAAAGCAGGACTGAACCAGGACTGAACAGGACTTTATTGATTCCACCAGGACTTCTCCCTGTAGCCCGGAGTGGCCTCTCTTTGCGGGACAGGGTGCATCCATCACCTGCACCCGGGGAGGAGCGTCGCCATGGAAACATTCCCAAACACACAGCGCTCCGACCGCTCCGAAGACGAACGCGTCGGCCTCGTATCGATCCCAAACCTGATTGATATTTGTGGGAGAATTCCAGTGTTACGGCCGATTGTCTCATAAATACAAACGATAACGCGGTTTGAACGAAAGAGACGGGGTATTCGACTTCTCCGGGGTATTAACTGCGAACACGGGACATATTTAAATCACCGTGGTAACTTTTATGGTTTTGAAAATGTTATGAATCGATCGAGCTTCATTTCAGACTCCAGTGGGTCCAAAAAGAGCATTAAAAACTGACAGAAAACGAACAAAACAGTCAAATATTCTATAGTCCAGATAAACAGTTCCTCGAGTGCCTCCAGAGTTCAGACGTGAACCTGACACTGATCAGGACCGAACCGGGACTGAACCAGGACTAAACCAGGACTGTGACAAGAGGACTAAACCGGGACTGAACCAGGACTGAACCAAGAGGAATAAACTAGGACAAAACCAGGAATAAACCAGGACTAAAACAGGACTGAATTAGGACTGAACCAAGACTATACTAGGACTGAATCAGGACTGTACTGGGACTGATCCAGGACTAAACCAGGACTGAACCAGGACTAAACCAGTACTGAACTAGAACTCACTATACTAGGACTGAACCAGGACTTTAATGATTCCACCAGGACTGAACCGGGACTAAAACCAGGACTGAATCAGGACTAAACCAGGAAAATACGCTCGCTTTTTACCAAAACTAAACCAGAACTAGATCAGGACTAAACCAAAACTAATCCAGGACAAACCAGGACTATACTGGGACTGAACTAAGACTAAACCAGGACTGAACCAAGACTGAACCAGGACTAAACCAAGGCTAAACCAGGACTGTACTGGGACTGAACCAAGACTAAACCTGGAATAAACAAGAATCAGTGTAGGACCAAACCAAACTGAACAAAAACAATGCCAGAACTAAACCAGGACTATAACAAAGACTCCAAGAACACACATATCAAAGGGAACCAGGACTAAACCAAGACTAAACCAGGATTGAACCAAGACTAAACCAGGACCGAACCAGGAGTGAATCAGGACTAAATCAGGACTGAATCAGGACTAAACCAGGACTGAATCAGGACTAAACCAGGACTGAACCAAGACTGAATCAGGACTAAACCAGGATTGAATCGGGATTAAACCAGGTCTAAACCAGGACTAAATCAGGAAAATACACCAGGTTTACACCAAAACTAAACCAGAATCAAACTACGACAAAACAAAGTCAAAACTAGGTCTAATCTAGTTCCAAACCAGAGGCCTGTACTGACAGTACCGGGTTCAGCCAGAGCTGTCTCACAGGACTAAACCAGGACTAAACCAGGACTAACCCCGGACTAAACCCAGACTAAGCCAGGACTGAACCAGAACTAAGCCAGGACCCAGATCCCAAACCCCCACCCTGCTCTTGTCATACGTTACATTCTGCTAAATTTTATTTCAGAAACAGTACAACATCTTCCAGTCCAATCCCGGGGCTTAAACCACGGACCGACTCACCCCTGTTGCCATGGAGACACATGCAACCAGGCGGTGCTGAGGCGGGCGGCCGTCGTCATGGCGACGGCCAGACGGCAGAGTGAGCAGCAGTTTCCATGGCGACGCACAAAGCATGTCAGACGGGCTCGTGTGGGAAATAAACAGCACACAAAGATGATGCAGCAGCTCTGGTCACGTGACCGCGGTGGCCAATCAGCTGCCCCCAACTCACAGAGCGCCCTTCACTGAGGGGCCCCGGAGCCGAGAGCCCGACGCCTACGCACTCAGGGGCCCCCGAGCTGAGAGCCCCACTCCCGCTTACTCAGGGGCCCCGGAGCCGAGAGCCTGACGCTTACGCACTCAGGGGCCCCAGAGCCGAGAGCCCGACTCCCGCTAACTCAGGGCCCCGGAGCCAAGAGCCCGACGCTACGCACTCAGGAACCCCCGAGCCGAGAGCCTCACTCCCGCTTACTCAGGGGCCCCGGAGCCGAGAGCCCGACGCCTACGCACTCAGGGGCCCCCGAGCCGAGAGCCTCACTCCCGCTTACTCAGGGGCCCCAGAGCCGAGAGCCCGACGCTTACGCACTCAGGGGCCCCGGAGCCGAGAGCCCCACTCCCGCTCACTCCAGGGCCCCTCTCAGTTTTGGAGTGGGAGGAAAATGCCTGAATTCCAATCAAAACAAGTTCTTGATTAATCCACAGGCTCCTGGCATCAAAAAATCAGCTTAAAAAAAAAAACGGCACTCACTGTGACAAACTGTCGGGGGCCCAGAGAATAGACGATTATCACAACAACAGGGAGAACTAAACCAAGAGGACTAAAGCAGGACTGAACCAGGACTGAAGCAGGACTAAACCAGGACTGAACCAGAATTATATTAGGACTAAACCAGGACTGTACCGAGAGGACTAAAGCAGTAGTAAAGCAGGACTAAACCGGGACAAAACCAGGACTAAACCAGGACTAAACCAGGACTAAACCAGGACTGTACCAAGAAGACTAAAGCAGTAGTAAAGCAGGACTGTACCAAAAGGATTAAACCAGGACTGAACCAGAACTAAACCAGGACTGTACCAAAAGGACTAAAGCAGTAGTAAAGCAGGACTAAAGCAGGACTAAACCAGGACTGTACCAAGAGGACTAAACCAGGACTAAACCAGGACTGAACCAAAAGGACTAAACCAGGACTAAACCAGAACTAAACCAGGACTGTACCAAGAGGACTAAAGCAGTAGTAAAGCAGGACTAAACCGGGACTAAACCAGGACTAAACCAGGACTAAACCAGGACTGTACCAAAAGGACTAAGCTAGGCCTAAACCAGGACTGTACCAAGAGGACTAAACCAGGACTAAACCAGGACTGAACCAAAAGGACTAAACCAGGACTAAACCGGGACTGAACCAGGACTAAACCAGGACTAAACCAGGACTGTACCAAGAGGACTAAAGCAGTAGTAAAGCAGGACTAAACCGGGACTGAACCAGGATCATATTAGGACTAAACGAGGACTGTACCAAAAGGACTAAACCAGGACTGAACCAGGACTGAATCAGGACTAACAACGACGAGCATTAGTGAACTCCTCCTGAACGTTATGGTCATGAATACAACATAAATAACTTGTTCACTCAGACTGATTCAAAGATTTAAAATTAAAAATGGATTTAGTGATGTAGATATATTAGCGTCGACAGACAGTTTAAATACTACAGATGTTCACAGATTAAATGTCGACCATTTGGTGTTGGGGCAGATTTATGAAGATGGTCAAAAATACACGACACTTTTCTGCAGGTATTTTGCCGTCAAAAGCATTGACCTTTTAGACCTTTTGACATGCAGATTTAATATAGATGGAAAAAGCAGTACTGTGTCATGTGACTTGTTTAAATTAATTGTGTTGATTGTGTGATGTGCATCGTTTTAATAAAAGTTACATTGAGATGGAATTTTGAGGTGGTTTTACGTTTATAAAAGGGATTATGAACCAGACCGACCGCTGCACTGACACTATTTAGTGAAAAAAGAGTTAGTATTGAATAGTGTAACATGAAGAACACTCTCCACTTTCTACTTTCTACTTCATAAAGTGTCAAAACGTATCAATCATCCATCTTCCTCCACTTTATCCGGGTCATGGGGGCAGCCCGGTCCTCTGTGCACTTGACCCATACAAACCCCTCTGCGGGTGCTGAGCCCACAGGAGGGTGAAACATCTCAATATAGAGTTATTACTTTTTCACTGTGCACGAATGTAAAAAAAAAAAACTTCATCAGTGTCAAATTCAACTCTGAGGAGTGTGGTTACATCATGTTACATCACTTTATGTGACTTTACATCACTTTGTGTTGAGCCTTCGACACTTTGGAGACTGTAGGTTTAATTAGGGCTGTCAAACGATTCATTTTTCAAATCTCAATTAAGATCAGAAATTCCATAGTTAATCACGATTAATCATATATTGAATTGCATGTTTAAAACTGTGTTATTTTGCGTTTTAAAGGCATAATGCGAAGCAATTTAGCATCACTGTTATTTTCTTTGCCGTGTCATTATCCACAGGTCTGTGGCGACTCTGCCGAATGATAGTTGTTTGGATCTGAGGTTTGCTCGGCTGCGATGCTCCGGTCGCTGCACCCGGGTGTTTAGCTCAGAGGTGCTAACTTAGACTAGACCTACTTCAGTAATATCATAGACCTTAAATATAAGTGGACTAAACGAGTGTGACGTCACCCACAGCGTCAGCGCCGCTCAAATGAGGCTCATGATGCCACAGTTACAGGAGGGAATTTGGAGCCAGGATCTATGTTATGAAAAGGATTTTTTTTTTTGACAGACAAAATAGCGGAAAAAAAATCAGGATCGTGTAGAGCAGGTTAATACGAACATTTTAAGACCAAAATGACGAGGCCACAGCAGGAGTTACAGAGAGAGGGACGGTAAGATCTCAATGTGAGTCAATGGGAAAAAGGGAGAGAAGGAGCCAGAAGAGCCTCCTGGAGCACTTCCTGTTTGGCACGCGGTGGCTAACGGGTTAGCTTAGCCCACTCATATAAACGGTCTATGGTTATACTGAAACTCTGCTCGACACAGGCTGCATTTAACTCTTCACTTGCAAACTGTAGTGTCTGGAAGTTTTTTAAAGTCAAATAAACAGTTCATCATGTTATGGATTCCATTAATCTAGTCGTGATTAACGCGTTAACACTGACAGCCCTAGTTTTAACACATTCTAGTGTGGACCCCATATGACACGGTAAAAGTGTTAAAATTAACAATATGAGTTGAACTGATGCTCTTGAATTGGCTGTGTGGAGTTTATACCTTTACCTCCTGGGTCCAAAAATCAATTAAATACTGTCCCACTTTAACTGTAGCTTTTAACTGTATGTTTTTAAATCGTACTAATTTGTTTATGTTGTAAGGCGATAATAATAATTATTATTATAAAAGGGGCAGCAGCTTTAATATATTTCCATCACTGTTTCCGAGCAACTGTACTGTAAACAAAGGCCAAAGCCTGTCTAATCTACACTGGAGTTATGATTAAATATAACAGAACATACAAAACAAAGACATGTGAACGTGTTTTTTGTTTATATCTTTGTTATTTTCCCTGATTGGATAATAAACGTGTCAATCACACACATCTGAACTCGAGGAGGTGATTAAAAAGTGTTGGAGAAATGTGGTTTCTAGATCCCAGGCAATTCCACCAAACCAGTGAATAACTAGAAACTATAACCAGCGCTCCTGTCACGCACTTTAAATTAGTAATAAGGTTATTATTATCTTCATTTTCCTGCTATTTTAATCCAACCACATCTGAAAATTAACTAGAGACATCTGACCGGCACAAATCTGAGGGACAGAGACAGGACTGGAGACAGGACCAAGGACAGAGACAGGACCAAGGACAGAGACAGGACCAAGGACAGAGACAGGACCTGAGACAGGATCAGCGACAGGACCAAGGACAGAGATAGGACCAGAGACATGGACCAGAGACAGGATCAGAGACAGGACCAGGGACCAGACCAGAGACAGGACCAGAGACAGGACTAGGGACAGGACCAGGGACAGGACCAGGGACAAGACTAGAGACAGAGACAGGACCAAGGATAGAGACAGGACCAAAGACAGGACCAAAGATAGAGTCAGGACCAAAGACAGGACCAAGGACAGGGACAGGACCAAGGACAGGGACAGGACCCAAGACAGAACCACAGACAGGACCGCAGACAGGAGCAGTCTGAGTTCACTGTGATTGATGGTTCTTCAGCCAAGGCCCCCCGCCTGCGGTGGGGGGCGGGAGACCCCGGTGTGACCTGTATGACTGAGGCAGAGGACGGACGCTCTTCGTCCTGATGATGGACACATTCATATCCATAAAGCCACGCCCCCTCGCGGACGGCCGGGGGGCCGGGGGGCCGGGCCAGGCCATATTTTATCCTCATGTTTGACTCATTTTGGACAGGAGCGACAGGAGTGATTTATAGTGCTGACCTAGATCCCCGTGTGCCTGATCAATACGGTTTATTTTTTTATTAAGGTCAAAGCAAAACAACAATATTATAGAATCCAGAATGATTTGGACAAGATTTATCATCGTTTTATGTCAGGTGAAGAGTTTGTGGGGACAAAAATATAATAAAAAAAAGTTTAGAACAAAAAATACAGGAAGAAGTTGCCTGTCAAATCCTCTGTCCCTGGTCCTGTCTCTGGTCCTGTCTCTGGTCCTGTCTCTGGTCCTGTCCCTGGTCCTGTCTCTGGTCCTGTCTCTGGTCCTGTCCCTGGTCCTGTCTCTGGTCCTGTCCCTGGTCCTGTCTCTGGTCCTGTCTCTGGTCCTGTCTCTGGTCCTGTCTCTGGTCCTGTCCCTGGTCCTGTCCCTGGTCCTGTCTCCGGTCTTGTCCCTGTCTCTGGTCCTGTCTCTGGTCCTGTCTCTGGTCCTGTCTCTGGTCCTGTCTCTGGTCCTGTCTCTGGTCTTGTCTCCAGTCTTGTCTCCGATCCTGTCCTTGGTCCTGTCTCTGGTCCTGTCTCTGGTCCTGTCTCTGGTCCTGTTTCTGGTCCTGTCTCTGGTCCTGTCTCTGGTCCTGTCAAATCCACCTCTTTCTGTATTTTGATCTGATATGATTCTGGTCCATTCCCTCTGTTGATTCTCAAGTCTGGCCAAATGTGATTGTGCAGTTGGATTTATTTCTTTTTTCAGTGAAACAAAAAAGCTCATTGTTCACCATCATTTACAAATAAAATCTAATTTCTCTCCCTCAGATGAACAGAGTTTAGTGTTTGGTTCATTGAGTGCGTTTAAATACGCATCAGTTTCCCGGTTATGAGTCTTATCCCGGTTATGACAGTTTTCTGGATGTGGCGTTTACATGAGCTCAGAGAAGCTAATGTCCCTGTGTACCTGAGGAATCAGACCATCCTGGATATTTATAATACTAAACTTGCTTAAAATGTAGAACCCTTTCTAACTTACGGCTTTTTAAGGTTTCTAACAACAAAAAGAAGACATACATTCAAGTAATGACGTGATGAAGATCCATTGATCGAAATGTTGTCATTTATTTAAGGCAGTTTGGGAGTGTGCAGGTTTTGTCTCACTGTCTTTGTTCACTGCAGTAGCCTTGTACCAGTGATGTGCGTATACCTATACCTTTTGTGATACATTCAAGTAAGAACATAAACTGTGGAGCCCTGTCACAGCTTCAGTAAAAGGTGTTTCTGACATATGCAAAAAAGACAAAAGAGCCTCACAGCGTCAGTTTAGTTCAAGAGCAAACAGCCTCAGAGGTGAGCCTGGTGTTAAAATGTGGCTGTATTAAACAGTAGACTGCTTTATTTTATTTATAAGTATGAAATATTATTACTTATAAACTTGATAGGACTTTGAGTCGTTTAGGGGAAAGTAACCATTTTTGTGACTTGAGTTTGCACATGCTCAGTACAGCTCCAGCGCTGAGAAATCAGGATACTGCGTCTACAGGTCACAGTATCTCTGAAAAACCCAGTGAGAGTCTCCGGGTTTTTTCTCACCGGGACGCTGGCATATCCAGAACTCTGAGATCAGGACACTGCGTCTACAGGGACACTCACAAAACCAGGATACTCAAAAAACCTGATAATAACCGTCATACTCAAGCACATGCATGCACTCAATATTCTGCAGAAATCTATGTTTTTCAGCCCCCGTGATACATTTTTTCCTTCATTGTTTTCCAATACAGATGGACCATGCAAGTTCCTGATTGGCTAATCCACCTGTCAGTCATGCCCATCTGAACTGTGGGAGATTCACCAGTGGATTATTGAAGTACTGGATTATTGGAGACGTGTGTTTTCTGGAGCACGGGCAAAATAAGTAGCTCTGAGTCGTAAAACAGAATCCCTCTGGCCAGAGTCCTGCACGGGTCTGATTTTGACAAACTGCCGCCTGTACCCGTCATACCTCAGTTTTGTTTTCGGAAAGAATTTAAATAAAATTCTGCACCCGATCCGAGTCGCTATAAATACATCCCGACACCCGAACCGTCAGACTTGAGTTTAGCCGAGGTGTTAGCCACGACTTTATACTCTTCACTCGCTAATTTTGTTTTCAGATCCTTTGGAGTCATTTTGAACTGCAGAACATCACGTGTGTGGCTTGAAAATGAACGTGGATTATGAATGAAATGGAATGAATATGGATTTTACATTTAATCGTCTTGTAAAAACCCCCATTTTTACATTTCACTAAAATACAGCCCAGTTTTTTGTCTGCACATGATGTATTGTAAACCGCAGATTAAACCCGCGCTCTCCTGCGTCCGACACGGCACAACATTTTTCACCCGTTTAATTAAAATTTGCAGTTCACCCGTCGGGTATTTGCAGGTACCTGAACACGTGCAGGACTCTGCTTATGTCTTAAAACTCTAACCCATCAAAAACACACAGACAGTTTACACACGAGGACTGTAAACGTTTGACTAATTTAGCAGAATAAAGGTTCTGCTATTCATTGTTATTAGTCTAATCAAAATGAGTGTGTAATTTGATCAGTTATAGCCCTTGTTAATATTAGGGTTGATATAGGTATGGATTTAGTAAACTAGAAGTAAACTTTACATTTAAAAACTTGGACAAACTAGGCAGCGTTTGTATTAAAAACTTTAATATACTGTACGCCTAGTGATGTGGAATTACTTTAACCATTCTGCCGTCCCTAACCAACCTCTCTGGTGCAAACTGCTGAGCTTTAAAATGACTATTTTTTTAGGTGAATTAAATTAAACTTGATAATTTTTACCTCCACGGGGGTCTCTGCAAGATGCTCTGCGGGGTCCTTAAAACAGTATTCAAAGCACTCACTTAAGTGTATAATTATAAAGGAAAAATACAAGATGCAAATGAGCGAATCAGACATATTGTAACGTCCTGTGATGTTTGATGGAGTGCTTAAAGGCCTTTCAGCGCTGCTTTTAAAGACAGGGAGGGTTTAAAAAGGAGCAGATCTGAGGCTTCCGCTGCGTTCGGAGAGCAGAGTAAGGACTTTAAAGCAGACGCATTGTGCCCGTGTCTGCTGTATAGTTTGAATCTGTGACACATGTGAACATTTTAATTATTTAAATTGATCACATTTGTGCCAAAATGATGCGACACTGCTGAATCCTACGTGTATCACCGATTAAGAAAATAAGACTAGAGAACAAAGTTAGAACGGAGCAGTGGGCACGTACCAGGAGCGGTGAAAACGGGGGTATATCCGCAAAATGGTGTCTTGAAAATAAATGATTAAAGATCACTCAAACATCACATCAAATCATTCCAAATTAGGGGTGGGACATTAATGCGTTAATTACAAAAGAAATTAATGCATTAAAATATTCAGGTGTTTTATCACAGTTTGCCAAACAACACGTGTCAGTGCACAATCTCGTGGTGCGGCAATTATACTGATGCTGATGTGCACAGTGCCGATTACAACAAAAGTGCATGAAACAAAGCAGCTTTGGTCTGGAAGCATTGACAAAGGCGTTGTTTATTGCAAACTGTGCAGAAAAGAGTTTGCAAATCACAGAAATACCTCAACCCTACGATAGAAGTGCAAAACATGTGACAGCAGCACAGAAACCGCTGGAGCTGTTGACGGGAGCAGTTCTGGTCCGAGCACAAACAAGAGAGAACAAACTCGAAGGAATGACGGGCTTCAGGAATAAAATGAGTCGACTGAAATTCATTTCCATAAAATAAATGTTGCTTTTGAGGCAAATATTGTTATGTGATTAATTGAGATTAAGTAATTACAAACCCTGTAATTAATTAGATTTTTTTTTTTTTAATCAAGTCTCACCCCTACTCCAAGTACAACTTCAGGTGAATAAATGGCTCTGAAAAGTCCATTTTGCAGAATGGGTCTAATTTAAAGGGGCAGTACTTTTTGGGTTGAGGGTCAGACACAAGCTTGAAGAAGATTTATTGCTTTATCTGGAATCTTTGTTGAAATAAATCTCCAGGAGAAGCTACTCGGCCAAGTCACAGGTCAGATCTAGGAATAAAACACCTATAACTGAACAGCTGCATGGTAGATACGTTTAATGCAATACTGTGGAATAGTCCTGGTAAAGCAATAACATCTCCATGGAGATGACCGAAAAACTAAACCAAGAAACCAGGATGGAAATAGAAATAAGTAGCAGTAGTTGTAGTAAACCAGGACTGAACCTGAACTGACTAAACTGGGAATAAATCTGGACACCAGTTCTGAACCAGGATCAAAAAAGCCACAAAGCAAAAGCCAACCCAGACTGAGCCAGGACTAATCCAGAACTAAACCAGGACTGAAAAAGGACATGTGGTAGTGGTGCAGTGAGGAATGACGCTGAGGTCTGGAGCTGCTATATTTGTGTTTGGATCAATGAGCACAGTGTTCATCGACTCCCTGCTCACTCACAGTGAGAAGGTCCGAACAGCAGTGAGGAGGTCCCTAACAGCAGTGAGGAGGTCCCTAACACCAGTGAGGAGGTCCCTAACAGCAGTGAGGAGGTCCCTAACACCAGTGAGGAGGTCCCTAACAGCAGTGAGGAAGTCCTAACACCAGTGAGGAGGTCCTAACACCAGTGAGGAGGTCATTAACACCAGTGAGGAGGTCCTAACACCAGTGAGGAGGTCCCTAACACCAGTGAGGAGGTCCTAACACCAGTGAGAAGGTCCTAACACCAGTGAGGAGGTCCTAACACCAGTGAGGAGGTACTAAATATCAGTGAGGAGGTCCTAACACCAGTGAAAAGGTCCTAACACCACTGAGGAGGTACTAAATATCAGTGAGGAGGTCCAAACACCAGTGAGGAGGTCCTAACACCAGTAAAGTCCATATATGTAGGTGAGGAATGTCCAAATTTACTCCAATCAGAGACGCCGGTTCCTTCACTCTTTCCACATAACCATTCATCAGAGAGCGAGTGTCTTGCACAACGACACACAACAACGTTCGGCAACATGGTCTGAGCTGGAATCCAGTTACCAACTTGTGCCAATTATAAGAGGTTGGCGAGGCTCCTCCCCTGTGCCTCTGAGCAGGACACATGTTCTTCTCTGTCCCCTGTCTGTCCCTTGTGTCCCAGATTCAGGGCCCTGAGCTGATTTGTGGCCCGTGTATTGATGTGCTCAGTGACAGATGATGGATGGTCTCGGGCTTCTGCTCTTGTTTCCACAGGACCTGGCTCTCCTCTGTCACCGGGGCATCCTGTTCTATATTCTGTCATGAATATCTCAGCCAAAACTCATGCTGTAGCTGCATTCACTCAGTCCTGCACATGTACTGTAATATTCAGTGTCTGTATAAGTGGCCTACAGTGCTACATTCCTCATTCATTTCCCCCACAGAACATAGAAAATTCAAATATTAAGTTGAATAGGGACGATGTAACTTTACTCTCAGATTGGTCTCGAATGTTCCACTGCGCATTGCTAAAAAAAGATGCATTCTTACTATGATCAGTAGCTCTTGTCCGCAGATCTGACTCGTATCCTATCCCGGTAGCATCGCTCTGGCACAGACTGCAGATAGACGGATGCAGAGGGTGACGGGAGGGGCCAGTCCCGTGTGCCGTGCTCACTCACTTTACTGTACGTAAATGCGCCTGATCATTAACCCGTCAATCCAAATGACGTTCTACCTCCCAGAAGGTTTCAGCCGCTCTTCACTTTTGGTCAGTCCGCCTCATTCACACACCTCCTGCTTTCAAAATGAGCTGCTAAAATTAAAACAAATCCGATTTCTATTCAGGGACCTTAATTTTTGGACAAAGGTCGTGACAAAAGTATCCAATATTAATCCCGGCTAAAGCGCCAAAAGAGCGAGAGGCCGCACTGAGGTTAATGCCGTACTACGGAACATTATAATGAAAGCAGTAACTTCTGTGAGCAGGTGACGTACCCATCCATCCACACACACTTCCTCCAGCTCTTTCAGGGGGTTTCTGAGGCGTTCTGAGCTCTTCTCTCACGGGAGTTTGAAGTGGTGGGTGGGAGGTGCCAAATTAACACTAAGGAAAGTTGAATGAACACTAGGGGAAGTTGAATTAACACTAGGGGACGTTAAATTGACACTAGAGGAAGTTGAATTAACGCTAGAGGAAACTGAATTAACACTAGGGGAATTAACTTCAACCATATTAACCCAACCCAAACCCCCATTTAACTTTCAAATAGTTAAAATAACAGTTTTTGTGTTAAAAACAACTCTGAAATATTCAACCCTAAAATTTTAATCGCTGCTAATTTTTCGCTGGGTACATCTCCAAAACTTACAGTTTTCAAGTTAACGGCTGCATTTACCTTTAGTTCAGTAGAGATCAACAATTCCAGGGCTGAAATTACCCAAATGATTGTAGTGAAGGTGTGTGGAGTTTAAAAACACAATGGAGCATTTTCATTTAACTCTGTGTTTTCTGACAGAGAAATAAACTCAGCCTAAATGTGCAGGGTGTGTGTGTTAAACCTGTGATTGAAACAAAACACAACTCCAGGTCTGTTTGTGATGAGGAAACACATCGTAGATCTGAAATAGCGTCATACGGCCCCTTTAAATCCTGATTTATTGTTGACTGATTGTTCCTGATGACGTCGTCGTGGCGTCGGGTCCGTGGAGCTGGACTCTGGTACCTGCCTGTGTGTAATGGTTTGCTAACAGTACATTAGTGCTGTAGTGTGTAGAGCATCCATCATGAGCCCCCGTGTGTGCAGCTCATGGCTGCGTTCTGGCCCCCGGCCCAGGGCCAACTGGACCAGAGCCAGGCCCTTCAGCACATGGGAGAGTGCAGCCTTATGGGTGTCACACTGGAGTCCTATGGGTGTCACACTGGAGTCCTATGGGTGTCACAATGGAGTCCTATGGGTGTCACACTGGAGTCCTATGGGTGTCACAATGGAGTCTTATGGGTGTCGCACTAGAGCGTTTTTGGTGTCGCACTGGAGCATTTTGGGTGTCACACTGGAGTCTTGTGGGTGTCGCACTGGAGTCTTATGGGTGTCACACTGGAGTCTTATGGGTGTCACACTGAAGTCTTATGGGTGTCACACTGGAGTCTTATGGGTGTCACACTGGAGTCTTATGGGTGTCACACTGGAGTATTATGGGTGTCACACTGGAGTCTTTTGGGCGTCTCATCTGGAAAGAGGCTATTTAACGTCCTGTTACACTATTATTACTCAAGCTGGAGTAAAGTTTTGGGGTCTGAAAAGTGCTCCGAGAGTTTCCCGGCAGAGTGCGTTTGGGGGTTGAATTCCCAGAGCTCGGATCTGAGGTGTTTAGTGCAGAGGATTTAAAGATGAGACGAGCAGATGATCCTCCTGAAGCCTGATTGGTCTGATCTGAGCAGATCACATGTACAGAAGAGAAAACGCTGAGCCGGCCACAAAACTGCTAACATACGAACATGTGCAAAAGGCTGTCTCTGCACCTCTCCTTTACCTCCTCCCTCGTTCCTCCACCTGCCTCTCCTCCTCCCTCCCTCCCTCCCTCCTCCACCCATCTCTCCTCCTTCCTCCTCTGTCTCTCCTTCGCGTGTAAATCTGATTTTTCTTTCCTCCTTCCTTCCTTCTTCATTCCTGCCTTCTTTCCATCTTCGTTCATTCCTGCTTCCTTCCTTCTTTCCACCTTCCGTTCTTCTTTCCTCCATCAATTCCTTTCCACTTTCTCTCCTCCCACTCCTTGCTTCCTCCTTCCACTCCACGTCATTTTCATCCTTTCTTCCTCTTTCCTCCTTCCTCTGTCCCTCTCCTTCCTTCTTTCCTCCTTCCTTCCTCCCTTCTCCCTTCGTTCCTACTTCCTTCCTTCTTTCCCCCTTACACTCTTCTGTCCGTCTTTCCTCCATCCTTCCTTCCCACTTTCTCTCCTCCTACCTCCTTGCTTCCTCCTTCCAATCTATGTAATTCTCCTTCTCTCTTCCTCCCTTCTTCCTCCCTCTCTCTTCCCTCTCCTTCCTTCCTGTTTTTCCTTCCTCTCCCTTCCTTCATACTTCCTTCCTTCTTTCCACCTTCTGTTCTTCCATCCTTCTTTCCCACTTTCTCTCCTCCCTCCCTCCTCACTCTCCTCTCCCTTTCTCTCGCTCCTTCCTTCTTTCCACCTTCCTTTCACCTTTCTTCCTTCCTTCTCCCTTTGTTCCTACTTCCTTCCTGCTTTTTCTCCTCCTACCTCCTCGCTTCCTCCTTCCACTCCATGTTATTCTCCTGCTTTCTTCTTCTCTCCTCCCTCTCTCTTCCCTCCCTCTCCTTCTTTCCTCCTTCCTTTCTCCTTCCTTCTGCCTTCATTCCTACTGTACTTCCTTCCTTCTTTCCACCTTCTGTTCTTTCATCCTTCCTTCCCACTTCCTCTCCTCCTACCTCCTTACTCCCTCCTTGCACTCCATGGCTCTCTCCTTCTTTCTTCCTCTCTCCTCCCTCTCCTTGCTTCCTCATTTCTTCTTTCCTTCTCCCTTCATTCCTGCTTCCTTCTTTCTTTCCACCTTCTGTTCTTCCACTTTCTTCCACTTTTCTCTCCTTTTTCCTTCTGCAACCTCACACGTGCTTCCTCCTCCCTTCTTTTCCTCTCCCTCCTCTCTTTCTCATCCTCCTCTCACCTCCACTCTCTCTCCTCCTCTTCTCTCTCTCCTCTGAAAACACGATTTGTCCATTACTCACCTCCAGCCCGGCGCTCCCAGACCTCCTCACTACTCTCCACTCTCTCTTTCCCTCCTTCTCCCATCGTTCTTCTGTTTCTCGTCCACTCTCCTTCGCTCCCTCATGCCTTTTCCTTTTCTCATTTTTCCCTTCATCCTCCATCCTCCTTTTTCCACTCTCCTCCTCCCTCCCTCTCTGTCCTTTCACTCTCGCTTTTCCCCTCTTTCCTCCCTCCGTCCCCTCTATCCTCTCTCTCCTCCCTCACTCCTTCCCTGTCTCCTCCCTCCCGTTCCCTCTCTAATCTCTCTCCTCCTCCCTCTCTTCTTTCTCCCTCCCTCCTCCCTTGCTCCTTCCTCTCTCCTCTCTTTCCTCTGTCTCTCCTCTCTCCTTCCTCCTCTCTCCTCCCTCTCTCCTCTCTTTCCTCTCCTCTCTTTCCTCTGTCTCTCCTCTCTCCTCCCTCTCTCCTCCCTCTCTCCTCTCTTTCCTCTGTCTCTCGTCTCTCCTTCCTCCTCTCTCCTCTCTTTCCTCTCCTCTCTTTCCTCTCCTCCCTCTTTTGTCTCTTTCTCTCTGTTTCCTCCCTCTCTCTCCTCTCTCTGGTTCCTCCCTCTTTCCTCTCCTCCCTCTCTCTGGAGTTACATAACTTGAGTGTGGAGCGATAAAGTCACAAAAACAACTCCCAGCGAAATAACTCTGACTCAAATACACTGCACCATGGTTTTTACTGTCACTTTCACAGAAAAAATGTTCCGCAGTTTGGCATTAAACTTATTTATCTAACCGCACAAACATATTAGTCTGGCACCAAATCTCACCGAGCAGAGACCAAAGACCACAGAACACTGATACTCAGCAGCTGATTTCATCCACATTCCCTGAGGGTGAGACGCTAACTGGAGGCACTGCTCTGTCTGAACCTGTTACTCAAGTTAAGCTTTAACCTGAGCTTTTTTTTTTTTACATAATTTGACCAGAAAGAACTGACTTATCTGAACTAGGGTTAGGCGTGATTAGTCGACGAATCGATACTTGAACATTAAGACATTTGTTGATCATGTTCATTTTGAACTGGCAAACCGAATGCAGGTCGTGGTGCGTTCAAGGAGACGAGACTGCGTCAAACACTGGAGTCTCACCTCTCGGCTGTGGCTCCTCCCTGTCCCTGTACCACTCTGGGTTATTCTTCTGTTATTATAACCGGGATACTGTGGCCTGTATGCGCAGTATCCCCGTTACTGCAACATAAAGGTAATGCGTCAAAAGACAAACATGATTTCATTATAGTTTTATGTCTCCAACAGCGCGATATAGGCACAGAACAGACTCTCCATCCGCTGTCACAGAAAGAACACTCATATTCCACTGAGACGAGTCTTTTAGTCTAACAGAAGCTGATGCATCAGGGCACAGAGAGAGCTTTTTTTCAGTGCTTATAGTTCATGCAAATGAGCCATGTGGTTTTAAGTTTTGTTTCTGTAAAACATAAACAAATGTGCCAAAGCTGCACATTATAATCTCAAACAAGCTGATGTGGCTTTATAGTCGTTATGGTTTATATGTTGTAAAGTTGAATTTGCTCATGAGTTTAGGTAAAGTTTATCTGCCAACATTTCTCCTGTTATTAAAGATCTCGTGGAAAAACATGCAGTTTTTTTGTGTTTTCATTGCATTTGAATATATAAAAGTATTTGGCTTGTAACTCTGATGTCACACATGACTTTTGGGTCCAAAGAAACAATAATAATAATACGGTTTGTGGTTCAAAACGACAAAACACATTTTCACCTCCTTTTTTAGTGAGGTTCCAACTAGAGCATGGAAACCCGACGAGAACCCCACATGTTCAGATGGGTATGAACAAATATTTAGAACTTCTGTTGGGGCTCAGGTCGGACTCGGACACATCAGCGCTTCAGCTGTTTCCTGTCTACAGTAAAACCACTCGCATTGAGACTCTGAAGTGTTCGCAGCTCAGAGCTCTGCACTTTTAGTTTAAATACAAGTTCAAACTGTGTTATTATTATTTTCAAATGGGGTGCAGCACTTCAGACATGTGAAAGGTAAGATAAGGTAAGGTAAGGTTTATTTATATAGCGCTTTACACAGACACATGTCCCCAAAGCGCTTTACACAGCATTTTACAGAACATTCTTCATTCACTCCATACCCGGTGGTGGTAAACTACTGTTGTAGCCACAGTTGCTCTGGGGCAGACTGACGGAGGCGCGGCTGCCAAGCCAAGCGGCGCCAACGGTCCCTCTGACCACACATCTTTCACACCTACAGTGCATGTTTTGAGTTGATGGGGAAACCGGAGTGCCCGGAGGAAACCCATCCAGACACGGGGAGAACATGCAAACTCCACACAGAAAGGCCCGGGCGACCCGGGATCGAACCCGCAACCTTCTTGCTGTGAGGCATGAGTGCTAGCCACTCAGCCACCGTGCCGCCGTTGGTATGAAACACAGGAAGTAGAGTCAGTATCGCCAATCTGCAGCTTCACCTCAATCCGTGCGCTGTGTGGATGTAAACAGACACACATGGAGGACGACTCTTGACTTTACTTTTAAAGAACACCTTAAACTGGATTAATAGTGCAGTTTTGTGGACTGGGGTCATCATTTGCAGAGGACAATTTCTGTTGATAATGTGGATGAGGCGCTGCCCATAAATTTACCACTGAGTCGGCTAATAAAGTCTTCATTATATTCGCTTTATCCCAAGTTTGTATTTTGCGTCTTTGTGTGGAAGCCTTTTCTAAGTGAACACAGTGTTAGGGTTTGGATATTCCTCTCTGTTGTGGACATAAATAGCGATGGGAGAACGTGTAACGAGGCGATTTGGAAGAACGGCGACGGCAGAAATCCATCAACTGGAAAACCACAGAATGACCGTTCCTCCTCGCCATTTGTGTTGGTTTCTGATCTGTTCAAACCGCGGGACACGACACTGTGGCGTATTTTACATTCGGATCAGTCAAATCCTTCCTCCCCCGGGCACAAACACTAGTGCGAGCTGTGCCCTTTTGTGTCACAAAGTGTTCCTGTCTCTGCAACATTGATTTATGCTCATAAACCTGCTGATGCCCCCAACGCCAACTGGCACCAACTGGCACCGACTGGCACCGACTGGCACAGACCCGCGGCCTCCAGTCTGCTGCTCAAACTCCACTGTTACATGGACACGTTCTGTTACCGCCAAATGAAATACTCAGCAGTGACCGTCACAAGTCACTTTGGCTGTGTCAGGGTTTTAGGCTCGTTCCAAAAGGTTTAAGAGGACATTTTCCATTAGAATTTAATTTAAGGTCTTATTTCCTCAGATGATGTTATTTAAATGTACACAGACAGTACACTGCAGGAAAGCTTGGCCAAAATGACGATATAAACACTTAAATCTATCACAAAATGAGTTAAAAGTACTGAAATTTTCTGTCCATGCAGCAAGATCACTTTGCTGGAGAAGTTATCGTAAAATAAACGACTCTAGACTAGAATGAAGCAGCCTCAGAACTAAAGTTATAAAGTAAAAGAAAGTTGTTTATTCTACTCCATTCGACCAAAACTTAATATCGAACCCTGGTGGAGATTTCAGGGAAACAGCCAATATACTGAGAAGTGCAAATATCGGCCAAAACATCGGTCTGTTTGTCTCTCTCTTTTTTTAAATAACTTTTGTAATTTTCTGTAATAACAAAGGAAACATAAAAGACAGCAAAATATACAACTAACAAAATAAAACAAAACTAAGACACAGGTTTAAGACACAAGACGAATACAGAATATTAGAGAATCAAAGAGTCAGTGATTGGTCAAAAACTCAAAAACAGGCAACGAACAATCACAGGAAACATGGAAAAGGAGAAGTGTCCCAGAGCGCCCCCTGTCCTCTGTCTGAAACACAAACTGCAAAAAAGCTTGGCCAAAGTTTAAGATATAAACACTTAAATCTATCAGAAAATGACTTAAAAGTAGTGAAATGATCTGTCCATGCAGCAAAATAATTTTACTTGACAAGTTGTTTTAAAATAAACGACCTCTAGACTAGAATGAAGCATTAGGCATTAAGCTTCTGGTCTTGTAAGTCGATAATAAATCTGAAAACAAGATGAATAAACTAAGCTTAAAAATCTTAATCAGAGAAATTTACAATTACTTTTTACCACACTCTCTCTTCCCTCTCTCCTCCTCTCATCTCTTCCTTCTCCTCTCTTCCCTCTCTCTGTCCTCTCTCTCTTCTCCCTCTCTCTTCCTTCTCTCATCTCTTCCTTCTTCTCTCCTTCCTCTCTCTGTCCTCTCTTCCCTCTCTCTCGCCTCTCTCCTCCCTCTCTCCTTCCTCTGTCTCTGCTCTCCCTCTCTCTTCTCCTCTCTCCTCCCTCCATCCTTCCCCACTTTCTCCTCCTTCTCTTGGTCAGATCAGAGAAATCTGCAGTTATTTTTTACCCCAAACTCATAACAGAGCTGTAGCAGGTTTTGTGCTGATTTCTCGTCTCTCTGAAGTGTCCAAATAAACTTGTCTATTCTACTCTGCTCGACTAAAACATAATATCGAACGCTGCTGGAGATTTCAGGCTAACAGCCAAAATACTGAGAAGTGCAAATTCAGACAGACAGTTTGTGCAAATAAGACACGAGACTAATAAAGCAGGTTAGAGAATCTATGTCTATGTTCAGACTGCAGCCTGACGTGACCCAAATCCGATTTTTTTCGCGCCTCTGCGACTTGTATCTGATCTTTTAATGACAGTCTGAATGACACAGATCTGATTTTTTCACACGTGACCCAGGACACTTGGATATATGCTCCTAAAACCAGTTCATATCCGATCTTTCATTTGACTTCAGTCTGAACGGCCAGGACGCATTCATCCGACAAGCGACAAATGTCATTATTCTCGGCTGAGGTACGTGGAAACTGAGTAGGTGCTCACAAATGTACACACGTTCTTCTCGTCATATGAAAATCGTGTATGAACTCTGTGTCAGTGAAGCAGTGAAGCACATCTTAATCCCACCGCTCTCCGCGACTCTGCACCCACACGTTCCTTTCTTCAGACGTTGCTGCCACTGCCCCAAAAACCGGCAGAAACCTCGTCCTTCTCCTTCTCAATCTCCTCCTTAAAACACATAAGTTGTACATGTTTTACATGCACGTTGCACATAATTGTGTTCATTTTAAATATGGATGTTTTGTATGCAAAGTTTCGCATGAACTTGCCCCCCTCCTTTACAGGATTTTGTTAAAGCAAAGACGGTCAGCGGGAACTAGAGCCACAGCCCCGGGGAGCTGTGAGGTCCCACACAGAAGCACGACATTCAGACAAACTGTGCTCTCAGTCAGAGGCACAGTTCTGGAACATTCTCCCATTATCTATAAGAGAGAGTCCAACACCGGCCACTCTCACATCACACTTGAAACAGTGGCAAAAGAAAAATCAGACTTGTGAACATTTTTAGTGTATAATTGTCATTATTGTTTTGCTGTTAAATCTCTGGTGTTACCTGTAGGGACGACAGATGGAAGTAGCATTGCGTACACTGCAATGTTGTAGATGTTCATTAATATGCACTGTCCCTAAATAAATTAAATAAATAAATACATGTTCTGGCTCCGGTACAAAAGCAACTTTAAAATCCCCAGATGCTCAATGCAGAGTCCACGTTCAGGCGACTTCTGTAAACACTGAGTTCGCTGCTGTGACATGGTCGCGTCGTCCTCTGCTCACGCGGAAGACACTTCTGGGGCGTTTAAAGTTCACACTGGAGATCACAGACAAGTCGCATTTAATTGGAAATGTGAACGACCTCGCCAAAAAATCTAATTTCACCAACAAATCTGAATTGAGCATTAAGCCCTGCAGTCTGAACGTAGCTGAAGAGTCAGTGATTCGTCAAAAACACATTCAGGGGAAAAGAAGAAGTGTCCCAGAGCGCCCCCTGTCCTCCGTGCGAAACACATATTCTGTAAAATAGTGAATCTATGCTGCTGTACTCAAAATAGTGTCATGTCTGTGCAGCCTCAGTTCGACCCCCGTCTGTGTCCAAAGTGCTCCTGTGCTCAGGCTGAGTCAGCACAGCCGACTGCTCCAGATGCCCCGCAGCTGGGCTTATTAAGAGTGAGCACGGGGGAGCAGGGATCAGCCGGAGAGACCGGCGAAAGAACAAGAGGGCGAGAGATGTGACACTACGGCTCAGGGACTTTTAACTACTCCTTTAGTTAGATGAAGGTGCTGAAATAAAACAAGGTGTGTGCAAGTTGGTTCTGCATTTTGGATGGAGTTTTCCTGCTGATCACATAAACAGAGGGATTCTGTTTTACTGCTCACTGCTGCTATGTCCTCTTATTAGGCTTGGTCAGGACTGCTTAAACTGGAGAATATTACCTCTGGTGCATGTTTCTTATTTTATTTATTTGTAAAGGGACAGCATGTATTTATGAACAATTAAAATATAAATACCGTAAAATTCCAAATAAGAGCTGGAGCCTTTATTTGTTTCAATCACTTAAGAGACGAGGCGTTTATTTGAGACCAGGAGGTGGAACAGGAGATTAATTCCTTCCTCACAAAAACCTACTCAGTAAGACTATAATTTAGGCAACTTTCTGTACAGACGTAGGTGAGTTCATTTGACTTCTTAGGTTTTTTTAAAGACAATGTAGCCAAGTGTATTTTTACCTTGTTGACATGTTTCGGCTTCATCTTCAGAACTGTCACCGGGGTTGGTGGTGATGTGTCGTATATCATATTACTTCCGGTGGGCGTGGTCGAAACCTTCCCGAAACACGCAGAAATTTCTTCAGGAAGTTCAAACCACAGCAGGGCACAAGGAGAGCTGTTTTTTCAGCGCTGATAGTTTATGCAAATGAGCTATGAGTAGTTTTAAGTTTGGTTTGTGTAGAGACGACGCGAGCATCAGTCCTGTGTCCTGTTGTTGCAGCTCGACTTCTGTCTTCAGCACCAACATTAGACTCTGCGTTTATTTATTTGGAACCGCCGCTTATTTATCAAGATATATAAATATGCACCTGCACCTGGCGTTTAAAGGGGACCCGACGGTTCATTAGAATGCAGCTCTCGTTTCATGTTTCCATAATGATTAATCCTCCAGTATATGAAAGATCTTTGTATCAAAACCATATATTTAATCCTAAACTAAAACTATTGTTGCTATCCATACCTTTTCATGTTTAATGTTTTCCAAAGTCTCATCCAAAGCAAGTCTCTGGGAACAGCGAGAAACTATTTGGAACTCAATAACAAAAGAGACTTTGTAAAACGACATAAAAACAAATAAGAAAGCAGCTGCACACACAAAATATTCACATTTTTGGTTATTATTTGTCAACAAGGACCATTTTGTTATCCGAGATGGTCATTTTCTTAATGAATCACAATGAAAATGTTAATTTGAAGCAAGTTTTGGACATACTGTGGAGTTATTTATGTTTTCTTCTTCTTGTCGTGGGTTAATAGAGGTGGAGCGCCCAGAGGAAACCCACCCAGACACGGGGAGAACATGCAAACTCCACAGAGAAAGGCCTGGGGATCGAACCTGGCGCCTCCGTGCACTGTGCTCTGACGGTACGCGGCAGGGCTAACCACTCTGCCGCAGATGAAGCCGTCGGCCTTGGCGCGGCCCTGACTCAGCTGACGGGCACAGGATTGATGCCCGCCTCGCGCCCTTTGACCCCCGCGATGATCTGAGCGGTGACAGGCACAAACCAATCAGCGGCGCCATTATTCAAGCTCACGCGCCCAGAGAGCACCATAACTCACCCCAAACAGGTCCCCCGCGCCATCACTCACCCCGACCCCGGCAGCAGGTCTGACAGGGCCGAGCGGGCGGGGTTCAGATGTATATATGCATGTGTGTGTGTATATAAATACTAACACTAAATACAAAAATACACACAATCAATCAATTAAATACTATATATGTTTTTAAATTGTACTCATTTGTGTATGTGAAGCGACCTTGGGTGTCCAGAAAGACGCCTAATAAATAAAATCTATTATTATTTTTTATTATATGTCTGTATGTATGTGTTTATACGCATGAAAACGCACATGCGACATACAACAAAAAGCATTAAGATTCTTTGAAAATGCAAGAAAATGCACAAAATGGACTTAAAGAGCACATTTTCAGGAGCCTGTGGTCAGTCCGAGTGTTTGTGTTGCCGTTTGTGTTTGATTTTCAGCAAAAAGGTGAAATTGACGAAATAAAAAACGACTTTGGGACGTGTTTAACAGCACAGATCTGCTCATCTGTTGTGGTTCGGCTAAATCGGTTGTTCAAAGCTCAGATTAAAGTCTAACAAAGCCACAGACGGAGCATGCCTACAGTTAGCGTCACAAACCCGGGGAAAGTGGATGACATCAGCCGGAAAGTCTCAGTGTCGATACTTAAATGAGTGAAGTCCCTGGTTCTTCCACGGTTCTGGGGCTCTGGGTCAGTCTCTGCTCTGGGTCAGATGCAGCGAACAGACACAGGACACAGAGCAGGTCCTTCACCCGCACTCTCTCTCTCTCTAATAATAATAATAATGCATCAATAATAATAATAATAAATAATAATAAATTGTATTTATATAGCGCTTTTCACGATACTCAAAGACGCTTCACAAAAATAACAATACAAAGAACACATCATAACATTACAAATACAACATTAAGTTCATAAAATTGAACGTTCAGAAAAAAATTTAAAAATCAGTTTTATATAAGGCTTTTCTGGACGCTTTACAGAGCATTATTCATTCACTCCAGACCTGCTGATGGTAAATTACTATTGTAGCCACAGCTGCCCTGGGGCAAACTGACGGAAATGAGGCTCCAAACTGCCCCCTCGGCCCCTCCGACCACCACCAACGCTCACGCACACTCCACTTTCATACTGGGCGATGTGGGTGAAGTGTCTTGCCTAAGGACACAAGGACGGTTTTTGTGACTGGCGCCCCCCTGTGGCACCTGGAGTTCCCAGCGGCCTCCCATCCAAGTACTGACCAGGCCCTGCTGAGCCTCTGAGATCTGACGGGATCAGGCTTT
Source organism: Odontamblyopus rebecca (assembly GCA_030686955.1). Lineage (NCBI taxonomy): Eukaryota > Metazoa > Chordata > Actinopteri > Gobiiformes > Gobiidae > Odontamblyopus > Odontamblyopus rebecca. The sequence continues at coordinate 32,855,356 of CM060666.1, forward strand.
GACAAACTGGTCTCTCTCTTCAACTCAAAACATGCACCGTCAGTCTGCCCCAGGGCAACTGTGGCTACAGCAGTAGTTTATCACCACCGGGTATGGAGTGAATGAAGAATGCTCTGTAAATTGCTGTGTAAAGCGCTTTGGGGACATGTGTCTGTGTAAAGCGCTTTGGGGACATGTGTCTGTGTAAAGCGCTATATAAATAAACCTTACTTTACTTTACCTCTTCCTCTCTTTCTCCCTCTCTGACTCTTTCAGTCTCTTTCTTTCTCTCTGTCTCTCTCCCTCTCACACTCTCTCCGTTGTCTCTCTCTTACTCTCCCCCCTCCATCTCCTTTTTTCTCTCTCTCTTACTCTCCCTCTCTGTCTTCTCTTTCTCTCTCACTCTCTGCCTCCCTCTTCTTTACTTTCTCTCTCCTGTCTCTCTTTCTCTGTCTCTCTCTCTCACACACTCTCTCTGTTGTCTCTCTCTTCCCCTCTCTCTCTCTCCTTGTCTATCTTTCTCCCTCTTACTCTCCCCCTCTCTCTTCTTTCTCTCTCTCCCTCTCTGTCTTCTCTCTCTCTTGCTCTCCCTCTCTGCTTCTCTTTCTCTCTCACTCTGTCTCCCTCTTTTTTCTTTCTCTGTCTCTCTCCCCTCTCTTTTTTTCTCTGTCTCTCTCCCTCTCTGTGCCTCTCTCTCTCTTCCCCCTCTTTCTCTCTATCCCTCTCTGTACCCCTGCTTTCTTTCCCCCCTCTTTCCCCCTCTCTCTTTGTCTTACCCTCTCTTTCTTTCTCTTTCGCCCTCTCTCTCTAACTTTCACTGTCTCTCTCTCTTCCCCTCTCTCTGTATCACTGTCTGTTACGTTTGGGCACCTTTTTGTGTTTCCCCTTTTATTTCCCCTTGTTATGGTTTTGATGTTTTAAGTTCTTTTGTTTTTCAGGGGCTGCTCATTTCCGGCGGCAGCCGTTAAATACGCGAGCCCGGCGCTCCGTCTCTCTCTCTCTCGCTCCTCCTCCTCCGCTGCTGCGCCCTCAGGTGCCGGAGCGCACGTCTCGCTCCGGGGGAGCTGCCGCTCACTCCCATGCTCTTGTTTTCCTTAGCCTTTTGTTAGCTTAGCTTTTTTTGGGTTTGTCCTGGTGGGTCCGGACGTCCCCATTTTCGGTTTTAGTTTGCAGGGACAGTTAGCCGGGGTGGCGGTTTAGTTTGGTTAGGGACAGCGGTGTGCTGGCAGCTCCTACGGCCCTGTATAGGGTTGGCCTGTCCAGCACACCGTCCTTATTTTACGTTGGCCGGCTCACCAGGGCTTTTTCCTTTGTTACTTTTTCTTATTTGGGACACGGGTTAAGGGTTTTTGTTTCTTGGCTCCCAGAGCCCACCACTCCAAGAGAGAATAAATGAAAACTTGGTTAAATCCCTAACTTCGGTCTCCGTGTCCTGTATGAATATGTTGGGACTCTTTTGGGGTCGTAACACTGTCCCTTCTCTTTTCCCTCCTCTTTTTCTCCCCCCCCCCGCTTCCACCCTTTCTTTGTCTTTTCCTCTCTCTCTTTCTTTTACTTACTTACCCCTCCCACTCCATCTCTTTTTTCTCTCTCACTCCCTCTCTGTCTTCTCTCTCTCCCTCTTTTTTCTTTCTCTCTTTTCTTTCTTTTCCCCTCTTTCCCTCCCCCCCTCTCTCTCTCTGCCTCGGGTTACAGTGCGAGCCTGTTGCCATAGAAACCAAATGCCACACGGCGGTGCTGCTTTGCGGAGCTTTTTTATGGGCTTCCCCGGTGAGCGCGCTCCCCTCGCCGCGGCCGGTGGAGACGAAAATAAAACCAAACCCTCCTCAGGACGCCGGAGACACCGATTTGCGCCGAAAGTGTCCGAGGATCTGGCAACCCACAGTCCGGAGCTGTGGACTGTGAACCAGGACGGAACCAAGACTGAACCAAGACTGAACCAGGACTAAACCAGGACTAAACCAGGACTAAACCAGGACTGAACCAAGACTGAACCAGGACTAAACCAGGACTAAACCAGGACTAAACCAGGACTGAACCAAGACTGAACCAGGAGTGAACCAGGACTGAACCAGGACTAACCCAAGACTGAACCAGGACTAAACCAGGACTGAACCAAGACTGAACCAGGACTAAACCAGGACTAAACCAGGACTAAACCAAGACTGAACCAAGACTGAACCAGGACTAAACCAGGACTGAACCAAGACTGAACCAGGACTAACCCAAGACTGAACCAGGACTAAACCAGGAATGAACCAGGACTAAACCAGGACTAAAATAGGACTGAACCAGGACGGAACCAAGACTGAACCAAGACTGAACCAGGACTAAACCAGGACTAAACCAGAACGGAACCAGGACTGAACCAGGACTGAACCAAGACTGAACCAAGACTGAACCAGGACTAACCCAAGACTGAACCAGGACTGAACCAGGACTAAACCAGGACTGAACCAAGACTGAACCAGGACTAACCCAAGACTGAACCAGGACTAAACCAGGACTGAACCAAGACTGAACCAGGACTAACCCAAGACTGAACCAGGACTAAACCAGGACTGAACCAGGACTAAACCAGGACTAAACCAGGACTAAAACAAGACTGAACCAGGACTAAACCAGGACTAAACCAGGACTAAACCAGGACTAAACCAGGAATAAACCAGGACTGAACCAAGACTGAACCGGGACTAAACCAGGACTGAACCAAGACTGAACCGGGACTAAACCGGGACTAAACCGGGACTAACCCGGTACTAAACCGGGACTAAACTAAGACTAAACCAGGATTAAACCAAGACTGAACCAAGACTGAACCAGGACTAAACCAGGACTGAACCAAGACTGAACCAGGACTAAACCAGGACTGAACCAAGACTGAACCAGGACTGAACCAGGACTAAACCAGGACTGAACCAAGACTGAACCAGGACTAAACCAGGACTGAACCAAGACTGAACCAGGACTGAACCAAGACTGAACCAGGACTGAACCAAGACTGAACCAGGACTAAACCAGGACTGAACCAGGACTGAACCAAGACTGAACCAGAACTAACCCAAGACTGAACCAGGACTAAACCAGGACTGAACCAGCACTGAACCAGGACTGAACCAGGACTAAACCAGGACTAAACCAGGACTAAAAGGACTGAAAGCTTCCATACTCCCTGTAGAGGAAATCTTCATCCACGTTTGTTTCCAAACATCTGCCGGGTTTTGTGACGTCAGCGTAAATCGAGCCTCTTCCCAATTCCGGGGCTGAAATGGTCCAAAAGATTCTAGTGAAGGTGTGCGGAGTTTAAAAACACAGTGGAGCACTTCCTGTTTTACCACGTAACATCAGAGAAAAGCCTAAACACGCAACTCCAGGTCTGTATTTTGATGAGGAAACAGCATTAGAACACGTAGATCATAAAGTCGGGTGATCGAAGCTGACGCCGTGACGTTAAAGTGCGTATTAATAACGAGTGGGATCAGCTCTCCTGTCACTCATCTGTTTAAATCCATCCTGCTTCATGCTTTACACACATCTGTATCGACACCGGGCTTATGTAATTTCCCAGGGGCCCCCCGTAACGTCCACTCAGCACCTGCCGGGCTCCTGACGGATTTGCAGGTGTAAATCGCAGGTGCGTCCGTGGCTCATGGATTTATTCTCCAAAATAGTTGCTGACATTTCGCGTTTTGGGGTCATTAATTACCGCGGAGGAGTGGGCGGCGTCTCCGGGGATTTGTGAATGAAAGCGGCGCTCGGATCTATACGTCACGAGGCGGAGGGATACGCGGAGGGATCGGAGGGAAAAGCGGCCTGTGCTGGGGTCACGCGAGGTCACACGCCGAAGCAGACTTCCCTCTCCCCCAGACGTCTCCTCCTGCTGTGCTAGAGGGAAACAAAGGGGGCGCCAGAGCACAAAGTTCCACTGATTTTAATATCGTATTTATTTTAAAGCCCTGGCTCCACAGTAGTTAATTGAAATGTGATGACTTTTATGACGGCGGCACGGTGGCTGAGTGGCAACACTCAGGCCTCACAGCAAGAAGGTTGCGGGTTTGATCCCCGGGTCGCCCGGGCCTTTCTGTGTGGAGTTTGCATGTTCTCCGTGTCTGGATGGGTTTCCTCCGGGTGCTCCGGTTTCCCCATCAACCCAAAACATGCAGCACCCCTATGAACTAACATCAAGGACCATGATGTCCACCCTCCTGTGGGCTCACCACCTGCAGAGGGGTTCATAGGGGTCAGCGTGCTGCCCAATACTCATTGATGAGTATTGGGCAGCAAGCTGGACCCAGCCGGATTAAGCGGGAGAAGATGGATGTGATGACTTTTATGACAAAATGTACTTTTTAGAGCTTTTATATTGCCTATCAAAAAACAAGAAAAAATACTTCAATTGAGGTAAAAATGCCCTATTTTAAGTGAAATTTTCTGCCAGTGCAGTAAGAAATTTTCTCTTACCAAGTTTTCTTAAAACAAGACGAAATACGAATCTTCTTCTAAGCAGAAAACACGAGTTTCAAGTATTTATGACAAGATTTTTCACCTTATTGGTTTGAGAAGGAAGTTAAAGAGGCTTAACCTGGACTGAGTTAATATAAAAAGTGCTTAGAATAAGTTGTAATATGTAGATAAGATAAATCAGGATGAAATATCTTGAAACAAGTAAAAAGAAAAAATCTCATCTTATTAAGTAAAAAAATCTTAAAATTGATCTTTTAAGATGAATCTGCTTAATTCAAGTCAGTTTAACTATGCTAGAAAATCTATGCTTTTTTGTAGTGTAGGGGTGGGAAATATAAAATAATAAAATATACACAGGAAAAAACAATATCTAAGTAAGTTAAAATGACTTAAATCAAGAACATTTTACTTTATTTGAGTAGATTCAACTTGACAACTGAAATGATCTGCCAGTGGGATGAGTGTTTTTTTCTTAATTCAAGCAACATTCGATTTGGTTTCTTATTTTAAGTGCAAAAAGTTGTTGTGTAGCGAGACGTAGTTCTGCGGGTGGTACGTGAGGAGCCCGTCTCAGCCTCGCCCCCTACTGGCACCGCCGGGCACCGCCATGTCCCGCTGTGTCTGGAGAAAAAGGGAAGCGGAGTGATCCCAGCACAAACGTCCGCAATGTTTTCTTCGGGAGGGGGTTTAACGTCTCTTTAAGCAGCAGAAGGAGCTTTGGCCTCATTGGAAACACAAGTCTAACTTAAAGTGTATTTTCCAAATGCAGACATCATTTTAAGTTAGAAAATGTGAAATACTGATCCCAGGGTGACCAAAAACATGTTTCAGAGAGGCAGGGTTCCTACAGCGTCTCCTACACAGTCTTAAAAGCACTGAATTTATGAATTTGGAGATAATACCTTAAAAAGACTGGGAAAAGTCTTGAATTTTTTATATCTGGGTCTTAAAATTTGTGCAGTATGTAACTTCTCTGTGTCGCATTTCTCCTCAAAAGTTTAATTTGTCAAACGCCATTATTTGGTTAAATAACGTCGCCTAAATAAAGAGCGACGGAACCAATAATTGAGAACGAAGCGCAGCCCCGGGTCAAAATCCTCCAAACACAACTCCTCAGATTCCTTTGTTTGAGAAATAAATGAACACAAATTCAAGAATTTTGTTTTTCTTTGCTGGCAGGTCTAATAAGCCTGAAATAAGCTGTGAAATAGGTATTAAGTTTTTATATAAATGGTCTTAAAAGGTCTTAAAAAGGTCCTGAATTTAACTTGAAGAAACCTGGAGAGACGTCTTTATAATGTGTCTTCTTTAAAACGTGAGAACCTGATTTTGTATCTGTGAAGGACGAGTGTTTTACAGGTAAACGCAGACGGAGCTGAGAGCACTGGCAGTGTCTGAAGTGCAGCTTTTACACTATTCTACAGGGAAATGAAGCTCATTTAGGACAGAAAAGTCTGGCACTGGCGCTGGCCCTGGTGCTGTTTCCACACCTAAACTGTGAAACAGGCTCCCTGTCCTGTTCCTGTCCTGTCCCAGTCCTGTCCCTGTCCTGTCCCTGTCCTGTCCCTGTCCTGTCCCGGTTCTGTCCCGGTCCTGTCCCGATCCTGCCCTGGTCCTGTCCCGGTCCTGTCCCGGTCCTGTCCCGGTCCCTGTCCTGTCCCTGTCCTGTCCCGGTCCCCTGTCCCTGTCCTGTCCCTGTCCTGTCCCGGTCCTGTCCCTGTCCTGTCCCGGTCCTGTCCCTGTCCTGTCCCTGTCCTGTCCCGGTCCTGTCCCTGTCCTGTCCCGGTCCTGTCCCGGTCCTGTCCCGGTCCTGTCCCGGTCCTGTCCCGATCCTGCCCTGGTCCTGTCCCGGTCCTGTCCCGGTCCTGTCCCGGTCCTGTCCCGGTCCTGCCCCTGATACAGTCCAGGTTAAAGACTCACTTCACACAGGCCTTTAAAGCAGACGTATTGTGTTTTTGTCTGTTCTATAGTTATAATGTATGACAACAGTAGATCAATATGTTAGAACTTAGACATTTAAATCTCAATATTCATCTAAAACGACTTAATAAATGAAACAAGTGCGCTGACGTATATATTACAAACTGTAGTGTCCAATGGGAGCTGACGTCGCCGTGGGCCCCTCCTATGGATAACTGCACATCACATAAGAGCAGAACTTTTTTTTTTTGTTCATTTATACCAAAATCACTCTGCAACACTGCCGAGTATCACAGAATAAGAAAATAAAACTGGAGAATGAAGTATGTCCCAGACAGTGCACTGTAAACCCAAACGTTCAGAGTAATTAAATAGATTAAGTTGTGTAAACTCAAAAGTTTTAGAAATAGTCCGGCTAACTTAATTATGCCAAGTTGCTGTAAATTGTTCTTCTTTTTGAGTATTAAAAAAAAAAGAGTTTTTAAATCTATAACTGAGTAGATTTAAGTCATTAAAAGTTCTGTTATTTCTATTGTTTCAAACAGGGAGGATTTAAAAATGAACTTCATTTATAAAGTACACGCTAAAATGATTGAGTCGCCTTAACAGAAAACTATGAGTGAAATTAACTGCAAATATTTGAGTTGAGGTAAATGAGCACTTTTAATTCAGCTGTTTTCAAAAGGTACAAGTAAAAAAGTGCAACATTTGAAGTTCTGGGAGATTGTGACTTTTAAATTCATCATCTTAAAATAATTGAGACAATCGATTGACTCAGTTTTTTGAGTTCTGGTAACTTATTCGGGTTTACAGTGTGGCAATTTGCAAGTATCACCGTTAACTTAAAATAAAAAGTTAGCTTCACTCATTCTTGTCATGTTTTTGAGTCAAACTTTCTTCGGTGAACTTCCCCCGCCCGCTCACTCTCCCATAATGCTCTTTAGCCTCCCATAATGCTTCGCAGCTTCTATTTGCGCTGAGGTCTCGCAGGTCCCGGTTCATCATTGAGCCGCGCAGGTGTCCAGACCGAACCTGACTCGGCGCTTTTCTGCTCTCCTCAAACCAACCATGCGATATCCCACGAACTGCAGCTTTAGCTTTAGCAGCTACGCACCCACAACAGCATCACTACAGAAACATGAGCCAGTCAGACATGACACACAAACCGAACACACGCCATTGTTTCTCTTTGTAAATATCGGGAGGTAAAAGTGGGACTCGAAAGCGCCTGTGCTGCTCTCCGCAAAGGTCGGCCATCTAATCACAAACGTGTACTGCATTGTATTTTATTAAAAAGTGTCTGGCCCCGGGACAGACACATTGTATACGCAGCTCTTCAGGTCACAGTGAGTCCTCTGTGAACTGTCTACATGTGATTATAAGTGTTTGTGATGGCAAAACTCTGTCCTCGGAGAGTTATGAAAGCGCTTCTAAACCCACGGTGAGTAATTATGATGCTCAGAATACAGAAGGTAACTGAGGACAACTGCAAATATTTCAAATGAACTAGTTCTGTTTTTCACATTTTATGATTACTGTATTTTTCGGACTATATGTCACACTTTTTCCATGGTTTGAGTGTTTCCTGCAACTTCTACTCAGGTGTGACTTATATATTCTAATATATAATGTCACATGTTGGGTATTTTCACACTGACAGCCACAAGGGGGCGCTCTAGGTTTGTGTTCCAGTATCTGCTCCACCCCTTCCTCCTGCACCAGTGTCACTTCTCGCTCTACTGCGCATGTCTCCTGCAGAAAGAGCCGCTGTCCTGCTGCAAGTGCTGAAATCTGCAGCTGAAAATGGAAATCGAGCAGCAGAAAGAAGGTTTGGAGTGAGCGAGAGACTTGTGTTTGACTGGAGAAAAGCGGAAGAAACTCAAACTGCAGTGAAGAAAACAAAAAAGATAATTGTGGGCTAAAAGCTGGATTTAGCTGGAGTTGCTCAGAAGTGAGGTGACCGGACGTCCCCATTTACCCGGGACAGTCTCAGTTTTGAGCCCTGTGTCCTCTGTCCCCGCAGATTTATCCAAAACCAGTGATTTGTCCCAGTTTTTTTACAAGAAATGTTCCAGGTGTCCCTATTATTGACCAGTCTGAGCCCTGCCAACACTCAACAGAGACATAAACTGTCATTTGTTTCGGGAAAATACAGAAAAGCTGCGTTAAAAAAAAAGACCAAAACACAAAGAAAATGTGACGATACTGACTCACACGGTCTCTGCAGAACACTTTTCCTTAAATCCGCACTCATTTCACAATTTTATTATTACCAACCACCAAAAAATGGGCATGTCCTGGATTTTTATTTTGAAATTCTGTTCACCCTAGATGGAGCCAGATGGAGAGTTTGGTATAAACTTGTTCTGTTGTTTCTGCTCTAGTTTTGTGAATAACTGTTCATATGTGACGTGAACACACCAGACACATGTTCAGCCTGTTCTTCTCTGTTCTGTTGTCATTTCTATAACTCACTTTTCTAGATGAAATGTCTGTTCCTGGTTTCTGATTTGAACAAATACATTTCCCCCAAAAAATGTGACTTATAGTCCGGTGTGACTTATATATGTTTTTTTTTTCTTCATTGTGCATTTTTTGGCTGGTGCGACTTAGACTCCGGAGCGACTTAAAGTCTGGAAAATACGGTATTTATTTTGATCAATTTCTCTATATACACTGAATCAGTATGTGAGTATTTCCACCGGCCTGCTCCGGGACGACAGGTGTAAATGAGCGCTCATGTTATAACCTGCACCAGCATCTTTCCTTTGACTTCTGTCCTGGTTAATGTTGTGCACTGTCCCTGTACAAATAAAAAGCAACCGTACCATACCAGGAAAAATCAGGTACAGGTCTCAAACTTGTGCTGCAGTTTCATGATTAGTCCCAATTACTGAAATAATAAAACATTCAGACTGTTGGGAATCTCTTACTTTGTGGCTCTCGTGGCCTGTTTAAGCTACAGAATGTATTTATGAGTTTAGAGAGCTGCTAACTGCTAACAACTGTTACAGCGTCTCTGTATTCCTGCCCACACATGTGACGGTGTAATCTGCTGTTCCCGGGCACCTCAGGACAGGTCACCGTGCTCTGTCTTTATCCATGATTGTTAGAACAACAAGCTGTTGCTTTCTTTTTCCTCACTGTCGCCTGAATGCAAATGCTCACCTTTCAGGAGCTGTTGGTTTTTCCCCAAACGCAGGTGCCCAGTGGTGCAGGAGAATGGAAATAATTAAAAGACCAAACTCTACTGAAGTCATATGATTTCTTTACAGAAATAGAGCTTAACCAATACAGACGATTTTCTGTCTGGGGGAGTTAAAGCCAAAGAAGAATCTCACACAGAACAAAGACGGCGTAGTGTGTATTAGGGATGTCCCGATCTGATATTCAGTATCAGCTCCCAATCTGGCTCTTTTATGAGTATCGGACAGTATTGGATTCAGTCACGTGATCGGATCGATTCAGTTTCACATGTCTTTGCAGCATCAGTGCGCTTTACGGCAGCTGTAAATCAAAACGCCGCCGTGTCGCTGTGTGGGACTTTACACTACAACAAAACGAGAGTCAAACAGCGACGCGAACGCTGCAAACAAACAGATTCTCCTGGAGGAACCATCACTTAAAAAAATAATCATTCGGTTTGAGATTTTGAGATTTACAAGCGCAAGGCGGCAAAGCCACAGCGGCAAACACTGGAGGCATTTCAGAGAAGGTAAAGGTCGGTAAGGCTTTCGTCGTCTAATGGACTTTTTAGAGCTAAGGTACGAATTTCCTTCATAACCCTACATTACAGAGACGGAGCTACCGTAGCTACAAAAAAAAGGCATCGGATCAGTATTGGAAAGATAAGATAAGATAAGATATCCTTTATTTGTCACACAATGGGGAAATTTCAGTGTTGCAACGCACGGTTAAGAGAACAGCAAGAAAACAGCAGCAGCAATAGAAGCGCAGAATTACTTAAAAATAGACAAACTCTATAAATATCTATAAATAAGGATGATATAACTATATATAACATAAATTGCTATCTTAAAACTATATATATAATAAATTAGAAAGAGCACTCCTTAAAAAAAATTTTATTGAATCAGAAGCCAAAAAATGACCAGATAAGAGCATTTCTTGACTGGTCCTTTCTATACGTCCACACACGAAGACTTCCAGATGTTGTTATGAGCCCTTTAGTTCTGAGAGGACTCTTTTCTTACACAACCTAACAAACAGGAACCTTAGATGCGCCGTATAATGATTCAAATAGTGGACCAGACACCACATCATCATTAAGAATAGAGGTATTTACAACAACACCCTTTGAGATCCTTGGGGCAATCTGATCGTCAAAGCTTTTTCTTAGATCATTTAGACGAGGCTTTTGATGTCATTCCTTTCTTAGCCCAGGTTTTTAGTTCAGCCCTGTTTTGATATTATACTTCTGAGTTTGTTTCTTTGGCACAGCTGGCACCTCCTCCCACCAGTTGTTTTGTTTTTGTACACTCTGGTGAATTCTGGGTTTGCAATAAATTAGCCAAACTCATTTCTGGCTCCGTTTCAATGATTGTTTTATATTAGTTATGTCGTTTTTGTTAATAAAGGATGTAACACCCCCGCTGACCCAGATAAGTCGTCTGTGTTTGGAGGTTGTTTAGATCCTTTCGTCTGTGTTACCTCCAAACTGTATAAGAAGCCTGTGTTTTTGTCTGCCCTTCAGATGAGGGAGAGATGGACCTTTTGTGAGGGACAGAAGGTTTTGTTTTGCATTTTGCTATGACGGCAGCTCATGATGAGTGACGAGGCCATGGTTTTCCACCAGAAAAAGGTGGACTGTCCTCTCCGGGTGGGTGGGGAGTCCCTGAGTTCAAGTATCTCGGGGTCTTGTTCACAGTGAGGGGAGGACAGAGCGTGAGGTCGACAGGTGGATCGGTGCAGCGTCGGCAGTGATGCGGTCGCTGTATCGGACCCGTTGTGGTGAAGAGGAGCTGAGCCCAAAGGCAAAGCTCTGGATTTACCTCAATCTATGTTCCTCCCCTCACCTGTGGTCATGAGCTCTGGGGCAGGGCTCTGCGCTAACTGTTTTTTAGGAGCACATGTGCCCCTAAGTTAAAAATTTGAGGAGCACAGAAAAAAAATAGGGGCACAAATAGGTTTTCATTTTGAACGTTTATTACAGTGCAGAACTTGGACACACCAACTTATTTGAATGAATTTTATACAAAAAACAAAAGAATTATGACTGTACTTTCCCTGCATGATCGCAATGTTTTTATAAATCTATCTCTATTTTATCTGATTAATATTTAGACTTAAAATAAGCCAAACAGACTGTACTGCACTGAAACACTCTGCACCCCTTTTTGGACCCTGACCCACAGTTTGAGAACCTCTTCTTTAAGAGAACTTCCACTGCACTTTACACAAAACTGCTCTGAAGTGAAAATGGTGTCTGGGATTTTTAAACCTGTAATTTCAAATTCCTCACTGGAGTTACTTTCTCTTACTGGTTTTACAGTGGTTTTTAGCCTCTGCACATTTACTAAACCAAACGCACATTGTGACAGATTTATTTGGCATTTTCTTAGGCAAACTTCAGTCCACATATCGCCTGCTCTGTGCCGTAGCTCTGCTCTGTGCGGACACTGACATAAAATTAGTTTTTGCTTCGTGTTTCGTCGTGCTCTTCTAATTAGCGCATCAAGGAGGAGCCTCTGTGCTCTACGTGGGGAGGAGAGAGCGTGAAAAGGTGAAGAGCGGCACTGACGTATAGACAGGGAGGATGTTTAACCTGCCCTGTGATGCAGGCTGTTACAGGAGGGTGGCGCTGTGGACGAGCCGCGCGCTGGGGGTGTGTGTGGGGACATGTGGCGCAGTGTCCACAGGCTGCAGCGCACAGGCCGCAGAGACACGTCCCCGCGGTCCCCACACTGGGACAAATGTATTGGCGACAGCAGCGGCCGAAATGAAACATGATCACTCTCAGTATTCAGACATCGAGTCCGAGACAAGACAAGACAAAGCTCTCGCTTTAGCGGAGAAGGAAGTCCAGCGGCACAGGGGTGTCTGCTGAGTGGTGGGGCAGGTGTGGGTCCTGCTGCGGTGCTGCTCCTCGGTTAAGGGGTTGTGGGTGTGTTTTGAAGCGGAGTTTGTTCGTATCAGTGATATCGGCCACACGCGGAGCTTGTATTTAGGTGCGATCCAGGCTTGGGCACGGTTCTGAAGTCCTAGTGTGAGTTTGCCCCTAATGTTTGATACATGTCGAACGTTTAACTCGTCACGTTGTGTCTGTGCGCAGTTCTCCTTATTGTGGCTGCTAAAGCACTCCACAGATGCGCCTGTTTTGTTTTCCTCGTTCGCCGAAATATTTACTTGCAAATTCGAGTGAAATGGGCGCACTGTAGAGCCCTGCTCTGGGGAATGACCGAAAGAGCGAGATGGTGGATACAAGTGGCCGAAATGAGCTGGAGGAAGTGTCTGGGGTGAAAAGTCTGGGAGTTCCTGCTTAGACCCGCCCCGGATAAGCAGAAGAAAATGGATGGATGTATTTTCTGTGATTGTGTGCACAGTTGCTTCAATAAATCCAGACTCTTTGATTGAAGACAACGAGTGAGACAATGAGTGAAAAAATAATAGTCCTTTTATAGCTCAGTGCTAATAATAATAATCCTGCCTGCACATCACACAGAAGACACATATTTTACCTGTATGTGGACAAACCGCCATGGAGAAAGAGCTCATATGTGGCTGGTTCATGCAGACTTTAACTCCAACTTAACTGAAGAGGATTTGCATATTGGATTTGTTATTGACTGAGCACAACTCCCAGATTCCTTCAGTTTCGTGCAGAGTTGACACACTGGGCTTTCCATATGCTACTACTTATTTGTGGTAATTTAAAAACGGTTCATCTTGACATCGCTGCTCATCACAAACATGTATTCCTGGCACAACCTGTAAGTGTCTCATTTATAGATATTTCAAGTCAAATACTACAGCACATTTAAGCATGTTTGGCACCGTAACCACAGAAAACCCATTATTGTATTTTGTTATCGATTTAACTCAGCTCTAAAATGAGTGTTTCTGTAATGTTTTGTCAGTGTGTACATTTGATATTGTGTAGAGTCAGATGCCCTGCCCTTGATAAGCCGTGCTGTGTTGTTCAAAGCGCCACGTCCCAGAGGAGCAGGACTCTGAAGCATCATAAAGACTCACTCTGCCTCAGCACAAAGCTCCGACCCCAGGCTCTGCTCATTATCACAAGGTCAGGAGGGCCAACCGAGTCCGGACCGAGGCCTGGACTACAGCTGGACCGAGACCAAGACCTGGACTACAGCTGGACCGAGACCAAGACCTGGACTACAGCCGGACCAGGACTAAAATCTGGATTACACAATGAGATTTTTTCACTTTCAAGATATTCCATCCTGATAAATCTTATCTCGATATTACAACTTATTCTAAGCACTTTTTATATTAAATCAAACCAGGTTCAGCCTCTTTAACTTCCCTCACACCAGTTCTTTTCTCTGGCTCAGATCTGAACCTCACTGTCCTCAGGGCAGCGTCCCGTGGCTTTTAGGTGCAGATGTACAGCATTTCTAAGATTTTGAGAAAGTGGAAAATGTGACAATTCAATAAATGCACTTTCACCTGTAATAGATTTCATGTTGTATTTGATCAAATGTATAAAGAAGATATTCTTAAAACTAGATATTCTTAAAACAAGTATCTATTTTAGAAATAATAGCCTGATTTAAGACATGTTATATACTAGAAATAAGCAGTAATGAGCAATAATTACTTAAATCAAGGATAAATATACTCAAAATAAGGTGAAAAATCTTGATATAAATACTTGAAACTAGTGTTTTCTGCTTAGAACAAGATTTGCATTTTGTCTTGTTTGAAGAAAATTTGGTAAGTGGAAATTTTTTACTGCACTGGCAGAAAATTTCACTTAAAATAGGGCATTTTTACCTCAAAATTGGTATTTTTTCATATTTTTTGATAGGCCTTTTTTGGCCGTGTAGTGTCACCATACTAAAATTTCAAGCTGAATTTCTACTAAGGAATGGACTCAATACTCAATACTGATTCAGACAACACAAGGTTGATGATGATATATATCTTAAAAAACACTCTTTCCTTAGACAATAGAACGTGATTTTCAGCATCAAATCTCCCATGTCATCCCTCAGTGCTCCACACTAGTCTTTGTGCTCTTACATTTGGTCTGAAACAGCTCAAGATCATTCTAAAGTTATTCAGGAAAGGTTCATTTCTGTCCTGTCAATGAGACTTTTTTTTAGTATCAATAAAGAGAGACAGAGAGAGAGAGAGAGAGAGACTTTATTGATCCTGAGGGAAATTCAAGTTTTGCTGCAACATTTCCACTGCGCTTCTCTGTGACCTTCGCGTCTCAAACGTCTCAGAGCAGTTTAGCAGGAGGACCGGTCAGGCAGGGTCAGCAGGTCTGTGCCAGGGCAGTGTGTGTGGAGAGGAGGGGCCAAAAGTGTCTCTCCTGTGTCCTGCAGCGTCACAGCAGCCTCCACTGTGACGTCTGGCCCTTTTTGAGCTGATTTTTCACTCGTTTTGTCTTAATCACGCGTCGCGCTTCGTGTCGTATACATGGGGTAACGAGAACGATTAACACCTCGCGACCAGCTCCTGATCTGCAGTCGTAGGTCGCAAGAATATCGAACCTGTTTGAAATCCAGTCACATGGGTTTCGCTCTGTTGACGTCGTTCATACAGTGTGAGAAGGCAAAACAGAAAATTGTATATGTCAACTGGGCAAAATTTTATTTCGTCGAATATGTTTCACAGCTCATCCAAGCTGCTTCTTCAGTTCTGGTCAGAATGCTGGAGGACACTGCCTTACATCTGCCTGCAGGGAGGAGTTAGCTACCAAGAAATTACTCTGAAACTAATACACCTACTCGTTTACAGTTTCTTCTGTTGTCGCTCGGCCTATTGAAATATCCCTGAGTGTGGGATCATACTGGCATAATCATAATTCAGGGCCGTAATGGAGCTTTCACACCTCTGGGCCTGACCTGGATACATGGTGTGAGTATAAATACACATCCAGGCGTGAAAAACTTGTTGAATCATTCCCAAAAAGACTAAAAGATGTCTAAATCCTTATTAAATACTGAACAAAGGGTCTAAATACTTATGGCCATGTGATATTTCAGTGTTTCTTTTTTAATAAATCTGCAAAAATGTCAACAATTCTGTGTTTTTCTGTCAATACGGGGTACTTAAATTATGTTAGCAAATGGCTTTAATGTAACAAAGTGAAAATTTTAATGGGGTCTGAATACTTTCTGTACCCACTGTGTGTATATATATATATAAATAAATAGTGTGAGAACATGAATCATGAGCCGTGAACTTTTAAACCCTGTGATTTGTTCGTACAGTTTGAGCTGGAGTGAAACCATGGAAAATATCACAGTGTAATGTCCAGCATTACTCCACTCTGGTGTCTGTGTTGGTGATGAAATGGGTCAATCCCTTAAAGTGTTTTCTCTGGAAGGTCTCTGAATATTTCCTCTGGAAGATCTTCAACATTTGCTACCAGAAAGCCTGCAGCATCTCAAATGCCCATAGCTCCTTATAGCCTCTTGCACAGTGTCCATGGACACACTGCAAATTCCTCGGCTCTGGAGATTTTAAAACTTATATCAGGTTATTCCTCTTGTTTTCATATTTATTATCAACATACTAGACCAGAGACTACTTCATTCTAGCCCAGAGGTAGTTTATTTTAAGATTTTAAGATCTTGCTGCATGGACAGATAATTTTACTGCTTTTAAGTCATTTTCTGATAGATTTAAGTGTTTATACCTTAATTTTTAGCCAAGCTTTTTTGCATTGGACGTGCAAAACAAACTTCTCATTTCACACAATCCAACAGTCCTTTCCTTGTGTCCTTTAAACTGCACATGTTGCTCTTCTTAGTTGGTTAAAATCTCTTGATATGATGTTAAAAACTGAGCTCGAAAAACTAAAATTTTCAAAATCTGCTCAGTGTGTGACCATATTTTCACGAGTATCTAAGTTCAGTACTAGTTTTTGTACCTATTGGTATCTGATTTTCAACACTTTACAGCACACAGCCGTATCCAGAGCCACACTGGCATTCAAGTTAAACCAGGACCAGATCAGGATTAAATCTGAACCGGGATCAGACCAGGATCAGACCAGGACTAGACCCGGACTACATTACAGTTGGATCTGAAGCCGAGCCGGGTTAAACCTGACAGTGAATGCGCCTCGTGCCTCGGCCTTAGCTCAAGACAAAAGACATGTTGTGATGAAGAGCGACGTTTCCCAGCTGTGGCCAAGCGTTATAGACCCGTCACCATGACAACGAGATGCTCCCCGAAGCAAAGCCGAGCAAAACAACCTCATCTCCACTCGCTGTGCTATATATAAATGGACATATCTAACCTGCTCTGTGTTTCAAACAGGACGTGAGCTTGGACGGGCTTCCGGCTCCATCGGCTCTGGCTTCGGTTCACTTTGTACTGAAAAACCGCGGGCCCTTTTCTCTGTAACTGCTGCTGTCAGGATCCTTATTCTGACCTTTAAATGTTTGTTTTAAGCTGCTCTGCGTGATGCTGATGGTTTTATTTCACTATTTTATCCCAAAATCTGTGGAGGGAACGGAAAGGGAAGGAAATGGAATGCGCCGCCAACAACCTTGCGTCTGATTGACTCTTTCGGTGTTATAAGGTTTCCAAAAATGGGATTCTGCTCCAAATTACAAATCCTATAACTGTGGGTCTTCTTGAAACACAACACAAGGGACTAAATTCGCCCAAGAGAAAACCTGATCAGCTACTGTCAGGAGGCTCTTCTCAGTATCAGGTCAAAAGTGAAAGTAAAACCACAGTGCAAATTAGATTTCAAAGCATTTTTTACGACACTTCTGAGTAAAGTGAGTTCTGTACACACTACAGGATTTTTCGGTCTTAAACGATTTTTAAACGTGCGACAAAAAAGACACCACTGACAGACATGAGGAGAATCAGATGAGACTTAAAATCTCCGATCGCAAAGGCTGCAGCGGGTTCTGTCTGCGGACCACAGGATATAAAGCTGTGAGCGCTGTGATGGCTTCGGCTGTTTCCTGTCTACAGTAAAACCACTCGCTCTGTGTGATTATTATTTGTGAAATGTGGAGCAATACTTCAGATACAGGATTTTTAAAGCAGAAAAGAGGAGATAAAGTCCACAGGAAGTAAAGTCAGTGTCGCCGATCTGCAGCTTCACCTCGATCCGTGCGCTGTGTGGATGGAAACAAACACACGCGAGGAACTATCTCGACTTTTGACTTTCAAAGAACGCCTCAAACTAGATTAATAGCGCCGTTTTGGTGGATTGGGCTCATTATTTGCGGAGGACAAATTCTATGGATAATGTGGATGAGACGCTGCACTTTAAATGTACCACTTTACATTAGGTGAGGAATAAAGTTTCATTATTTTCGCTCTATCCTGAGTTTGTTTGTCGCGTCTCTGTGTCCGTCGCTCCTCTGCCCCTGACGCTCTGTTTTTTCGTCTGTTACTGTCGCGTTGCTGATGTTCGTTGGTTCTGATCTGACACTGACTCCACACATGAGGAGCACAGCGGCTCCAAAATCGCACACGGAGACAAAAAGTCGGGTCACGCCTCCTCCGAACTCAGGCCTTAAGTTTTAAAATGAGACCTGCTGTACTCTGCAAAGTGGACCTTTCAGAGCATTTATCCACGTTATACCTGTTTCACCATCTACTAACCTGAAGCTGTATTTGGAGAGATTCGTGCACGTTTGAGGAATCTTTAATTGCTCATTTTCAAGACGCAATTTTGCCGTTCAACCTCCATTTTCAGCTCCACTGGTACACGCCCGCTGCTCTGTACCTACGTCCTTCTCCAGTTTGATTTTCTTAATTGGCGATACATGTAGGATGAGCTCTCGGCGTGAGTTTGATAGATTTTCTTCCCCCTAGATCTTTCTGTTGGAGCCATATTCCACCTGTACCTCCCACCAAAACAAAATGAGGCACTATTTGTAATTTATTATGTAATTACCTGCCCTATGAAAGAGGAGGAAAAAGCGCACTCAGATGTTGCGGTGTGGAGGTAAACAGTCTTTTGACCATCATCTTTGGAGGGCTGGATCTGCGTATTATTAAGATATGCCAAAAAATATGAAGGAAAACAGCATTTTCTGGACTCTCTTTTTGTGGAATAATCGTGAGCGTCTGTCACACGCACTTTAAACTGCAGATTTATTGGGGTTTAGTTTGTTTTTATGGATAAATTCAAAAAGACCAGAGAACTTAAATGTCTAAAAAAAAAGTGCTGAACAGTAAAACAACTATCGCAGGTGGCGACATAAGCTCTTTTGAGGCTTTTCAGTATAAAAAAAATCATATCCTGATCATATTTTTGCATGTTGTTCATCGTAAACCACAATATTGAGCACTCAAAGCACTCAATAATAGAAATAATTCCACAGATTTCCTCTTTATAATGGCATTTCAGACAAATTTGAGGCAAAGTAGACAATAAAACCATTTCTATTTCTTGGTTTGCCTAAAAACAACGATCAACTTTGCCTGTAATACGTTTTTAGGGAGATAAACATTTCAAACACAAGCAAAATCCAAGCATTTTCCCGCAGAATTCCAGCGCAGATTCCAGACAGAGGGGAGCAAACAGGCTTGAGCTGTGTCCTCACCCCTTTTTCCCTCCTGTTTTTCTCTCTCCTGTTTCTTGAGAAGCTTTTAAAGGCCGTTCGCTTCCTGCCCTTCCCCCACAGGCTTATCAAAAATACAACACATGTGAACCTCCTCCGCCAGACCCACGTCCACACTGGAGCAGGAAACGCTCAAACGAATCATGCGCGCGGACGGTATTTGCGTTTTAAATAGCGAGCGATCATGAGGAAGTGTAAGTCAACAAATGTTCGAGGTTCTAATAGTGGATTTGAGGGGCAGAGTTAGAAAGAGCCAGGACCATCAGCCTCCAGGCTCAATAAATAATAAACACAACTCTCTCCTGATCACACGTGAGGCTGAGGCTTTCACACACTCATAATGTAAATGCGCTAAAACGTGTCCAAAGTGTTCAGAGCGCCGCGAGGCCAGACTGATCTCTGAGGATTAGAAGGGCAGAGTTGTACCTGAACGAATATGAACTGAACGCTCTGTATTACCGCTTTATGAACGAACTGTGAGCGCGTTCATTCTAGTGTCTATTCTCTCTTTTTTATTTGCACGACAAAAAAGGATTTTCTAGCATAGTTAAACTGACTTGAATTAAGCAGATTCATCTTAAAAGATCAATTTTAAGATTTTTTTTACTTAATAAGATGAGATTTTTTACTTGTTTCAAGATATTCCATCCTGATTTATCTTATCTCGATATTACAACTTATTCTAAGCACTTTTTATATTAAATCAAGCAGGTTAAGCCTCTTTAACTTCCTTCTCAAACCAATAAGGTGAAAAATTTTGCCATAAATACTTGAAACTCGTGTTTTCTGCTTAGAACAAGATTCATATTTTGTCTTGTTTTAAGAAAACTTGGTAAGTGAAAATTTCTTATTGCGCTGGCAGAAAATTTCACTTAAAATATGGCATTTTTACCTCAAAATGGGTATTTTTCCTTATCTTTGATAGGCCTTTTTTTGCAGTGTGAGCATCTAAGTATCATACACTGGAAACAAACAATATCTCGGTAACTCAAAATGGCTTAAATTAAGAACATTTTACTTTCTGCCAGTGGAATAAGTGTTTTTTTCTTAATTCAAGCAACATTACATTTTATTTCTTATTTTAAGTGCAAAAAGTTGTTTTTGTTTTGTGCAGCAAGATGTAGTTTTTTCATATTTTAAGTACAAAAATCTTACTGCACTGGCAAATATTTTTTCTTGTCAAGTGAAATTTACTCAATTCACGGTAAAACTTTCTTAATACAAGTCGTTTTAACTTCACTAGATTTTGTTTTTGCGGTGCAGTGGTCAGCGGATCGCGAACAACAACATCAATAACAGCAACAGAGGCGTCCACAGAAAATAAAGAGCAAATTAGACGCTCAAAAGGAGCAGGCAGAAGTAAGGAGCTTATAGAAGCCTTTCACTTTAAAGTATTTGAACCTGCACAATATATTTGATTTCTGATATGCCATTTTTAAATTCTTTTCCAAAACAAACGATCAGCAGCATTAACTCTTTTCAGCCTTTCTAATGTCAGGGTAAGAGCCTCACGTCACTGAGCAGGAGCCCCAGAGACCTCCCACTTTATGTTCATAACTATTATTATTATTCAGGCTATTCTAATGGTTAATTAACACTGTTTTACTATTATTATCCTTATGTCAGTTATAATTATTACTATTTTTTATTCTCAGAGCCATTATGATGACCATAGTAATAATAACTATCAGTATTATTGTTATTATCATTACCAATTTCCATCATTACTGTTATCATACTAAAAGCTGCACATTTCATTATTCATGTTAAAGGCGCACTATGTAACTTTGAGGCTGGGGATCCATCACCTGCTTGTTTCTATGGATACCGCCATTGCTCTGCTTGTAATGTTCCGCAGTGTGACATTAAACCGCTGCACTTCGCATTCATTCAATTACGAGCGGTTTTATAACTCAAACACGTGGTCTGGTTCGGTCTCCGCGGTGACAGAAAAGTGAAATGCCGTACGGTGAAACATTCCAGACAAAGCGATAAGATCTCCATGGGGGAAAAAAAAAGCACCTCCAACAGATCCTCCAGCAGAAAAGTTACACGATTATTCTCATTATTATGTCATTATGATTATTACAGTTGTTACTATATTTATATTTGTAAGCACGTTTAGACTGTATTGTAGTTTGTTACTTCCTGACCATTTTCAGAGCAAATGTACAGATGTAAATGTTTCTATAAGCACAGATAAGTGTTGTGTGCTGCATTAAAAAGCCAGTTGGACTGTGCTCCCCAATCAACAAACAAGTGTCTATGAACAGCATGAGCTTCTATTTAACTTTACTCAATAAGGTGCCAGATTTATTTAGTGTTGCAGGCGAAAACCTGGTTAAACACACGGTAAAGAGCCCTTCGTTTTTAGTGGAAAGACATTCAATCTGGCAACAACACTAGGCTGGCTTCACTTGGCGCTCTACTGCTCATGTCTCCTGCAGAAAGAGCCTCTGTCATGTCTGTGTCATTAGGGCGACTGGGACACCTCCGGTTTGTGTTGGTTGGTAATAATAAAATTGTGAAAAGAGCACAGAAATAAGGAAAACTGTTGCACTCGGCCCATTCACGACTAATATCCGAGTCAGTATCGTCACATTTTGTTTGCGTTTTGGTGATTTTT
Organism: Odontamblyopus rebecca; assembly: GCA_030686955.1. Classification (NCBI taxonomy): domain Eukaryota; kingdom Metazoa; phylum Chordata; class Actinopteri; order Gobiiformes; family Gobiidae; genus Odontamblyopus; species Odontamblyopus rebecca. Next base: position 32,877,100 of record CM060666.1, read on the forward strand.
AAGTATCCATTTTTGTATTTTAGTAAAAAAAAAAACACAGTTTATGCCTCTCTTTACTGTTGGCAGGGATCAGATTGGTCAAAACTAGAGACACCTGGAATATTTCTTGTATAAACTGGGACAAATCACTGGTTTTGGATAAATCTGCTGGGCCAGGGGACACGGGGCTCAAAACCAGGACTGTCCCGGGGAAATATGGACGTGTGGTCACCTCAGGTATCGTGTCAGAGTCTCGTAGGATTTCAGCAGAGTTCAGCCAGAGACGCACTCGCCTCATTTAATGCATACGGGTCATTAAGACGAATCCCACTCCCTGATGTTCATTTACCATCAGAACTGATTTTATCACGTGGCGATAAACTGTTTAAGTGCTGACATCAGCTCCAGCTGCACTCAGGCTCAGTTTGTTAAAACTGATAAAATAATTGTGGTGTGTGGTTCTATATGGGCTTCGGCAGTGATAGTGAAAGATAATAACTCGGAGCAACTTAATGATTAAAAAAAAGGACCATGAACTAATTTATTTTTTGGAACTATGAACAAACTATTAACTATAAACAATTATGAACTATGAACAAACCAGCTCATTTTGAAATTTGTGAACTGAACTTTGAACTAGTTTGTGTAGAAAATGAACTTTCCCAACACAGAAGGAGCCACTGCTCACATTAGGAGCACTGCCATCGTGCTCTTGGGCAAGAAACCCACTTTTGTCATGAATGTCTCTGTATTCTGCAATGTGGGATGACAAATAGACCCACGGTACAGTCAGGCGTGTGTCGTGTGTGTTCATTTACAGACACGGTCCCAGTTACATAATAATAATATTTTTACTTAACTTTATTATGTATTTTAAAATAATCCAAATGATCTACAACTAAAGTTAACAAATGCTGCTTTTTTAGTTTATATTTTACAGTAATCATGAGTGCTTCTTTCCTGACATGTACTTCTTTAGCACTATTCACATGGGATAAGTACAACCTGGGGACGTCTGGTAATTGGCAAATTACTGCCCCACGTCTGTGTTACCTGCAGCGCATTCGCACGCGATAAGCAAAGTCTGTTACTTACTCTGTTTTACCGACAGAGACTGAAAGAGGGAAGAACGTGGAAAGAGAAGAGATAGAAAAGACGTGCAATTACAACAAACACTGAGACGCAGATTCGCACAGGATTAGCATCATTACAAGACGTTTGGCGAAATATAGTCGGCAATTTGTAGCAGAATCTTTACTTTACAAATGAATGCTATAAGTACCATCCCACTTTAACTGTAGGCTTTTAATTGTATGTTTTAATCACACTTGATTTGTTTATGCTGCTTTAAGGCGACCTTGGGTGTCCAGAAAGGCGCCTGACAAATGTGTTTAAATTGAGCTTGGTAATGTGCCTTTTATAAGACAATTGTTCCTGTAAATAATGTTGATTGAGATGTGGTTATGTCTGTGTGTGATGGAGAGTCTGTGAACTGCTGCTTTTACTGAGATTGTTTGAGTGTAACTGCGTTGTATTTTTATTCACGTAAATCAGGGACTGCAGATGGAAACTCGCTATTTAGCTACAATCCGGTGTGGAACATCTCTGTTTTTATGAGCTTAATGTCTCTGTACATTGTCCCTTCAAATAAAGGCTAAAGTAAACTAAACTAAATAAAATGTATTATTATTATTATTAAATTACAGACATGGCACATTCACATGGGACTAAGATGTCAGGCCTCCTCTGCGATTATTGTAAATCACCAAAAGTCCACAGGTAATACTCATCTCCGTAGTGTTTTTACAGTCCTCCTCTCTCCGTAGTGTTTTTACAGTCCTCCTCTCTCCGTAGTGTTTTTACAGTCCTCCTCTCTCCATAGTGTTTTTACAGTCCTCCTCTCTCCGTAGTGTTTTTACAGTCCTCATCTCTCCGTAGTGTTTTTACAGTCCTCCTCTCTCCGTAGTGTTTTTACAGTCCTCCTCTCTCCGTAGTGTTTTTACAGTCCTCCTCTCTCCGTAGTGTTTTTACAGTCCTCCTCTCTCTGTAGTGTTTTTACAGTCCTCCTCTCTCCGTAGTGTTTTTACAGTCCTCCTCTCTCTCTCTCTCTCTCTGATGGATGGGCCTGTGCTGCTCTCACAGATCAGTGTAAATCTGATTATGGAGCCGAGTCTGAAGAGCAGCAGCTCCTCCCTCCCGCGCTCAGGACTACAGTAATACCCAATAATTAAACCTAAATTGCCTCTCTCTGATCTGGATGGTCACTTCAGCCAGTCACGACTCAGTGCTAGTGCAGCCTCTGCAGCTCAGGGAGGGAATTTGGGAGTTTTTGAGCTTTCACATAAGGCCTGAACATAACTGAGAATGAGACAAATCTGGATGTGTCCTCTGTCTTTGTTTTTAGTTTCAAATTGTCAATGAAAGTTAAAAAGATTATTAGAGCATTAGAGATGCAGCAGCTTTGTAATTCTGATTAAAACGAATGGAAATCCATCATCTCTGGACGTGGTGGCACCACCTAAGGCTACTTCATTATCTATTATCTAAAAATTGTTAAGTTTTCAATCAAACTCCCTACGTTTCTAGCATAAATGACTCGCCGGCGCGCTGGGATTGCGTGGTTTACGTCCGCAAGACGCCGTTTACTCGACCAACGCAGCGGATCTTAGCTGCTTTTTCGAACTGTAGCTTCCTCACAGTTTGCACAAAGTTTGTTGCGACGGCCGACGAGATTCCACGACCAGTTCTCCGTAAAATGATGTCTGTTTTTGAGTTCGCTGAAAGACGAAGAGAAGGGGAAAAGGAGCGAAGCCAAAAAGCTACGGTCATTCTTGGAGATTCCTTCCAGCAATGGCGCGACTGAAGCAGACGAAGGGTCTAAAGACTGACGTGACGGTCGTTAAATTACTTCCGGACAGGAAACTTTAACACCGATTCTGAACACTGCGGCGGCTGTAAACAAGCAGGATTTCTAGAGTAAGGAGGAGGTGGGAGGAGGGGGAGGGGCATGTGCAACAGCAAACAACAAAAAGGTCAAAAAGTCGCTGTATTTCTCTTTCCTTGGAAAATCCTCTTCACAACCTTTAAAGGCTCTGGAGACACGGGTTCAGTTCTAAGAGCTTAGGCTGCATCCACTTCCTTCAGCATTTACAATGAGACACTCCACAGAAAAAAACAACAAACAACAGCAAAATGAGTCAATCCACATGAAACAAAAACTGACACAAGTTTGACATCTTTTCTGTCTCTGGTCTTTGCTGTGGTTTTCTCTCTGGTGTTTTCTCTGGTCCTGTTTCTGGTCCTGATTCTCATCTTTGCTCTGGTCTTGTCTCTGGTCGTGTCTCTGGTCTTTGCTCTGGTCTCTGGTCTGGTCTCTGGTCTGGTCTCTGGTCTTCGCCGTGGTCTTGGCCCTGGTCTGGTCTCTGGTCCAGGCCCTGGTCTGGTCCCTGGTCTGGTCTCTGGTATTGTCTCTAGTCTGGTCTCTAGTCTTTGCTCTGGTCTTGTCCCTGGTCTGGTCCCTGGTTTGGTCTCTGGTCCTGGTCCCTGGTCTGGTCCCTGGTCCCTGGTCCCTGGTTTGGTCTCTGGTCTGGTCTCTGGTCTGGTCCCTGGTCCTGGTCCTGGTCCTGGTCCTGGTCTTGTCCCTGGTCTGGTCTCTGTTCTGGTCTCTGTTCTTTACTCTGGTCTGGTCCCTGGTTTGGTCTCTGGTCCTGGTCCCTGGTCTGGTCCCTGGTCCCTGGTCCCTGGTTTGGTCTCTGGTCTGGTCTCTGGTCTGGTCCCTGGTCCTGGTCCTGGTCCTGGTCCTGGTCCTGGTCTGTGGATCAGTGGAGTCAGCAGTTGCTGCAGTTTGCTGCTCTCAGTCTCCTGCTGTGTCCTTCAGGGGCCGTGGCTCCACATCAATCAGGGAGATTTAGGAGGGAATAAAAGCCCCACCTCTGCCCCTGCCTCACCCTGCTGCCCCACTACCCCCACCCCACTACTGCCCCCACCCCCACCCAACTACTGCCCATGAACCCCCACCCAACTACTGCCCCTGAACCCACATCTAACTACTGCCCCCGAACCCCCACCCAACTACTGCCCATGAACCCCCACCCAACTACTGCCCCTGAACCCCCATCCAACTACTGCCCCCGAACCCCCATCCAACTACTGCCCCTGAAGCTCCATCCAACTACTGCCCCTGGACAAACAGCCCCGATACCCCACCACCAGAACTGCCCCCTCCCCAGGGCCCGGCTGTAGGACTGGACTCTGCCGTCGACATTTGAATCCAGAGAAAAGAGCTCAGGAAAATGACTCACTTCATCTGCAGAGTCGCAAATGCAGAGAGAGAGAAGGAAAGAGAGAAGAAAAAGAGTAGGAAAGAGAGGGAAAGAGGGAGGGAGAAAGAGAAGAAAAGAGAGAGGGGAAGGGGGGAGAGAAAGAAAGGTGGAAAGAGAGAAGGAAAGAGAGAGGAAAAAAGAGTAGGAAAGAGAAGGAAAGAGGGAGAGAGGGAGAAAGAGAAGGAAAGAGAGGGGGAAAGAGAGGGAAAGAGGGGGAGTGAGAGAATAGAGACATGGAGAGAAAAAGAGAGAGACAGTGAGAGAGAGTGAGCGGAAGAGAGGCAGTGACAGAGAGAGAAAGAGGAAAGAGAGGGAGAGAGAGAAGGAGAGAGGGAGGGAAAGAGAGAGGGACAGAGAGAAGGAAAGAGAGAAAGAAAGTGGATGAAGTGGTAGAGAGGGGGAGAGAGAGAGTGACAGAGGGATAGAGACAGAGGGATAGAGAGAAAGACAGGGAGAGAAACAGTGAGAGAGAAAAAGAGAGGGAAAGAGACAGCGATAGAGAGTCGAGAGAGAGAAAGAGACAGGGAGAGAGTGGGAACGAGAGAGAGAGAAAAAGAGGGAAAGAGACAGAGAGCAGAGGGAGGAGAGAGAGAGAGAGAAAAATAGAGGGAGAGAGGGTGATAGAGAGCAGAGAGAGAGAAAGAGAGGGAAGGAGGGAGAGGGAGACAGTGACAGAGAGACAGAGGGGGAGACAGAACGAGAGAGAGACAGTGACACACATAGAGAGATAGATACTAGAGAGAGAGAGAGAGAGAGCAGAAATCTGTTCATGATCAGATTTCTGGTTATCAGATTATAGAAATATCAAGTGAACAGATCCAATGAGACAGAAAACGTTAAAGAATTTGCTCCATTTACTCCAAATATTCACATTTCAAACCAAACTCAGTTCTCTAGGGTTCAGATGGACTCAGGAAGCAGGTCTTAACTTGTACCAAACCTGGACTAAACCTGGATTAAACCTGGACTAAACCTGGACTAAACCTGGATTAAACCTGGACTAAACCTAGATTAAACCTGGATAAAACCTGGACTAAACCTAGATTAAATTTGGACTAAACCTGAACTAAATCTGGATTAAACCTGGACTAAACATATCCAACAATTTAACCAGGACTAAATGTGGACTAAAACATGATATAAACAGGACTAACCTGAACCTGGACTAAACTAGGTCTAAATCCGATCTAAACGGGTCTAAACCAGGACTAGCTCAGCTCTAATCCAGACAGACCCCCCTGAAACGGACCTGATGTGCGTATCGTAAACAGTCGGGCTGTTCGCTGGAGGAATGTGCGTTTGTGGTCGGCGCTGGTCTGGATACAGGAAGTGTTTTTGGTGCTGGTTGTGAGCCGAGATCCAGAGCAGAGTAAATCATGAATAAATGATGAGGAGGAGCCGAGGGGGAGCGCGCTAATGCACCGTCAGCCGCAACCCGACGCTGGACAGCTCCACTCCACGCTGCACAAAAACTCCACATGAGATACACGTCTGCAGGCAGCAAACGCTGCCACTTCCCCCGGCTCAAGTTTACTCTGGAGCTTCAGGAGCTTCAGGAGCTTCGGGATGTCTTCCAGTATTTTTATTAGTTTAATTTCAAATGCATTTCAAAACAAAGAAGACTGATCACATAAAGGCAGTGTACTTTACCTAGTTTACTAGTTCATTCACTTTGCAGCAAAACAAAACAAAACACAGACTACAACCCCACGGATCATGACCAAAAGGGTTTAGGCTGAAGTAAAAGGACTTGTAACGATAAACCCTATTAAACACTGACAGAATTCAAATAAGAAAAGCAGCGAATGAACAGCAAGTTTGTGTTTACAATTTCACTTGCGACTTATTGTTTATATAAGAGACAAATTATAAAGTAACTAAATTTAATACATAATTCATTCATTCCTCACTCATCTTTCAAAACATAACACTGCCAGTTTTTTTGGTTGTTTGTTTTTTGTTTTTCTTCATTTATGGTCGTACAAACTAATAATAATGATAAAGAAGGCGCAGAGGTTTTTGATAAGGGTCGTATGTGAGGATGTTTTTGTTTGTTTTGTTAGTTGAAAACTGCCACTTCATGACAGCACGAGGTGGAACAGAGCATTTTGAGCTTTGGAGATTTTCCTCAAAAATGGTTGAATGAAACAAAACACAGCTCCAGGTCTGTTTTGAAACATAAGAAAGCATAAAGCTCACAAGAGTTATGCCCGGACAATGAAATGCTTTCTCATAAAAATAACTTTAATTTTGCACCTTTAAATGTGAACAAAACTAGACTTAAAGCTGAGATGCCTCTTAGTGCAAATAGTTCCATCCATCCATTTTCTAACACTTTATTGGGTAAAAAGGCATTTGTTTACTCTGCACCTTTTGCATGGAATATGCCACAGAAAGACTGGAAACAGATTTAATTTCCTTGAGCACTTTTAAATCCAAACTGAGAGCTTTTGAGACCAACTTGTTTTTCATGATGTCTTTAAACTTTTATGTCTTATCTGTGTAAATATGTAACTGTGTTTTGTGTTCGCCGCTGCCTCTTGCCCAGGACTCCCTTGAAAAAGAGGTTCTTACTCTCAATGGGATATTTCCTGGTTAAATAAAGGTCAAATAAAATAAAAATGTATCCAGGGCCGAGCCGTGGAGGCAGCAGCTTGAGCAGGGAGGCCCAGACTTCCTTTTCCACGCACACTTCCTCCAGCTCCTCCAGGAAGACCCCAAAGTGTTCCCAGGCCCAGAGGCAGAGTCATAGACATAGTGAGGATGGCAGCAGCAGCGGCCGAAACATGTCAGCAAGGTAAATACACTTGACTACACCGTCTTAAAAAGAACCCAAGAAGTTAACTTCACTCTCAGAATGCAGGATTATTAGTGGTTCCTAGAGTGTCTAAAAGTACAGTGGGGGGGAGAGCCTTCAGTTACCAAGCTCCTGTGTTATGGAATCAACTCCCTGTTGATGTTAAACAGGCACCCACAGTCTCTTTATTTAAGACCAGGCTTAAAACCTTCCTCTTCGGAATAGCTTATGACCAGGTTACTTAGTTTGATGTCACTCCTAACTAACTATGACCAGGTTGGTTGGGAGTGACACTAAAATCCCAGGTTAAGATAAGATGCCGCAGGAGATAACAAGCTGGGGGAAGTGTGGCAACCTGAGCACTGTCCTCTGTTTCCTCCTATTTTCTCATCAGCATCACTTACTATGTTCTCATCTGTAGCTCGTTCATTGCTATTCACATGTTGTGAATGGCTCCTCCCGGCTCCTTCCCCACCTGGGTAGATGTGGTCATACCAAAGTGGCCCACGGGCCTGGACATCTATAGCCTGTCCGTCCATGGGAGTGGATCTCTCCTTCACTGTAGTTCTCCCCGAGGTTTCTTCTTTTTCCCAGGACCCTGGGTTTTTTGGAGTTTTTCCTTGCTGAGAAGGAGGGTCTAAGGACAGGGGATGACTGGACAATGTTTCATTTGCTGCTTTACATGAATGTTGTTTTTTCCTGTTTTGATTTGTCTGTGTGTATGTTTTACTCATCAAAACCTTGGAACGCCCTTAGAGGAAACTGTTGTTGTGATTTTGGGCGCTACAAAAATAAATTGAATTGAAATTGAATTAAAGTATCTCTAAGGGAGCGCCCAGTCACTCGGCAGAGGAAACTCATTTCAGCCGCTTGTATCCGTGATCTCGTCCTTTCGGTCGTTCCCCAGAGCTCATGACCATAGGTGAGGGGAGGAACGGAGACTGAGGTAAATCCAGAGCTTTGCCTTTGGGCTCAGCTCCTCTGCACCACAACGGGTCCGATACAGCGACCGCATCACTGCTGACGCTGCACCAATCCACCTGTCAACCTCACGCTCCGTCCTCCCCTCACTGAGAACAAGACCCCGAGATACTTGAACTCCTCCACTTGAGGCAGTGACTCCCCACCCACCTGCAGAGGGCGCCACCTTTTTTCCAATTGAAATGGTTCCGGTAAACAAGGAGAAGCATCACCGCCTAAGGATAGTGGTGGAACTGAGTGCTTTCAGCTCTCAGCGTTGGACCGGGTAAATATGTGAAGTGACCAGGAAACGGGGTTACCATGGCAACGAATGAAAACAAAACGTGAACAGCCGTTTCCTGGCGCGAACAGTGTGCGGATTCTGAGCGTGAAAAGTGCGTCCTCTCCGCTGCAGCGAGCTAAAAGAGACCAGCGCCCCACGCAGCTCTGAGTCAGCGCTCGGCATTGTGGGAAGTGTAGTGTGTGGGAGGAGGGTCCATGGAGCAGAGGCAGGTGGACACTGGAGTCAAACTACAAACCCAAGTTACCGCACCTCAGTATCTCTGCACTCGTACGATGAGGCAGAGGCAGAAATGTCCTCAAGTAAGAGTAATAGTGCTGAAGACTAATATCACTCAAGTAAAAGCACAAAAGTAGAGGTCCAAGAAATCAGTAAAAGTAAAAAAGTATTTGGGAAACTGCTACTCAAGTAAGAGTAGCTGTAAGATTAAATTTCTGGACATAACAAAAACCAGTCTTTCCAAAGCAGAGCCACAAAACAAACTAAATCAGATCTGAAGAAGCGCTGCCAGAAACACAAATGCTCAAATCAGAGGAAGAGGAACTACAATTTTTGTAAAATGAATCAAGTGGAACAGAACAGAACGCCTTTTATTGTCTCTATACATTTGTACAATCCACACTACACACAACATGCACAACGAGATTAACAGCAACTCACCCTCCAATGAAGACATATGCGTGATACACTTACACACAGTATAAAAGGAAAAATAAAATATATAAGTACTAGTGCTAGTGCAAGACATAAAAAAGTTTTGACATCCAAAACTAGTCGAGATATTGCATTGCTTTAAATATTGCACTCAGTCGAAATATTGCACTGTTTTTAAATATTGCTCTGTATTAAATTTTGAATATTGCACTCAGTTAAGATACTGCACTTTATTAAGTACAATATATTACTCAAGTAACTACTACTACTATCTCATAGCTCCAGTACTCTGAACTTGACTTGCCGTGTCTGTGTTCCAGTGTTCAAAATCAGGGAGTAAAAGGAGCAGCGAGAGGAGGTGAAAAAGGCAGAGTGAACTTCAAACTGAGCCTCATTTCTCAAATCAATCAATCAAACTTTATTTATCGAGCGCTTTTCATTCAAAAAAATCCAACACAAAGCTCTTTACAGTGACTAAAAACACCCCCTTCCCCACCACAACGCTGAGATAAACAGGTGGGTTTTGAGATCACAACCTGTGACACAATCATCTTTTCCACAACTAACCATCTGGAACCTGGATCCAGGGTTCAAACTCTGGACTCAGGAATCAGGTTTTAACTTGAACTAAACCAGGACTAAACCTGGTCTAAATCAGATCTTAAGCAGGGTCACACATCCAACCTGTATTCACAACTTAACCAGTAAATTTGATCCGAAAGAGCACTGCCAGAAACACAAACGTTCAAATCAGTGCAAGAGGAAACGCAACTTTTGTACAATATAATACTCAACTAAGAGTACTGTTACACTGTGTAAAATATATCACACGAGTAGGAGGAAAAATATTGTGGTGTCAAAAAGTACATGTGACTCACTACTACCTACCTGCAAGTATGTACAGTATTTGGTTGATCGATTGCAATAGGGAGGGCATCTGACATAAAAAGGTAAACAGCCAAATCACATTTGAGTATAATGAACTCTCCGCACGTTCCATTTACTAAAAAAACTTGTTGTATCACGAAAAATGCATCAGAATAAGATTTAAAAGAGAAGACATGTTGTAATTTTGGATGAAATATAAGACAATGCCCATTTGAACTTTTAGTTAAGTTAAATTTTACATTAAAAAATAAATAAATAAGTCAGCTAACCATAAACATTAACATCTAAAATACTGTTCAGCTGCAGCACTGGTCTTGAGTCCAGGAGCTGTCCGTGGTGCTGAAGGATAGAGCCCACTGTTTCTCCCATAGACTTTTCCAAAACTCAAATATTCAAGTGCCTATGACAGCTTAGACTGCCCATTTGACCAAAACACAGGCCAAATAATTAGGATTTCACAAAAAATTTCCCAGTTGTAATTTTAGAAATCATGAAATAACCTAAAAAACATGCACCAGGGACTACAGGAGGAAATTAGAGAATAAATTTAAGAGTTGAAAAAGTTGAAACCACGTTTAAAGTCTCAAGAAACATGGAACATCTTGTGTAAATTGTGCCAAACTTTGGACAGAATTCTCCCAGTGTGATCAGTGTGATGTCTCGCTAAAATAGAACTCTCCACTTCCTGTCATTTTCAACATGTTTTCCAACTTTTCTTCAAAAATCATTTTCTTGTTTGGTGTAAAACAACTATTTATCTTTACAACAAGTTTTATTCCACCAACTAAGTAGAAATGAGTGAACTGTATGGGCTGCAGGAGCTGGGGTTTAGGTCGTATCAAGTCCTGTTCATTTGAAAAGTGTCTTTGAGTGTCCAAAAAGCGCTACATAAGTCTGATATATTATTATTTTTATTATTGTTATTAGTAGCAGTAGTAGTAGTAGTAGTAGTAGTAGTAGTAGTAGTAGTAGTAGTAGTAGTAGTAGCAGCAGCAGCAGTAGTAGTAGTAGTAGTAGCAGTAGTAGTAGTAGTAGTAGTAGTAGTAGTAGTAGTAGTAGTAGTAGTAGTAGTAGTAGTAGTAGTAGTAGTAGTAGTAGTAGCATATTAGGTTTAAACCAACTGGATTTCTGCCCTGAAACTGACAACCCAAATGAGTCATGTGAGGCTCATTCTGCGTCCTGATTGGATAATTATTGCAAGAACCAAAACTTTCACATCATGCCCAATGGTTTTGTAATTAATTAACCAATCACTCAGTCAAACTTTATGTATAGAGCAATTTTCATACAAAAAAAAATGCAACATAGTGCACTTTAAGAATAAATCAGAATTATACTTGATACTTCAAAACTTTAAAAACCTTTAAAACATAAATATTTTTGACATGATAACGTAACTTTTGAACATGTGTAAAGTTTCTATTCTTAGATTAAATTATTGCCCTTGTGATCGTTAACGAGCTTTCCGTCTGGAGCTGTACTGTACTGTTAGGACCTTGGAGAGCGCAGTGCAGCCTGGGACTCTTAAATACACTTTTTACTTTCTATCTCACATTTTACTGCCGGTGCTGAACCCTGAGCCCGTTATCGGAGCAGGTGGTTTGCGGTAGCGACTTGGGGCGGAATTATAACACTTTTTACGATGACTTTTATGATGAGGCAGCTGCTCTGATGACTGCAGACATTAACAGCACAGAGGCATGCTGGGAAACGCGGTCCGTGACCCGCTGTTCTGGCCCGGGTCCAGCACTGAGGTAAAGTCAGTGCAGAAGCAGATCACTACAGTACGAGTGCGAGTATGTGTGAGTAGTATTGTCATGATAATAACGTTTCAAACTATTTCAATACTAAGGAACAGACTCTTAATACTGATTCTGTGACCACAATGATAAAAACACTCTTTCTTTAGACGACAGAATGACATTTTCTTATATTTGTGCTCAGTCTGTGTGCTCTTACACTTGTTCTGATACAGCTCAAGATCATTTTTGGGGTCTCCAAACTTATTTGTCCGGTGAGCGACCTGTAAAAAACAAAAAATACCAGAGAGCTTCTAGTCATAAGAGATCGAGCACATACAAGAGTCACGGCGACACTTAGGTGAGGTACGATTCGTGATTCGATTCGATTCGATCCGACCGTACGGCAGCGTCCAAAACTTTCACCGTGTTGTGAAAACCTCTCTTACCCGCCAAGCATTTCATCTGGAAGTATTTCATATGGTCCACAATAGGGATGGACATTTGATTACATTTTCTTAATCAATCGCCGGAAGAATTAACGATTCCTAATTATTGATTATCTACTAACCATTAACATTATCATCATTATTATTACTATTACCAATCTGCATAAATAAACTCAACTTTACAACATATAAACCATAACCACCACTGTAGAGCCACATTAGATTGAGATTAGAAAGTGTTTAATGCAGCTCTGGCACATGTGTTTACCTCTTACACAGAAACAAAACTTAAAAATACATGTCTCATTTGCATAAACTGTAAACGCTGAGAAAAAGCAGCTCTGTCCTTGTGCTGATGCTTCTGCTTCAGTCGGACTAAAGGACACGACTGTTACAGCCCCGGGATCTCCAGTTCTTTGATTTGTGTCGTGTGCTTTAATTTTCTTGTTTTGTCATTTGGATTCCTGCTGGTTGAGCCCTGGTCCCTGATTGGTGGGAATTTCAACCCTCGGCCACTCCCCCCTCACCTCCAGACTCCTCCCCCTGTTTAAGCAGATTCCTCTCACCTGTTCGGGGCGGCTTCCATTTTGTGTCCGTGTCTCTTCCTGTCAGTCACTTTGTTTGTACTGGGACGTGACTTTGTGTGTTGAGACACTCGGTTTAGTTCGGTTTTGTGCCTTTTTGTTTTGTCACTTGATTCTGTTTGTGGGTTTATGTGATTTTACTTTGGGGACACTTGTGATTTAGTTTTGTTTGCGCCCCTAGAATGACTTATGAGCCTTCTTTCGTCATTCCCTCATCAAAAACATGCTTGAAGAGGGTTTAGATGTCGGCCAAATGCAAATACAGCATTTTCAAAACAATAAAAGTAAACATGGCGATCTAAATATGTATTTAAAAAAAAATCTGGGCATGAATTTTCTCTTTTGTATCGAAAACTGAACCGCCCAAACTTTGACTGTGACGATTTCAGACTTTTGTACGGATTTTTTATTTTTTTTATTTACAGGTTAATTGTGTAACTTTTCTGTTATAGAGGGTCCGTCAAACGCTTTTTATTGCGATTGCTTTGTCTGAAATGTCCCACAGTACGACTTTAAACCTTTCTATCGTCACGGAGACCAAACCGGACCAAGTTCCAGGTCAGATCTGTGGAGAGGCGAATCCGCTCACACTCAGAATTAATGTCGTTTTTTTTTTTTCACTTGTTTTTTTGTGCGTGAGCCCACGTGACTCGTTTTTTGGCACAACTTGTTGTCCTGTTCTTTTTCTTAGTTTAGGTTATTTTGTGTACATATTTTAGCCTGTTCTGTTTAATTTACCTCGTACATTCCTTTTAATTAATTTACCTCATTTATTCCATTTTACATCTTGGTTATTTTGTTCCCCGGTCCCGAGCAGAGCTGGGTCATAACAACGACTCAGTGGATTATGAGTGTTCTTTCTGTGACAGAGATTTGTTTGTGTTTGTGCCGTTCTCGGGGAAATTGAGAGACGCACTGCAGGAAGTATTTGCCTATAGGAAGTCTTTTTTGCCCAGCCCGAGATACGATTCGATGCCTATAAAACATAACCATCATCCATCTATTAGTGTACAAGTTAGTAATCCACATGATACAAGTACAATGGTAAAAGGCGTTTAATTAATCTGATTTGACTTATTCAGCACAACATGTAATTCAGAAATCCCTCGGCGAGCTGAGGGTGAAGAGCTACAGGAGCTATTCAGGGACGGGCTCTTCACTTTTTTACTCTTGAATCCTACTCAAATGAGTATCTAGTTTCGATACTAGTTTTCGTATAAATTGGTCTTTGGCTTTAGATACTTTTGAAAACTCTATTTGCCATATTATAAACAGAAATACTAATACAGAATATGAACTGCTGAAGAAAGCGAAAAGGTTCCATATGTTTGAGCTGTAATGTTTACAATCTCTGTCATTCAACACATTTTAGTGCGAAAGCTTTTAGGCCGCAGCTACTGAAACGAGCAGGAGGCACTGGCCACGTTACAGGTCGGATCTGTGGGGAGCTGGAGGATGCACGTTTGCTAGAGACAAATATTTAAAGGGTTGGTTTAAAGCCACATTATAGCACGCAGTATGACAAAAATAGACTAAAATAAACATGTTTGGCTTGTATTTCCACAAACCTGAGTCTTATTTGCAGGGAACAGTGCCTCCTTCCACGGAAATGATGGATCTTTGGCTATAATGATCCCATTTTTATACAGCACTTAACAAATGTATTCGAGCACCTGTCATGAAAACAACAAAACATAAATAACTTCATAGTTTATCAAAAACGTGTTTCAAATGAACAATTTCATTGTTATTCATTAAGAAAACGACCATCTGGAATAACAAAATAGTTGACAAATATTAACCAAAAATGTGAATATTTTGTGTGATCCTTCGCTGTAGATAACAGCTGCGTTCTTTCTGCTTTGTTTTTATGTCATTTTGCAAAGTCTCTTTGTTTTTGAGTTCCAAATAGTTTCAGCTGTTGTTTTGGATGAGACGTTAGAAAACATTCAACTTGAACATTTATGGAAAGCAACAATCGTTCTATTTTAGCCTTAAAGATGTGGTTTTGATGAAAAGATGGGGTGCATTAACCATTATAGAAACATAAAAAGATATTTTGGAAGCAGAAATACTGTTAAATTACATGTGGCAGCAGCAAACACCTTATACTGGGTGCTGGTCTCATACATTTGTTCAGCTCTGTACAGCGCATTTCCACCTTCAAGTCATCCAAAGTGCTTTAGATCGAGGAAACACTCACCCATTCACACACACATTCACACACCAGCGTACGCAGACACTGGGGGCGAGGTGGGTTGAGTGTCTTGCCCAAGGACACAACGGCAACATTCATCTGTGGGAACTGGAATCGCACCGTGGACAAACGCTCGGACCAAGTGAGCTGCTGTCGTCCCATAAACACGCACTTCCCTTTTGTTAAACTTAGTCTCAGCTATCTCCATGGAAACAAGCAGGAGGCATCATCAGGCCAAGTTACAGGTCAGATCTGCGGAGAGCCTGCGCACAGTGAGATAGATGTGCTACAAGTACAAATATAGAAACCAATATAACCTAGAACCTTAAGAATCCAGAGCACTTGTTTTATCCTTACATTATTCTGTGCCCGACGCTGAGGTGGCTTTACAGACTCCGCCTCCTCAGTCCCTTGTCCCCGGGGCCCCGTTGCCTGAAGCTGTTCTGTGTCTGAAGTCTAAGTGTCAGATATGATCCACGTCAGAGCCTGCAGTGACCGGAGCAGTGACCGTTCCTCCTGCTAAAGCTGCTTCAGCACAGAGGCACAAACCCAAAATGTGAAAAGTAAAACAGATCTCGTCTATCAACCAAGTCTTAAAGGTCTTTACTTATGCAAAGACAAATAAATAAATGAAAACATAAATAAATACAGCGTAAGTACCAGCAGAAAACATAAAACAAGGTAAGTAAAGGACTGAACTGCGGCTTAATTTGCACTAGACCATCTCTTCATCCATACATCAATACGAAATTAACATAACCTGATAGAAGATAAACCTGAGCACAACCAGGACTAAGAGACAATCAGACCAGGACTACGGACCAGGACTAAACCAGATCCATGCCCCGGTCACTAAAGTAGAATCTTGGTGACGCAGAGACGTGGGATGAGGAAAGGGTTAATGGACCATATTGAGTCCAGACAGTTCCTTTGTCCTCTGAGTGAACTGAGTCAGAGCGTCTCGTTTAGACAAGAGAGACCCAACAGTAACCGACGCTTAATATAATTACAACCGTCTATATATAATTTAATATAATTATAATCATCTATATATGACTGAATACAGATGTCCGACACTGCATGAAGTCATCTCTTTGGGCACAGAAAAGAAAGTTATGGTGCAAATGACTAATGTGTCCAGTGCAGTACCAGAGGAGGAAGCACATGTGCTGTATGTGTTGACTTAAATTTTGGACATAGGGCCTCATTTCCCAGTGAGCCAGAGTGTTGGAGACGTGTGGAGACGCTTTTTTAAATCTTCCATCCAGTCCTTGTATTTGCAGAGGTCGCTGGCGTTAGGCTAGTGCATGTCAATGGCCATAAAAACACTAATAAATGCCACTAAAAACATACAGTCTGACCCACTCCACAGACCCGAGGCAAAACTATTAGAACTCCAGACTGTCCATGTGAACGTCTGTGTGCAGAGAATCATTTTAGAAGTAAAACTAACCTTGCATCACATGAATCGTCGCATGTCGAGGGACTATTTTCTCATATATCAGTCCGCCGCTGCCGAGCTTCTATCAGGAAGTACAACTCGCTGCTGCTGCTCAGACATAAATCCTTCAAATGCAACGGTTGGTTTTGCTTCTGAAATGATTCTATCGACACAGACGTTCACATGGACAGTCTGGAGTTCTAATAGTTTTGCCTCGGGTCTGTGGAGTGGGTCAGACTGTGTTTAGTGGCAGGACGACTGTGGCCATTGACATGCACTAGCCTAGCACCAGCGACCTCTGCAAATACAAGGACTGGAGGGAAGATTTAAAAAAAAAAAAAAAGTGTCTCCACACGTCTCCAACGCTCTGACTCACTAAGAAATGTCCTGTGTCCAAAATTCCCAACAGTCCCTTTAAAAACTGAAAGTGAAATGTTCTGTTACTGTTCCTTGCATCATGACCTGTGCAGTTAATTATATAATGTGTCTTATTGTGTGTGTGACTGGTGTATTTGTGTGAATGTGATGTTTTCACTCTGGCTCAGTTTGTGCACTGTACCCCACGGTAAGAGAGAACTTTATGTCTGATGTGTGATGCTTCTGCTTTCCGTTTTCTGTTTCTTATAAACCCATGCGTGCGGGGCACCTACCGAATGGTGCCTGACACAAAATAAGTCAAATAAAATAAAATTAAAATTAAATATTCATCTCAGTAACACATAGTTAAAGGGCCGGTGCTCTTTTTTCCATGTATTTGAGCAAACTGTAATATATGGTATCAGCGGTTCTTGAGGTCAGAATAGCTCCTCTGTTTACTCTCTACATCTGAAGCTTTTTTATTGTCCGATAATCGGAAAATGCGTAGTTAGCATGCTAGTTGTTGTTTCCGCGGGGAAGAACTCCACTCGGATCTGTGAGAGTTGTGAAAAGTGCTTTGTGTTAAACTCATCGCGGTGAATAATGAGGATACAAACTGTTTCAAATAAATCGTAAACAGACACCTGTTGCTTTATAATAATGAATTTTATTTATGTTTTATTTCCTGGTTGGACGCGGGCAGCAGATGTGACAAAAAGAGGCATTTCTATAACTGTTACCTGTTAAATAAATGACTCACCACTTTTTTCTGAACTATTTTTCCACAAACTGCCTCCAGGGATGACAAAACTGAGAACTTTTTAATGATTTACAAGTAATTACAGAACATTATGTGACTAAACTCGACCAAACTGCCCTGTCAAACATTTGTATTCTTCAGATAACCCGGTGAGAGTGCAGAATCACACGGATTTATCAGAGTCCAACAGAATCCTGACAGTTTCTTCTCTTGTAGACTTGGACTTAACGATCTTACATTTCTCAGAGTTGCCTGTTTGATCTTGTTCTAACTGTGTCCTCCTCAAAAAAACACGTAGCGACTTGTGTTTTGTTTCGTACATGTTTCGCTAATCCTGCAGGTTTGGGGCTTTTGACAACCGAGGTGTCCAGCGGATATGAGCGGCTCTGGGACTTTTGGCTCCTTTATGGGAGCCGATCCATGGGACTGGGTAATCACACCTGTCAATAGCACCTGTCAATCACACCTGTCAATCACACCTGTCAGTCACACCTATCTGAGATTCACCGGTGACTCACAATTTCAGGAAATACTGAAGACGTGTGTGCTGTGGATCCCAGGCCATGTTTTTACCACATTAAAACAGCTTTACTCTTCATTTTTAATTTATATACATGATGAATCCAGTGTGTGTGCGTGTGTGTGTGTGCATGTGTGTGTGTGCGTGTGTGTGTGTGTGCGTGTGTGTGTTGTGTGTGTGCGCGTGTGTGTGTGTTGTGTAAGTGTGCGTGTGTGTGTGCGTGTGTGTTTGTTTGTGTGTGAGTGTATTTGTGTGTGTGCGTGTGTGTGTGTGTGTGTGTGTGTGTGTGCAGAGCCAGTGAAAGCATGTGCAGTCAGTTAGCCACGTTAGCGGCTAATGGACTGTGGTGAGCCTCATTTATTGCCGTGTCATTCATCTGTTTGACTTTTGACCAGAGGGTCTGGATTAAACCACAGAAACATGCTCCAATACAGCCTACGCCCTACTCCCTATAGCCTAGTCCCTATCCCCTACTTCCTACGCCCTACTCCCTATGGCCTACTCCCTATGCCCTACTCTCTATCTCCTACTCCCTATGGCCTACTCCCTACTCCCTATGGCCTACTCCCTATAGCCTACTCCCTATGCCCTACTCCCTATGGCCTACTCCCTATGGCCTACTCCCTACTCCCTATGGCCTTCTCCCTACGCCCTACTCCCTATAGCCTACTCCCTATGCCCTGCTCCCTGTGGCCTACTCCCTATAGCCTACTCCCTATGCCCTACTCCCTGCTCCCTACGCCCTGCTCCCTACAGCCTACTCCCTACTCCCTGCGGCCTACTCCCTATAGCCTACTCCCTACGCCCTACTCCCTACGCCCTACTCCCTACGGCCTATGCCCTGCTCCCCACAACCTACTCCCTGCTCCCTACGCCCTACTCCCTACACCCTGCTCCCTGTAACCTATTCCCTACGCCGTGCTCCCTAAGGCCTACGCCCTGCTCATTATGTCCTTCTCCCTACACCCTGCTGCCTATGCCCTACTCTCTACACCCTACTCCCTATGCCCTGCTCCCTATGCCTGTCTCCTTACACCCTGCTCCCTACTCCCTACACCCTACACCCTATGCCCTGCTCTCTAAATCCTACTCTCTATGCCCTGCTGCCTACACCCTACACCCTGCTCCCTACTCCCTATCCCCTACTCCCTATGCCCTGCTCCCTAAATCCTACTCTCTATGCCCTGCTCCTTACGCCCTACATCCCTGGTTAAGCCCCCTCTCTGCAACATGAAGTGGGGCTGTATATTTGATGAGGCGGTGGCAGATTTGGGCTCATGCTGTGTCTGCATCGTTATCTCCTTCTTTTCTGCTTGTCAAAGTCTGATCGGGTCAGATCTCTGAAGAACTTCACTGCTAGTATGAATGTAGTGTGTGTAGTGAGTGTTTTGGCAGATTGGCCGCCTTTTTGGAGTGTAGAAGTTTTGCAGCTCATCCCAGCAGCTTCTTCACTACTGGAGGATGAGGATCATAAATATAGATGGACTTTAGAACTGGATTACAGTAAATACATGACTAAAATCAACTTAAACAGACGGTGAACTGGTGAATGACCCTTAATGAATGAACCAGACTGTCTGTGCAGTGTCCATTCCAGACTTGACATCCTCATGTGAATCGAAACAGACCTGTCCGCTCTGAGAACAGTCCTGTGTCAGCACCATGGACAGCTCCCGCTCCCATTCACTACATAGTGCAACGTTTTAAGTAACACAGACAACATGCGAAGCTGACACCATCTAGAACTTATCCCGGTCTGTCATTTATCCTCCTGGTCTGACAGGTCCAGATGGAAGGACATATCTCCCCCTCCTTCCTCTCCCCCTCCGGTCCCTCTTTCCTCCTCTCATCCCTCTCTCGTTCCCCTCCCTGGCCCTGGTCTGACACAGGTCCAGATGGAGGGACAGATCTCTCCCTCTTAGGCTTGTCATTGGATATATGGCAACAGTGAAATGCAGTGATAAACAACGAGACTGAGACTACTCCATGCCGCTGATACAATAAGAGTGAAGCAAGTTAATCCCGCTAAAACATCATAAAAAGGCCTGAGCTGCAGCAGATTAATAAAACCATACCACAAAAAAAATAAAGAAAACAACAAACAATATTGCAAAGAAAACTACAGAACCTAAAGTGTTAGAGTTTAATCTTTCATACAGTGAATGATAAGATGAAAATATCATGATAATTGTGACACTCTCTATCTCCCTGCCCTCCTCCTACTCTCTCTTTTCTCCTGGTCTGACACAGATCCAGATGGAGGGACTCATCTCTCCTCTCTCCCTTTCTCTTCCCTGTCTTTCCCTCTCTCTGTTCTCCAGGTCTGACACAGGTCCAGATGGAGTGACATATTGGGGAGCGTGGACTGATGGTGCAGCGCTCACATGTCACACGCGACACACGAGGATCCACCGTGACTCAGACGCAGACAGAGAAGAATCGTGAGCCCGGGAATCGAGAGCCAAGAGCCGGGTGCCAAGAGCCGCCAAGTGCCAGGTTTTTGTTTTACGGATAGACCCATTAAATACAGAGATATGAACCATAAAACAAGTCAACAAATCTGCAATCTGACACAGCACTTCTCATCTGTCTCCAGGACTAATATCACACTATTTTCTGTAGTGTTCTCATCACAAACAGTGCTGGAGTAGTGCAAAACTTTTACGCACGTAGTATCTGTAGCACTTTTGTATTTTTCTACGTATTGGTTGTTGGGAATTGCGCTATTTATACCTTGTATCTGGTAAAATCTCTTATTTTACCGAGCTTCAAACTAAAATCTGTTCTGCCTACATGTCCCATCATGCAACTTCCCACTTTGAACATGTGACCTACACCTATTAACTATAAATTTGCACTGTGACACCCATCTCGAGTTTGCCCTGCTGACGGCCAAACGCATTGGCATGATTTTAACTTTACCTGCCATGTGTTATTAAAGGCTTTTAACGCTTTTCTACTTTTTGAGTGCCTCAGTTTTGAGTTTTGTTTTGTTGGAGTTGTGTTTTAAACCCTACACAGCTTCACTAGAATCATTTGGATAGTTTCAGCCTTGGTTTCAGCCCTGGTCTTTTTTTGAGTTCCCCTTTAACTTAAAACATTCCACTAGATGACATCAAGAGGTGGAACAGAGCATTTTGAGCTTTGGAGATGAACACAGACTAATAATTCGGAGTTACTCAAACATGTGCGAATGAAACTAAACACGTTCTAATATGGCTTAAAGTTCACAAGAGTCCATTTTGTGTAATACAAGACCTTTAAACTAGGTGTAATATTGTGTTGTGTGTTCGCGGTAATAAACATGTCGTCCCGTGCAGGCTGGTAGGAGCTGTTTTGTGTGGAGCTGCAGATTCTTGTAAAGGTCAGTGTTCGTGTTTGTGTTGGAGACGAGCAGCTGGTCTTTGTTCTGTCACTGGCAGCGCAGACAAGTGTGAACAGCCAAAGCTCAGACGCATCCAGAGAGATACAAGTGTACAGGTACAACACAAACACACACACACACATCCAGAGAGATACAAGTGTACAGGTGCAACACAAACACACACACACACATCCAGAGAGAGACACGACTGTACAGGTACAACACAAACACACATCCAGAGAGATACAAGTGTACAGGTACAACACAAACACACACACACACATCCAGAGAGATACAAGTGTACAGGTACAACACAAACACACACACACACATCCAGAGAGATACAAGTGTACAGGTACAACACAAACACACACACACACATCCAGAGAGAGACACGACCGTACAGGTACAACACAAACACACACACACACACACATCCAGAGAGAGACACGACCGTACAGGTACAACACAAACACACACACATCCAGAGAGAGACACGACCGTACAGGTACAACACAAACACACACACATCCAGAGAGAGACACGACTGTACAGGTACAACACAAACACACACACACACACAGACACACACATCCAGAGAGAGACACGACTGTACAGGTACAACACAAACACACACACACACACAGACACACACATCCAGAGAGAGACATGACTGTACAGGTGCAACACACACACAGACACACACATCCAGAGAGATACAAGTGTACAGGTACAACACAAACACACACACACACACACAGACACACACATCCAGAGAGATACAAGTGTACAGGTACAACACACACACACACACACACACACACAGACACACACATCCAGAGAGATACAAGTGTACAGGTGCAACACAAACACACACACATCCAGAGAGAGACATGACTGTACAGGTGCAACACAAACACACACAGATACACACACAGGGACGAACAAGGGGCAGAAAACATCTCTGGATTTCCCCCCCACAAATAGGTCAGTCATTATAAATCACTAATGAAATAACTGAAGAAAACACACAAAGCTTAACTACTTCTCATTGTTTGTTACCAAAAACACCTTTGTTACAGTTCATTTCCAAGTGGTGTTTTTGTCTTTAACCTTTTCCCATCCACCTTTCTCCTTACGTTTTCTTTTGAAAACAAGAAATAACCCACTCTTCTTTGTCTCCTTTTAGGCCTATTTATGCTTGACAAATTATCGTATTAGCGCCCTCTGCTGTTAGTACGGCTGACGACCAATGGACCGAACGACCGTTCTGGACTTTTCCAGAACACAGTGTATGATGTACAGTAGTGTCATATACAGTTCTGCAGTGTGTTTACAGTGAGTCCTTCAGTGTACATATGGAGTACTGCAAAGTTCATATAGAGTACTGCAGTATGCATATAAGGTACTGCAGTATGGTGTGTACAGAGCCAGCTGGAGGCCCTGACGTGACAGAGACGAGTCACACTGAAGGTTCTCGCCTTCACAGTGTGTATGCAACTTGTATCTATCATGATAGTGTATGTAACATGTATGTAAACAGTGTTTATATAGAGACACATGTGTCAACACAAACCACATGTCTGCCCATGTTCATTTTTACATATGTAAGTATAATGTATTTTTCAGAAAGATGTTATGTTATTTTGTTACAAACACAAAGGAGCACTTCCTGGTTTGCCATTTTGTGTTCTGCAGTGAGAGTCACTATAAATATTCAGTAAAACAAGTGCAAATAAAACTTTTTTTCATGAAGAAGCAACAAAAGCTCAAGTCAAGAATGTAACAGATCATTTTCCAGACAAAGTGATGCAGATACACACAGACCGGGGCAGTGTGGAACAGAGTCTGTGTCACATCTAAAGGAAGTCCGTCCATATCACCAACGGTAATAATGAAACTGATATATCGCCCGTCCGTACTCACAGCAAAGCTGCGCCCAGAAGTGCAGTGCACTCTTTAGGATAAACTCACACATTTTCACATCATATGTCTTTTCATTTTGACTTCATGCTGTGCTTGAACAGCCACATGGACGGAGATTTCCCTGGATAATCTACAAACCTGTTTAGCATCAGTGCAGCACAAGAGAAAATCTCACTCAAATATACAAACGGTGCCAGACAAAACCAAGCACCTGTGAAGCACCTTGAGCGATTATTATTATTATTATTATAATCACTAAATCGACTGAAACGACCAAAGGAGTACAACCCTATAGTTATTATCAGAGATGCAGCTTTTTCAGGGCCAAGACTGATTCTGATACTATGGTTGAAAACAGCATTTATTTCCTGTGAACAAAAATAAAAGAAGACAGAAGTGATCCACCTGTGTTCAATGTGTTATTTATCTCTCAAGTAACTGCACAGAACAGCTCTGTGGAAACACAAAATCAAACACTGTGACACTTTCTGAGTCGACCTCTTTCTCAGTCGACCTCTAAATAATCGCATTACATTGATTTATAAGCCAAACCTGGATATCGACTGAATCGATATTTGGATGCCGATATTCAGTACCAGTATCAGATCAATACATCCCTAGTTCTAATACAGAATGACTCTTAGCACACATGGTGTAGTGGGGAGCAGAGGTACTCACACAAAGGCGTGGTAGAGCAGGGCCCATCCCCGGGGCCGCTCCAGCGCATCATAGATCAGGTTCTGGGCCTTCCTCTTGCGGATGTTGTTCCTCTTGTGGGGCCTCTCGTAGTCCAAGGGGGTCTTTGCCAGGAGCCCGAAGCCCACATGCTGAGGCCGCTTTGGGTCGTCCCGCCCGGGGACCAGCAGCATGGCCCCATCGCGCTCCCCCACGTCAGATGCTGTGCCACCAGCAGGGGGCGTCTGCTGGGGCCCCTTGTCCCCTCCTGCACTAGTCCTGGAGCGCAGCCCCATAGTGAGAGATCCTGCTGCCCTCACAACACCTGCCCATGTCCCCTGTCCGCCGCGTGCTCCGGGGCCCCGAGGAGGTCAGCACCAACATACCTGTAACAAGAAGAGGAGGAGAATGGGGAGGTTAAAGCGAGTCAGGGCGTCTGGGGCCCCAGAGTCCACAGAGCCTCATCACAGACTCGAGTAAATGAATCCTGTGAGTGTGTGTAAAAACTGGAGAACGCTAATGCTTTATTCTGAGTGTACAGAATGTGCTCTCTGCCTGTCCCCGTGCACCACAGACACTTGGATCTGATCACGTGTGCGTCAGGTGCCCTGGGGCAGATGCACTAGTGTGACTTTCATTCTGCACCGGCTTCTCTCTGGCACCCAGCAGACACACAGGCAGGGGGCTGGTGGGTCATCCCATAGGACACAACAGCATTACTGCAGATGTTGCTTCTAATCCTCAACTACTCAGCACCTTTTGAAGACAATTATTTAACAATTTATTTATCTGTTTACATCTATCGTTGGAAATTAACCACTTAATCTAATGTCAAGTATTGCATGCGGTGGATTTCTGGAGCTCCACTGCACTCAACCAGCTGATTTACAGATCAGTTTTCATTCACTTCACACCGTAGACTGTATTTAAAAAGTGGACTAAGCAAGTGTGATGTCACCCACAGCGTTCAGCGCCGCTCAAATGAAGTTTGTGATGCTCACAGTTACAGGAGTGAATTTGGAACCAGGCTCTATAGACCCGTTTAGGGCTGAAGTGACTTTAAAAAAGCTGTGCGCGCATTTTGGCAACAGAAGTGACATCATTTCCCATTCATTCCGATTCATTCAGACTGAACACGGACAGAAGACGGAGATAAAAAACATTTCCAGCACCAAAATGTCTGGTTGTTCTGTGTGTGTTTGTCAGAATCAATATTCTACAGGCGAACTAAAGTTTTAAAGTTTTACTCACTGATTGCTCAAGGATCTGGCAGCTGGACACCGTTTGTCAAAGGCTTCTAGAGGAAATATTCTCGATCTTTTGACGACAATCCTTTCACAGAGCTCGACAACCCGCTGAGTTCTGCCGTACTTCTGTTGCCAAAATGCGGCACCGAGCCTACGTCACCTCTGTTTACCAACACTAAAAGGCTCCATAGTAACACCAGGATCATGTTGAGCGGGTTAATACGAACACTTTAAGAGCAAAATGACGAGGCTACAGCAGCAGGTACAGAGAGGGGCCCCAATATTCTAATGTAAGTCAATGGGGGCCAGAGTCACTAGGAATTGGAAGAGCCGCATGAGAACTTCCTATCTGGAACGCGCCAGTTAGAGCGTTCAGCTATGTGCATTTATACATTCAGCCTTCGCTCCAAACTCGGTGGGGGTAAAATACTATTGTAGCCACAGCTGCCCCGGGACAGACTGGCGGAAGTGAAGCTGCCAGTTTGTGCCATCGACCCTTCTGACCACATCTAGCCCTCATCACACCGCATTTGTTCTAGGCAATATGGGTGGAGTGTCTTGCTTACGGACACAAGAACACAAGTTTTTGTCACTGCTGCCTCACTGTGGCGTAATCCCAGTGGTCTCCACCCGAGCCCAGCCCTGCTTGGCCATAACTTAACTAATTTACCGCAATATTCTTACAGTTCTTATTGTAGAAGTGTTTATTTACTAACTAAAGGCTATGACGTATTATGCTTTTTGAGTGTTGCATTAAACTAACGCACATAGATCCCCACTTTACATTCTGTTCATTGCAAACCTCCACACAGATCTAAAACAGTTTGATGACAGAAGCAGGTTCATGACGATCCGCTGAGCTGACGGGTGCAGCTTCTACGGCGGCATTTCACTGTCACAGCTTTTCATTGTTTATTTATTCCTATTTATTGAATCCGGAAAGTCCCGCTGAGAATCAAATCTATTTTCAGGGAAGCCTCCAGTTTTTAGAAGCCCACAGTTTTTTCTTTTTTTATGTCTGCGAAACTGGAGCACCCAGAGGAACCCTTCACAGACACGGGGAGAACTCCACAAACAGCTGCGCCTCCATGTTGCCCGTTGTTGGTTACAAGTCGTTTTTGATCCTATATTTGGACCCCCCGTTTTTAATAATCCAAGTAAGTACTAAAGTTGAAAGGATAGTTGAAAATAGAGATGTTCTGAACAATCAAGCCTCAAATGCCGGACGATACAGGGTTAGTAAAAACGCATGAATCACTCAAAACACTGGAGTGAGATACTGTCGAGAGCACTCCGTTCTAACACGATACACGCCTGTTCTGCACAGTTTGTCTCCTTTAAACATTTGGATCTCAGTAAATTGCAGCGTTAGTTATTTCAGGGTAGATTTCCTGCACCAAGAGGGAGAAAAAATAGACACACTTCCTTGTATTTTCTGCATGTGGGACTGAACCAGGACTAAACCAGGTCAACACAACCTAACAGAGACTAAAACAAGACTAACTCTGAGCTCACACAAACCAAAAGGAGCAGACAATAAATATTGAACTGGTCTTAAACTTACACTAAATCCTATAGAGATGAGATGAGAGGTTTTTAAGGACTGCATTAGGTCTTAACCAGGACTAATACAGGTCCAAACTAAATGTAAACCTGGATTAATTTGGATTACATGAGGACCAAGTCTAAACCAGGACTAACACTGATAAAATGGACATTTTTCTTATTTCAAATGTGTGCAAGGACAGAACCAGACTAGCCCAGTTTAAACAAAGGGCCAAACTCCAACAAATGCGGGCCAAAGCGAGTTAGTCATGACTGCCGAGCACCAAAACGTGACCGTATCATCCTTACGTCAGCATTCTAACCCAGGTGAGTCCGGACTAACGTTAGTGCTACACCTGGACCTGGACCTAAACCTAGAGCCAAGACTTTGAGGTAAACAGCCAAACAACCGCGCAGCAGGAGGGCAGCATTACGCAGCGCTATAGCCCCGTCCCTCACCCTCTTTACGCAACAAAATGATCTGATCCACACAATAAGATGCCAATCAAATCACCGTCTCATGATATGCACTACATAAACGTGTGCTCCCCAGGCGCGCCGAGTGCAGACAAAGGAGGATGCGAGCGGAGACGCTGAACCGGAGACAGACGCCACCTACCAGCAGCCTCGTCTCCCGGGCATCGTGCGCATCTCCGGGGCTCCCAGCGGCCGCCATCCACGCCCTGAGATCCGGGGAGGGGAAGCGAGGACAGCGGAGGGGCGGCGGGGGTGGGGAGGCTCTGCGGCGCGGAGAGAGGCGAGGAGGATGAGCAGTGTGGATGTGAGAAGGCGAACTGGAGCGATAGTGAGAGGAGAGGAGCGCGGAGAGAGACGTACAGGCGACGTACGCGCGTGCACAGACAGGTTGAAGCGCGCGTGTGTGGTGTGTGTTTGGTGTGTGTGTGTGTGTGTTTGGTGTGTGTGTGTGTGTGTCTGCAGCCCAGCCCTCGATATGCACCGTCATGCATTCGCGCGGATTGGACCAGCGGCGCAGGAGCGACGTGAGCGCGACAGTCCATTAAAAGCGCTTTAATCAGTGTAGTCCAGGCGTCTGAGACACTTTTACACTTGTCTTCATATGTCAGGGTTCAGAGGGATAGAAAAGCCTCTTGTTTTGAATTTTTTTGGGGTTTTTATACAGGGTTTGTCTGAATGATTGTTGCGCTAAGAACAAGTCTTTAAAAGTAAAATTCCTGAAATATTCACAAGCGGCTCTGTGGACAAGTCTCTAGCACCAAAGCATCTGTGACACATGAACCATTTCACACCAGGGACCTCAGGGACCGGCGGACTGCTTTAGTCCTTCTGCAGTCCTGGTTCAGCACTGGTTCAGCCCTGGTCTACTCACTCGGTTTAGACCTGGTTTAGTCCTGGTTTAGACCTAGTTTAGACCCGGTTTAGTCCTGCTTTAGTCCTGGTTTAGATCTGGTTTAGACCTAGTTTAGACCTGGTTTAGTCCTGCTTTAGTCCTGCTTTAGTCCTGGTTGAGTCCTTGTTTAGACCCGGTTTAGACCTGCTTTAGTCCTGGTTTAGACCCGGTTTAGACCTGCTTTAGTCCTGCTTTAGTCCTGGTTGAGTCCTTGTTTAGACCCGGTTTAGACCTGCTTTAGTCCTGCTTTAGTCCTGGTTTAGACCCGGTTTAGACCTGCTTTAGTCCTGCTTTAGTCCTGCTTTAGTCCTGCTTTAGTCCTGGCTTAGACCTGCTTTAGTCCTGGTTGAGTCCTGCTTTAGTCCTGCTTTAGTCCTTGTTTAGACCCGGTTTAGACCCGGTTTAGACCTGCTTTAGTCCTGCTTTAGACCTGGTTTAGTCCAAATGATTCTAGTCAAGGTTGAAACGCAATATTTAAATCCAGACTCACAGTTCTGTTTAGCTGTGATTTTTTTATCGTGCACTCTTCACTTTTAATGTCCTTTTTGGAATTATTATTTACGTTTAGTGCAGCTTTAATTCAGAGTTAAGATTAAACACAAACACACCCACGAGTCTTATGGTCGCCTCTTACCAGCTTTGAGTGACTGGAGGTGTGAAAACTACACAAGAAAATTAAGACAAGAACCTTTGAGAAAAGCTTATCAGATGGACAGATGGACAGACAGATATAAATGTAGATGTAGATGTAGATATAGATGTAGATGTAGACATAGATATAGACATAGATATAAATGTAGATGTAGATGTAGATATAGATGTAGATGTAGATAGATCGGGCTCCAGAGCTGCATGTTTTATTTCATCCTTCATTCATCCTGTGGCAATATTTTTATTTTAGTTAGTTTGTTTTTAAATGTAATTCTAAATTTGTAGATCTTGTAACATTAAAATAAAATGTTTTAAATATTTTTGTCGCTCAAAATATGCGTGACAGCCACTGATGTGCGACACCCAGCACGTATCTGGCAGCCTGGACTCACCTCCACCAACAGTGTGATTTATTGAGCTTTTCAGCCCCTGGTGGATAAATCCAAGAAAAAAAAAGTTTCAGAAGAAAACAGAACGTTACTGCTACGTGGGCAGATTCATTTGCTTTCACGGCTGATGAGACTGGTTTACCAGTCTGCTTAATATGTGGTGAGAAGTTGGCAAACAACAAAATGTCAAATGTTGCAAAACATTTTGAGAATAAACACTCTCAGTCTTTGCTGAAAAATATCCCGAGGGAGAGGAGCGAAAAAAGGCTGTTTCAGAGCTGATGCGGAAGGCTGATGTGAGCAAAAATCACTTCATGAAGTGGATTAAGTCTGTAAATTCAACTGCATATGCTAGTTTTGTGTTTGCTCAGGAAATAGTCGGGCACGGGAAGCCCTTCACAGATGGAGAATACATAAAAGAATAATTTATTAGGATTTCAGAACTTCTATTCTTGGACTTCAAAAACAAAAGTAATTGTGCAGAAAATCAGAGACAAGCCAACTGTAAAAATGGCAGAAAACATCACCAGACAGAAAATTAAAGGCATCAGTTCAGCTTTAGCGTACTTAATTGCCTGTGATGAATCCAAAGACAAAAGTGACATTGGACTGTTCTGCTGATAAGTGATCTCTGCCGGGCAACAGGGAGAAATGATCCTGATACTCCTCAAACGCCAAACACAGGGGAAGGACATCTGTGAGGCTGCCTTGGATTGTTTAAGGGCCAAAAAAATAAACACCACCCACCTGGTGTCAGTGGCGACTGATGGGTCACCGAGTATGACAGGAGGGCAGCAGGGCAGCAGTGACTGTACTACAGAAGCCGCTGGATACAAAGCTGCTGACATTTCATTGCATCTTGCACCAAGAAACACTGTGCACTCCAACATTTCCTCCAGAATGGACAGAAGTAATGAATGTTGTCATTCAGCTTGTCAACAAAATAATGGCAAAAGGTTTAAATCACCGTCAGTTCTGCTTGTTACTGGATGAGGTGGACATTCTGATCTCCTGCAGCACAAAGTCCGGTGGCTGTCCAGAGGAGAAGTGCTGAAACACTTTTTTGTGTGTCAGGAAGAGGTGAAAACTTTCCTGTGCAGCAAAGGACTCACCATTCCTGAGCTGGAATAGCCAGAGTGGCTGGAAAATCTACACTTCACGGTTGATATGACAGCACACCTGAACACGTTGGACACATGTCGTCAGGGGAAAGGAAGCACAGCTCTGCACATGCTGGAAGAGCCAGAGCGAAGCACACTGTATCACTTTGCCTCTTTGAGAGTTCAAACACGCTCACAATGTGATAAATTCTCAGTATTTGCAGTCTGCAATCACCGCAGTGCAAACATCATTTGGGAAATGATGCTGTGATTTCAGAGAGGAAAAACACATTATCTTTCCTTGTCACTCCACCGACCATCAATCCATCCCTATTGAATATGACTGCATTTTCAGGTGTACGTCAAACCGAGCTTAAGATGGAACAGGCCGACATCAGCGACAAAGATATATGAGTATCCAAGTTTAAAAGCTGACAGCTCATCTTTAAAATGTCGCCCGTCAGAAGGCCATTCTTGCTCAGAATCACAAATGGACTGATACTGAACCCTCCCAGACCAGACAAACCTGAAATGCCGATGCGTTTGGAGTCCTGTCAATCTTCAGATCCACTTACGTGTGTGAGCAGGTTTTCTCCAGCCTGAACTATATTAAAAACAAACACTGCTCCCGCCTCACAGACGACGGCTTAGAGTCCTGTGTGAAGATGAAGCTGACGTCTCACAGCCCTGATGTCACATTAATCAGGTAAATTAAATATTTGGATTGGATATTATTTTGCATATATATACTTACACATGAAATGAAACAGTCCTTCCTCCAGTGCAAACGATAAAATGATGATGGAACAGAAGCAGTTTGCTGCGAGTGGATAATTTAAGTTTTGGATTTATTTTTCCTACGTGGACTCAAGTAGAGACTGAGTATTTCATTTGAAAGTAAGAATCAACCAAGTGTCTTTTTTCTGTTTTTGTTACATGCAGAAATAAAATTCTGTGTTCTCTGTAGCGTGTTCGCCCACACTCACTTGAAACGCAGCAGCTAGTGGGTTAGCGAGTTCCATTTATATACACAGTCTATGAGCTACATCTGTTTTTTTCTCTCTTTGGGACTAAGGCTGTGTAATATCTTTGTTTAGATTTTGAATTCTGAATTAGCCGATTCTGAATCATACGTTTACTATCACTGATTAAGAGAATAAAATTGTTGGCATCTTGAAAATAAGCGATTAAGGAGTTCATACACCGCTTTCTTTCTTGCAATTCTGTTGTTGTTTATAGACATTATAAATGTAAATAACAAAAACAGGAGATAAAATAGAATATGTAAAACCATGACAGTTTTGAGATAGACAGTGCATTTATACGTTTGCACTGAGAAAAGATGGGTTAAGACACAGTTCAAGGTTGCAGGTTGCTATTGTGTGGAAGAAACCTGCAGTTTACATAAGTTATGACATAGTAGTAGTTCCTTGTTCCTGATCTAGTCCTTTAGTTGGGGTCAGTAGTGGTTCAATCAACTCAGTAATTTCCTTTGTAGTCCAAAGTCAAAGTGTAAAAAGTTTGGAAATACTAGTTCATGTTAAACAGTTTGCAGTTGTCCAAAGTTATTCCTCACTTCCCTTATGCATTCAGAGCATCCTCATTATTAATCATGATGAGTTTATATAGCCAGGCTGGCGCCACTTAGTGCCTCTGCTCACTTTCATTTCTCTCCAGCGACTAATTTAGGAATCAGAACACACTCGGAGGTTTGCAAGAACGCCAGAAGTTGTAGTCGACGCACCGGCCGTTCAGTGACGCCAGAAATAACCCAAGTTGCGATAGCGGACTGCAGACGCTATTCTCCTTTGGACTTCCTTTGTCAAATTATATGTCACGGGGTCCTCTCCGAGACACTCAGGCTGAGTCGGGACGCTCCTTTTAGGGTTTTTATTCCACAGTGCAAAACAGGGGAAAACCGGAGCAAAAATGTGTGCAGGAAATATTTACAGTGGCACAGTGAAAAAAAGGTCTATTTACAAGCATGTGCAAAAAGGGTCGACTTCTCCTTCAAGTCTCTTTCCTTTTCTCTCTCTGTCTCTCTCGATCTCTCTGTATCTCTCTGTATCTCTCGGTTTCTCTCTGTGTCTCTCTCGGTCTCTCTCGGTCTCTCTCGGTCTGTCTCTCTGATCTCCTGTATCTCTCTGTATCTCTCTGTATCTCTCGGTTTCTCTCTGTGTCTCTCTCGGTCTCTCTCGGTCTCTCTCGGTCTGTCTCGGTCTCCCTCGGTCTCTCTCGGTCTCCCTCGGTCTCTCTCGGTCTCTCTCGGTCTCTCTCGGTTTCTCTCGGTCTCCCTCGGTCTCTCTCGGTCTGTCTCGGTCTCCCTCGGTCTCTCTCGGTCTCTCTCGGTCTCTCTCGGTCTCTCTTGGTCTCTCTCTCTGTGTCTCTCTCGGTCTCTCTCGGTCTCTCTCGGTCTCCTCGGTCTCTCTCAGTCTGTCTCGGTCTCCCTCGGTCTCTCTCGGTCTCTCTCGGTCTCTCTCGGTCTCTCTCGGTCTGTCTCGGTCTCTCTCGGTCTCTCTCGGTCTCTCTCGGTTTCTCTCGGTCTCCCTCGGTCTCTCTCGGTCTCTCTCTCTGTGTATCTCTCGGTCTCCCTCGGTCTCTCTCGGTCTGTCTCGGTCTCCCTCGGTCTCTCTCGGTCTCTCTCGGTTTCTCTCGGTCTCCCTCGGTCTCTCTCGGTCTGTCTCGGTCTCCCTCGGTCTCTCTCGGTCTCTCTCGGTCTCTCTCGGTCTCTCTAGGTCTCTCTCGGTCTCTCTCTCTGTGTATCTCTCGGTCTCCCTCGGTCTCTCTCGGTTTCTCTCGGTCTCTCTGTGTCTCTCTCGGTCTCCCTCGGTCTCTCTCGGTCTGTCTCGGTCTCCCTCGGTCTCTCTCGGTCTCTCTCGGTCTCTCTCGGTCTCTCTTGGTCTCTCTCTCTGTGTCTCTCTCGGTCTCTCTCGGTCTCCCTCGGTCTCCCTCGGTCTCCCTCGGTCTCTCTCGGTCTCTCTCTCTGTATCTCTCTCGGTCTCTCTCGGTCTCTCTGTCATTGCTCGCTTGCTCGCTCCCTCGCTCCTTCAGCAAACCTCTACCTGCCACGACCAGACGAGGGTCAAGATAAAACTGACCTGGTGCTGAGCTGCAGGGCACCTTTATACACCCTTGGCCCCTCCCACATTACGTAACTCCCCTCTAAAAGCTTAATTACGTCATTCCTACGACCGAATGAGAAATATTACAGGGGCCAACAGTTGCACACAGAGACACGCCATCATCTCACATCCATAAATAACCTCCAACAGTTCACATACAAATAAAACACAGTTAATTGTCCAGGCCAGTCACTTGTCACTTGTCGCTCACGTGACCCCCGGAGCGCACGCAAGGGGAGGATTTAAGCTTCCGGCGCGGATGTGTCCGGGTTTGCCATTACGCACCGGGATGAGGAGCGGGCGGCAGCGCGAGGGTGAGTAAAGGGTCGCTTTATTGCCGGTTTTTGGAGGATAGTTCTGCCGCTTCCAAGTGTGCCCCCTTAGTCGCCGATATGTAAAAGTGAAGTTTATTGTGCATTTCGCGGAGTGCAGCAAACAAGGAAACGGGTGAGCGTCTTCCCATACTTTCCCCGGGGACCGCGCTCTCACAAATAACTTCTCATTTTTTATCATACCTTTAATTCCCAAGTTCACCTCGCTAGTGTCGAGGCTTCGAAGCGTGTACCGAGTAATCCAGGAAGGCTTTGGTGACGCGCGTATCGAGGCTCGTGTCGGTGACGTGTGCGGTGACGTTTGAAGCCTCGCGAACCGGCCGCACCACGTGACTGGTTTAAGAAATGGTTCACGGATTTAGCGCGCGATTCGAAACATAAGGGCCAGAGAAACGCAATGGGCTCCCCCTCACATTTTGGGTTATTGCATTACATCCCTATCTCCAATTGGTTTCTTCTTTTTCTTTTAACCTGACCATTGTATCATGAAAACAGACCCCATGTTAATAAAATAATAAGAAATACACAATTCATCTTGATATCACAAACATTCAAATATTTAATCATTCATTTGTTCAATATAAATCTTTTCATCAGAACCACGATGATCATGTTGATTGCACTATTATCACTCTGCCTGTTATACATTTTTTTGGGCACTTGATGGCACAGTGGAGCAAATGAAGCACCTTAAAAGCATCGGCAACCGCTTCAGTGCTTCATGGGGCTTCATCTCGCCATCACTGACCTCGCAGAAACGACAATGCTCGTGGACAATCACTCTGCTTTGTTTGCTGTTGTAGCTGTTGTGGACACCACTGAACGTTCCGGCGCATTACAGACGTCACCACTAAGCAGCAGTGATCGGGTAAATTAAAAAAACTACCCACCTACCGTCGAGCGAACGACTCCTAATGCTGTGAGGTCAGATGGTTTCCGCGACGGGAAACTGGCTGATGAATCAGGCTAGAATTTATTGGCACTTTGGCCAATACTAACAATCACGAGCATGCTAACCACACCCTATCATTTCTAATCCCATTTATTTATGAGTGAATTATATTTTTTGAAAAACGCTAAAAAATTACATTCCCGAACCATTTTCTTTGAACAACTTTCGGTTTCTCTTCTTCTTCACCGTCAGTCGTCGATCTTCACTTGTTGCTTCTGGCGGCTCGAGCCTCTCGCCGCCGCTGGAGTCGACAATCGAGTCTTTTGGGCTTTGGCCTGTGCAGTGGGAAATCAACAGAGGGAAGTGTAAGGTGCTTATAAAGTTGTTTTCTAACGTTTCCAGACACTAATGAGTGAACCAGGCAGAGTGTTTTGTTTGTTAGACTCGTGGCTGTTGTAAGATGAGTTAAAGTGGTGTTAAGCTTCTTAAGAACTTGCCCCCATCACTACACTAGTTTGTTGCCTTGACAGACTCACTGCCACAGCGAGATCTCTGCTGAGGCAACACTGATCTGTGCTGTTTTTTGGCTTCTGACAGTATTCGACCACCTCTAGCAACGGACTTTAGCTTCATACGTGCCGGAGATCCCCTTTAATGTGAGGCCCCAAAGTTTGAAAAGGCCCCGTCATCCCAGGTTTTTTTAGTCTCACTTTTGGGACACTAAGTTTGGAGTCCTCAGACCTCAGAGAAGGTGTGTAGGGAACAATGAGGTCTGAGATGTACGTTGGGGCCCGTCTATTAAGTTTTAGATCAATATTGTGATTTAAAATGTCCAAATTATAACGTAATGAGGTGCTAGAGATTCTTATTATACAGCAGACAATAGGTCCTCTTTAAAGCCGGTTAGACTTTCAGCCATTTGTGTGAACATGAGATAATACAGCCTTAGTTCTGGGTACTTTTGTGTGTGGTCAATATGTGGCGTTATGGTCCGTGTGCTGTGTGGTGCTGTCCTCTGAATGACTGAACACGTGACGCTGTGTTATCTGCTCACCACTGCTCACATGTTTTATTCATGCGCCTCATTCACTTTTCAGCAGCCGCAGCCCAGCCGCCAGGACACGAGCCAATGAAACGAGCAAATCAAAGCATTCAATTCAGTGCTTTCGGTTTCCAGAAAATGAGACAAGACTTTGAATTTGAGGGTTATGTCATCTGTGTTCCAAATATCTGCAATCGTCAGACCGCTCTTGTCCCAGGCTACAGCAGGTCAGTGAAATGAACAGGTGCAAACAGGAGGCTAAGAGACGTTCAGGGACATATAGCAATTTCGCATTTGCATTAAAACTTTGCCTCTGTACTGTAATTGCTAATAAAAATAGCTATCACACACAAAATCACAATTTTGGCAGACACAGATAAGCCACATCTCACTTCCGCTACTTTACACTTTCGGTTTGACGAGGGTGACCAGACATTCAAAATGAAAAACTGGGGTTTGTGTTGGTTGATATTAATAAAATTGTGAAATGAGGGACAGTTTTGGACATAGGACAGTCTGACCCACTCCACAGACCCGAAGCAAAACGATTATAACTCCAGACTGTCCATGTGAATGTCTGTGTTGATAGAATAATCTCTGAAATAAAACTAACCTTGCGTCGCCTGAATCGTCGCATGTTGAGGGACTATTTTCTCATATATCAGTCCGCAGCTGCCGAGCTTCTATCGGGAAGTACAACTCACTGCTGCTGCTCAGACATAAATCCTTCAAATGCAACGGTTGGTTTTACTTCTAAAATCATTCTATCAACACAGACGTTCACATGGACAGTCTGGAGTTCTAATAGTTTTTCCTCGGGTCTGTGGAGTGGGTAAGAAGTTTTTAGTGGCAGGACGACTGTGGCCATTGACATGTACTAGCCTAGCACCAGCAACCTCTCCAAATACAACGACTGGATGGATTATTTTAAAAAGTGTCTCCAACACGCTGACTCACTAGGAAATAAGGCCCTATGTCCAAAATTCTGAACCGTCCTTTTAAGGAAAATTATTACGTACTCAGCCCATTCACGACTAACACATGAGTCAGTATAGTCACATTTTCTTTGTGTTTTGGTCATTTTAAAGTGTCTTTTTTTGTATTTTACCTAAACAAATGACAATGTATGCCTCTCTTTACTGTTAGCAGGGATCAAAATGGTCAAAATAGGGACAGTTCTTGTATAAAACTGGGACAAATCACTGGTTTTAGATAAATCTGCTGGGACAGAGGACACGGGGCTCAAAACTGGGACTGTCCTGGGGAAACAGGGACGTCTGGTCAGTCTAAGTTTAACGTAGCGGCCCAAACCAAAACTACAGGAGCTTGTCCACATTGGAGAGACTACAAGTGTAATATTCCCTAGTCTGTTTCTTACCCCGTGCCGTTGAAAGCCTCTCCTAGTTTGCTCCTAATGTAAACAAGACTGTGCTGTCACATGTAGCGGATATCAGAGTACAAATCAACTTCCTCAGATGTTTGGTTTTTTTTTTTGATCTTTGAGCAACAGTCACATATGTTTTAATCCACACTAGAAAAAACTGAGAACTGGACTAGGTTTATTTCCATTAGATGCAGAATAGGAGAGGTGTTCGACTGCACAGGGTAAGAAGCAACCAGGGAAATATTAGACAAGTGTTTGGATGTGTACACATTTGTTTTTCACTCACTGGAGACTTGGAACTTGGAAGTAATGCAGTTTGAAAATCAAATGTTCAATGTAAATGAGATGTGGCTTATCTACGTCTGTCAAAATGTGGTGTGAGAACAGTTTGGGCCTCGCACATTGGACTCTCGGACCTGCTGGAGACTGAGACGAGAGTGAAGAAAGAAGATTATGAATTTGTTTTGGGTTCTTCTGCGCACTGGGAGTTCTGTTTGCATGTTAGCATAGGGACTGGGAGTAACACTGGGCAGGTGTGAGTGTTTTTGAAAGCTCGTCAATAGGAGACAGACTTCCTGGAGCCGACTAACTTCATTAGCACGCACGATTGTGTGTTTCCTGTTTGGGTTTTTAGTCTTTGGAAAATGAGGAGCAACAATGTACATATGCTAAAACAAAACATGTAAAATGAGTGGGCTTCACATTTGAGATGAGGTTTGAAATGCACAATATAAAAGGTGCGACTTATAACTTTAGTATGACGTGAACAAACCCGCAAACGACTAAGACAATCTGATCTGATGAAAACACTGTTACACTTCATTTGTACTGCAGTTTTCTCTCTGTTTCTAGCACTTCCTCAGAAGATTTAGCAGCCTTAATTGCATTATTTCTGTAATTGCCTTCACTACAATCAGCAGTGGTAACGTTATAGCAGCATTAGAGTTTAGTCCTAACTCCTTTAGAGAGTTTGTAAGGAAGAACATACAGTAGACTCACTATTCCTGCATACAGATGATGATAAATCAAAGATGCAACACAATAAGTGATGTATATATTACTCATACACGTCCAACATGATTATAGTAAATGTCACATTTCTATACAGTGCTTTTCCACCGCCAAAGCACTCAAAGCTCTTTACATCAAGGAACCACTCACCCACATCCATACACACATTCATACACCAGTGTGTGCAGACACTGGAGGCGAGGTGGGCTAAGTGTCTTGCCCAAAGACAGCAGTCATCCGCGGGAGCTGGAATTGCGCTGTCAACCTGTAGGTCAGTGGATCTGATTGCTCTACCGGTGATGTTTATGTCAAGAGCGGGATTCGAACCTCCAACCTTTAGATTAATGGACAAACGCTCAACCATCTGAGCTTCTGTTGTTACTGGGCCTGCCCCCCTCCAGCGGCCCTGAACTGAACTGTATGTTTACTACGTGTCCTTACAAGGAAAAGGTTGGCAGCCGCTGCTGTTGAGGATGGATAAATAACTTTTATTTTTAATTACTGGTTCATTCTAATATTTCTTTGTTGCAGCTCAGGCCTTTTAATAAAAATGTATTTAAAATAGGTTTTGTGTGATTCTCCTGCTTTGTGTCAGTGGCATAAATTTGATTCAATATTTCTGTTTATTGCAACATCTCTCTGAAGATACATCCGACCACATCAGTTTGTCAAAACCTGATCCCGTCAGATCTCTGAAGCTAAGCACGGCCGGACCTGGTTGGTAATAGGGCTGTTAACCGGTAACAATTTGACTGGTGGTTGACCGAATCAACATCAACCGGTCAAACTTTTTTGACCGTTGGTTAAATGGAACCTTATGAAATCGCCTAAATGCACATTTATGTGGTGCGAGGTCTTGTTGCTGTGCGCAGGTGTTAAATGTACCTTGTGTGATACAGCGTTAAAATACAGTAGTAGCACATCATCGATGATGTATCACCTCAAAATGCAACACCCTCAAGTCTCTTCTACAGGTGAGAAAAGCCAATCTACTGTGCTAACTATGCTAACCGTGCTAACACTGCACCGCTGAGTGCTTTGTTGCTGTGTTTATGTTTATCTCTGCAGGCTTTAGTGCTGCTACGAGCTGTAGTTTGAGTTGCCGCAGAAGTGCTTTTGTTGTGTAGCGACTGTTGGATGTTTTGGCATTTTATCCTGCAGAGTTTTGTGCGCATTGTGGATTAAACTCATGACTGCTGGGTTAAACAAGCTTTACGTGCATGTCTGTGTATAAACGCTTCATGTTTGGCATTGACAGACTTGCGCTCCGCAGTCTATAGGCGGCATTTTTTCGGAGCGGTAATTTTCTAACACTTGACTAACACCTTTATCTTCAGCACTGTCAGTCGCAGCTCGATTCCAAATGGCTGTTATTTAAAATTGCGATTTGATTTAGAATAGACTTTAAACTGAACGGTTAACCGATTTCAATTGATTAACGTGGCTCAGTGGTCGGGCATGATTTTTTTTTTTGTTTTCGCCATCCCTAGTTAGTATTTGGATCGGAGCCCACTGGGAAAATCAGGTGCTACAGTGTCCTTAGGCAAGACATTTCAGCCACATTACCTCGTATGAAAGTGGTGCATGTGTGAGTGATGGTGGTGGTCGGAGGGGTCGATGGCGCAGATTGGCAGCCTCGGTCTTCCCTCAGTCTGTCCCAGGACAGCTGTGGCTAGAATAGTAGTTTCCCACCACCGAGTGTGGACTGAATGAACAATGCTCTGTAAAGCGTCTTTGAGTGTCCAGAAAAGTGCTATATAAAACTGATCCATCATCATCATATCATTATGACAGGCCTATTATAAATTAAAACGGTAAGCAGATCGGTTGTTTTTAGAGTAGTTTTTATTACACATCAAAATAATGGCAAAACCTTTAAGTGAACAAAAGCCTCTTGTGTGCTTGTGTCAGGCGTGTGTCAAAGTGGAGCTCAGAGCAGCCGCTCCCTGTAGACTAAAAAAACATTAAAACACACTTAGACGCGTGGCCATCCGTCAGCCCTGATCAATACTCATGTGCAAACCCAACCGGAATCCAATGGACAACACAAATCTGCAGCTGTTTACAGAGAGCGACAGGGGTAACCACCCCTGCCGAGCCACACCTGCCTCCATGCCCCTGCCTCTACGCACGACCTCTTCACTTGACCTCCAAACTGCAGCAGGAAGTAACGCTCATCACAAAAAGCCGATAATCAATGCTCCCTGCACCATCAACCAAACAAGAGCGAGCAGTTTAGGCCAGAGGCTCGCGACCGGAGGGCTAAGAGAGCCATGTGCACTCTGTCGTCTTCTCAGCATTTCTCAGCAGAAAATACAATATAAGTTGTTATTTTTGAATGTATAGTAAACCCTGGCATTTGTTTCAGATGTCAAAGCCCTTGGTTTCAACTTCTGAAGTCATCTAGTGGTCCTTCAAAAGACCTCTGTGTTTTTCAAATGTACAGAACTGTGCAAAAGTTTAAGCAGGTGTGGAAAACTAGGAATGCTTCAAAAATTGAGGTGTTAATCATTTATTTTCATCAATCAACAAGATGCAGTGAATGAACCAAAGAGAAATCTAAATCAAATCAATATATGGCGTGAGCTTTGCCTTCAGAAGAGCATCAGTTCTTCTAGGTTTTACTCGCAGACAGTTTGTGAAGGAACCGGGCTGGTCGTTCTTCCAAACATGTAGAAGAACTAAACACAGATCTCGTGTGGATGGAGCTTCCTCACATCCTTCTGTGTCTTCATGTTAATCTCAGACACACTCCATGATGTTGAGGTCAGGGCTCTGTGGGGACCAGACCATCACCAACACAACTTCTTCTTTATGCTGAAGAGAGTTCTTAATGACTTTGGCTTTTTCTTTTGTTCGCTCACTTTGCATTTGGTAAAGTGACAAAAATAAACAATCATTATTTATATTTTTGAAAGCATTCTTTGTTTACAGCATTTTTTCACACCCGCCTAAAACTTTTGTGGGGTATTATGTAAAACTGACCTTTTTTGTAACTTTCTACCATGTTATAATGTGGTTTAGATGTCATCCAGGCAAGTTTGAGTATTTTAGGGAACTCTCCGAGCCCCTATTCAAACCATCCTTATGTTTAGCTGTAAGATTCTGTGCAAGGCTCCACCCATAAGTCTATGTCGCCCATCCTCCTATACCTCAATTATCCATAAATATACAATAGTTTCATTAGCAGGATGCACACTGATTCTGTTCTGACACAGACTTGTCATTCTGACTGTTGTTGTGCAGTGTTTTTCAAACTGTGGTACAAGATAAAGGCATACATGGAGCTTGGAAAGTGACCAAGTTGTCCAGGTCTGTGAGGAGTTTGCATGTTCTTCCTGTACTTGAGTGGGTTTCCTCCGGGTTCATTGCAAAACATGCACAATAAGTCTACAGTGCAAAAAGCTTAAGATATAAACACTTAAATCTATCAGAAAATGACTTAAAAGTAGTGAAATTATCTTGCTACATAGACAGATCATTTTACTTGACAATGTATCTTAAAATAAACGATTTATAGACTAGAATGAAGCAGTCTCCAAACTAGTAAGTCTATAATAAATCTGAAAGCTGAAAGTTTTAAAATCTTGGTCAGATCAGAGAAATTTGCAGTGTGGTCCTCCAGCTAAGGCAGTTCTGATCCAGACTAGCTCCAGATCTGGAGATGGGAGATGTACGGCAGTTGCTCATTGCTCCTGAGATTGGTGCAGTTTTTGAAGGATGGGTCAAATGCAGAGAATGAATTTCCTTCACCAGGAATCAATAAAGCAGAGTCTAAGTCTGAATCCAGTGTCCAGGATCTGACCCTCCCCGACCAGTTGTTCTCTTAAACTGCACTGAGATCTTTGACTGAGGGGCTATTTACACAACAACAGTGACGGGTGGAAAACGCAAACTTTTTGCCAGATATCCATATCGTTTAGACGGTAACAGCGTTTTGGGGGGTTGAAAACGCAAAAATCTGAAAACGCCCTCCAGAGTAGAAATCTTGAAAATGCTCCACTCTGTCGTTGCTGTGTAAATGATCACAGAGTCATTCAGAGCCACTTCCGTCCACATGAAGGTGGTGGTGTTATTACGCTTTGCCATGTTGATTTGACACACTGGAGAAGAGGAAGTAGAGAAGCAGAAGGGTTATACGCAGGCCTTTGGTCTTGGTGGTGCTGCCACCTACACACTGGGTGTGTAGACTGCATCGGCAAACTGCATCTCCGCGTGTATGCAGAATTCCCCACCCAAAACAGTTATGTAAACATGGAATAAGAGTGAGAACGAAAATACACTTTTGCATTTCTGCTTCAGACCATTTCCGTATAAACGTAGCCTAAGACACAAAGCTGAAGAGCAGTGTGCTGCTGCAGCTAAACTTGAATATCCCTCAGGATCAGTAAAGTATCTCTCCATATATCTATCTATCCAAGAGGCAGTCTCCTCACACTAATTCATTCCCAGTTTGAGTCTTGGTTAGTCCTCATATAGATTTGTTGTGGTCCTGTTCTAGTCCTGGTTTAGTCCTGGTATTTTTTACAGCTCAAGTTTCAGATGTAGTCCTTGATGGAGTCCTTAGGTCAACAAATCAAGTCACCGCCCTGAGACACACGCACTAACACATGAGTGGGGGTGTTGTGTGGAGTTCCAGTCCCTGAGTGATGAAGAACCTGCCGGCCCTGCCAGAGCCTGTGCCAGCGCCTGTCCTGGCCCTGGGCCTGTCATGGCCGCAACTCCATTAGCTCTATGGGACACTTCATTAGGCTCAATTAAAAAGCCATTTGACCCATTATCCTGCCACAGACCACACTCCACCACAATAATCTGTTTTGTTATTCTGACCATTTTAGTGCTGGAGGAAATCATTAAACCTACAGAAGCGCAAAAGCCAAGGCTGAAAACTAAAATGTTTACCATACTGAGTCCCGCTCTTGTGAATGCCAACGGTTGTGCAGCACCGTGATTTGGGTGGAGCCAAAGGGGAAGCGCCCAAATGAACCAAAACAAACATGGTGCCGCAGACAGACCTCAGCCTGTGCAAAGGTAAAGTGCAGAGGGACAAACCCTGTGCATTTGTGGACAGGGGAGAGGTTTAATTAAATAATTACATAAGTCTACCTTCTTTAATCCAGGGATCTCAGGACCTACCAGTAGCTCTCCAACTCCTTCCAAGAAACTTGCCAAGAGATTTCTGAATTATATGCATTGTGCTGAATAACAAAATTTAGGTTAATCGAATGGCTATGGATAATTTTGATGCTAAACTCTGTGCAGTAATAAATGTATTATGTTTTATAAGCATCTAAGACCGTGGCTCTTTTATATACCCAATTTCTTGCGACCGCTAAAATGAGCAGCTCTTTGGTATTTTTGTTTTGTAAATGTAGATCACTGGAGGAAAATGGTTGGAGACCTCTGCTTTAATCCTTTTGGAACAACCTGGTCTGTTTATTCAGCTTTTTAAGTATTGTTTGTGAGTGATTTATACTTTACTGATGACATCAACATCCACTTCAGGTGTTACACTACCTGGAGGCACTGCTCTGCTTTAATCTGAGCTCTGTTTTAAGACCTGATTTAGCTGGAACTGCAACAGGTGAGCTGGTTTGTGCGGTTAAACATGCCCCCCTCAGATACCATTACTGCAACTGCATTTATAACACACTTTAAGAACAATAAAACAGCTTATGACTAAAATCAGAAACTAATAAAAACAATAAAACAACATGAATAGAACAGAATCTAATAAAAACAATCTAATAAAACATCTCAAATTGTGTCACAAACCAAAGCAAAGAAGTGCATTTTAAGGAGAGGCACAGAAGAGGCTTGTCTAATGTGCAAAGGCAGGTCATTCCACAGTTTTGCTGCCGCCACAGTCATAAACCAGCTCACATCAGCCAACAGTTTGTCAGTTAGTCACTCTCATCTTTTTGTTGACAGCGAACAGGACCGTGAACGCCCATATGAATCACAGGTTCCTGAAAACGTGCCCTTTAAAAGGGAACTCCAGCACATTTGAAGCTAAAGTCCGTTGCTAGAGGAGGTGGAATTCTGTCAGAAGCCAAAAAAACGGCACAGATCAGTGTTTCCTCGGTGGAGATCTCACTGTGGCAGTGAGTCTGTCAAGGCAACAAACTAGTGTAGTGATGGGGGCAAGTTCTGAACTTCCTCGTAAAACACCAATTTGCTTCACATTGAAGAAGCTTAACACCACTTTAACCCATCTGACAACAGCCACGAGTCTAACAAACAAAACACTCTGCCTGGTTCACTCATTAGTGTCTGGAAACTTTCAAAAACAACTTCATAAGCACCTTACACTTCCCTCTGTTGATTTCCCACTGCACAGGCCAAAGCCCAAAAGACTCGATCACCGATGTCGTTTCTAATCCCAATTATGTGAATTATTTTTTGAAAACGCTAAAAAATACATTCCTGAACTATTTTCTTTCAACAACTTTCAGTTTCTCTCCTTCACCATCAGTAGTCGATCTTTTCTTGTTGCTTCTGGCGGCTCGAGCCTCTCGTCGCCGCTGGAGTCAACAGTCGAGTCTTTTGGGCTTTGGCCTGTGCAGTGGGAAATCAACAGAGGGAAGTGTAAGGTGC
This sequence comes from Odontamblyopus rebecca, assembly GCA_030686955.1. Lineage (NCBI taxonomy): Eukaryota > Metazoa > Chordata > Actinopteri > Gobiiformes > Gobiidae > Odontamblyopus > Odontamblyopus rebecca. Next base: position 32,921,694 of record CM060666.1, read on the forward strand.
TTATAAAGTTGTTTTCTAACGTTTCCAGACACTAATGAGTGAACCAGGCAGAGCGTTTTGTTTGTTAGACTCGTGGCTGTTGTAAGATGGGTTAAAGTGGTGTTAAGCTTCTTCAGTCTGAAGCAAATTGGCGTTTTACGTGGAAGTGAAGAACTTGCCCCCATCACTACACTAGTTTGTTGTCTTAACAGACTCACTGCCACAGCGAGATCTCTGCTGAGACAACACTGATCTGTGCTGTTTTTTTGCGTTCTGACAGAATTTCCCATTTAAATCCATTTTGTTTTGTTTTTTTCTCGAGTTTTCAGACCATCTAAAGATGTATCCGATTGCATTTGCTTCATGTTTCCATGGTAACTGCTCAACATTCCACCATAGAGGCGCATGTACCCAAATCGTGATGTCGCAGCAGAGCATCAGTTGGTCGTTAAACTGAGTTGCGGTCCTCCTGGGGTCCTCCTGCGGTGCTCTTAGCTACTCGTCTCCTCATCGATCCATAGGCCCATTGATTTAGTGGGGCGTCACAGAGACAGATGTGTGCGAGGGGGCCATAAATACAGTCTGCTAATTGGAGTGACAGCGGTGCATCCGGCTGACCGCACCGACAACACCAGCGACAAGGCAGCACTGAGGGACGGGGCGAGCTCCTGCGTTAAAGGGCCAGTGTGGGACTTTTCGGATGCCCGTCTCCTTGGAGGTGTTATCGCTTTGTGTGGAATGGTCCTCTGTACGGCATTCGAACAGTGAGAGATACAGGAATACATACATACCATACGCCATACAACTGTACGACAACTCACCCTTATGTAAGAGGTAATACTCCCTACAACTGTATAACTCACCCTTATGTAAGAGGTAATACTCCCTACAACTGTATAACTCACCCTTATGTAAGAGGTAATACTCCCTACAACTGTATAACTCACCCTTATGTAAGAGGTAATACTCCCTACAACTGTACAACTCACCCTTATGTAACAGATAATACTCCCTACAACTGTATAACTCACCCTTATGTAACAGATAACTCCTGTCAATGTCCTGTCAATCAGCATATCATTTTTGCACTGTCTTATGACCTCTTGTATATAGTTGAGATTATTATTTTATATATTTTGACTATTACATCTACATTTATATAATTATGCTTTATTTGACACCAGTCTCTTAGTATTTTTGCTACTTATTTTGATTTATTATTGCCATCCATCCATTTCCTTCCGCTTATCCGGGGCCGGGAGCAGTCTAAGCAGGGACTCCCAGACTTCCTCCACCCCAGACACTTCCTCCAGCTCCTCCAGAGGGACCCTGAGGCGTTCCCAGACCAGCCCAGAGACATAGTCCCTCCAGCGTGTCCTGGGTCTTCCCCGGGGCCTCCTACCAGTGGGACATGCCCGGAGAACTTCCTGAGGGAGGCGTCCAGGAGGCATCTGGAACAAATGCCTGAGCCACCTCAGCTGCTCCTCTCGACGTGGAGGAGCAGTGGCTCTACTCCGAGCTCCTCCCATGTAACCGAGCTCCCTCACCCTATCTCTAAGGGAGCACCCGGCCACTCTGCGGAGAAAACTCATTTCGACGGCTTGTATCCGTGATCTCGTCCTTTCGGTCATTACCCAGAGCTCATGACCGCAGGTGAGGGGAGGAACATGACTGAGGTAAATCCAGAGCTTTGCCTTTGGGCTCAGCTCCTCTTCACCACAACGGGTCCAATACAGCGACCGCATCACTGCCGACGCTGCACCGATCCACCTGTCAATTATTTTCATCATTTATATTTTTTCTCTTATTATGTGATGTGTGAGCTACTGTGTCCAAGTAATTTCCCTTGTGGATCAATAAAGTTTGTTTAACTCTAAGTCTAATTTATTACAGTACAGATGGTTATAATAAAAATAACCATCTGTTCTAGAAAAAAATATATAATTTAAACAAAAACACTGAAAATCAATCCTTTGCAGATCCTGGTGCCGCTCCTCTCCATTTATACAGCTACGTGTGCCAACTTAGTAACTTTCCAGGCAGAGCAATAAAATCTCCATGGAGACAAGCAAAGTGACAGTGTACATTTACTGGCCCTGTACCCAGTTTGTCCCCATATATTTAAGCACACTTAGTCTTGGCACAGCACAGACACATCGTATATACAGCTCTTGTCTCAGCTCTGTCTGCGTCTATTGTTTCGGGGCGTTTTTTTGTCTGATAATCAGGAAGTGTGCAATCAACATGCCAGTCATTCTAGAGAATAACTAGAATGTGTATTGATTCTCCACACAGTGTAATTAGGGCTGGGTATCTTTAAAAAGTTGCAGATATGATACATACCTTGATACAGTGCATTTTCGGTTCAATATGAACTATTTTAAATCGATTTGATACGGTTCAATAAAAAAATAAAGGCTAAATCGTGGCTGTGACACTAAAAGTCTTTGTTAAACCTCTTCTTGTGCAACGTTAATATGAAACACACCAGTTTTAATCAGCAAAACAGTGATTATGTCAAAAGTGTCGTATAAATGAGTTTCCTTCTTCTGAACAAGCAACAAAACTTTGGCGCTGTAACAATATTATTAAGTAAAATACACCAAACAACACTCTGCAGTCCAAGATATTGATGCTGTGTCATCACATTAAACTATAAGATGTATCCATAGCTCTAGTTTTGCATGCCCCTAATTGTAATTGCAGTTTTCTTAAGCCCGAGCCTCACCTTAAAGGCAAAATAATGGCCTGACAGTACAATCTTACATCGCTCATCGCGGTGAATCATTCGCACACTCAGAATGCGTAAGATAAGTGAGGAATAACCACTGCAAACCTTTAACCCCTTAACGCAGAGTGTCACAAATAAACATCAAACCATTTGGATCAAGATATAAGCCTATAGCAGCTGCATTCCTCCAGTGTCAGTGCAAATGCAGAAGGAACCTAAGAACCTTTGGCAAGCACTTGTTTCTAGTTTTCACAAATTTGCATCATGCCCAAATTTCTATTATTATTTTTTGCTATAATCAAATTAATAATCTCCTCTTAATTTACCATCTACTTAAAGGCAAAAATACACAAAAATACAGGTGTTAAGAGATTTCCCTCTTCAGACATGCCTGGAGGTGTGATTTGTTCTCCTAAATTGTACATTTAGTTTTTCTCAATCCCCCAAAAACACTTCGTTCGACCGTGTAACATCATCATTATAAACAGTGACTCTCAATATTTATTTTTTATTATTATATGGTGCAAGATCTGACACATCCCTGCCCCCATGGAGATGTTATTTCTTGATCTGGAATATTCCACAGCATATACATACTATTATATAAGGCATACTTTAATAGGACTCTAAGAACACGTGAAATAAACAAGGTAAATGGGTCAGGTAATGCCACAGTGTGTAACAGTCACACTTTGGCAAAAACATCTCCACTGACACAGCGGTGCATCCGTTTCACAACATTAACGACACCACAGGCAGCGCTGACGGGTGCTTAAAGGTCCTGCACTAAAGGACCACCTTGGAACTTTTGTCGTTGCTTTTCTTGCTTGTCTCCATGGAGCCGTTATTGCTTTGTCTGCATGGTCCATGATTGGTCGCTGTCGTCGGGCTTCATTCGGTGGTGGTGGTGGTGGTGTTGGTGGGGGTGACGGGGGTCGGCAGTGTTCCAGTCACGGCCGCCGACCCCCATCACTCTGGAGCTGTCACGGGCTCCATCATCGCCGCAGGAACCTTCTGCGGAGGCCAAAGAGGAGTGCACGGTCACGCAGAGGGGGCAGGGGGCAGGAAGGGGCGGGGAGGGGGCAGGAAGGGGGCAGGAAGGGGGCAGGAAGGGGCGGTGAGGGGGCAGGAAGGGGGAAGCCAAAACAACTCCAGGTATGTTTGTGATGAGGAAACAACGTAACAACATATTGGGCAAAAATGCACCGAGAATACAGCGAAACAGTCGTTTGACTGTAAAGTTTTAGTTCATCCTGCGCACACTGCACATGTTACAAAAGCTTTATGTGACAATATAAATGATACGGACATTTATATCTATAGATAAAATTGTGTTTGTCTCATTTCTGCGTCTATTAGGGATGTAACAGTAACTGAAATATGGTGATATCGTATCGTCAAAGGTCTCAATCATATCGTGGACCATCACAATATATCGAATCACAAGTCTCTTTGCTAAATAGTTCTGATGCAGAAATAGCTAAAAAAAAATAACAGAGGGAACTACATAGACATGAAGAAATAACTGTTCTAAGCACTTTGAAATCTTCTTTCTTTGGATTAAGTCTTGTGAAGGCATTTTTAGAGGAAAAAGTGGCATATTCACAGTTTTTATTGCAATAAACATGTACAGTGAGATGTTTATGGTGAAAATATCATACTATTACTACTATCACTCATGGCAAATATAACATTTAAACAACAGCCATTGGTGTGAGCTGTCCCCAGACGTCTACATCCATGTTTTTATTTTTCAGTCATATCCAAATGAATGGGAGAGAACGTTTAAATTACACGGTCATCGTCACATAGTCACATTTTTATATAGATATTACGCTTTTCCACATTCAAGGCACTCGCAGACACTGGGGGGAAGTTTTTAGCTGTATTTCATGAAAACTCCTGCACAGTGTCTCACTCCTGGTTTTTCTTTTATTGATTTTTTAGTGATCCCTCTAGATCTTTCTCAGGATGGACAGAAACGTCGTATTAATAAAAGAAAAACCAGGAGTGAGACAGTGTGCGGGAGTTTTCTTGAAATACAACGAAGTGCCTCTCCTCCAACGCGCCTGTCGCCCAGTCAGGTGTGCAGAGTCTACACAGAAACGGGGTAAGTTTCTGGCCTAATTAAACAACGACAGAATTCATCTAATAGAGCAGGAATCATCCATGGAGCTGGAAAAGAAAGCTGTGGGATGTTTATGTCGAGAGCGGGTTTCAAACCGCCAACTCCTGTCGCCCTCAGTACCAGACCATGTGTTCAGTAAGTCTAAACCCTTCACTGCTGATGGAATGTAAAGCAGAGGTGGGTAGTTCTCAGTTATAGTTACGTATTTCTCTGAGTAGTTTTGAGAAACCAGACTTTTACCCCTACTTGTGTAATACATTATGCAGTGTAACAATACTTTCCTGAGTAAGACTCCCTCTGTGAGTAAGTCCACAAGTGACAAAAGCTTTATGTGACAATACAAATGATATGGACATTTATATCTATAGATAAAATTTAGTTTTTCTCATTTTTGTGTCTATTAGGGACGTAACAATAACCAAAATATGGTTATATCGTATCGTCAGAGGTCTCACAATAATATCGTAATAATATCATCACAATATATCGAATCCCAAGTCTCTTAAAGTCACTTAAATGAACAGTTCTGATGCAGAAATAGCTAAAAAAAAAAAAAAAAAAAACAGAGGGAACTACATAGACCATGATCCTTTGCTCCGTTTCAGTGCAGACGACATGAAGAAATAACTGTTCTAAGCACTTTTACATCTTCATTCTATGGATTAAGTCTTGTGAAGCATTTTTAGAGGAAAAATAGCAGCTTCACCACAAAATATTGGAATAAATCTGGTTCGGTGAGATGTTTATGGTGAAAATATCGCACAGAGGGATTTGGATATCGTTCCATCCCTAATGACAATAAATGTTGCACCAAATCACTGGTCAAAGCATTTTATAATGTCAGACGTTATTATGTCGACTATCGTAATATCGTGAGCCTCCCCCCACCACACCGTGAGCTTTCCCACAATATCGCAATAAATAAGCTTAGTACCGTGATGATATCGTAGCGTTACACCCCTAGTGTCTGTGCATTGAAAATACCAGATTGTGTCTGTGTTTTAATGTTCTGTCCTTCCATTATATTCACTTCAAATTATAAATCAGCTGTTTTGTCCTGACAGTTACTTTCACCTGCACGTTGTTTTCCCAAATACTTTTTACTTTTACTTGAGACATTTTTTTGCCCGCTTGGTACTTGGTCATGAATATATAATATGAACCATAAACCGGGTCAACAAAGCTACAAATCTGCGTTTCATTTTGCCAGTTAAACATCACCATTACTCTTTAACTTCACGCAGTTCTTCACGCATGTGGCTTTATGCGGTTTTCATGTAGAGGTCCGAAGGCGCCACCTGCTGGATAAACGCTGCTGGTGCAAGTATACAGTAACCATGGTAACCACCAAAGCGTAGAGATCGCGCTCATGTTTTTCTTATTTGTAAATCCACATTTTATTTTTATGTTTTGTAAAAATAAATAAATAAATAAATAAAGCACAATTTTACAAAGTTCATACAAATGTTCATATAGTGTCACAAATTCTATCTTATTTGGTGCGATTCTCCAGCTCCCACCAGCTCACGGAGAGAGCCTGGAGTGTGGGGGTCACAAGGATCATATACTGTATGTGTCAAATATTTACCAAACATTTGTGGCAGATGTGATTCATATTTTGGTCAATGTGCAAGACCCACATTAACATTCTCTGGATGGTTTGGAAACCCTCCAAACCCGGACACGCTGATACCGGAGACTAAGACTGTGCTGTGGGTATGAGGCCAGCAGAGGGAGCTAGAGGACCGGGGCCACAGCGACAGTGTAGCGAGGGGGCCACGTGAAAAGACCGTACTATGAGAAGACTTTTGGTGTTCTATAATATTTAGCAGCAGAGGACACAAGGACACCGACGAGGAGTGGAGAGGATCTAGTGCAAACTGTTGTGTCCTTACGCAAGACACTTCACCCACCTCGCTCATTGTAGTGTTTGAGTGTTGGCGGTGGTCAGATCGGCAGCCTTACTCCCGGGGCAGCTCTGGCCACAATAACTGAACAACACTGAGGAGTGAATGGATAATGCAGCGTAAAGTGCTTTGGGTGTCTTCAAATACGCAAAAATGCAGTATGACTGAATTAGTATGGTTAAAACCTAAAACCTAATCTAAAACGTATTGATTATTTGTATCCGTTTCTGTTAAATAAACATAGCCAAGCCACAAAGCGAAGCTGATATTGGGCTGTACAAAACTGAACTGAAGTGAACAGTGTTAAATAAGAGCTCATCTGAGTCCTGGAATAACAAGACACTAAAAGATTATCCTATATTTATATTGGCCTACGCTCCTGTGTGTTTTTTAATGTAAAAAGCGCGTGGAGTTTTCGAGGAGGAGCAAGTGTGCTGAGCTCTGGCGATAGACTCGGATTTGCAGGTCAAGTCATGAATGAAACAGCGCCTGTAGTATTTTGGGGGAAATCACGTGGTTTAACATCGGAACATCGGAGCTCCTGTAAGAATCACCTAAGGATAAAATAAATATTCTGCTGTATCACTGCGCGCTGGGTTTGTTTGGTCCGTGCGCTTTGGACGTGCGCGCATTTGGAAAGCTTCAGTGCGCCATGACCTCACCGCCCGCGTGCGTAATCACCTGTTTGTGAGACAAGCGCGCGCGCTTTGTGTCTGGTGAGCGGCACGAGCGCGGGTGCAGTACAGGATGCGCGTGCGTGGCTGTGCGCGTGTGTGTGTGTGCGCGTGTGTTTGTGGCACAGATGATCCACTCTGCCGCTCTCTGTGCGCTCGGAGCGGCCTGAGGAGACACACCGCGGCTCCATGGCGCCACACCGCTACTCTCCGTCCTCCGCACCCGCAGCTCTGGGCGAGAGCAGCGGCGCCACAAACACCTACTACGGTAAGACTGCCCCGGAATCACCGGTCACTACAAAATAAGGTCTAATTTAATGAGAATGACTCATAAAAATATACTGTATGTTTACTTTGCGTCTGGACCCAAAGTAGTGACACATTTCATTAGGAGTTTTTGATTCTTCTGCGCTCGTATTTTCTTATTCCATGACAAACAAATTCATTCAATAAGAGAAAATAAGTCGTGATCAGAAATACGTCAGAATAGTTCAGGTAAACATGTAAATAAAGTAGCTGCTGACATCCGCAGACAGGTTAATAAGCAGAGTTTGCGCGGACGGAGCGATGCGCACGGGGCCATGTTTGGATCAGAGGATTAGTGCGTCTTAGCGCGCGCTAATGCCGCGTGCGCCCGCGTGCTCAGCCCTCTGCCCTGTCCGGGACCAGACTCAGAACTGCTGCCCTGTGTCTGACAAATGACTCTGTACTGAAACACATACTGGCCCATAGTAATAATGGCTGCACAAGAAGAACAGTAACGAAGGACCCTTAACTGTCAAGATCTGTGGAGAGGCGACCTCGAGCGACCCGAAGAACTTTATTATTAGGTCTTACTTGACTTCGATGCTACTGATGGGTTGAAATGAGGATGACGAAAAAACGTTTTATAAATAAACAAAGAGAAAAGTCCCTGCGTGGCTTTAAATGCTATTAAGTCCTAATTTGAGCAAGAATGAAACCTTTCTGAAGACTTTAGTCCAAACTGATCAAGTTAGGTCCTTTTTAGTTTTTACTTTGATTCCTGGTTTAGAAAAGAATCAAGAAGTCACATTTCCATATTTGTTTGGTCCTTCCTTAGTCCGGGTTCACTCCTGGTTCAGTCCTGGTTCAGTCCGGGTTCAGTCCGGGTTCAGTCCTGGTTCAGTCCTGGTTCACTCCTGGTTCAGTCCTGGTTCAGTCCTGGTTCAGTCCTGGTTCAGTCCTTGTTAAGGTTGTGCTTCTTCTTGTTGTTCTGATGTTTGGCCTCATGTCTCTGGCAGATCTGAGCAGGGTTGTGTCTGTTGCAGGAGAGCCACATGCATTTGACCCGTCTTTCAAAGGACCCGTCCGCTCCAGGTAAACCATGACCACTCTTTAGTTATGTTTTAGTCAGCTACTGTCCTCCTTTGTGTTTTGTGTGTAGTTTATGACAGAATGTGATTTCACACACTGCACATGTGTTAATAACTGATAAAGAATAACTCTTAAAGAATAACTCTTAAAGAATAACTCTTAAAGAATAACTCTTAAAGAATAACTCTTAAAGGATGCTTTATTCATTATTAATGTCAGAGAAAACAGGCTTGTCAATATGGGGTCTGCATTTGACCCTGGAGCAGTGGAACAATGTGCACCTGACAGTGAGAAACCAGAGTGTCCAGAGGAGTTCACACACGGGGAGAACATGCAAACTCTGTATGTCCACCCTGTGGTCAGAGCGCAGGTTTCCTCTGGACACACTGGTGTGTCCCTTTTTACTGTAAAGCATTAGTGCTAACCACTCTGCCACTGCTCCACAATTACACCCTGACTTTGAAAAGCTCTGGGAGATAAAGTGCATAAGAAAAGAAACTACACTGTGGCCACAAAGGGTTAGTTTCCACACTGATCTTCTGTAGCACCACTGACCAGTTCTGAGTTGTGAACAGAAACACACCTATGGTCTGATCTGATCATCGGATTCTCCAGTATCAGATTCTGATCATTTAAGCCAAAGTTGTACTGGTACAAAGACAAGACAAACTTGACAACAGCCACAGTGGACTCTGATCTCCTTTTCTCTGTGGTCTCCTCAGGAGCTGCACAGACCTTCTGTGCTGTGTGCTCTTTGTGTTGGTGCTCTTCTCCTACAGCGTCCTGGGGCTCGTGGGTAAGTCTCACATCATCTCATCCACCACAGGCTTCAAACTAACTCAAGTCCTCAAAATGGCAGCTGTGCCTGAAGATTAAAAATCCATCAAGAGTTTGTGTTCATCGTATAATCGATGTGCCTATTTAGCAATAACGCAAATAAAATATTTAATTTCTACACCATTTATTAACATTTATGTGAGTCTCATGTGCTTTCCTCTACTACTACTCCACTTTTCACTCCTCCTCCTCACTCCTCCTCCTCACTCCCTCCTTCCTCACTCCCTCCTTCCCTCTCTCCTCATGGTGACATCATATAGGATGACATCATCTGGTGCCTCCTCGCTCCTCAGCAGCTTTTGTCCTAGTTTCCCTGAAGTCCACAGCCCCTCCCTCCCTGACAGAAGAGTCTACGTCTGAATAACCCACGAGCCTAAGCTCTTATAAGGATCTGCAGAGGAGGGGCCCCGAAATCAAGAGCCCCAGACTTTATAATGGACTGCAGAGGAGGAGCCCATGTGCTGCCTCACGGCTCTAGTTTAGTAATCACCGCTCTCTGTGTTCTTTACTGTACTGGCCAATTACACACATTTAGAGATGGAGTCATTTTTACGGCTCCATGTTCAGCTTGAGGTCTGGAGCGAGTCCAGTGTGAGTGACAGGGGAAAAGCCTGTGGTGAATGGACCAGCCTCTGTGTTACACGTATTGGTGATTGATCTTTACACTGAACACGGCTGTGAGAGAAGTAATCGTCTGTTTTATTGTAGCACAAAAGGATCTGAAGTATAAAGGCGGTCGGCTTGTTTCTGGTCACAGTCCGCCCCCACTTTTCTCCATGGCAATGTTATTTTTTATTCTGTACTTATACATCACCATAGAGGCACAGGCAGCAGCAAACAAGCCCCAGCTTAGCTCTGTGGACAAGTGGCACAGTTTGAATGTGTTTCAGGTTTTTCATTTTAAAACATCTATAATTTAAGTTCTGCTCCACGCTGTGCAAGATTTCAGGCAGAGCAGTAACATATCCATGGAGACAAGTGGAATATTCCAAGCTGTGGCATTTATTTAACCTACCTCCAAGGGGACAGCCATGTGATACCAGCAGGTTAAGGTATGGGTCAGCTCTGTGGAGAGGCTAGCCCCCTCATACTAAGAATGCATGTTTTTCACTGTGTCTTTGTGCAAAAAAACTTGTGTTATTTAATAAGTGCAACGTAGATTAGTTTAATGCCATATTGAGGAATATTCCAGTCAAGGCGATAAAATCTGTATGGAGATAAACAGGTGGACACTGCTCTAAAAAAGTTACATGATGAATCTTTTCCCTTAGGAGTCTGTAGAACTGTACTTTCAGATTCAGACTCTCGTTATTAAACGCTAAACTGTGGGAAATGTCCTCTTCAAAGCTGAGCCCGGATCATTCTGATCTAAAGCCAGACTGTCGGTCCTTGTGTTCCAGCCTGGCTCCATGGGGACCCCAGGAAGGTGATACACCCCACGGACAGCAGGGGCCAGTTCTGCGGGCAGCCGGGGACCCCAAACGAGTAGGTCCCTTAACCTGAACTCTTATACTTCACCGGTGAAATATTCTGACTTGTTTTGATGTGACTTTGTTCATGAGGTAATGTTGTGCAGTATTGACTCTTGTAAAGTTGTATTACTCGAATGTGCCAAAGGTTTAAATCAAAAACCGATTTCTTTCTTACATAGTTTGAAACTCATACACCCCAAAATGACGATATTAAGACTGTAACGTGTCTTTCTTACAGTATAACTTACTAACTGAGTGCGCGTGCTCTCCTACAGGGATAAACCGCTCCTGTTTTATTTTAACCTCCTGAAATGTGCCAACCCGGCCGTCCTCCTCCGCCTGCAGTGCCCCACCACACAGGTACCACTCGGCCACTGCGCTGAGTTTATTTTTTATTTTATTTTATTTTTATGTTGCCCTAACAAGACGACAAATCAATAGTACTCACATATTAAAGGCCCTGTACCCACTTTGTTTCCATCTATTCGAGCAAAATGTGTCCAGATATATTGTATAATCAGCTCTTGAGGCCAAAATATGTCAGTTGTTTACTGTCTGCATCTAATTGGAGAATGTTTTATTGTCAAATATTTAGGAAGTGTGTATTAGCTTGCTAGTTACCATGCCAAAACTCTTCTGAAAGTAGTGAAACGTGCACCTCATCACAGTGAATTATTAGGATGCTCAGAACCTTTGGACCTTTGCAAACGATTTAAAATGAACCCGTTCTGTTCTGTCACGTTTTAAGACAATAAAAATCAGGTACAGAGCCTTCAGTATTCTGAATATTTAGAGTTGTTGGAGCACTACACATTGCCAGTGAACTGTTAACCCACATGCTGACTGTGTGGTGGGGGCAGATGTGTGTGTCCCAGTGCCCGCACAGGTTCCTCTCGTACTCAGAGGTGCAGAAGCAGCAGAGACTGGGCCTGGGCCGGAGCTCCTGGGAGGACTACAGGCTCTTCTGTCGGCCGAGCTTCAACAACCCGCTCAAGGTACCCCCACATGCAGGCCTCTATGACCCATCCAGGCCTCTGTACAGACCCCTCAGATGCAGCTTTAATCAGGCCTTTATGACCCATCCAGGCCTCTGTACAGACCCCTCAGATGCAGCTTTAATCAGGAATCTATGACCCACTCAGGCCTCTGTACAGACCCCTCTGATGCAGCTTTAATCAGGCCTCTATGACCCATCCAGGCCTCTGTACAGACCCCTCAGATGCAGCTTTAATCAGGCCTCTATGACCCATCCAGGCCTCTGTACAGACCCCTCAGATGCAGCTTTAATCAGGCCTCTATGACCCACCCAGGCCTCTGTACAGACCCCTCAGATGCAGCTTTAATCAGGCCTCTATGACCCATCCAGGCCTCCATACAGACCCCTCAGATGCAGCTTTAATCAGGCCTCTATGACCCACCCAGGCCTCTGTACAGACCCCTCAGATGCAGCTTTAATCAGGCCTCTATGACCCATCCAGGCCTCTGTACAGACCCCTCTGAGGCAGCTTTAATCAGGCCTCTATGACCCACCCAGGCCTCCGTACAGACCCCTCTGGCTTTATTCAGGCCCTCACAGGGACCTCTGTGCTGTGTGTTTCAGCCTGTGTCTCAGGTGCTGCGTGATGAGGACTGCCCCTCGGTGCTGGTGCCCAGTCGTCCAGGTCAGTTTCCCTCTACTCTCCTCTGCTACAGACATAATTCATCAACATAATAAACTAAACCCCGGCCTATGCCATTCTGGTCTTGTGTTTGATTTATCTGAGTGGGACAAACTGTTGTTTTGATTTTGTTGACCAAAATAAACATAACTCAATCTAACTTTCTGTTTTACTTATATAAATGTCTACACGTATATTCACCTTAAGTTACTCCTCTCTTGCGCTTTTCATGTTTTCAGTGTTGTTAAATATAGAATCATCTTACTTTACTCACCTTTCCTACAGTCTGGCTGCTAAACCTCCCTCTTCTCCTGCTCTAAATCTTTGTGTCCTCCGTAGGCCTGGTCTGATTTTTGTTTTCAACGCTCTCCTGGTCTCCTCCTCTCTCCTGGTCTCTTCTTTTCTTCTGGTCTCCTCCTCTCTCCTGGTCTTTTTTTTTCTTCTGGTCTCCTCCTCTCTCCTCTCTCCTTGTCTCCTCCTCTCACCTGGTGTCCTCCTCTCTCCTCTCTCCTTGTCTCCTCCTCTCACCTGGTGTCCTCCTCTCTTCTGGTCTCCCCCTCTCTTCTGGTCTCCTCCTCTCTCCTAGTCTCCTCCTCTCTCCTAGTCTTCTCCTCTCTCCTCTCTCCTAGTCTCCTCCTCTCTCCTCTCTCCTAGTCTCCTCCTCTCTCGTCTCTCCTAGTCTCCTCCTCTCTCCTCTCTCCTTGTCTCTTCCTCTCTTCTAGTCTCCTCCTCTCTCCTGGTTTCCTCCTCTCTCCTAGTCTCCTCTCTTCTCTCTCCTGGTTTCCTCCTCTCTCCTCTCTCCTAGTCTCCTCTCTTCTCTCTCCTGGTTTCCTCCTCTCTCCTAGTCTCCTCACTTCTCTCTTCTGGTCTCCTCCTCTCTCCTCTCTCCTAGTCTCCTCTCTTCTCTCTTCTGGTTTCCTCCTCTCTCCTCTCTCCTAGTCTCCTCTCTTCTCTCTTCTGGTTTCCTCTTCTCTCCTAGTCTCCTCTCTTCTCTCTTCTGGTTTCCTCCTCTCTCCTCTCTCCTAGTCTCCTCTCTTCTCTCTTCTGGTTATCTCCTCTCTCCTAGTCTCCTCTCTTCTCTCTTCTGGTCTCCTCCTCTCTCCTGGTCTTAAGTTCTCTCCAGCTCCTGTCTCATCCTCACTCCCGTCCTGTTCTTGCCTCCTGTCTCCTGTGTCCTGTCCTCTTTTTCCCCGTGCTCTGTTCGCTTCTGTTCGCTTCTGTTCCTCTGACTCGTCTTCTTGTCTCCTGTTTCCTGGTCAGTTCTGCGGAGGTGTCTGCCCGACCTCTCCTCTCACAATGGCTCTGTGACTGTGGCCAACAGGACCCAGTTTGTGGACGCGCTGGAAAACGCTCGGAGCGTCTCAGAGCTGCAGGAGGCGGCCAGGTACTGCCCTGACCACAGAAAACAGCAAAACACCCTCTGCATGACCACAGAAAACAGCAAAACACCCTCTGCATGACCACAGACCACAGAAAAGCCTCTACATGACCACAGAAAACAGCAAAACACCCTCTGCATGACCACAGAAAACAGCAAAACACCCTCTGCATGACCACAGAAAACAGCAAAACACCCTCTACATGACCACAGAAAACAGCAAAACAGCCTCTACATGACCACAGACCACAGAAAAGCCTCTACATGACCACAGAAAAGCCTCTACATGACTGTATCTCTTCAGAAGGTTTGATTTTGTTTGGATCGGGAATAGGGTCTCCACATTCATTTTTATTAAAATCATAAAACATAAAATAAGTAACTTTAAAATTAGAATTCATTAAAATAAAGACTACACAATGTGGAATACTTCAGTTTGTGGCATTGTTATATTTATTATGCCTCGACACACAAACAGTACGTCTCGTTTTCTGAACACAGAAGTGTCCTTTGCTGAAATATTACTTTTATTTGAGAAATGTTTTAACACCCACTGCTCTACGGAAGCCCTGAGCGGAAAACAAAAAAAAAGAAATAGGCAATCAACCTTTCTTCTCATATAACTCAAAAAGAGAATACATAAAATAAAAAATGAGAAGACTGGTGCTTTCAACTTTCAGGGAGGCGAGAATTTTATTTTTATTTATTTGTTTATTTATGAAAGAACAAAAAAAAAACTTAAAAAACAGAGCCTAAATTATGTTTTTTTTTTGTTTGTTTGTTTGTTTTTTTGCTCAGGGTTTCCGTATAGCTCCCTGTTCACTGTCTTAGCTTTACATATTTATTCATTTTAGCTCCACAAAAACCTCACAGGGATAAAACTGGACAGGAAGTAGTGACGCTAACAGTGAAGTTGTTATTGTGTACAGAACCTACTGTCTGGCTTATTTTTGTGTATATGTATGTATGTATTTATGTATTTATCTATTTTTAGGTGACTTATTGAGTGCAGTTTCTAGCAATTTGTATTTTAATTTTCTTTCTACATTTTCTTTAAATTAGAAAAGAAAAAATATGCAATAAAACCAGCCAGAAATATAAATAAATAAAAATCAAAACTGTGCATTTTCACCAACTAAAACTAAGATTTAGAGAGTTGTTCTGACTTCCTGAACGTGTCTGTGTGTGCACTACCTTCTGTGTCCTGCAGGGGGATCACAGGCCTGCTGGACACCAGGGAGATGGGACTCAAGATCATGGAGGACTACGCCAAGTCCTGGTTCTGGATCCTCATGTGAGTCCAAGCCCAAAGACACAAAGACCGATACTGTGGCGTGTAGAGCCGCGTTACCTCTGTTCTCCTCCAGGGGGCTCCTGATGGCTCTGGTGGTCAGTCTGATCTTCATCCTGGTCCTGAGGTTCACAGCAGGTCTTTTGCTCTGGGTCACCATCCTGGCCTTCATCCTGCTGCTGGCCTACGGTCTGTACTCACTCTGGGGCTGATATATTTAAATTTATTGATGTCGGAAAAACGGATATCCAGATAATAATTGATATCAGTCGTCCAGGCAGGTTCCAAAATAATAATTATGTCCTCTGCACAATACTTTTCGCGCCTCATCACAGTAGCTTCTTCAGTTCTGACAGGATACGGATCTGACTGGTTGTTATGTTGCACCCCCGAAATGAACGACAGGACTCGCGTTCACTTTAGCTTTGGGCGACTTTTAATTTCAGATTTCGGTTCATACCGGCTCGTCAAAGCCTGAACCCGTCAGATCTCAGAAGCTAAGCAGGGCCGGGCCTGGTTAGTACTTGGATGGGAGACCACAAGGAATTCCAGGTGCCACAGTGGGGCCAGTTGCAAATACTGTCGTTGTGTCCTTAGGCAAGGCACATCACCCACATTGCCTAGTATGAAAGTGGTGTGTGCGTGAGTGTTGGTGGTGGTCGGAGGGGCCGATGGCGCAGATTGGCAGCCTCGCTTCCGTCAGTCTGCCCCAGGGCAGCTGTAGCTACAATAGTAGTTTACCACCACCGGGTCTGGAGTGAATGAATAATGCTCTGTAAAGCGTCTTTGAGTGTCCAGAAAAGCACTATATAAAACTGATGCATTATTATTATTATTTTTTTTTTAACAAGCATTTTTCGTTCTTCTGCAGCAAATTATTTATTTAGCTATTTAAATTAAATATGAATTTAGTCTTATTTTCATTTGGATTTTCAGGGCACTACAGTTCCAATAAGCAGGACCTGTTCATAGTTAAGTCCGTGGAGCTGTCAACGGATGTTCTGAATCATCTCACACCTACGAGCACACTATTACATACTATCCTCGTTGTTTTCTTTGTTTCGATTTAGGTCTGAGGATGGAGTTGTAAACAGGAGACGGGTTGTACTCCCATTTCTGTTCAGATAGATTGCCCTGGCTTCTTTAAGTCTCCTCTTTCCTTTGGCTTGGATCTGTGCCTGGCTGTTCAAAGGAGTGGTCAGTGGCTTTGAGATGGAGATGTACCGTAAGAAAAGGAGCCACCCAGGATTTAACCTTAGATGGCGGCAGAATCAACGGTTACCCAACAGGGTTGCCCCAAACCAGAGCCAGGGTTTGGAGCAGACACTTTAACTCAGAGTTACTTTAGGAAGATATTTAGTCATGGAATTAGCCATCGGAATTTCCTATTTGTTAAGCCCAAGTTTAAAATAGAAGATCTACAGAACAGGATAGACAATGTAGTCACAAGAAACATTTCAGAACATTAACTTCATAACTACAGGGCAGCTGAAACAAAACCAATAAACCAAAGGATGTCTTGTCACAGAAAGAAATGTTTGCAACCTCAAAAAACAAACCAAATCTCAGAGATTGGCAGGAGGAATGAGGACAGAAATATGACTCAGGTGACCCTTCACACCTTAAGGGAGTTCACTTAACTAATATCAGATATTTCTTACTAGGATGTGTTGTTTTTTTTCTGGAATTAGCCCTTCAGAGAGATTTAAGGTGGTGGTTTAGTATTCTGTCAGAACTGAAGGAGCTACTTGGTTGAGTGAAAAACATAAATAAACTTTTGTCCACTGACAGAATTCATTTTTTTTATTCAAATCATTCATAATTGATACTAAAACTCTTTACTGAGCTGCTATCAACATAAAACATAATATAACAAAGACCTGAATAGTTTTTGAATGGGTTTGATCTGCAGGGATATGGGTGTGTGTCCTGGAGCTGTCCCGTCTGAGGAGCAGTCCTGGCTCTGAGGTGACCATCACTGAACTGGGCCTCCACACTGACCTGCAGCTTTACCTGCAGCTGCAGCAGACATGGATCCTCCTCCGTGAGTCGAGAACTTTCGTGTTTAAACATTTATGCTTCGTACCTTTATTTGCGCAGCTGTCTCATGGCGGCTCCTCCTCTGCAGTGCTGTGTCTAGGCTCGGCTGAAGTGGCTGTTCTGCTGGTGCTGCTCTTCATGAGGAGGAGGGTGCTCATCGCCATGGCCCTGCTCAAAGAGGCCAGCAGGTGCATAACAGCACACACAAAAACACACAACAAGGGAAAGGCTTACAGTAACTAATGCATAACACATTATTATGTCATCTCTATGCTCTGTGTGTGTGACAGGGCCATCGGGCACATCACCTCCACACTCTTCTACCCTGTGGTCACCTTTGTCCTGCTCACCTCCTGTGTGTCCTACTGGGCCCTCACTGCTGTGTATCCTTTGACTGAGGTCCACACAGGCTGGACAAGCAGAACCAGTGCAGAACCAGGACTATGGACTGGACTTAAACTTGAACTCCTTCCCTCAGACGGCACCTGCTGCAGTGTGGGACTGGTTTTGTTGTGGTGGTTTTGTGTCACCACACTCAGTCACACAACTCACAGAAAAGGCTGTAGTCCGGCAAAAATAGACTCCCAACAGAAAGTCTTCTCACAGACGTGTCATAGTCATGCTGACAGGAGACAAAAGAGGCAATAGTGGTATCAGAAGAAGTACTACAAGAAGTCCTTGTAGTTGTGTTGAAGGTGCCGGTGAAATGGAGATCCGTCCCATCCTTTGCGTCTGTGCAGTATGTACAGTATATTTGATGTATTCACATAAATGAATCCATTTTCCTGAGCTGCAGAGGCAGTCACCTGTCCTCTTCAGGGGAGGCCGTGTACAAAGTCATGGCTCCAGACGAGAGCTGTCCTCAGGCCAACAGCACCTGCAACCCCCAGGTCAGAATAACACCACATTCACACACTCACACACACTTCTGCAACCCCCAGGTCAGAATAACACCACATTCACACACTCACACACACTTCTGCAACCCCCAGGTCAGAATAACACCACATTCACACACTCACACACACTTCTGCAACCCCCAGGTCAGAATAACACCACATTCACACACTCACACACACTTCTGCAACCCCCAGGTCAGAATAACCCCACATTCACACACTCACACACACTTCTGCAACCCCCAGGTCAGAATAACACCACATTCACACACTCACACACACTTCTGCAACCCCCAGGTCAGAATAACCCCACGTTCACACACTCACACACACTTCTGCAACCCCAGGTCAGAATAACACCACATTCACACACTCACACACACTTCTGCAACCCCCAGGTCAGAATAACACCACATTCACACACTCACACACACTTCTACAACCCCCAGGTCAGAATAACCCCACATTCACACACTCGCACACACTTCTGCAACCCCCAGGTCAGAATAACACCACATTCACACACTCACACACACTTCTACAACCCCCAGGTCAGAATAACCCCACATTCACACACTCTCACACACTTCTGCAACCCCCAGGTCAGAATAACCCCACATTCACACACTCACACACACTTCTGCAACCCCCAGGTCAGAATAACACCACATTCACACACTCACACACACTTCTGCAACCCCCAGGTCAGAATAACACCACATTCACACACTCACACACACTTCTGCAACCCCCAGGTCAGAATAACCCCACATTCACACACTCACACACACTTCTGCAACCCCCAGGTCAGAATAACCCCACATTCACACACTCACACACACTTCTGCAACCCCCAGGTCAGAATAACACCACATTCACAGACTCACACACACTTCTGCAACCCCAGGTCAGAATAACCCCACATTCACACACTCACACACACTTCTGCAACCCCCAGGTCAGAATAACACCACGTTCACACACTCACACACACTTCTGCAACCCCAGGTCAGAATAACACCACATTCACACACTCACACACACTTCTGCAACCCCCAGGTCAGAATAACCCCACATTCACACACTCACACACACTTCTGCAACCCCCAGGTCAGAATAACCCCACATTCACACACTCACACACACTTCTGCAACCCCCAGGTCAGAATAACACCACATTCACACACTCACACACACTTCTGCAACCCCCAGGTCAGAATAACACCACATTCACACACTCACACACACTTCTGCAACCCCCAGGTCAGAATAACACCACATTCACACACTCACACACACTTCTGCAACCCCCAGGTCAGAATAACACCACATTCACACACTCACACACACTTCTGCAACCCCCAGGTCAGAATAACACCACATTCACACACTCACACACACTTCTGCAACCCCCAGGTCAGAATAACACCACATTCACACACTCACACACACTTCTGCAACCCCCAGGTCAGACCACATGCACACACAGAGCCCTTGTTTTAACATCGTTCCTTGTAAACATGCCTGAAGTGTCATTCATGGATGCTCGAGTCATTTCTCACTGTGGCCCTATTTGAAACCTCATGGTGGTTGGCAGTATGAGTCCCTCCAAGACTCCACCCACAAGCTTATATCACCCATGCACCTAAATACGCAAAAGCAGGATACAAAACAATACACTACAACAGCATGAACGCTGACTGTGTTGTTATTGTGTTGTTCTAAAGTATTGTAACCCATCTGACGCTGCCTGTCTGAGCTTAACTCCAACCTTTATCTATTTTAACTCTTCTGAATTTAAAACCATGTTGTTGACTTGAAAGTGTACACACTTCTGCCACACTCCAGTTAACTCCCCTAAAGAAAACATACTCAAGAAGACACTGACACTGATATTTTGTCCAGACCTTCAGCCACTCGTCTGTGCACAGCGCCCCCTCCTGCGCCGGAGCTCAGTGCCTTTTTGCCTTTTACGGAGGAGAGACGCACTTCCACAGACACCTGCCCCTGCTGCAGATGGCCAACCTGCTGGTGTTCCTCTGGCTGCTCAACTTCAGCCTGGCCCTGGAGCAGTGCACCTTGGCCGGGGCCTTCGCCTCCTACTACTGGGCCCGGAGGAAACCCCAGGACCTGCCCCCCTGCCCCGTCTACTCCTCCTTCAGCCGAGCGCTCAGGTACGGCACAGGACGACACTGTGACTACTGCGTTACACTGAGGAGTCACGCTGCAGTCACATGTTGACCTTGATGGTAAGAAAGGATCATGTCGCTAAACCATAAACTGCATTTAAGTGGACTGAAGGAAGCAATGAAATGAAACCAGAGGCTCGCAGTTATAGCGGCTAAGTCAGAGTTTCATATGTGGAAATCCAGGTGCTCAACAAATGAGTCAATCAGGAAGTGGTTGAAGGTATTCGTCTCTTCCTGCAGCGCCTGTTTGGAAGCACAGTGCAATAAAAAATCCAGGTTCTAACATTTTAGAACAGAATGAAAAGCCTGAGAACAGCAGATACAGAACAAGACACAATTTTTCAATAGAATTTAGCAATTTTAGAATTTAGAGTTGGTGGAACTGATTTTCGCCCATATTTACTTCCTATTTGGACCGCGGCTGCCAGTGGACGAGCTGCATCCATTTACAGTCTACGTGCTACGCTGATAATGCAGATGAAACTGTGTTCACGTGACAGTAAAAGTCAGACTGATCTCACCGGTGACGATGGTGATGTGTCGTGTGCAGGTACCACAGCGGCTCTCTGGCCTTCGGCTCTCTGGTCCTGTCTCTGGTGCAGCTGGTGCGCATCCTGCTGGAGTACCTGGAGACCAAGCTCAAAGGTCAGTCTTCTCTCCTCACGCTCCTGATCTCCAAATGGGGCTTTACAGTGTCCACCTGACTCCCACTGCCCCACTGCCCCAGCTACTGAAGAACAGGTGTGTTACTGCTGTAGGCCTGAGTATCTTTGCGTCGACATTTCATGGTTTAGAACTAAAAATAATGTCTCTTTTCCAATGAGGGACACTGTGCTTTTACAGTATTTCTACTGAGCACTGGACGCCATCTCCTGGCAGCAGAGGGAAGTACATTTGAAAAACTTGGCTGCAAAAAACTAAATCTAGTCAGGTTAAGATGACTTGAATTAAGAAAGTTTTACCATGAACTGATTAAATTTCACTTGACAAGTAAAATGATCTGCCAGTGGAACAAGACTTTTTGTATTTAAAATATGAAAATATGCTCCGATTTGGATTTAACAGCACAAAAGGCCTCCGGACCTGTTACGACACAAAACTGGTCATTTTAAAATGTGTGATGTTGCGTTAGTGGGGCTTAAAGGGAGCGGACTGAGGCAAGGATTCATCAAACAAGAATGAACATGATTAAAAGCTCAAAAAAGTCAGTTTTACATCATATTTGTTATTTGATAAAGAAATCTATGCAAAACTGACTATTTTCAGCTCTATAACATACTCTGTCAAACATACCTGCTTTTCTATTTAGCTTCATTCACGCTTTTCATTAGTTGTTTCCACATTTCTGTCCTTTTTAACACTGAGAAAACACATGGGTTTTAATTTACCAGGATTGTTACATCACAGGTAAAAGACTGCAGATCTCCTTTGTGTTTTCAAGTCTATAAACTATTGCCAGAGTTGTGCCGTCAAATCCTACTCATTACAACCCCCGTTCTTGTGTTAGCGTGTCAGAAAAGGTTTTAAAACATTAAACGCCATGGCATATAGGTACTCGAGAGCAAAAATAATCCAAATAATACATCATTTGTGTCCTTTAATTGCATCGTCCCACCGTGCAGTGTCCCTTAGCGTGACCCTCGTGTGCTTGTGAACAGGACTGAACAATGCCGTGTCGCGCTTCGTCCTCTGCTGCCTGAGCTGCTGCTTCTGGTGCCTGGACAGATTCCTCCGCTACCTGAACCATAACGCATACATCATGGTAAGAGAAGGGGCGACTTTTCTGACCGTAGAGGCCGTGGATAAAGCTGCTCACGGTCGTTCATGAGCGCGGGACTTTGAGGAACGGGTCTGGAAATACTGTGGGATACATGCACTCACAATGTAATAGTAACGAAGAGTTACAAAGGCAGATAAAAATGATTTAGTGAAGGAATATGAAAACATAGAACATTATAGGACCCACTTTATGATGTAGACAAGTGGTCAGTTTGTTTGTTTGTAGATATTATTTCTCCACTGGACAATTTTTCCTCCCTAGTCCATTTGAGTACAAGTGGGTATAAGGATGTGAAATCAGGCTTTTATAGCTTCCGTTTTATTTAGGGCTGTCAACATTAGCACGTTAACGCATGTGATTAATCACAAAAAATATCCTACTAATGTTTTTTTAACGCAGATTAATCACACAGTTTATTTTGAGCGCTCCTCTATGGAAAGCACGTGACGGTGACCTGAAAGGCAGCGCAGGTTATTAGGTCAGTGATCAGGTCTGTCCATACACGACTTTAGATAAAACTAAGGTAGTTTGCAGATATTACAGAGATGAACTCTTTCCACAGAAGCACAAGTTTAAAATTCCATCTTAAAGCAAAACACGGGTTTGATTCAGCGGCAGCAACGATGATACTTGTACCAACAACAAACTGAGCACGACACACAGTGTTGGCCGACTTCACCCACGGTAATGATGTCAACAAAACTACCAGCGATAGACAATGTCAATAATATAACTTTTTGATAATAAATTGCATTTTTGTCCAAATATTTTGGTCTTTTTTTTTAAGAATAATTAACTGCGATTAATCATGATTAATCAAAATTCTAAAGTGTGATTAATCTGATTTAAAATGTATCGTTTGACAGCACTAGTTTTAATATGTTTTGATCAGGGAGTGTATGAGGCTCTATCTTTGTGTAATGCAGTTTTGTTCAAACTCACCAGGTGGCGCTGTATGGGAAGAACTTCTGTACGTCTGCGCGTGACGCCTTCTTCCTCCTGATGAGGAACATGGTCAGGTAACAGCTTCTGCCCTGTGTGTGTTTGGAAATAACTGAATACATGTACTGAAAATCCAGTTTTCCAGTACAGTTCCTCTGTGATCTGACCACAGGGTGGCAGTAGTGGACCGACTCACAGACGTCCTGCTGTTCTTGGGCAAAGTGCTGATCGCTGCAGCAGTCGGTACAAGTTTTGTGCAAAGTTTTGCTTATTTAGTTACAACCTGTCACATGTGTAGGTATTTTATTTTACTGCATAATGATTACGCTTTTGAGCTTTTAAACCAAGTAATTATATAATCCACATAACAAGGGACATTATGACTTTCCTTGTTCCCTCTGTTAGTTTTTATTTATTTTTTTATTTAGAGACGTTTCACACGGAAGTAGATTTTACACATTTTCTAAGTCATGTACATATTTGAAGTTGTGTAATGCAAAAAAGAGTAAGAGTTATTCAAATGTGTCTGCTGTGTGTGTTTCCAGGGGCAGTCGCGTTCTGCTTCTTCACCAAAAAACTGCCTGTGCTCCAGGAAGAGGTGCCACAGCTCAACTACTACTGGGTCCCCCTGCTGGTGAGCCCCGTAACTACACGTGTGAGTTTAGTGTGTGTGTGTTTCTGATGACGTCTCTGTTGTGTGCAGACGGTGGTGCTCGGGTCGTTCCTCATCGCTCATGGTTTCTTCAGTGTGTACGCCATGTGTGTGGACACGCTGTTCCTCTGCTTCTGTGAGTGCAGCAGTACACACACACATACATACACACACATACACACATACACCTATGCACACACACACATACACACACACATATACACACACACACACACACACAAACACAAACACATACAAACACACAGGCACATGCACACATACACACAAACACACACACACACATCACACTTCCTACAGACTCATAGAGAAATCACACTTCTGCGCTGTACCAGGGGCACTTCATGTCAGCTCAGTCTTTGTTCTCCTTTGTCATCAGAGGTATAATACTCCCTACAGCAGACGCTTATGTCATCAGAGGTATAATACTCCCTACAGCAGACGCTTATGTCATCAGAGGTATAATACTCCCTACAGCAGACGCTTATGTCATCAGAGGTATAATACTCCCTACAGCAGACTCTTATGTCATCAGAGGTATAATACTCCCTACAGCAGACGCTTATGTCATCAGAGGTATAATACTCCCTACAGCAGACGCTTATGTCATCAGAGGTATAATACTCCCTACAGCAGACGCTTATGTCATCAGAGGTATAATACTCCCTACAGCAGACGCTTATGTCATCAGAGGTATAATACTCCCTACAGCAGACGCTTATGTCATCAGAGGTATAATACTCCCTACAGCAGACTAGACTCAGTGAGTGAGGTCATGTAGTTGGATGGACTGGGCCCAGGTACAGTCTTTGCCTCTAGGAATGTTCCACAGTGGGGCATTAAACGTATCTGCAGTTCATGTTGTTGTCTCATCTTTACTCTGACCAATCAGGTGACGACCTGGAGAGGAACGACGGGAGCCTGGAGAGGCCATACTTCATGTCTCCAGAGCTGCACAGGATTCTGGGAAAACCTCACTGACATTTGCACACAGTTCACTTCGGACTTTACAGTTTATATTCTTATTTGTATCTGTTCTTTTTTATGATCACGTACACCTGAATCCTGTTTTTCACACGTTTCTTATGCTTGTTTACCGTGATCTTATGATGTGTTTCTTCCACAGAACTAACACATAACTTTATAGTTTGCTGAGATCAAAATGAATGTTTCTTCATTTTCACATGAGCTCGCCACTGTTTCCGGCACATGTATTTATAGTTCACTGAATCCCTAAGAGACAGGAACACTGGGGCAGCTGTTTTTACTTTTTTTTTTAAGTTAGATTAATTCTTTATTTATTTATTTGAGCACGTGGCTGTATATATTTATGTATTTATGGCTCAGCTGTGCCAACTGTGTCCCTCTCTGTAGGTTTGTTGCTGTATAAAGTACAAAGGCGCGCTGTGTTATTGTTCTGCTGACACCTGAGCCGCCGTTAAACCTGTTGCATCCATTCAGTTCCAGGCGTTTTACAGACAAATACTTCACCGGCTTGTCTCCACGGATGTAGATGTAATGCCACTAATGCCATTGTGTGGAACATTGCAACACCATAGAGACAAAGTGACGGACCGTACACCAAAAAAGTGACACAGTGCACCTGTAACATTGTTTGGTTGTGGTTTATGGTTCATATCTCTGTAATTACTGGGCCTATGGAGCTCAGCAGACCAACTTTGACGTCCTGGAAGTCAATTTTCCATTCATTAGGAAAAAGAGTTCAAAAGACGTGAAGGAGGCTCATCAGCTACGCGCTAACTAATATTCATAACATGGCTGTTTGAAGTCCGAAAAGCACATTTAAAATAGTTTTTAAAGCTTCAGAAATGGATTTTAAGAAAAGTGTAGGTGTGGTCATGAGTCAACACAGAGCTGATTGACCCTGAACTTTTCAAACCGTTAACAGGAGCATTTGTAATTTCTCTTTCCTTGTTTCCTTGTCCTTGATTCCTCTCCTCGATTTTGCAGGAAATGGGTGAGGAAGTTTCACCCACAGACAAGACAGAGTGAGGAGAGAGGACAATAAAGTTTGATTCTTTTCTCTGACGTCTGCTCCTGAAGCCTCCCTCGGGTTTACTCCTTCCTTCCTTGGTTTTCTTTGACACCACTTAATATGACACATTTGATCGACAGCTGGAAAATGGAGGGTTGAGGAGAAGGAATCAAGGAGAAGGAAGCGAGGAGAGAGAATTGAGACGCAGCTTATACGGTGAAATCCCCGGTTACTTCCTGAAACAAGGACGGGCGGTGACTGTCGAGCTCCAGTAACACTACACAAACACTGACACATTAAGATTCATAAAGTGATTGTTTAATAAATGCACGATTTACAATGTGTGAGAGCCGTCACCACCCACACTCCACCCACAGGCCGATGTGGCTCTACAATAATGTTCCACTTTTGAGGGTTTTCTGTCTGGTTATTCGTCTCAAACAGTATAAACACACATTATGTCTCTGACCAGTTATATTGAACTTCCCCCCTTTAAAATGATGACATAATTAAGTCCGTGGCATTTCTATAACCTCTGCAGCCACCAGGAGGCGACACACATCACTCATCCAGGGAACTTTTTATATATTTTTTATTGTATTGTAATCTGCATGTTTATTGTTTTTATATGTGGATTTCAACATTGGTTCACGCAACATTAAAGGGCTGCTCCATCCTTTTCTTCAGACCTGGTCTCAATACTTCTGGTTGGACACATTTTTGCGCGTGTTGAAGCGTGTTCCCCGTCTGTGTGTGGACTCTAAGCCCCAGCCTCATCTGATGCTGATGCTGATGCTGATGCGGACATCTCCAGTCTCCACCCGGAGCTCTGGCACAGGTACACGGAGCTGCGCCGGAGCTTCTTCACCTCCGCAGACGCTCGTACTCCGCGTAAAGGAGGAGGAGGAGATGGTGTTGGACTGCGCGCCGTACGAGCGGGCACCGGAGCGGGATTGGTGACGGTCTGCGCGCTGAGCTCAACATGAGAAGTTTGGCGCTTTTCATTCTAAGTTTGTGTCCTTTCACGGTAAGACACAGTTTGCTTCACCGATCCGTATTTTCTGGTTCTATTCTTGCAATTGAAACTTGTAGCAGAACTGTTATTAAGGCTTCGGTTTGCGGTTCGATTTAAGGTGTGTCCAACCTTTTTTTCGTTTGGTGAGCCAATTTTACAACACGAAATGCCAGAGCTTCTGTTTTAGAGGCTGCGCGTAATTTGGTGATGGGCTTTATTTAAACAAACATCAGTGCGTAAAGATAGACTTTTTTTTTTAATCAGCAGGGCCAAAAAGTCGCATTTTTTTCTCCATGTATTATATTTATTGTGGTTGTAGCCTCAGTATGGACTTGTGTGATGTACAACAGGCATATCTACAGTAATCAGTAGGCCTATCGCAAACGAATTTTTCAGCTTCATATTTATGATTCCCTAATCGTTTGGAGAACTGTTTGGAATGGGATAGTGCAGCCAAGTCCAAATTGTGGCCGGGGGCCCAAATGTGGCCCTCAGACCAATTGTTTTGGCCCACACCACCCCAAGTAGCACTTTTTACTGAATGTTTTGGGAATTTGCCTTGATCTAGCCAGTTTAGTGTGTCCTTCTGAGGGTCTAGGCATGAAGGTCTGCAGGGTCATTTAAACCTGTTAGAAACGCACAGATTTGAATTACTCACTGTTCTGACCCTCGATCGGGCCTCACGCTGCTCTGTGTTTTAATATGTGGCCCGCCATAGAAAAGTTTGGACTATCCTGGTCAGAGGCCCCTGCTTTAAAACCACACAGACTGAAATCTACTTCTAATATGATACGGGTTAAAGCTGCACTGAGTAACTTTTCTGGAGCAGGGTCGACCACCTGCTTTTCTCAGAAAGACGTTGTCACTGGTCTGGAATAATTTAATGCCATAATACTGTGGAAGAAGACCAGCTGGTGCCTCAGGCCAAGTTACAGGTCAGATCTCTGGAGAGACCTCACATAATAAATGTTAAAATCACTGTTTCTCTTTTTTTTATGATGAATGAATGAATAAATGCACACACAGTTTAGGCGGTGAAAGCGTCTCGTGTGAGAAATGGGGGTGTCAGTCGTCCACAGTGTGAAGTGGCCTATGTACAAGTCTGTGTCCTAAAGGGTTTGTCAAATGTATCTTGGCACATTACATCAAAATTAAATCCATCAATCAAAGCAGAAGCAATAACGCATTATTGTAATATCCTGAGCTTAACCTCTTAAGCCCCAAGGCCTTTTCCAAAACCTGAAAAAGATCCTCTGATGATTGAAAATTGGCGACCAATCTCCTTACTAAACATCGATTATAAAATTTTCTCCACAATATTTGCCAAAAGATTAAAAAGTGGTCTTCATGAGGTGATAAGTGAAACTCAGACAGGCTTTATGGCCAATAGACATATGAGCTTAAACATAAGATTCATATTAGACCTTTTGGATTATTCTGATTGTTTAAACACCAATGCATTAATTTTATTTTTGGACTTCTATAAAGCTTTTGACACTGTAGAACATAATTTCTTACTCAAATCCCTCCACAGTTTTGGTTTTGGCCCAAATTTTATTGCAATAAATAAATCTCTGTACAATGATATCAATAGCTGTGTCATGCTGTTCCCAAACACCACTCAAAGATTTTCAGTTACCAGATCTGTCCGCCCAGGCTGCCCTATAGCCCCATTTCTGTTTCTGTTAACAGTTGAGCTCCTTTCGATTCACATAAAAAACAGTTTGATCAAAGGTTTCAATATTTTTGGTACAGAGGTTAAAATTACTCAATTAGCTGATGACACTGTCTTGTTTCTGTCAGACAAACATCAGGTTAAAGAAGCTGTAAAAATGGCCCAAAAATTTTCAGATGCTTCTGGTTTAACTTTGAACACCTCAAAATGTGAAATCCTACCTCCCTATGAATGTAATGATTCAATGATAAACAATATTGTAGTTAAGAATAATGTAAAATATGTGGGGATACAGATCAGTAAAGATGACGGTGACCGGCAACAACAAAATTTCTTGCACAAATTGAAAAAAAACGAAAAGTATTTTGAATCTGTGGACACAAAGGGATGTTTCAATCTGGGGAAGGACCCTTTTATCAAAGGCAGAAGGAATCTCACGTTTCGTGTACCCTGCCTTGGCACTGGAAATTTCTGAATTTACGTGTAATGAAATCAATAAAATATTTACAAACTTTATATGGAAAAACAAATCCCCTCGTTTAAAAAGATCACTGCTCTGTAACCCCAAAGAGGAAGGAGGCTTGGAAACACTAGACATTTCTGTGTTAAATCAAACATTCAAAATGAAGTGCCTTAAACAGTGTGTTTCAAATCCAAACTCAGTCTGGTATCTCATTCCTAGCAATATATTTAAACAGATTCAATACAATTCTTATTAAAATGTAATTATAATGTTGGAAAATTGCCTTTAAGACTGAGTGCTTTGCTCTGCTCCAGTGCACTATTCAAACTTCCAAATCAGAATCTTGTTTGCATTCATTTTTATTCAAAAAAACTATCTTTTCCAAAGTTTTTGGATTTAGTCGATTTCTCTTTTTAGAAAGTATTTCTCCGGCTTTAGAAAATATTCTTTCACATGGCACTGAAGATGCCGGAGAACACAAATAAATTCTTGTTAGTTTATAAAGATTTGGATATAGGCGCTTTGCTCTGCTCCAGTGCACTATTGGATCTTCTGTTCTTGTGACGTTTGTTTCAGCGAGGAAGTGATCAACTTCAATAGTTGCGTCTGCAAAAATGCTGGAGGTGCTTCGGCTGCTCTCAACTGTTTGGTCAAAAGGCTTCCAAAGGGAACCTATTAACAAAAATATATATAAAACAATAGCCTACATAGAGTTAGGACTCTTGATGTGAAAATATAAAGTAATTTTCTTACCCGAATTGCTAGAAAGATCCACAGGAGCAGCTTCAGCTGGGTCCGGAGGGCAGATGTGGCGCTTCTCATAAGCTGCACAAATTCGTTTTTAAGCGATTAATTGCTTCTTGTGCTTTCACATGGCTTAGAAAAGCTAAATGCTTGAACCTAGGATCCAAGAGAGTTGGCAATGTTAACATACTAACTGTTTCCATTCCTAATCTGAAGCTGTTAATGGGGCTACATCAGTGTTCAGTGTGGTGAGGGCTGCGCTGACAGATTCTTTTAATTCATATGCGCATTTGAACATCAAGAAAGTGCTGTTCCAACGCGTGTCCACCTCAATAATCATCTTAAGGGGTTGTCCTCCCATCTGGAGCTGGAGTTGGAACAGTCGCTCTTTTGCAGTGGTACTTGTTCTGAAGTATGTGGCAACTTTTCTGCATTTGGTTCGCAGCTCATTCATTCTCTAGTCAGCAAATGTTTGCTGACTAGAAATTAAGTAAATGCTTGTGGAACTGAGGCCTACATCAATTAGCTTACTATGTAATTTAAGCTTCTACTACAACAATCATTTCTTCACATTAGAGCCTTCAAATACAG
This sequence comes from Odontamblyopus rebecca, assembly GCA_030686955.1. Lineage (NCBI taxonomy): Eukaryota > Metazoa > Chordata > Actinopteri > Gobiiformes > Gobiidae > Odontamblyopus > Odontamblyopus rebecca. The sequence goes on from CM060666.1 coordinate 32,952,088, forward strand.
TAAGGGTCATTAGGCTTAGCCCAATTTATTGACACCTTATTGTGCGAGATCATTTCAAAATATCTCCATACAGGGGAAGTCTTCCTTTTTCTAGCAGGCTCCATCTGTAAAGGGAGAGGATTTATTTGTGCATTATGTGATAGCAGAATGTGCCCATACCAAAATAAATATCATTTAAAACTCAGACACCCATTTTACCAGAGTGAAAGAATAATGTGCCTGTTACTTACACCAAGACGAGAGGAATATTCTTTGTACAAGTTCACAAAAGGATTCAGTAATTTCTCAAATACAGACTGTCTCTCCAACAAGCTCACTCACTACAAACGCCGACCACAGCCACCAGGGGCCGCCGGATTCAAAGCGCTTAGAAAGGAAGTGAACCGGCAAATGAAGCATGACGTCATCCTCAGTGAGTGGAGCTTCGGTCACGTGGTTTTGGTGTTTTTGACCAATGAAGCGGGAAGCGTCACTTTTCCACGCCCATTTTGCTCGGCACAAGCTTCGGCGCTCGGGTTCATTTTTCCCATCACTAGTTGAGGCACATTTTTATAAGACACCTGAAAATGGCAGGTAAATATCAGGCAACAGACGCACGGAGCATTTTAACTTATGTAGACTTACTCTTATGTAGAGTTAAATGCTTGACGTCTTTGATTACTTTCACTTTCGTTATTTGCTTAAGAAAAAAGCTCACGTTATCATTTATGTCTACACATGCTTTCACCTATGACTTCTTTGGCTAAACTCATCAATGTATTTGTTTTATCTCATAGTAGAGCTCGAAAAGCTGAGGTACAAGTTTGTAAGGAAAGTCTCAGAGGATACAGTTAAACAGCTTGTTGACGAGCTGCTGAAGGAAAAAGTAATAAACGATGAAGAAAAAGAGTCAATGGAGAATCTAACTATATCTGACAAGGCAAGGAGAATTATAGACACTGTGAAGAAGAAAGGCGATAAGGCAAGTAACATACTGATCCATCATCTTCAAAAATGTGACCCCACTCTCTACGAAGACCTGTGTGGTAAGCAGCATTATATCATGTTCTCAGGCTCGTCTTCATGTTAGACACAAATCATATGTTTCTGCATCTAAAACTGTGTAGCTACGCAGGAGTCTCAGGGTCAGCAGGACTGGTCATCCACTCTTATAAAATCCAAAGAGACCTTCTGGAAGGAAAAACAAAACAGTAAAACTGTATGTTGAATGTATCTTGTTCAAATATTTTTTTCCTGACAAAAGCTCATACTTTTTGTTTTGCATTATTATATAATTTGTTTTTTAGATCTATCCAGTGACCTTACATTCTTTAAAGAACCGTGTGGCTCTGCTGATCACTAATATCACTTTTGCGGATGAAGAGAATAACAGAGCTGGAGCAGAGGAAGATGAAAAGAATATGGAGAAACTGCTCACTGATCTGGGATATGAGGTGGTCAAGCACACAAACCTCACTGGAATGGTAACCATATAGAAAGTGTTATTTATTTTTTATGTATACATTTATTTAGTTTGTGATGTTTTTACTTTCACAGCAAATGGATGCAGCCCTAGGTACGTTCTCCAAGCATCCTAAGCTCAAAGAGACAGACAGTGTGTTTGTGGTCATCATGTCCCACGGTAAACTAGGGGCCGTCTATGGCGTCAACTTCCAACCGGGTCCTTCAAGAGAGGAAACAGATGAACTGCCCATTGACAACATTTTCAAGCACTTGAATGCAGAAAACTGCCCTGAGCTGGTGAACAAACCCAAGATCATTGTCATCCAGGCCTGTAGAGGAAGCAAGTATCATCACACAAGACAAAACTTAAGATTCTGTGTTTATTGCAAAACATTAACTGGGGTTGTGTTTTGATACTCCAGATATTTTGTATTAGATAATGTATGCATTTGGGCACACTTAATTTTTTTTTATATGATTTAAATTCCAGAGGAAAGCGGGTCAGTGATTGCGGATGACAGGGTGCAGGCAGATGGTGAGTCTGCAATGGGAGGAGACATTGAGGAGGATAAACTCATACACAAAGAAAAAGACTTTATCACTCTTCTCTCTTGCACTCCTGGTCAGTCAGTTATCATCAGAGAATTATTGAACATAAAACAACCATTTATTTATTTTTATTTTTTTAAATAGATGCTGTTTCATACAGGCATCGATTGAACGGCTCTTTACTTATCCAGTTCATTGTTAAAGTTTTCAGTACCTTTGCACACAACTGTGATATTGAGGAGCTCTTCCGAATGGTTGGTTGAATTTCCATTGTATTAAATGAATTCTGATATCATGGTTTTGTAAACGAACTCTTATGATTTTTCTGCAGGTCATGCAGCAATTTGAAGATTTCGCTCTTCGAAGGCAGATGCCGACTAAAGACAGATGTACTTTAACTCGTCATTTCTACCTATTCCCAGGTCTCACTCATATGAGCTAAAATACTTATTCTTGTATTTCTAAAGGCTGATGTAATTTTTCTGGTGTAAAGTATATTACACACAGCTTTTCAACAACAAAACATCAAAACATCAAAATTCACCCATTTTACAGTGCATGGTAGTCTGTGGAGAAAGATCTGTTCTTAAATGAACCATTGTAATGGAAACTGCATATATTCTCACAGGCATTTCTTATTTTAGTCATTTTCTTATGTCTTAATAACCTTAGTCACGCACCAGCCAGGATAATGATCATGCTTTAAGCATCGTACCTATACTCCGTAAACATTCCTGTTTTTCTGTGTACTCCCATGATCTTGTTATTTTTGGCTATCATGTGCGGCCCAAGGATGTGCGAGGGTTTAAAGGCAGTGTGGGAGCGCCCCACCTGCAGAATAGGTACTCGGGCTGTTAAGATGTAACTTCTTATTCTTTTTTTTAATTAAAAACACAGCCAGCTGTTGGACTCATGACTCGTATTTCCTTCTCGCCAAATTGTACAAGAATTTTCATTATACCATTAAGGTATTCAATGTGTGCTTTAGCCCTATGACATCCCAGAGAAAATAACTTAAAATACTTTAAAATATATTAAATGGGAGGTAATTATGGGGAAAAATCTCATGTAACATTTATGTAAGTGCAACAATGCTGATGCTAAACACCACATACTAATCAGGATCTGACACAGTGACCTATTGACCTCAGATAGTTAGTGCACTGTATTTACTTTGATGAGCAATGCAGTTTTGAATTCTTGACTGTGTCCAGTTTGTTTATTACACAATGAAAACATTTTTTTTTTCCTTCAGACAAAGTTTACTTGAAAAAATCTCAACAGAAACCAACCATATGCACAATACAACACAAGGCAACAAGTTGTATAGGCAACATGATAACATTGTAGTTTGTTCATGTCACCAAGCCATCATGCACATATTTTCTAAAATAGCGGACAAAAGACAGATTAAAGCTTAGGTTTTCCAAATAAAAATATAAAACATGAGTTAAACAGCTTATTTCATTTGAACATACTGGCAGTGTTAGAGAGACGTGTTTATCAGCATACACTTATAAAACAAGGACACAAGTGGCTCCTTTCTTACAAAATTCAACTCAATTCGTCACAAAACATTATGTATGGCATGCGCTCACCTGCTCAACACTGGAGTCAGAAATGCAGGGAGATTGGCTAGACCAGCTCAAGTGATTTTGTAATTACTGGATAGATCAGTCATTTGCCAGGTGAAGAAAAATATTTTTTATATCACATCTTCGGGACAATAATGCATCAGTTAGAGTCCAAACAGATGCACTAGTTAGACATTCTCAAAAATGCAACCTTTATTTTTCACGCAATCAAACTACAACACCAAAACACAGTCAGACTCACCATTCCCACAATCAATATCAAATATATCACAATCTTGTTTGGTAATGATTTTTTCTCACCTGGCAGCAACAGATTTCTCCCAGTTTACAATGCAGGACTCATAGACAGCCTATCGTAGGCCTAGATTCAAACTCATATTCCACTCAAAGAAACAAACTGTGTATAAAACATGCTGTTTTAGCGCTATGTCAGATAGACCAGACAACATAACAAAACATAACCAACACTGCTGAATATTGGCCTGTAACGTTCGCATTTACAGCTGGAATGTATCATTATTAGAGTGTACTATTTCACTTTTTACAACACTCAAGATAACAGTTGGCAGCACCACGTTTTTTACAAAATAGCAACTCATGCGAAAAACACCTTCAGCCTGTGTCCAGTGAGTAAAATCTATTGTACATCATGTTGGAGACAGAGGTTGACCAGGAAACTAAAAATGTGGTGTGTTCTTGCCCTTGTGCAGCTGCCGTTGTTTGTCTCTAGCCCAGTGTGCTTCCGACTACGGAAGCAATGACAATACCCAGGATCACACAGCATATAATAATCATGATTTTCTTCTGTACAGTGTAAACAAGTGCAAAGCATCCAAAGCAGCATTATGGAGAAAGAAAGGGGGTTGTTAGTACAGGAGCGAACGTCACATTCTTGTGTAAATTCAAATGCATTATTACGCCCAGACCCAGAGTTAAAACAAAGAACAGATTAAATATTCAGGATAAATGTGAAATATTTAAGGACTAAAAATCAAAAGGATTTGGGTAAAGTCAAATTAAAGCTTATGGCAAGTTCTATTAGTTGCATATATATATAGAGAGAGAATAATTACATTACAAGTTAATGATGAAAAAACAATCTTTACATATAGGAAAACACATAATTGCTGTAGTATTTTAACCTTAAAAGGCTTGGAAAGTTGAAATTGTGACTGTACAAATATAAAATATGATATTTATTTATCCATGCGTTTGCCGACCTTATGTGTTGCCTCTCCTGCGAAGTTACTGTAATTTTTAGCCCTAAATTAATATAATCTTAAATAATGTAAACACAGATCATTTAGTGCCAATAGTGTGAAATATGTTTCTGCTTCACTGGATTGTAAACATTTATTTTATTTACCTAACTGTTGCGTCAACAAAATCTATAGAGTTTTATGAAAATATAAAAGTGTTTTTTTTTTTTTTTTAGATTAGATTAGATTTTTTTTTTTTGGATTTACCATCCCTCATACGAACAGAGACAAGCCACAGCATGCACACAACATCTGGACACAAAGCTGTTGGACACAAAGGTACATGCATTTACAGCACAGACAGTTCACTTTGAGTTCACTTTGTCCTCTCAGTGCAACATCACTCAAAAATAAATAATGTGTTTTCGTGAGCGTGAAATAATTCAATGTAGAAAGGTGACACCATGTAAAGGTGCACTATGAAACCTTTCTGTTGGGGGAGTCACCTGCTTGTCTCCATTATTGCTTTGCTAATGTCCACGCCGCATTCATCGCATTTATTTCCTTATCTTTATCTAGTATTCAATTACAGGTGTTTTTATGGCTCAGAAATATCTCGAAAAACATGCATTCTTCCTCTCCGCAGATCTCACTTGTAACATGGTAACGTCTGACACATTTGTCTCCACAAGGATCTGCTCCAATGACCAGACTACAGGTCATTTTTAGTTATTTTTATTCATGGGTTGGGCCATGTTTGCAGGTAAATAACTCCTCAGGCAAAGCAATAACATCTCTATGATGACAAGCAAGCAGACCCTCCTACAGAACACATCTTTTTAGTGCAGTATGCAATAATGACAACCTTACCTACTGCATTTTCCTTTAAATAAATATAAGTGGGATTTATAAACCTTTTTCTACATTTCTTATTCATCAAGTAAGACCCACTGTCAGGGAAATAATGACAATGGCCAGACAAACAGCAATGCATCCTCCAATTAGGAACACTTTCTGCAAGGAAAGATAGGAAACAATGTAAAAATGTCCTGTTCTGCTTTTAAATATGCAAAATATAATGAGGAAAAGTCAAAGTGCAGGAGAAGAAATGTCTTTTTAAGCTTTTGCTATTACTGTTACCAACCAAGAGGGGGCAGACTCAGTCCACTTTATACCAGACCGTCAATTATCAACATTTCTTCCCTAAATGAACTCAGTGGCACTAAGCATACTGGCACTACAGACATACACTTTACATGCCACACAGTCCACAGACACAGGCCATGCTTCTTGCTGGCAGTTGCAAAAACATGCATGTGTTAGCAGGCTTATGGCTCACCCTTCGCGCTTTACTCTGGTATTTAACTGCCTTCTTAGTGTCTGATACGGCCCTTTCTACATAGTCTACAGAGTGCTCCACATTATACTCTGTGCGGTCTATCATTTCACCCTTTCACAGATGAAGCTGAAGAAGAATACAGGCAGCAGGGGAAAAAGCAGAAAAAAGACAGTTAGTGGTAATAAGTGCATTTGCCCCACCTTTTTAGGCTTTTTAAACTTTTTGCATTTAGGGATGTTCTCTTTTGCATTTTCCACACAATTCTGGGCCCCTGAAACACAATGCTCAATGTTGTTCACCGGGTCACCCTGCATAAAAGGAGAAATATAGTTTATAGTTAAAAATCAATACGCAACTGCAGGTCTAAGTTACATCTGATGAGCATCTTGTGAATACCAAGCTAATGTTAGCTGCGTGTTAAATGCATATTGATTAATAAAACTAGATTTAGGTTAATAGCTTTAAAACAATATATGATCTTAAAGTTGCACTGCGTAACATTTCTGGCAGAGGGCTCACCAGCTGCTTGTCTCCATGAAATTGCTATTGCTTAGCCTGGAATGTTCCATGGTATGACATTAAACATATATCCAACATTCCTTCTGTGAATGGGGGTGACTCTCCACAGATCTAACTTGTAATGTAGCATAGAGCTGTAACCTACTTGTCTCCCTTGTGATAAATGGGTTTAATCCATACTGTGGAACATTCCAGACAAAGAAATAACATTTCCATGGAGACATCAGGTGGCGAACCTTCCACTAGAAATGTTACACAGTTCTGTTCTTGTCAAATGAGCATTTACCATACACAGAATTTGAAAACCTCTGAGTTTTAACTGCAGCTTGCGAGCTACAGTATTACAGTTGAGAGACTGCACAGCATTTTAGGCAAACTGCTGATCAATATGATTGTGTATGGGCAATAAAACAAGACACTACCTTCATATGCTTTCTTTTTTGTACTTCATGTGTTTGTGTCAATGGAGTATATATATTTTAAGAGAACCAGTCAAGGACAAATTAAATACACTGTAGTCCATGCTATGGCACCCTTACTGAAAAGAAACTGTTAGTTAATCGAAGCATTTACACAAAGCAAACCCGATTTAAGACTGATTAATACAGTCATGACAAACAATGCATTCAATATGGCCTTTTCAGTGCTGTCATTTACATCTTCTTGCTCTCGAAGTGAATATTTCTGATAAAGCCAGTGGTTCTCAGTGGGGGTCCAACCCACACGATCATATTCACAATCACAAGCTGCAGGTCCTCGCATCATCTCAGGCTAAATACTGCATCAATGCATTATGGGAAACATACGGACAGAGGCGTGTCCAGTGTGTCAAACGGAAATGTGAAAAGCAGGAAAACATTTCATTCTCGAGCCCGCTCCATCATGGGCCAAAACTAATTGGTCCAAGTCTATTTTTACCAACATATTTTGCAAATGGGAATCCAGATGGAGCTGAAAATATATTATCCTTCCAACTCATTTGGCTATGATTATGTTTAATATGAATTCATACTGTCAGCTTTTATTGTTATTTAGAGTTTTTGTCACAACACAGGAATGGCAGAATGAAACAGCAACTTGAAGGGACCAGTGAAGAAATATGCTGCATTACTATGAGTATAAAGTTAGTGTTCATTATTTTATCCACTATCTGTTAGAGCCGTATGGTGTAAAACACGCTTTTAAAACAAATTAATAAGTAAGTTTGGTGCTAAAAGAGTAAATTAAGAGCTTGAACAGATCTTCAGGTCTTTAACAGGTTAATGGTCAGAGCTGGTGTCCTTCATGCACATTTTTAGTCTTGTGGTGCAGAAACCCACTTTCCCTAACAGTGATTGAACCTGGAACCACATGGCTGAGAGTGAGTATTAATCACTCTGCTATAATGCTGTGTCATACACTTTGAAATCCAAAAGAAGCTGTTTTTTAGTGATTTTCTGCACTTTTGTGGTTATTTTTTACAATTCCTTTAACTTTGTTGCAATACTCACTCAAGAGGCATATTTAGATTAGATTAAAGTATGAATTTCAAAAGCATCACCCCATCAACACTTATTGTTATCAAGATTAAATCATGATATTTTTTGTCAGTATCATCCACCTCTAATCTCATACTCATAGCACCTGACCCCCCCTATGAACCCCTCTGCAGGTGGTGAGCCCACAGGAGGGTGGACATCATGGTGTTAGTGATGTTAGTTCATAGAGGTGCTGCATGTTTTGGGTTGATGGGGGAAACCGGAGTACCCAGAGAAAACCCATCCAGACATGCAAACTCCACACAGAAAGGCCCGGGCGACCCGGGGATCGAACCCGCAACCTTCTTGCAGGGATGTCCCAGTTTTTTATTTGGAAAATCTCGTCACCCTAGGACAGGGTTGTCCAAACTTCACCAAGGGCCACATATTAAAACACAGACCCATCGAGGTCATAGACGGGTTGTCAAAACAGTGAGTAATTCAAATCTGTGCATTTATAACAGGTTTGAATGACCCTCCAGACCTTTGTTCATGCTTAGACCCTCAAAAGGACACACTAAATTTGCTTGATCAAGGTAGATTTCAAAAACATGCAGTAAAAAGTGCTACTTGCGGTAGTATGGGCCAATTAACCTGGAAGCCTGAGGGCCAAAACAATTGGTTTGAGGGCCACATTTGGGCCCCGGCCTTTTAATAAGGTATATTAAGCAAACTGAAGAAATCAGTACACGTGTTAATAAGAACATTAAATTGCAGTAATGATAATAATATCTATAAAGTTTTAAGATTGTCATGACCACGCTACAGCCACTAGAGGGAGACAAACAATGATTGACTTGATATAACAAAAGTAAAATGTATTTAAATAAATAAATAAATAAATAAATAAATAAATAAATAAATAAATAAATAAATAAATAAATAAATAAATAAATAAATAAATAATAGCTGTGGCCTCAGCTCTGAAGTGGTCAATAGTCAGTAGAACCCAGAAGAGCCACACGAGAACTTCCTGTTTGGAACGTGGCGGCTAGAGCGTTAAATAATGTCCATTTATACATCCAGCCTATGGTGTGTCCTCATATGTCTTTTGAGACTAGATCTAACAGCAAACACTTTGCTACAGACTGAACTGCTGAACGGTTTCTCCCCTGTGTGTATCCTCATATGTGTTTTGAGATTGAATCTTACAGCAAACACCTTGTTACAGACTGGGCAGCTGAATGGTTTCTCCCCTGTGTGTGTCCTCATATGTGTTTTCAGGTCACATTTTACAGCAAACACTTTCTTACAGACTGTGCAACTGAATGGTTTCTGCCCTGTGTGTACCCTCATCTGTTTTTTGAGACTAGAACTGTCAGCACACAGTTTCTTGCAGAATGGGCAGCTGAATGGTTCCTCTCCTGTGTGAACTCTCCTATGTATTTGTAGTTTATATTTTGACCCAAATCTCTCTTTACAAACAGAACATTTGTGTTTCCTGCTCTCAGAGTCTTCACCAGTTCCTGTCATGTCTCCATTGTCCATAGAAGCACTGGTCTCTGGTGCAGACTCGTCTCCATCAGACTCTGTGGCCACGTGTGAACAGCTGAGTGGAGCTCTCCAGTCATCATCACCGTCAGTGTCAGAAGAGTGCTCTGTGTCTCCTTCAGTCTCTGAGTGTGTCTCTGCTCTGATGTCCTCTCCCTGTGTGTCTCTCTGCTCAGTTCTTTGAAGCAGTGAGGACTCTTCTGTCTTCACGATCACAGCACTAAACTCTGGGACAGACCTGAAAAATATAAGATACATTTGGATATTTCAAACCCAATCTGAATGTTTGCAATAGAAACAAGTAAGAATGAATAACAAAACAAAAAATTGCAGTTTGAAAGTGTCTGAGACTCACACTTGCAGCTCATCTTCCTCCTGCTTGATGTTGTTTTCTTCTTTAATGTGTGGAGTCAGAGCAGGACTCAGAGAGGACACCTGGACACCTGCAGGAGACATGAGAATACACGCTCACAAATTTCAAAATGAGTTCATGGTTCCACAAAAAAAAAAAAAAAATCATAGTTTTTCCCAATATGTTGCTGCAAGCTATTATTTTTCGACATCATTGCCAAAGCCCATATAGAACCACAGACAGCAATTATTTTATCATATAATTTTTTCAACTGCATGTCAGATTTGCAGCTGAGAGGTGACAACGGAGCTGCTGCTGTAGCAGTCAGCGGGATGTGGGTAGAGGAACTGTCTTGGCTCTTTTGATTTCGTATGTGTTTCATAAACTGTGAAAGGCTCGCAGGGTGCTTCAGTTCAATGTGTCGTTTTAAGTTTGCTGTTGAAGTGACTGAAGTGCAGATTTTGTTTTTAAAAGCCGACATGAATGTGAGGTATTCCCTTCCTCACCGACCTTGTCATAGAGCTTGTGAAATATACTCCTTTTTCATATACTGCTTGTTACAGTTAAAGCGCAAAATGTTCAGTAACCTTGAAAGATGCTTGATACTCTGTTTTATGATTTGAGCCCTTGTCCCAGCAGATTTATTTATTTATTTTTGACCAATTTAATACCTGTCAACAGTAAAGGCCAGCATAAATTCTAATTTGTTTAGGTAAAATACAGAAAAGCTGCTTAAAAATGACCAAAACACAAAGAAAATGTGACTGTACAGGCACTCAACCAGGTACTAGACCAGGACTAGACTGGGACTATACTTTCATCATAATTAAAGGATTATTAAGAACAATCTCTGTGCCTCCGCGCCTGTTTTTTTTTTTTTTCTTTTTCATTTTTTGCAAAGATACAACAGAAAGGTGTGTAAAATCCCCCAGTCGTCCAGGTAGAACCCATGGCAAAGGAGAATTCAAAAGCTCTTTTAAATGCTCATATCCAATCCAATTTACTTAATTTATATAGCACATTTCATAAACAAAGAGTGTCCAAAGTGCTGCACAAATACAGAGTAAGATCAACAACAATAAAATGAAAATAATTGCTCAGATTTGATCATACTAGTCCTAAAACAAGAAAACCAGTAAAATAAAATGAGACCAAAAACCATCTGCTCCGATTAAATCATACTAGTCCTAAAACAATAAAAGCAGTAAAATAAGATAAGCGCAAAACCACAGAATAGCAATACGGTTAATAGATAAAAGCAATAAATTAAGTAAAATATAAATAAAAGACACAGAGGACTATATGATGAATCCTTGTTGGTCCTACCTGCTACAGTCGCCTCCATACTGCTCATAAAACTGTAATATTTAACATTTATTTATAATGTTTTTATTTTAAATCCATGATGCTGCTGCGTCTTTGTTTTGTCGCGTTTCGATGACGCAAGCGGCGATGCGACTCTGGGGGCGAGTGTCGTTGCCAGATTCAATGTTTTTTTGTTTTGTTTTGTTTTTTTTGCCATTTCTTATTATATTATATTATATTGTGACGTGTGAGCTACTGTGCAAATAATTCCCCTTCAATAAAGTTTGTGTAAGTCTAAGTCTACTACACTGTTATTTAACATGTGCATTCAAACTGGTCAGTGTAAGCTAACACAACCTGCATTTTTAATCATAATGTAAATAAAGGTACTAGCTATCAATGGGTTTCAGAATGATATAGGCTTTAGCTAAACAATTATAATAATTGTGACCGTTGTCATAGCAATTGGCCTAATAATTTAAAACATCTTTTGAATAATGAAGAAAAATCTGCTGTACCCCCAACCCCTGAGCAGTACCCTGTCTGCAGGTAACACTACTCCTGCTGCTAAGGGTGCAAAGTAATGAATTACATTTACTCACATTACTGTAATTGAGTAGTTTTATAAGTAATTTGTAACTTTTTATGCAAGTAATTTTACTTTTACTCAAGTATATTTTGACCTAAGTATTTGACTTCTTTACATTGGAACCCGCCCATACCTTACTAAGTAAAATCAGACTAATAGAGAAAAAAATGAAATGAGAGAGAGAGAGAGAGAGAGAGAGAGAGAGAAAAGCAGTCGCCGTTATATGATGGACTGGAGACTGCTTTGCCTTTACTTTGTAGTGATGGGCATTAAAATTAAAATGCAAATAGATTTGTAAAGTTTATTTTCTGTGCCACATCAAGGAACAGATCAACTGAAATGTGAACGTAAATTATAATTATAATTATAATTATTATTATTATTATTATTATTATTATTATTATTATTATTATTATTATTAGGCCCGAGCGCCAGAGGCTGGCGAAGGGCCTATTAGTATGGCATAGCGATGCTCATAGGGGGCGGCAACTAAAATGACGCGACGTGACTCGCCTATAGTGACCAGGGACCCTCGCCATGAGGTAGCAATGCGCCATAAGTTTCCGAAAATGTATAGTTTGTCAGCCAAAAAAAAGCGGAACATTGTTCTCATATCAGAATATTCTTCTTCTTCTTCTTCTTCTTCTTCTTCTTATTATTATTATTATTATTATTATTATTATTGTTATTATTATTAAGGCACTCACCCATTTTTCACCCAGAGAACAATGACGAAAAGTCACGAAATTTGGCCAAGTGTTATGAAGTCTTTCTTTCCATTTTCAATAAATAAATAAAATGGCTCGTCGGCGCCCCCAATCATCACAAAAATACATTAGGGAATACAAATGACACCAAAAAAATGTGCACGTAGACTCATGAAATTTAACACAGAAGTCGATCATGACAAGACAAGTAAAAAATATTATTAGGGCCACGCCCCCTGACACACCAGAAGGCCGCCATCTTGGATTAAAGTTTGCGAAGCTGAAACGCACTCCTCCGGCGTCACCCCAACTGCCTCAGATTAGGTCCACATTGTCTCCAGGGGCGAAACGTTAAAAAAAATCCACATCCCAAATCCGTCTGACAGCCTCTGAGCAGTGAAGCGACAAATAATGCACACAAGCTTCAAAAGTTACGTCAACTTTTTTGATAGTTTTTACGGTTTACGTGCGGCAAAGCTCCACAGTTCAAGCAAAATTTAGACAATATTCAATGTGTTGATTTGCTCCCGTTGGCACAGACTTAGTCCGATTGTGCTGAAATTTGAATCACTGATGCTGATCTCGGCCTGAATATAATACACTTTAAAGCATATGAAAAATTACACTATAGCGCCCCCTAGACATGAAACATCAACATTGTTGGATTTGTACCAAATTTGGGAATTAAATTATATGCATGACTACAAGCAAGAAATTTTTCACTGTTGGCCACGAGGGGCGTAAAGACTCCTCAAAAATCATTAAATCACAATATTGTGGGAAATGAGGCTGTGGATAAGGTTGCGAAAAATGCAATAAATCGAAGTAAGGTGGATCTCAATATTGTCCTTAGCAGTTTTGAACACCGCAGCATGATTAAAAATATAATATGTACCCAGTGGCAGAGAGAATGGGACTCGGAAAGGAGAGGAAGGCATTTTCATAGTATCCAGAGGAGCATAAATGGGGATGACACCATAACCCGGGGAAACAACAGAAGAGAACAAATCCTGATCACGAGATTATGACTGGGTCACTGTGGCCTGGCATTTGACCTTAATGTCATTGGCAAACATCATAATGGATTATATGAAAAATGTGGAAAGGAAGAGACTGTGCGACATATTCTAATGGACTGCAGTAAGTTCTCACGCCAAAGAAGAGCTCTATTCATCCAACTTAGTGATCTTGGTTGTGAATCCATCACATTGAAAAATATGCTTGGCCCGTCTGTACATCGGCAAGAAGTGTATATGTGCGTATATATCAATGCGGACTCTACAATAAACTTTAATGGGGACACGTGCAGTAAGGCTTTCCACCAGAGACGGGCAGCAATGCGCCGGGTAGCGCGCACTGCGCGCAGTCTGCCGAAAGTTCACAGGAACAAGAAGAGGAAGGTCTTACGAGGACATTCTGGTTATTACATGTATTTACAGTGCAGTAGTACCAGCAGCAGCAGACAAAGCCTCTCTCCTGATGGATTATTCTTTAGACTTGTTCAGTCCCACCTTCCTGTTGGGGACTATAGCTCTGATCCTACTTCTATACATAATAAACAACAGTCTCACAGTTGGGGAATCGAGGAAAGAGCCACCAGGACCAAGGCCTTGGCCGCTGCTTGGAAACCTGTTGCAACTTGATCCAAAAAGACCATTTGTTACCCTTCATGAGGTAAATTTAACATTTATGTTGCAGATAATGTGTTACTCTCTTCATTAAGAATGAAAGTTTATGTTTTCTTAGATGTCAAGGAAATATGGGGATATTTTCACGGTCTACTTGGGACCAAACAAAGTGGTGGTACTGGCCGGATTTAAAACAGTCAAAGAGGCTCTGGTTGGATGTGCAGAGGAGTTTGGTGACAGAGGCATCCCTAAACTCTTTGATGATATGATTCAGGGTCATGGTATGACTTATACTACTTTTCTTAAATACATAACCATTTTGTATATTATTTCATTAAACCTCTTTCAATTACTATAAATATGTGGTGTTTTCAGGAATTATTTTTGCAAATGGGGAATCATGGAAAGAGATGAGAAGGTTTGCACTTACTACTTTGAGAGACTTTGGGATGGGCAAAAGACTGTCAGAGGATAAAATAGTTGAAGAGTGCCACTACCTGATACAGGAGTTTGAAAAGCATAAAGGTATAAGACTCACTCTCTACCCCCATAGACTATTCATGGTGAAAATAAGTGCCATTTATGATCTTACAGGGCGGCCGTTTGATTCAACACGACCAATGTATTACGCCACATCTAACGTAATCTCATCAATTGTTTATGGAAGTAGATTTGAATATAATGATCCAAGGTTTAAAAACATGGTGCTAAGAGCCAATCAGAACATGCATCTTTCGGGTACTGTATCAGTCCAGGTAATTTATTCCTTTATACCTACTACCACTATTGTCAGTCAGTGACTCTGTCCAACCCTTAACATTTTAGTTATACTTATATTAGTTAGTGCTTCTAAATGGTGTCAAATATTTCAAGTAGAAAGCCCCACTTTTTTTTTTGCATTGCAGTTGTATAACATGTTTCCAAGGCTGTTCTACTGGGTAAACAACAGGAAGAAGATTATGACAAATGCTGCTGAAACTGTCAATGATGTTCACAACTTGATCACTAGTTTGAAGGAGACATTAAACCCCGAGCTTTGCCGTGGCTTTGTTGACTGCTTTCTGATGCGGAAGAGAAAAAAGGAGGTGGTAACGGCATTTCTAGAAAAAATGTATATTACATTGTTAACTTATTTTGATATATAACACTTTTCTATTCCAACTCTGCTTTAGGAGACTCAGTACCACGAGAAGAATCTGACATACTCAATAACCAACTTGTATGTAGCTGGCACAGACACCACAGCAACTACAGTCAGATGGGGGTTACTATTTATGGCTAAATATCCAGACATCCAAAGTAAGAAAATGTTATTCCTTGGCCTAATATTGATATTAAGCTTATGGAGGCAAAGTGGCACTGCCAGACCATGTTAGAGATGAGATCTGCAGCCCCACTCACAGAACACATTTTTATCCACAAGGCTCGAACAATAAAATGTGTAGTTGAATACAGAGGTGTTTAATGCCATAAAGTAGAGACATGGAGGTAGTAGACACTCCACCAGAAGTTACCTGGTGTCCCTTTACACACACATTTGTGATGTGTCTACAGATCAGGTCCAGCAGGAGCTCGACAGAGAAATCGGAAGTCGCCAAATCTGTGTCGAAGATCGGAAAAACCTGCCCTACACTGATGCCGTCATACATGAGACGCAGAGATTCGCCAACATTGTACCTATGGCCATTACTCACAAAACCAGCAAAGATGTTACCTTTCACGGCTACTTCATCAAAAAGGTGTGATATTTGTGACTGTGATGACCAAAAATACCATAAAATTTCATACTTTCATACAAAATGAATGTCCCTAGGATACAGTAGTAATTCCTCTCCTCACTTCTGTGCTGTATGACGAGAATGAATGGGAAACTCCGCACGTTTTTAACCCATCACATTTCCTGGACAAAGGTGGTAAATTCATCAAGAGAGACGCTTTTCTGCCCTTTTCCACAGGTTAATAACAAAGACATTATTTTTGGTGACAAATTTCAGCCCTAATAAATAAAATGAACTGGAACTGTTTTGCAGGTCGCAGGGCGTGTTTGGGAGAGGGATTGGCTAAAATGGAGTTGTTCCTGATCTTCACCTCCCTTCTCCAGCGCTTTCGCTTCAGCCCTGCACCTGGCGTTAGAGAGGAGGATTTACTGTTGACCCCATCTGTGGGTTTTACTCTCACCCCATCACCCCACGAGCTGTGTGCGACTATTCGCTGATAACACCACAACACTACAAACAAGATCAGTATACTACAGCGTGGCTCAGCTATAACTTTGCTTGTTTAATCTTTAACTTGCAATGTCAGTTCATTTTAATCAAACAAACATTGATTTATTGACTAGCTTACATTCTGAAATATGTTATAATAGCAATGTAACTTTTATTGACATATTGTGATATATAAAAGGAGGTTTAAGCCCTATGGCTAAGGACACGGTGGCTGAGTGGCAACACTCAGGCCTCACAGCAAGAAGGTTGCTATGAACTAACATCAAGGACCATGTTGTCCACCCTCCTGTGGGCTCACCACCTGCAGAGGGGTTCATAGGGGGTCAGGTGCTATGAGTATTGGTTCAGCAAGCCCTGTGGCTAAGGACACACTGGCCCTGATTTAAGCCCTGTGGCTAAGGGCCCTGTCAACAGGCTGCGGGCTCATGAAACACGGCTAGTTCCCAGAGCAGAGATCACAGAGATCCAGAGATCAGCAGAGATCACAGAGGTCACAAACCTTATCTGACCCAACCTAGAAAAATACTAGTCACTAATTTACCCTTGTAAATCTTTTTAAAATAATTTTTTATTCATTCATTTTATTCTTTTTTTTTGGGTCTAAACTGTTGTATATGTGGGAGAAACAATGGGGTTGCTGTTATTTTTAATCATTGTCATTTTTCTGTTGCATCTCCAATGTATGAAAAGTGCTTTACAAATAAAGTTTGACTGATTGATACAATAACCATCCAGAGCATATATACCACCAAAAGATACACAGACAGGAGTTTAGTTCCCAAACAGCGTCAAGAACAAGTCAGACACAACGCTGAGTAATCAGAAGTCAAAATAAAATAACATATGGAAACAAGTTGAATTCAATACAGATGGAAAGACATAATTACAGGAGATATATTAGGACTAAGTGGTCTATTGTGTTTTAAAGGGCCTCGAGCGAACCCTCAGTTGTGATTATAAATCATGAGGTTAACCCAGGTTTTGAAGGAAACACACTCAAATGATGAAAACACCCCAAATGACAACCTGTGTGTAACCAAATGATCTCTAAAAAATGCACACACACCTCCACCCTTTTTGTTTACCCGTGTTTCAGATTGAAGTTGGGGAGTTGATTCCACTAGCACTGCATTACCTAAGTTTTTGTCAAGCCACGTTTCAGTTAAAAACATAAAGTCAAGATTAAAAGAAGAAAAAAAATCGTTAATTAAAAATGATTTGTTACATAAAGGTCTGACATTGAGCACAGCATGTTTCAGATTAGTTTCAGTAGGACTGGATGTTATCTTCTTACAGGGAATGTGAACTAAATTTCTCTCATTAGACAGTCTAGCTGTCCTTCTATTGATCCGTCTACGTGGTGTAACTGAAGATATAGCTCCATCGCAGGGCTCCAGCCTGATATTACCTTTACCAGGACTCTATGTCCTGGGACAGCAAACACCCTGTGCATCCGAGCTCTTGGTGATAACAGCTCTGGGAGGAGGCGGGGGAGGGTGAGCGGGGGGAGTTTGTGTGAGGGACCAGGTGAGGGCCGAGGAGGTGGAGCAGGGGAGGGTTTGTTTGAGGGACCAGGTGAGGGCCGAGGAGGTGGAGCAGGGGGGAGTTTGTGTGAGGGACCAGGTGAGGGCCGAGGAGGTGGAGCAGGGGAGGGTTTGGGTTTGGGTGAAAGGTTAGAGGGGATCGCTGGGGCAGCCTTTGTTGGTGAAATGGGCACAGTTTTGTATGGTGAAAAGTTCAACAAACTTGATGTCACTGACCGTGCGTGTGGTGTGAGAGGAGTCATCTTGATTCCCGATCTGATGATACTTTCTAGATCAGGGGTGTCAAACTCATTTTGGTCCGGGGGCCGTATGCAACCTACTTTGATCCCAAAAGGGCCGGATCAGAAAACTCAGTTCTCTCTTCAAGTTATCGTATTTTTCTCCGTGTCTCGTAGTGGTGTTTAAGATTATATTCCTCGAGCAACGCCACTTGTTCCAAACACACTGAGCACAGATTTCCCATTCACCTCTGTCAACAAATAAGAATTAGACTATTTTTCTTGGGAAATCCTGAACTCAGCATCTGCTTTTCTTATTTTTTGACACTTTGCTGATGAGGGTCACGGTCGACAGTCAAAACGATCGTCCTTTAAGAGCGTTTGGAAAGAGGAAAGTCTTCATTTGTGCTGCTCTGGTGGGAGTCGCAACGTACAGAAACACCGGAGACGCTGCTATGCTAAACGGTGCAGAAAATTAACAGAAAAATCTGAAAATGTTAAGTATTTTAATAGAAAAATCAGCCGAGGGCCAGATTAAAGGTCTTGGAGGGCCGGATCTGGCCCCGGCCGCATGTTTGACACATGTGTTCTAGATGGTTGGGAAGGGCCATGGGTGAAGGTGGAGAGGAGAAGGAGAGTGAAGAGTCCATTGATGGAGTGGATGTAGCAAACGGGTTGGTCTGTTTGCAGGGGAGGTGATTGGCGTGCTGCTGGCTCATTCTCCGGGGCAGGAGGAGGTGGTAGTGCTGACTTGTTCTCTAGGGTCGGGAGAGGTGGTAGTGCTGACTTGTTCTCTGGAGCAGGGGAGGTAGTAGTGCTGACTTGTTCTCTGGAGCAGGGGGAGGTGGTACTGCTGACTTGTTCTCTGGGGGGGTGGCGCTATTAATTTGTTCTCTCTAAACCAACGATTACTGTGTTACAGATGATTTCACAACATTCCATAGACCAGTAATGTGTTTATCAATTTAATTTGTCAACTGGACAAAAGTTTATTATGTTCAAATACGTTTCACGGCTCATCCAAGCTGGTTCTTCAATATCAATTTTAACTGCCCCCATCTGTATTAAATAACAGTGACATATACAAAGTTGGATGTCATCTGCTGTCAAACCCAGCAATACTACACTAGACTATACTATTAATATAATATTTAAAATGGTTAAATCAAATCAAGTACTAAATCATTTCTGGTGAGTAACAATACAGAAAACCTTTACTTTTTTTGTAACTACTAATATATAATAGAAACAATGGTTATTTGGAGTCCTAACATGTCATGGTACAAATGTGTTTAAATTGCTGGAAGTCGAGTAGTGAAGAATTATTATTTACAATCTTACTTGACACGTTTGTTTTAGCAATTGTTTATTTTTTTAGACAACAGTGCCCTCTGTGGGTGCGTTTGGGAATGTTTGAAAATTGTAGAGAAGATAGCACCAGTGAACTGCTTAAGTTTATTATTCTTATATATATATATACATATATATATATATATATATATATATATATATATATACACAGATTCAGCAACAACAACAACAGCAGCAGCAGCAACAGGTTTATCCCAAATACTCTTTTGAATGAACAATAAAATGACAAAAACACAAACTGCAATGAATAAAAGGCAGAATTAACTGAAATCGGAGCCAGACTCTATATTATGAATAGGATTTTTTTTAAACAAAACAAAATAACGGAAAAAACACCAGAATGTTAATACAAACATTTTGAAACTAAAATGACGAGGCTCACAGCAGCAGTAGGAGCCACATGAGAACTTCCTGTTTGGAACACGGCAGCTAAAGCGTTAGCTATGAGAATTTATACAGGCAGTCTATGGTGTGTCCTCATGTGTTTTTCAAGATGAAAACTATCAGCAAACAGTTTCTTACAAACTGAACAGCTGTATGGTTTCTCCCCTGTGTGTGTCCTCATATGTGTTTTGAGATGAGAACTATCAGCAAAACAGTTTCTTACAAACTGAACAGCTGTATGGTTTCTCCCCTGTGTGTGTCCTCATATGTGTTTTAAGATTAGAACTATCAGCAAACAGTTTCTTACAAACTGAACAGCTGTATGGTTTCTCTCCTGTGTGTGTCCTCATATGTTTTTTGAGACCACTTTTTAAGGCAAACAGTTTCTTACAAACTGAACAGCTGTATGGTTTCTCTCCTGTGTGTGTCCTCATATGTCTTTTGAGATCACTTTTTAAGGCAAACAGTTTCTTACAAACTGAACAGCTGTATGGTTTCTCTCCTGTGTGTGTCCTCATATGCGTTTTAAGATGAGAACTATTAGCAAACAGTTTCTTACAAACTGAACAGCTGTATGGTTTCTCTCCTGTGTGTGTCCTCATATGTGTTTTGAGATTACTTTTTAAGGCAAACAGTTTCTTACAAACTGAACAGCTGTATGGTTTCTCTCCTGTGTGTGTCCTCATATGTGTTTTGAGATGATCTTTTACAGCAAACAGTTTCTTACAAACTGAACAGTTGTATGGTTTCTCCCCTGTGTGTGTCCTCATATGTTTTTTGAGATCACTTTTTAAGGCAAACAGTTTCTTACAAACTGAACAGCTGTATGGTTTCTCTCCTGTGTGTGTCCTCATATGTGTTTTAAGATGAGAACTATTAGCAAACAGTTTCTTACAAACTGAACAGCTGTATGGTTTCTCTCCTGTGTGTGTCCTCATATGTGTTTTAAGATGAGAACTATTAGCAAACAGTTTCTTACAAACTGAACAGCTGTATGGTTTCTCTCCTGTGTGTGTCCTCATATGTGTTTTAAGATGAGAACTATTAGCAAACAGTTTCTTACAAACTGAACAGCTGTATGGTTTCTCTCCTGTGTGTGTCCTCATATGCGTTTTAAGATGAGAACTATTAGCAAACAGTTTCTTACAAACTGAACACCTGTATAGTTTCTCTCCTGTGTGTGTCCTCATATGTGTTTTGAGATTAATTTTTAAGGCAAACAGTTTCTTACAAACTGAACAGCTGTATGGTTTCTCTCCTGTGTGTGTCCTCATATGTTTTTTGAGATCACTTTTTAAGGCAAACAGTTTCTTACAAACTGAACAGCTGTATGGTTTATCTCCTGTGTGTGTCCTCATATGTCTTTTGAGATTACTTTTTAAGGCAAACAGTGTCTTACAAACTGAACAGCTGTATGGTTTCTCTCCTGTGTGTGTCCTCATATGTGTTTTAAGATGAGAACTATTAGCAAACAGTTTCTTACAAACTGAACAGCTGTATGGTTTCTCCCGTGTGTGTGTCCTCATATGTCTTTTAAGATGAGAACTATAAGCAAACAGTTTCTTACAAACTGAACAGCTGAATGGTTCCTTCCCTGTGTGACCTCTCCTGTGTACTCGTAGTTGATATGTCGACGCAAATCTCTCTTTTCCAACAGAACATTTGTGCTTCCTGCTCTCACCTCCTTCACCAGTTCCTGACATGTCTCCATTGTCCACATCATCTCCATCAGACTCTGTGTCCGTGTCTGAACTGAGTGGAGCTCTCCAGTCTTCAACATTGTCAGTGTCAGAAGAGTGCTCTGTGTCTCCTTCAGTCTCTGAGTGCACATGTATCTCTGCTCTGATGTCCTCTCCCTGTGTGTCTCTCTGCTCAGTTTGTCTTTGTTGAAGCAGTGAAGACTCTGTCTTCACACTCACAGTGCTAAAGTCTGGGACAGACCTGAAAAATATAAGACACATTTGTATATTTCAAACCCAATCTCAATAGTTGTAATAGAAATGAATACGAATGAATGAATAACAAAATAAAACTTTGAAAGTGTCTGAGACTCACACTTGCAGTTCATCTTCGTCATGTTTGATGGTGTTTTCTTCTTTAATCTGTGTTGTCAGAGCAGGACTCTGAGAGGACACCTGGACACCTGCTGGAGACAAGAGAATACACACTTACACATACAGTCCCTGAAGTCTTGTCGCTTATCCATTTTGTAGAAACAAAAGCTCATAACCTGACTTTAAATTAATCGATTGGCTTTAGAAATGTTTCATATGAAAGCTAAAACCCTCCCAAATTATGCTCAATATACTAAAATAAATTTGCTTCACTGAAGAAAGATTGATCATTTAATGACAAGACTTTTGTCAGGGACTGTACACACACACAGTGCATGAACTCTGTGAACTTGTCTGTAGTCTTCTACTTTCAGGCCGATGTTGAGTCTTTTCTGTCTATTAAGTTGTAAATATGTTTGAGTGAATATCTGAAATGATTTGGAGTCATACAGGTTCTTCTGCCGTTATCGCCACGGCGCATGTTTCTAACGACCTGTTTTTCCACATTTTACACTTTTTAACAGTCATAGGCTAAATTAGGATCCATACTTAGACTTACCGGCTCTGTGGAGCTGGACTCTCGGGCTCAGGGCCCTCAGAGCGGAGTCCAGGAGCCGCTGGAGCCTCTGGTTCTCGTGTCTGGAGCGGCGCAGCTCCTCCTCAAAGTCCGATCTTGTGCCCTCAAACAGCGCATAAATGTCCTCCACATCCGCACTCAGTCCCTCCTCCACAAACGCTCGGGACATATTTGACAGATTTGTTTTGTCGGTGTTTTTCCAGTGTCCCGCGGTTCCGCTCCTCCGTTCCCGCCGGCGGTGCTTCAGTTAGCAAGCAGAAAGTTCGTGAAGATGCTAGGCGAAGTCAGCCACCCATGTATGTGCTCAAGTTGCTCCATAAATAAAAGACCTTTTGGGAATTAAACCTGGCATTTCATGACATATAGCGCTAACAAAATGTTCACGTTACCTTAATTATTATTTATTTATTTTTTTTTGATAATTTGACAGCTGAAAAATGGATGCTCGAGGAGAAGAATCAAGGAGAAGGAAGCATGGATGTATAATAAGAACTTTTATTAAATTTATTATATTTTATTTAAGAGATTTTATTACAGTTCTATGGAAGGAAGCGAGGAAAGTGAAATGAGACGCCGCCAAAGAGAAAACAATTTCTATTCCATGCTTTTATTGTGAAAGCTTGTCTTTTATTGTGACTTCCGGCTCGTTCCGGATGTGCTCTGGTGCGTTTCCGTTCACTCCCTCGGTGCATTTTGGACAAAACGTGCCCAGCGCAATGGATTATGTTCCAGAGAATGACATTTACTGCACGATACTACACTAAAGACCCGTTACTCCATTTTGAAAGTGAGTAAAGTCTGTTCTTTGTTCCGGTTTGTAATTATAGCCTGTTAGCTGCTAGCGATACAACATTCTAATATGGTTCAGACGAATACAAATTGATAATAACAAAACATGACATGACGTTGTAGCTAATCCCACACAGATTGTATTCTAGTGTTATTGTTCCCGTGTCACTGCAGGTTAATTCGTGTAATTATCGATGTTCTGTGTGGATTTATTCGTTGTAATCGCGTAACAAAAGCTCAAACGCCCTTTTCCCTCTCATCCATCAGTCTGGAGCTCTAAAGGCAAGTGTCTGAAGCCTTATTCCACCCAAACTCTACCTTATTATACGGCCTGAAGTTAGATTTCTGTACGTGATGGTCCCTGCACATTTTGTACACACAGAGTGCAAAAAGGCTGTGCTGGGAGGAGGTTAACAACGCCATGTTAATATCAGGAATACAATGAGACATGAATAGTGTAGTCACCATTGCAGTTGCATTTTGTTTCATTCATGTATGTTTGAGGAAACCGGCAGCTTAATTGGTCCATGATGTCTCAGCACCTTCATGATTCAAAAGAAATTGAAAATAAAACCAGATTTAGACTTAGACAAACTTTATTGATCCACAAGGGAAATTATTTGGACACAGTAGTTCACACATCATAACATAATAAAAAGGGCAAAAATATAAATGGAAGAATTCTAAATAAGTAGCAAAAAAGTGCAAGTGCCAGGAGTTAAATAAGACATAATAATTATATAAATATATATGTCCAAGTCAAAATAAAATAGAAAGGTAAGTAATAAAATATAAAATCTCAGCTTTATACAAGAGGTCATAGGAAGGCAGTGCAACAATGATATGATGACTGACAGGACACAGGGCTATCTATATATTTCTAACCATTGTCTATAGAGTCAAATCAGATTTATGCCAAACTGGAAGGCTATAGCCAAGGAACATTTGATTTCAATAAAAAACAAAACAACATATTTTTGGGGCTGAAAAGTTACATACTTTGGCTTTAAATATGCCTTGCCAACAGCTAACTGACCAAGAGTTTCTTTCGTGAACTTAAGACCTACTCCACTGATGTCACGAGGTGGTGCACCTCCTGAAGGTCACCTTCAGGACAGCACACCAGCACAATTTTATCTTCACTTCAGAGTTTGTCTTTCAGCTTCTTGGGCACTGCTTGAGATCTAAAATGTAGGATAATTAGAAAAAAAATGCATCCATCCATCTTCTTCCGCTTATCCGGGGCCGGGTCGCGGGGGCAGCAGTCTAAGCAGGGGCTCCCAAGCTTCCTTCTCCCCAGCCACTTCCTCCAGCTCCTCCGGATGGACCCCGAGGCGTTCCCAGGCCAGCCGAGAGACATAGTCCCTCCAGCGTGTCCTGGGTCTTCCCCGGGGCCTCCTACCGGTGGGACATGCCCGGAACACCTCCCGAGGGAGGCGTACAGGAGGCATCCGGACCAGATGCCCGAACCACCTCAGCTGGCTCCTCTCGACGTGGAGGAGCAGCGACTCTACTCCGAGCTCCTCCCGTGTGACCGAGCTCCTCACCCTATCTCTAAGGGAGCGCCCGGCCACTCTGCGGAGGAAACTCATTTCGGCCGCTTGTATCCGCGATCTCGTTCTTTCGGTCATTACCCAGAGCTCATGACCATAGGTGAGGGTAGGAACGTAGATTGACCGGTAAATCGAGAGCTTCGCCTTTCGGCTCAGCTCCCTCTTCACCACACCGGTCCGATACAGCGACTGCATCACTGCCGACGCCGCACCGATCCGCCTGTCAATCTCGCGCTCCATCCTCCCCTCACTCGTGAACAAGACCCAGAGATACTTGAACTCCTCCACTTGAGGCAGAGACTCCCCACCCACCCGGAGAGGGCAATCCACCTTTTTCCGGTCGAGAACCATGGCCTCGGATTTGGAACAGCTGATTCTCATCCCAGCCGCTTCACACTCGGCTGCAAACCGCCCCAGTGCACGCTGCAGGTCCTGGTTCGATGGAGCCAACAGGACAACATCATCCGCAAAAGCAGCGATGAAATCCTGTGGTCCCCCGAACTGGACCCCCTCCGGCCCCTGGCTGCGCCTAGAAATTCTGTCCATAAATACAATGAACAGAACCGGTGACAAAGGGCAGCCCTGGCGGAGTCCAACATGCACCGGGAACAAGTCTGACTTACTGCCGGCAATGCGAACACAGCTCCTGCTCCGGTCATACAGGGACCGGACAGCCCTTAGCAAAGGGCCCCGGACCCCATACTCCCGGAGCACCCCCACAGGGCACCACGAGGGACACGGTCGAATGCCTTCTCCAAGTCCACAAAACACATGTGGACTGGTTGGGCAAACTCCCATGAACCCTCGAGCACCCGATGGAGGGTGTAGAGCTGGTCCAGTGTTCCACGACCAGGCCGAAAACCACACTGCTCCTCTTGAATCCGAGGTTCGACTATCGGCCGAACTCTCCTCTCCAGTACCCTGGCATAGACTTTACCGGGGAGGCTGAGGAGTGTGATTCCCCTGTAGTTGGAACACACCCTCCGGTCCCCCTTTTTATACAGAGGGACCACCACCCCGGTCTGCCAGTCCAGAGGTACTGTTCCCGACCGCCACGCGATGTTGTAGAGACGTGTCAACCAAGACAGCCCCACAACACCCAGAGACTTAAGGTACTCAGGACGGATCTCATCCACCCCTGGAGCCTTGCCACCGAGGAGCTTTCTGACCACCCCAGTGACTTCGGCCAGGGTGATGGATGAGTCCGACTCTGGGTCCCCAGCCTCGGCCTCCTCTTCGGAGGACGTGACGGTGGGATTGAGGAGATCCCCAAAGTATTCCTTCCACCGCCCGACAACATCCCCAGTCGAGGTCAGCAGCTCTCCCCCCGCACTGTAAACAGTATTGGTGAAGGGCCGCTTCCCCCTCCTGAGGCGCCGGACGGTTTGCCAGAATTTCCTTGGGGCCGTCCGATAGTCCTCCTCCATGGCCTCCCCGAACTCCTCCCAGACCCGAGTTTTTGCCTCTGCAACCGCCCGGGCTGCAGCACGCTTGGCCCGACGGTACCCGTCAGCTGCCTCAGGAGTCCACCGGGCCAGTAAGGCCCGGTAGGACTCCTTCTTCAGCTTGACGGCATCCCTTACTTCCGGTGTCCACCACCGGGTTCGGGGATTGCCGCCGCGACAGGCACCGCAGGCCTTACGGCCACAGCTACGAACGGCCGCATCGACAATGGAGGCCGAGAACGAAGCCCACTCGGGCTCCATGTCCCCAGCCTCCCGGGATCTGGGAGAAGCTCTCCCGGAGGTGTGAGTTGAAGGCCACACTGACAGAAGGTTCCGCCAGACGTTCCCAGCAGACCCTCACGATACGCTTGGGCCTGCCAGGTCTTTCCGGCTTCCTCCTCCGCCAGCGGACCCAACTCACCACCAGGTGGTGATCAGTTGACAGCTCTGCCCCTCTCTTCACCCGAGTGTCCAAGACACACGGCCGGAGGTCAGATGACACGACAACAAAGTCGATCATCGACCTCCGGCCTAGGGAGTCCTGGTGCCACGTGCACCGATGGACCCCCTTGTGCTTGAACATGGTGTTCGTTATGGACAAACTGTGACTAGCACAGAAGTCCAATAACAGAACACCGCTCGGGTTCAGATCAGGGAGGCAATAGGAATCAAACATGAATGCATAGTAAGTTAAGAATACTCAGGTAACCGGTATAGTGATTTGTAATTAAATGCAAACAGGAATTGGGATAAGGAAAAGAGAAATATGAGATTATCTCTGACATGGGGTTGCCTTGTACCGCAGCTGTCTGCAGTTTGGAGTGTAGTGGGAGGATGTAGCCCACACAAACATGGGTTTGTTTTGGTGATAGATCAGGACTGAGGAGCCATGCCTGTGGAGAGCAGCAGCAGCAGTGCAGCGCGCCAGGCCAAGCAGAAGAGGAAGTCCCACAGTCTGTCCATCAGGAGGACCAACAGCACGGAACAGGAGCGCAGGGAGCTCATGGAGAGTCAGGTGAGCTCAGGAGCCTGCTGAACAAGTGTGCATGACGTTACAACATTCTAAACTCAGAATAAAAGTTTGAAAACAAATTATATTATTCTAATTTGACTTTTAAATGTCACTTATAAATTATTTGGATTAGAATGTGGAGATTCTCTGTTTTTGAAATGAATCTACAGACTTCTGATCCACAAATGTTGAACCATCGTATTATTTGTTTGGGATCGGCTCCAGAAACTTGTCATATTAATCTTATGGTTTGAATTCCTTTCAGCTGAAACAATCACGTCTTTGGGATTGAGCAGTGGCAACACTTTTGAAGCTATTGTGAAAATATAATTTCACCTCTGTTTACTTTTTTCTGCTTTTTGTGGATAACACAGTAATTACAAAAATATTAAGCATAAACCAGTTCAACACATCTGCAAATATGACGGCAAATTGCACCTGAGAATTCTAACCTGTCCTCAATTTGCTCAATTTGATGTCTGATTTAAACTACAGTTATTCTATTCAACCCAAAACTTGCTGTAGGTGTGAAAGTGGTGTGTGCGTGAGTGTTGGTGGTAGCTCACTACCATGAAGGTAGTGTATGAAGTGAATGAAAAATGCTTTGTTAATATTGCTCTGTAAAGCCTCTTTGAGGCCATGTGTCTGTGAAAAGTTCTATAGCTGTTGTTTTAAGGCGACCTTGGGTGTCCAAAAAGGCTTTTGCAATAGGCCCTAACTGCCTTACGAACTGCCTCATCAGCTCATCAGCCACCCGTGGGAGCATCGGGTTCGATGCTGCTTGCAGCTTTAATAATAATAATAATAATAATTATTATTATTATTATTATTATTATTATTATTGTTATTATTATTGTTATTATTGTTGTTATTATTATTGTTATTATTATTGTTATTATTGTTGTTATTATTATAGTTTAATAACTTCTATGGTAGCATTTAAAAGAAATCAGCCATAAGCCTAACCCATTTCATCATATTGTTGTTAGTTAAAATGCCTTTATGTGAACCCAATCTCTACAAAATTAAACACAGATCATATTTCAACATTTGTGGATTTTCTGTTCAGAGATGTCTTTCCAGTACAGTGAAAAGTGTCGGTTACATCTGAAGCTGCACCTTCAGCATTGTCCTCTGATTTATTAACTGGGTATTCAATTTTAATACCCAGTTCTATTCTGGCTGTATGACTGTGCTGTCAATATAAAAATTCATTTGTTTATGCATGCTGTAATGATAATCACTGTTTCAAGTGTGCTACATGGTCAGACCTGAGTAAATGCCAGGATTATAATCTGAATGCTTTGTGGGCTCTGTACCTTGGTAGTCGTCAGATAATCTGGAGTCCCTGGTTCGCCTGGAGGTAAGTGACTCTACAGTGGAGATAGTCTGTTTTCCTGTAGTGTTTAGAGCCTCCATTATGGATTTGTGGAGTAGTTTCGTCTCCCTTAGGACACCAGGAGAGTACAGCGTGTTTGTCTGAACATTTTAAGTACATTTTTTATGTAACCATTTACTGACGCCTCATTGATCATCATGGGGAATTGGTCATAAAGTCTTAAATAAAATATCTTTTAGTAGCTATCAAAGGAATAAGGAATCAATAAGTAGATAAATTTATAGATAAGACTTAATTAACCATCAACTATTAATATTTCATTGAGAGGGCTGGGAAGTTTCACCATGCACCTTTAACTTCTGTCATAATTTATTTGAATCTGAATGAATGTCCATGTGTCTCTTGCTATTTCTGTAATTTAGACCTTTTAAGATTTTATTCCAAAATGATTAGCCGTATTAGTGATTTGTTTGTGGTTCCTACAACAACTTTGAACGCTTTCAATCCCCTAGATGCCCCTCCTTCACATGTAGTGTCCTTCTGTGCCTGCACCAGCCCCTCGTAGTCACTTCTGAGTAGATTTGTCACCACCAGTGGATAGAGTAGCTAAAACTGTGCTCAAATAAAGTAATGTTACTTCAAAATAATATTACGCAAGAAGAAGAAGTAGTGTTCCAAGAAACTGCTCAAGTAAGAGTAAAAAAGGATATGGGAAAAGTACAACTTAAGTCAGACACGCACTTCTCAACTCTCAGAAACCAGCGCAGAGTTTTGCCATCACGGTAATTCTAACAACGACTAGCATGCAAATTCACACTTCTTGATTACCAGACTTATAAAATGCTTTATAATTTGATTCAGATAGTTTGCAGCAGGCATATTCTGACATCACAAGCTGCGTTTACAATACATCTGTACTGGGGTAAGACACGTTTTTCTCAGATACAGAGGGAAATATTGGAGTACAGGGCGTTTAAAATGAGTTTCACTATTATTGTTTACGTGACACTTTAAAATAGACCCACCTCTGAGCTCACGCAGCTGTAAGGCAGAGGGCTCAAGTCTGGAGAAGCGCCACGCCTCACTGGGCTCTTTATGACATGGGAGACATGGAGGTAGTAGACACTCCACCAGAAGTTACCTGGTGTCCCTTTACACACACATTTGTGATGTGTCTACAGATCAGGTCCAGCAGGAGCTCGACAGAGAAATCGGAAGTCGCCAAATCTGTGTCGAAGATCGGAAAAACCTGCCCTACACTGATGCCGTCATACATGAGATGCAGAGGTTCGCCAACATTATACCTATGGCCATTACCCACAAAACCAGCAAAGATGTTACCTTTCACGGCTACTTCATCAAAAAGGTGTGATATTTGTGACTGTGATGACCAAAAACACCATAAAATTTCATACTTTCATACAAAATGAATGTCCCTAGGATACATTAGTAATTCCTCTCCTCACTTCTGTGCTGTATGACGAGAATGAATGGGAAACTCCGCACGTTTTTAACCCATCACATTTCCTGGACAAAGGTGGTAAATTCATCAAGAGAGACGCTTTTCTGCCCTTTTCCACAGGTTAATAACAAAGACATTATTTTTGGTGACAAATTTCAGCCCTAATAAATAAAATGAACTGGAACTGTTTTGCAGGTCGCAGGGCGTGTTTGGGAGAGGGATTGGCTAAAATGGAGTTGTTCCTGATCTTCACCTCCCTTCTCCAGCGCTTCCGCTTCAGCCCTGCACCTGGCGTTAGAGAGGAGGATTTACTGTTGACCCCATCTGTGGGTTTTACTCTCACCCCATCACCCCACGAGCTGTGTGCGACTATTCGCTGATAACACCACAACACTACAAACAAGATCAGTATACTACAGCGTGGCTCAGCTATAACTTTGCTTGTTTAATCTTTAACTTGAAATGTCAGTTCATTTTAATCAAACAAACATTGATTTATTGACTAGCTTACATTCTGAAATATGTTATGTTATGTGTGGAGTTTGCATGTTCCTCCCTGTGTCTGGATGGGTTTCCTCCGGGTGCTCCGGTTTCCCCCATCAACCCAAAACATGCAGCACCTCTATGAACTAACATCAAGGACCATGTTGTCCACCCTCCTGTGGGCTCACCACCTGCAGAGGGGTTCATAGGGGGTCAGGTGCTATGAGTATTCGGCAGCAAGCCCTGTGGCTAAGGACACACCGGCCCTGATTTAAGCCCTGTGGCTATGGAAACACCGGCCCTGATTTAAGCCCTGTGGCTAAGGACACACCGGCCCTGATTTAAGCCCTGTGGCTAAGGACACACCGGCCCTGATTTAAGCCCTGTGGCTAAGGAAACACCGGCCCTGATTTAAGCCCTGTGGCTAAGGACACACCGGCCCTGATTTAAGCCCTGTGGCTAAGGACACACCGGCCCTGATTTAAGCCCTGTGGCTAAGGACACACCGGCCCTGATTTAAGCCCTGTGGCTAAGGACACACCGGCTCTGATTTAAGCCCTGTGGCTAAGGACACACCGGCTCTGATTTAAGCCCTGTGGCTAAGGACACACCGGCCCTGATTTAAGCCCTGTGGCTAAGGACACACCGGCCCTGATTTAAGCCCTGTGGCTAAGGACACACCGGCCCTGATTTAAGCCCTGTGGCTAAGGACACACCGGCCCTGATTTAAGCCCTGTGGCTAAGGACACACCGGCCCTGTCAACAGGCTGCAGGCTCATGAAACACGGCTAGTTCCCAGAGCAGAGATCACAGAGGTCACAAACCTTATCTGACCCAACCTAGAAAAATCACTAGTCACTAATTTCCCCTTGTTTCAACCCAATGCTATGCTCTTATTTCATTTCAATTGACCCATTTTTTAAAATGACCACATATTATATAGTTTCCCCTCTTTTTAAAATAATTTTTTATTCATTCATTTTATTCTTTTTTTGGGGTCTAAACTGTTGTATATGTGGGAGAAACAATGGGGTTGCTGTTATTTTTAATCATTGTCATTTTTCTGTTGCATCTCCAATGTATGAAAAGTGCTTTACAAATAAAGTTTGACTGATTGATACAATAACCATCCAGAGCATATATACCACCAAAAGATACACAGACAGGAGTTTAGTTCCCAAACAGCGTCAAGAACAAGTCAGACACAACGCTGAGTAATCAGAAGTCAAAATAAAATAACATATGGAAACAAGTTGAATTCAATACAGATGGAAAGACATAATTACAGGAGATATATTAGGACTAAGTGGTCTATTGTGTTTTAAAGGGCCTCGAGCGAACCCTCAGTTGTGATTATGAATCATGAGGTTAACCCAGGTTTTGGTAACTGTGATATCAGCCCCAGCTTCATGTTGACATTTCCTATTGATTGATTTACTCATTGAAAACAAATACATAACAAATATAGTCTATTATTTCAAGGCATCTTTGGCTAAGTTTAAAGATTTGATCTAACTGCTCATTGCATTTTTTAAAGAACTTTCTTCTTCCATTGGATCAGGTTTAGATAAATTAATTGGTTTGATTAACTTATTATCTTTATCTGTACTTTTTTTTTTACCTTGTTCTATTGCAAATTCTCTAACTTTGTGTTTAAAAAATTCCCACTGGTTTAGAGAATATGTATATTTTGCAAGACATTTAAAGTTTTCTTTAAATACATTATCTTCTAAAAGTGCATTATTTAATTTTCATTATCCTCTAGCCGTACTTTCCCCACCTAAATTTTAACACAATTATTTCATGATCTGTTAACGAATCAGGCAACAGAGTTACATCAGTAATAAACTGTACATCTGTCTATCTTTGACTGCAAAATTTGACTAGCTTTGGACCAGGTAAAGGCTGTTGTCAGGGTTCATAAATCTCCAAACATCTGAAAGTGATAAATTATTACGAGAGTGAGAGGTGGGTTTAAAACTTTGTGGGGTTGATCCAGGTGGCCGTCTGTCCAGATCATCTAGAACATTGTTAAAATCTCCTCCAATAACAAGAACTGCATCAGTGTATTACTATTAGTTCAGTCCATTTTCAATTTCAGTTTAATACATTTTGTTTGGTCCAAGGACATTACATATAATAAAAATGACATTATGGACTTTCACTGTCAAAATAATCCATCTACCGTCAACTGAAAGATCAGTTTCTATTATATCACCATTGAATTTATTTTGTAGTATTGCCACATCTGCAAAGTGATTGGTTCAATGAGAAAAATAGATTGTAAATGGTCACATTTTTATAGGCAAGGCAAGTTTATTTGTATAGCACAATTTGTACACAAAGTAATTCAAAGTGCTTCACAGAATAAGAAATACATTAACATCACTATACAAACAAATCAAAACATAAATGATCATCATCAAATTTTAAAATAGAGATGGGACATTAAATTAGAGAGAATTAGAGAAAAGAGAAGAGTGCGGAATGATGTCATATGTGCAGCTAAACAGAACCGTTTTTAGCCTGGATTTAAACAGAGTCAAAGTCGAGTCTGTGTCACATGTTCAGACTATTCCAGGTTTTAGCTGCATGAGTCTGAAATGCTGACTCCCCAAGTTTAGTCCTGACTCTGGGCACCAGAGTCTGATTGTTTTAGCTCCATTTTGAAGGAAACATACTCAAATGATGAAAACACCCCAAATGACAACCTGTGTGTAACCAAATGATCTCTAAAAAATGCACACACACCTCCACCCTTTTTGTTTACCCGTGTTTCAGATTCAAAATTGAAGTTGGGGGGAGTTGATTCCACTAGCACTGCATTACCTAAGTTTTTGTCAAGCCACGTTTCAGTTAAAAACATAAAGTCAAGATTAAAAGAAGAAAAAAAATCGTTAATTAAAAGTGATTTGTTACATAAAGGTCTGACATTGAGCACAGCATGTTTCAGATTAGTTTCAGTAGGACTGGATATTATCTTCTTACAGGGAATGTGAACTAAATTTCTCTGATTAGACAGTCTAACTGTCCTTCTATTGATCCGTCTACGTGGTGTAACTGAAGATATAGCTCCATCGCAGGGCTCCAGCCTGATATTACCTTTACCAGGACTCTATGTCCTGGGACAGCAAACACCCTGTGCATCCGAGCTCTTGGTGATAACAGCTCTGGGAGGAGGCGGGGGAGGGTGAGCGGGGGAGTTTGTGTGAGGGACCAGGTGAGGGCCGAGGAGGTGGAGCAGGGGAGGGTTTGTGTGAGGGACCAGGTGAGGGCCGAGGAGGTGGAGCAGGGGGGAGTTTGTGTGAGGGACCAGGTGAGGGCCGAGGAGGTGGAGCAGGGGAGGGTTTGTGTGAGGGACCAGGTGAGGGCCGAGGAGGTGGAGCAGGGGAGGGTTTGTGTGAGGGACCAGGTGAGGGCCGAGGAGGTGGAGCAGGGGAGAGTTTGGGTTTGGGTGAAAGGTTAGAGGGGATCGCTGGGGCAGCCTTTGTTGGTGAAATGGGCACAGTTTTGTATGGTGAAAAGTTCAACAAACTTTATGTCACTGACCGTGCGTGTGGTGTGAGAGGAGTCATCTTGATTCCCGATCTGATGATACTTTCTAGATGGTTGGGAAGGGCCATGGGTGAAGGTGGAGAGGAGAAGGAGAGTGAAGAGTCCATTGATGGAGTAGATGTAGCAAACGGGTTGGTCTGTGGGCAGGGGAGGTGATTGGCGTGCTGCTGGCTCATTCTCTGGGGCAGGAGGAGGTGGCCTTCTCCGGCCTTCCTATATCAAGAACTATTTTAATTATAATTGTCAGTTCCACCATTATCGAACTCGACAGGCTGTTAATCTGCACTTACCTTTATACAAGAGAAGCCGCGAGCAGTTTTCTATCCGGTTTCATGGATCCAAATCATGGAATTCCCATATAGATCTTTTAGAAAGTGCTATTTCGTTATCGTCGTACAAAGTCAAATTAAAAAATAAGCTGAGGGCTCAATATTTGCTCAGATAAACTTAAATATATATATACATATATCTCTATCAAAAATCATTAATGTAAACACATAAAAGTGTAACATATAAACATAAAAACAAGTATTAAGTTAAATAGTTTCTATGACTGTAATTTTGTTTAATATTTTTGAGGGAGTGGTGTCTTCAAAAGCCTTTTTGGCTTCTACTACTCCCTGCACATCTGTCGTTCATAATAATTGTATTGTGTCTTGTCTATTTTATTATTATTATTATTATTTTTTTCATATTGTAATTGCATATGTTTTTACATATTTCTTTTAATGTTAATTTTAAATATGTGCGAAATAAATAAATAAATAAAAATAAATAAATAAATAGTGCTGACTTGTTCTCTGGAGCAGGGGGAGGTGGTACTGTGGCCATACCGGCTCGTCAAAGCCTGATCCCGTCAGATCTCAGAAGCTAAGCAGGGCCGGGCCTGGTTAGTACTTGGATGGGAGACCACAAGGAATTCCAGGTGCCACAGTGGGGCGCCAGTGGGAAAAACTGTCGTTGTGTCCTTAGGCAAGGCACATCACCCACATTGCCTAGTATGAAAGTGGTGTGTGCGTGAATGGTGGTGGTGGTCGGAGGGGCCGATGGCGCAGATTGGCAGCCTCGCTTCCGTCAGTCTGCCCCAGGGCAGCTGTGGCTACAATAGTAGTTTACCACCACCGGGTCTGGAGTGAATGAATAATGCTCTGTAAAGCGTCTTTGAGTGTCCAGAAAAGCGCTATATAAAACTGATGCATTATTACTGCTGACTTGTTCTCTGGGGGGGGGTGGCGCTATTAATTTGTTCTCTCTAAACCAACGATTACTGTGTTACAGATGATTTCACAACATTCCATAGGCCAGTAATGTGTTTATCAATTTAATTTGTCAACTGGACAAAAGTTTATGTTCAAATACGTTTCACGGCTCATCCAAGCTGGTTCTTCAATATCAATTTTAACTGCCCCCATCTGTATTAAATAACAGTGACATATACAAAGTTGGATGTCATCTGCTGTCAAACCCAGCAATACTACACTAGACTATACTATTAATATAATATTTAAAATGGTTAAATCAAATCAATTACTAAATCATTTCTGGTGAGTAACAATACAGAAAACCTTTACTTTTTTTGTAACTACTAATATATAATAGAAACAATGGTTATTTGGAGTCCTAACATGTCATGGTACAAATGTGTTTAAATGGTACAAATGTGTTTAAGTAGTGAAGAATTATTATTTACAATCTTACTTGACACGTTTGTTTTAGCAATTGTTTATTTTTTTTTAGACAACAGTGCCCTCTGTGGGTGCGTTTGGGAATGTTTGAAAATTGTAGAGAAGATAGCACCAGTGAACTGCTTAAGTTTATTATTCTTATATATATATATATATATACAGATTCAGCAACAACAACAGCAGCAGCAGCAGCAGGTTTATCCCAAATACTCTTTTGAATGAACAATAAAATGACAAAAACACAAACTGCAATGAATAAAAGGCAGAATTAACTGAAATCGGAGCCAGACTCTATATTATGAATAGGATTTTTTTTAAACAAAACAAAATAACGGAAAAAAACACCAGAATGTTAATACAAACATTTTGAAACTAAAATGACGAGGCTCACAGCAGCAGTAGGAGCCACATGAGAACTTCCTGTTTGGAACACGGCAGCTAAAGCGTTAGCTATGAGAATTTATACAGGCAGTCTATGGTGTGTCCTCATGTGTTTTTCAAGATGAAAACTATCAGCAAACAGTTTCTTACAAACTGAACAGCTGTATGGTTTCTCCCCTGTGTGTGTCCTCATATGTGTTTTGAGATTACCTTTTACAGCAAACAGTTTCTTACAAACTGAACAGCTGTATGGTTTCTCTCCTGTGTGTGTCCTCATATGTGTTTTAAGATGAGAACTATTAGCAAACAGTTTCTTACAAACTGAACAGCTGTATGGTTTCTCTCCTGTGTGTGTCCTCATATGTGTTTTAAGATAAGAACTATCAGCAAAAAGTTTCTTACAAACTGAACAGCTGTATGGTTTCTCTCCTGTGTGTGTCCTCATATGTGTTTTGAGATTACCTTTTAAGGCAAACAGTTTCTTACAAACTGAACAGCTGTATGGTTTCTCTCCTGTGTGTGTCCTCATATGTGTTTTGAGATGATCTTTTACAGCAAACAGTTTCTTACAAACTGAACAGCTGTATGGTTTCTCTCCTGTGTGTGTCCTCATATGTTTTTTGAGATCACTTTTTAAGGCAAACAGTGTCTTACAAACTGAACAGCTGTATGGTTTCTCTCCTGTGTGTTTCCTCATATGTGTTTTGAGACCACTTTTTAAGGCAAACAGTTTCTTACAAACTGAACAGCTGTATGGTTTCTCTCCTGTGTGTGTCCTCATATGTCTTTTGAGATTACTTTTTAAGGCAAACAGTGTCTTACAAACTGAACAGCTGTATGGTTTCTCTCCTGTGTGTGTCCTCATATGTGTTTTAAGATGAGAACTATTAGCAAACAGTTTCTTACAAACTGAACAGCTGTATGGTTTCTCTCCTGTGTGTGTCCTCATATGTGTTTTGAGATAATCTTTTACAGCAAACAGTTTCTTACAAACTGAACAGCTGTATGGTTTCTCCCCTGTGTGTGTCCTCATATGTCTTTTAAGATGAGAACTATAAGCAAACAGTTTCTTACAAACTGAACAGCTGAATGGTTCCTTCCCTGTGTGACCTCTCCTGTGTACTCGTAGTTGATATGTAGACACAAATCTCTCTTTTCCAACAGAACATTTGTGCTTCCTGGTCTCACCTCCTTCACCAGTTCCTGACATGTCTCCATTGTCCACATCATCTCCATCAGACTCTGTGTCCGTGTGTGAACTGAGTGGAGCTCTCCAGTCTTCAACATTGTCAGTGTCAGAAGAGTGCTCTGTGTCTCCTTCAGTCTCTGAGTGCACATGTATCTCTGCTCTGATGTCCTCTCCCTGTGTGTCTCTCTGCTCAGTTTGTCTTTGTTGAAGCAGTGAAGACTCTGTCTTCACACTCACAGTGCTAAAGTCTGGGACAGACCTGAAAAATATAAGACACATTTGTATATTTCAAACCCAATCTCAATAGTTGTAATAGAAATGAATACGAATGAATGAATAACAAAATAAAACTTTGAAAGTGTCTGAGACTCACACTTGCAGTTCATCTTCGTCATGTTTGATGGTGTTTTCTTCTTTAATCTGTGTTGTCAGAGCAGGACTCTGAGAGGACACCTGGACACCTGCTGGAGACAAGAGAATACACACTTACACATACAGTCCCTGAAGTCTTGTCGCTTATCCATTTTGTAGAAACAAAAGCTCATAACCTGACTTTAAATTAATCGATTGGCTTTAGAAATGTTTCATATGAAAGCTAAAACCCTCCCAAATTATGCTCAATATACTAAAATAAATTTGCTTCACTGAAGAAAGATTGATCATTTAATGACAAGACTTTTGTCAGGGACTGTACACACACACAGTGCATGAACTCTGTGAACTTGTCTGTAGTCTTCTACTTTCACGCCGATGTTGAGTCTTTTCTGTCTATTAAGTTGTAAATATGTTTGAGTGAATATCTGAAATGATTTGGAGTCATACAGGTTCTTCTGCCGTTATCGCCACGGCGCATGTTTCTAACGACTTGTTTTTCCACATTTTACACTTTTAACAGTCATAGGCTAAATTAGGATCCATACTTAGACTTACCGGCTCTGTGGAGCTGGACTCTCGGGCTCAGGGCCCTCAGAGCGGAGTCCAGGAGCCGCTGGAGCCTCTGGTTCTCGTGTCTGGAGCGGCGCAGCTCCTCCTCAAAGTCCGATCTTGTGCCCTCAAACAGCGCATAAATGTCCTCCACATCCGCACTCAGTCCCTCCTCCACAAACGCTCGGGACATATTTGACATATTTGTTTTGTCGGTGTTTTTCCAGTGTCCCGCGGTTCTGCTCCTCCGTTCCCGCCGGCGGTGCTTCAGTTAGCAAGCAGAAAGTTCGTGAAGATGCTAGGCGAAGTCAGCCACCCATGTATGTGTTCAAGTTGCTCCATAAATAAAAGACCTTTTGGGAATTAAACCTGGCATTTCATGACATATAGCGCTAACAAAATGTTCACGTTACCTTAATTATTATTATTATTTTTTTTTTTGATAATTTGACAGCTGAAAAATGGATGCTCGAGGAGAAGAATCAAGGAGAAGGAAGCATGGATGTATAATAAGAACTTTTATTAAATTTATTATATTTTATTTAAGAGATTTTATTACAGTTCTATGGAAGGAAGCGAGGAAAGTGAAATGAGACGCCGCCAAAGAGAAAACAATTTCTATTCCATGCTTTTATTGTGAAAGCTTGTCTTTTATTGTGACTTCCGGCTCGTTCCGGATGTGCTCTGGTGCGTTTCCGTTCACTCCCTCGGTGCATTTTGGACAAAACGTGCCCAGCGCAATGGATTATGTTCCAGAGAATGACATTTACTGCACGATACTACACTAAAGACCCGTAACTCCATTTTGAAAGTGAGTAAAGTCTGTTCTTTGTTCCGGTTTGTAATTATAGCCTGTTAACTGCTAGCGATACAACATTCTAATATGGTTCAGACGAATACAAATTGATAATAACAAAACAAAGAAAACAAAAAAAAAAACTATTGTGTAAATCAGTTCTGAAAAATGCGATGAAGAAGAGAAGAGATTTTAAAATAACGTTTATCTCCACAGGACTCCAAGCTGCCTCTGTCCATGCGCTCCAACCTCCTGGACCTGTTCAACCAGATCGAGAGGGAGTTTGAGAACCTTTACATCGAGAACATTGAACGTAGGCTTACCCTCGTCCTACAGCGCAAATGTGCCTCATGTGGATGTAACATCTGTGCTCTGTATCCTCAGTGCGCAGAGAGATCGAGACTCTGAACGACCGCCTCACTGCAGACGGACAAACCATAGAGGGATCAGACTTGACCAAAGGAGCTCTCAAAACTAAAGGTACCATCTCAAATGGAAGTCTTCATAATAAACTAATAAAATGTGATTGGGAAACTCCTGCGTACAGTTGGAGACAGACCTAAAACCACAGTGTGGACTTTCTCCCCTCCGCTCTCTCCTCTTCAAACGTCGTTACGTAAGGTTTGCGATGGAGACGTTTTACTGAACGCCATCAAGAGGACACGCGCTGAAGAGGAGAAAGTTCCCGCTTCAGGTCAAAGTCAGACTTTACCCACCGTCTGCGTCGACCACCGCGCACCTCCAAAACTTTCTAACTATGTGTCAAAACCACGCAGACAATAAGGGCTGTGACTGGTCCTCTCCACCGCTCTACATTTCCACTGCTCCGCTCATTATAGACTTTGAGTAGTAATGTGTTTAATGCAGCTTTGCACACATTTGTTTACATTTTACAGAAACAAAACTTCAAACCGCATGGCTCATTTACATACAGTATAAGTGCTGTTAAAAACAGCTTGTGCACTGATGCGATCGAACGTGCTGCAAAGTTTGGTTTGATCAGAACTTGTGCCTCATCTTCAAATATAAAGCTGCGACTCTGTATGGTTCAGTTGCAGCTACAAAATAATTCTTAATTAGTCACAGTAATACTGTACACCCCGGGAAAATGCTGAGACGGTTTAAAAGTTCAAAATTTGGATACCGCCCAACCCTAATATAAATATAAACTTGAAGAAACCTGTAGGAACCCTGGAAAAATGTATCACTGATTAGCGGACTACTAAAATAATGGTTAGTTGCAGCCAAGTTGAGCATTTCAAATTGTGATCTCCAGCCCCAGATGTAGCTCTCTGAATCTGCACAGACGGAAACGTTTGGGAGCAAATGTAAACGTAGACGGTTGATTCGGGGGTTGGTTCTGTGGTGGTCTCTGGATGCCCGCTCTGAAACAGTGTCTTATCTCACTAACCTCCTCTTCAGTTGCACCTCCTTGGTTTCGCTCTGCTCACGGGTACACTGCGGGCCGTCGCCTTGTGTCCTGCTTAACCATTCTCCCTGGACAGTTGGAACGCTGTGTGAAACGACTTAAGTTTGCACGAAAAGCCTTGAAAAGCCCCGTCTGTGCGCACTGATGACCGTCAGTGAACGATCAAAGGCCACATTTCTATAGCGCAATTATAAACAGTTACGCTGCCACAAAGTGAGGACAGTTTAATGCTAAAAGATACAAACACAAATCATAGTAAAATGTGTTACAGAACTGTCTAGCACAAGTGCATTTGACAGATTAATATATTTTTGTAATTATGGCTTAATTATGTGGTGGGAAAACAGTAGAAAATAAAAGGTTATAAAACACAGGACGGCAGCATGTTTGAAAATGAAAACACGACGTATGCTTCTGACTGTCATAAATGCAAAATATGAGGACCGTTCATGCACATGGAAGGATTTATTCTGGCAGTTTAAGCATTGATTTCATAAACTTACGTCACAAACCAGGAAGACATTTGAAAACATGCGATGAAACTTTCGTTCTCTGCTCTGTTCACGGTCGTAAGTCTGACAAAACTGAGGAAAAATGAGAAAATGTCTCAGTTTTCTTCTCCTACATGTCATTGTAGCGTTCTGTTATGTTCGGCGAATCCACAGTTCCAACTAGGGACGGGCATTCGATTAAATTGTCTTAATCGATCGTCAGGAAAATTAACAATTGATTTTTGATTAATCATGAACATTTTATATTAAAATTATCACCACTATTATTACTATTACTAATCTGCATGAATAAACTCAACTTTACAACATATAAACCATCACCACTACAGAGCCACATCAGCCCGTGTGACATTAGAATGTGTTGCAGCTTTGGCACATTTGTTTACGTCTTACAGAAATGAAACTTAAAACCACACGGCTCATTTGCATAAACAGTAAGTGAAAAAAAGCAGCTCTTTCCTTGGGCTGATGCTTCAGCTTCTGTGGGACTAAAGAACACGACTCAGTGGAATATGAGTGTTCTCCCTGTGACAGAGGATGTGATGAGGCTGGTGAGTCTGTTCTGTGCGTATGTCGCGTTGGAGATACTGGGTAAACATGCGAGAAAAAACCCTGATCATACCTGGGACACTGATGAGCAGGTAAACGCACTCTGAGTGATATAGTGATCTCCAAGGAGCCAGAGCCGAGACTGTGGGGCCGCAGCTCCAGTGTTTGTGCTGTGAGACGCAGCCTCGACTCCTCACCCTATGTTACGCACAGCAACCTACATTCGGTTTGTCGATTAAAATGAACGTGATCGACGAAATTCTGAATGATCAATTATCGATTAATCGACTAATCGT
Organism: Odontamblyopus rebecca; assembly: GCA_030686955.1. NCBI lineage: Eukaryota > Metazoa > Chordata > Actinopteri > Gobiiformes > Gobiidae > Odontamblyopus > Odontamblyopus rebecca. Next base: position 32,994,096 of record CM060666.1, read on the forward strand.
GCCCATCCTTAATCCCAACCGCACCTCAGTTTTCCTCATTTCCCCACTGACACACGACTCAGCGCACTGGGTACATGCGATTAGAAGAGACGAGGATGATTCCAAACAGCACATACGTCTGCAGTCTTCATTTTACCAACGATCACATTTACTTCAGTGGGTTTGATCACAGTGTCGGGAACTACACCGGAAGTCGTCATCGCATGTTTCCAAACGTCTTTCTGGTTTGTGACGTAAGCGTGAATAGAGTTTTGGTCCTTATTAACAGTATGGTATGTGACATTTGCTGCTTGTGTCCAACCAGGACGTAAAACTCTAAACTTCACCACATTTCACTACAAAAGAGTAGATCTAAGTGAATCTGCTGATGTTGACTATACTTTAAACTGTCATTTGCACTTTAAAAGCCAGTGTAAAAAAGTCTTTATCAGCTCTTCTGCGCAGTGTTCCCAGTTTGTTTTACACAGTGTCCCAGTGTTCGTCTGCCACGATGCTCTGTTAGTTTGGGCTTCGCAGTCCCCCGCTGCTTTAGCCTGGCAAGTTACCGCTGCATTTTCATCATGTCAATTTTCTCTTTGGCCCAAAGCTCAGCCTAAAGGAGGCCAAGTGTCATTGTGTAAAGCAACACCTACACTCCACTCATCAACCACGCAGTGCAGAGGTCCATCACACTCAAATCTAAGTGCGGGACTAGGGCTCGATATGATTAAAAGTTGCGATATTCAATACCAGGGATGGGACGAGATAAAATTTCAATGAGACGATATGATTTTGGGTCCACAAGACCAGATTTTCCCATAATTCCTAATATCTGGGTCAGTGACATGACGGCTAAATTTTCTGTCTAAGTGCAATTTCCTCAGTTAATATGGTTCAAATTTCATAATAATTCACCACATTTCTGTCATACCTCTGACCTCCATGGAACCAAATCATTTTTTTCAGAAATCATGAGTTATTCTGCATGTTTTTTGTGTGATTAAAGTGTTAAAATGTCATGTGGTGCGACCGTGCATCATGTGGTGCAAAGTCGACTTGGGTGAATGGTTCTTTAGGAATTTTTCTTCATTTGATGCATTTTCCAGGGCAGTAGTTTGTTCATTAAACACAAGCAGGTGACTGTCATATTGGACAGCAAAAGAAAATATCAATCTGCATTAAAAATCTGAAGAAAAGCCAACAGTTTTTTTCTCTACACTTCATAATACTCAGAACTTAGATTAATATCCCAACTAGGGCTGCAACAACTAATCGATTAAATCGATTAAAATCGACTATTAAAATAGTTGGCAACTAATTTAGTAGTCGATTAGTTGACTAGTTCACGTGACAAAGTCCAAGCGGGAGAATCGGGTGTTGTGAGACGTGTCTATATTGTGTCTATAGCTCAGTGCAGGAGAGAGAGAGGGTGAGTGATTGCGTGCGCGCGCCGGGGGCGCGCTGGATGTATGTCCGCGCGGAGCAGTGGAGCCGGGTCTCGCTCCGTGTGTGTGTCCGCGTGTGCTCTCAGGGATCGGGCACGGCGATCGGGCACGTAGAGGGTAAAAGGTGCTACTCCTACAGTGTAGTGAGCTAATAAAGCCCCACTCTGCAGCGAAACTGCCTCCTTTTATTTACATTTTCATACACCGCAAACGCACGAGGTCCTCAAGGGAGTTAACCCCGGAGGGAAGCAATCCCCGGCCCTGGAGAAGACGATCTCCCCTGTGCTCCCCAACCACGGTTAGGGGGCGAGAACAGGTTAACACGGGGGAAAAAAAGAGGACACTTGAGAAATGGCGTCTCCCCTTTAAAATCAGTCGGACTCTGGTGAGGTTTCACAAACATATTGGCAACCGTTTTTTGAAAAGTAGTTGGGTTGCATTACTGGTACAAGTTAATAGGAACGTTTTAATCACAACGTATTGTTTGACACTATACAAGTTAAACCGAAGTTGCTTGGTGTTAGCTAGTTAGCACATATTAGCCGCGATTGCATTGGAACAATGTGTTTCTAAGCCATTAACTAGTCCAGTTAACCTCTTAAACCCTCTGTGATTCGCTGGTGCTCCTGTCCATCACAGAGTGTGCGGTACAAGCCCACGAACACCGTGATTGGTCAAAGCTTTGTTGATCTGACCGCGTTCGTAATAGAGAGAGGGGTTGGCAGAGCGAGCACAGCTTCTGTGCGTAAACCCAGGACGCACGGCTAACTTACTTTTAGCACAGTTTTGGAGCACTTTCCTTATTTTTATCCGATTAATAATCGATTAGTTAAAAAATAATCGCCAGATTAATCGATTATGAAAATAATCGTTAGTTGCAGCCCTAATCCCAACCATGTTTTAAGGATATTCTCGGTCGCACCACATGACATTTTACACTAAAAATGCTTAATATAAATGCTAAACATAGATTTATGCTCCTGACACTGTAAATATTTGAAAAAATTTAATGCAAACAAATATTGTTTATATTTTAAAATTTTCCTGTTGAAAATCCTTATACGTCATTGACCCATATACATTTCACGGTTCAGTTTACAATTTTGGCGTCACAGTTTTTTATTTATTTATTTGATTTCATAGCTTTTTTTCCCATTCTAGTACTGCTTTTTGGAACTGTAAGAGATGTAGCTCACCAACATTTGACCCTTTTTTGTCCAATCTAAATGTAAACGCTTAGGAAATAATCTCATGAGATCATTTTTCTTGTGGCAATTTTGTCTCTTGAGATCTTGTGGCATGAGATCTTGTCCCATCCCTATTCTGATAGAAAAGTTAAATTAAATTAAAACAAAAAAAGTGCATGCCTTCATTAATTAGTCCAAAAATGTGTCAAAACAAAAACACAGACTAAACCAAGAAAATTGTGAATAAAATCTGCCTTTCAGTGCATTTTATTTTCCAAAAACAGTAAATTTTTGTAAGATTGTTTTGAACTTTGCGTTTTATACTTCATTTTCTCGCAATATTGATTATTGTGTCAGCCAGTATTATATCGATATTTTACTAATATATTGTGCAGCCCGAATGGTGACTTTTAACTTCAGTAGGGCAACCATGTTTTTTATTAGCTGACTAATTATTATATTGGCGCATTAGGTTTTACATGAACCACAGCAGAAGGGAGAGTTTTTGTGAGTTACTTTGAGATTTGGGAGTAAATTGTGAGTTTAATCTGCTTTTTTTGCAGATTAATACATGGTTACTAGTAATTTTTTGTATAAATATTTGTAACTGCATGAATTCTTGTGGTCAGGTGAGTGCAGCTTGCGTTAAAGATTTATTTGCTTAAAAGCTTTTGTCAGCACCACACGTCGCCCCCTTTTGGTTGACTAATAATCGATGCAGAGGACACGTATTTAATCGACGAAGAACGACATTATGGACTGTAGCCTGAAAGGGCCTGTACCTAATTTAAAACCATGAATTAGAAACAAGTTTTAGCCCCGCCCACTTGGTCCTTTCTGCCCATGGATCTATAATAAAAACCGGAAAAGACATTCCCTCTCTGTCCCATGGAGTGTGTAGGAGCCGTTCTTGTTTAGTTTGGGTTAGGGTTAATTTGGGTCACTGTTTACATTTGTAGGGCCAATGATTTTCCGCTTCAAAAATTGACATTTTCCGTTTCAGAAATTTTGAATTCTGTTTCATTTCCGTTTCCTTGTAACACATTTGATACAGATTACAGATTACATACCCCAAAATGTAGTTTGTAACGTAATCCATTAAATTACTTAAAGTGAGTAACGTAATCTGAATACTTTGGATTATTTGATATTGTCATGATTTTGAAATTTCCCCATTGTGGGACAAATAAAGGATATTTTATCTTATCTGATCTTATCTTATTTTTAAAACTACACGAATGTACCAATCACCTCCTGCAAATTCTTGTTTGGTTTTAGACCTGGTTTAGACCTGGTTTAGTCCTGGTTTATTTCCTGGTTTAGACCTGGTTTAGTCCTGGTTTAGACCTGGCACTACAGCACGCATTGCATTTTTGGGTGGAATCCTGTTTGTGAGGAATTCTGTTTTATGTTCCCAACATAAACTTTTTAAAATTTTTAAATCCTCAAAGCGCCTAAGAGTTAACTTTGTAAGACTCTGATTGGTCCAAATGTTACATTTGGGGAAAATGCTGCTGGTTGTTCTTTTGGACCTATTTCTTGCAAGAAATAGACTCTTTGCTTCAACATTCATCAGTGTCGACAAAAGGAGTCTTTCCCCACAACATTAATATGTATTTTAGCTGCTCCCGTCTGTATTAAATCATATAGAAGGTTGTCATGTCGTCAGTACCTGCTCAAATGTGTATCTAGTTTCGATCCTAGTTTTAGTTTTAAAATCTGGTACAGGCCCATTAATGTTCAGTATGTAATGCACAAGTGCCCGGGTGTTTTCCTGTTTGCCTGTTGGATAAACTGATGAGTCTTGTGTTGTGTGGACGGGGTAAGTGTCTCTGTGCTCTTTCAGCTGCAGTTTGTTCAGTGGAGTTTTCCCCAAACGACCCGGCACCAGCCCCGTGTGCATCGTGCCCATCTTCAACGTAAACACTACGCTCCACAAAATGCCCTCACGCCTTACTCACATTTTGAAGTCCTACGCAAGGCCTCGGACTGTGAATAAAATACATATTTAATATATTTAGCATCTTTAATTGTGTTTTTCATAAAACCTTTGGTAGTCCATCCATCCATCTTCTCCCGCTTAATCCGGCTGGGTCGCGGGGGCAGCGTGCTGCCCAATACTCATAGCACCTGACCCCCCCTATGAACCCCTCTGCAGGTGGTGAGCCCACAGCCTTTGGTAGTGTCAATTCAAAATGTGACTAAGATGAAGGAAGCCCCGTGTCTTTCTTACAGTATAACTTACTAACTGAGTGCGTGTGCTCTCCTACAGGGATAAGCCGCTCCTGTTTTATTTTAACCTCCTGAAATGTGCCAACCCGGCCGTCCTCCTCCGCCTGCAGTGCCCCACCACACAGGTACCACACGGCCACTGCGCTGAGTTTATTTTTTATTTTATTTTATTTTTATATGTTTTATGTACAGACCCCTCTGGCTTTATTCAGGCCCTCAGAGGGACCTCTGTGCTGTGTGTTTCAGCCTGTGTCTCAGGTGCTGCGTGATGAGGACTGCCCCTCGGTGCTGGTGCCCAGTCGTCCAGGTCAGTTTCCCTCTACTCTCCTCTGCTACAGACATAATTCATCAACATAATAAACTAAACCCCGGCCTATGCCATTCTGGTCTTGTGTTTGATTTATCTGAGTGGGACAAACTGTTGTTTTGATTTTGTTGACCAAAATAAACATAACTCAATCTAAATTTCTGAGAACAGCAGATACAGAACAAGACACAATTTTTCAATAGAATTTAGCACAAGTCAGAGTCGGTGGAACTGATTTTCGCCCATATTTACTTCCTATTTGGACCGCGGCTGCCAGTGGACGAGCTGCATCCATTTACAGTCTACGTGCTACACTGATAATGCAGATGAAACTGTGTTCACGTGACAGTAAAAGTCAGACTGATCTCACCGGTGACGATGGTGATGTGTCGTGTGCAGGTACCACAGCGGCTCTCTGGCCTTCGGCTCTCTGGTCCTGTCTCTGGTGCAGCTGGTGCGCATCCTGCTGGAGTACCTGGAGACCAAGCTCAAAGGTCAGTCTTCTCTTCTCACGCTCCTGATCTCCAAATGGGGCTTTACAGTGTCCACCTGACTCCCATCGACACTGCCCCAGCTACTGAAGAACTGTTACTGCTGTAGGCCTGAGTACCTTTGCGTCGACATTTCATGGTTTAGAACTAAAAATAATGTCTCTTTTCCAATGATGGACACTGTGCTTTTACAGTATTTCTAGGATACTGAGCACTGGACGCCATCTCCTGGCAGCAGAGGGAAGTACATTTGAAAAATTTGGCTGCAAAAAAACTAAATCTAATCAGGTTAAGATGACTTGAATTAAGAAAGTTTTACCCTGAACTGATTAAATTTCACTTGACAAGTAAAATGATCTGCCAGTGGAACAAGACTTTTTGTATTTAAAATGTGAAAATACATCTTGCTATGCTTAAAATAAGAAAAACAACTTTTTACACTTAAAATAGGAAACAAAATCAAATGTTGCTTGAATTAAGAAAACACACTTATTCCACTGGCAGATCATTTTACTTGTCAAATTGAATTGACTCAAATAAAATCAAATGTTCTGAATTTAAGTCGTTTTAACTCACCTAGATTAGGGTTAGTCACTTTTTCCAATATGCTTAAAGAGTCATGTCGTCACTATGAAATGCTCTGATTTGGATTTAACAGCACAAAAGGCCTCCGGACCTGTTACGACACAAAACTGGTCATTTTAAAATGTGTGATGTTGTGTTAGTGGGGCTTAAAGGGAGTGTACTGAGGCAAGGATTCATCAAACAAGAATGAACATGATTAAAAGCTCAAAAAAGTCAGTTTCACATCATATTTGTTATTTGATAAAGAAATCTATGCAAAAGGGGCGACTTTCCTGACCGTAGAGGCCGTGGATAAAGCTGCTCACGGTCGTTCATGAGCGCGGGACTTTGAGGAACCGGTCTGGAAATACTGTGGGATACATGCACTCACAATGTAATAGTAACGAAGAGTTACAAAGGCAGATAAAAATGATTTAGTGAAGGAATATGAAAACATAGAACATTATAGGACCCACTTTATGATGTAGACAAGTGGTCAGTTTGTTTGTTTGTAGATATTATTTCTCCACTGGACAATTTTTCCTCCCTAGTCCATTTGAGTACAAGTGGGTATAAGGATGTGAAATCAGGCTTTTATAGCTTCCGTTTTATTTAGGGCTGTCAACATTAGCACGTTAACGCATGTGATTAATCACAAAAAATATCCTACTAATGTTTTTTTAACGCAGATTAATCACACAGTTTATTTTGAACGCGCCTGAAAGGCAGCGCAGGTTATTAGGTCAGTGATCAGGTCTGTCCATACACGACTTTAGATAAAACTAAGGTAGTTTGCAGATATTACAGAGATGAACTCTTTCCACAGAAGCACAAGTTTAAAATTCCATCTTAAAGCAAAACACAGGTTTGATTCAGCGGCAGCAACGATGATACTTGTACCAACAACAAACTGAGCACGACACACAGTGTTGGCCGACTTCACCCACGGTAATGATGTCAACAAAACTACCAGCGATAGACAATGTCAATAATATAACTTTTTGATAATAAATTGCATTTTTGTCCAAATATTTTGGTCTTTTTTTTTAAGAATAATTAACTGCGATTAATCATGATTAATCAAAATTCTAAAGTGTGATTAATCTGATTTAAAATGTATCGTTTGACAGCACTAGTTTTAATATGTTTTGATCAGGGAGTGTATGAGGCTCTATCTTTGTGTAATGCAGTTTTGTTCAAACTCACCAGGTGGCGCTGTATGGGAAGAACTTCTGTACGTCTGCGCGTGACGCCTTCTTCCTCCTGATGAGGAACATGGTCAGGTAACAGCTTCTGCCCTGTGTGTGTTTGGAAATAACTGAATACATGTACTGAAAATCCAGTTTTCCAGTACAGTTCCTCTGTGATCTGACCACAGGGTGGCAGTAGTGGACCGACTCACAGACGTCCTGCTGTTCTTGGGCAAAGTGCTGATCGCTGCAGCAGTCGGTACAATTTTTGTACAAAGTTTTGCTTATTTAGTTACAACCTGTCACATGTGTAGGTATTTTATTTTACTGCATAATGATTACACTTTTGAGCTTTTAAACCAAGTAATTATATAATCCACATAACAAGGGACATTATGACTTTCCTTGTCCCCTCTGTTAGTTTTTATTTATTTTTTTATTTAGAGACATTTCACACGGAAGTAGATTTTACACATTTTCTAAGTCATGTACATATTTGAAGTTGTGTAATGCAAAAAAAGGGTAAGAGTTATTCAAATGTGTCTGCTGTGTGTGTTTCCAGGGGCAGTCGCGTTCTGCTTCTTCACCAAAAAACTGCCCGTGCTCCAGGAAGAGGTGCCACAGCTCAACTACTACTGGGTCCCCCTGCTGGTGAGCCCCGTAACTACACGTGTGAGTTTAGTGTGTGTGTGTTTCTGATGACGTCTCTGTTGTGTGCAGACGGTGGTGCTCGGGTCGTTCCTCATCGCTCATGGTTTCTTCAGTGTGTACGCCATGTGTGTGGACACGCTGTTCCTCTGCTTCTGTGAGTGCAGCAGTACACACACACACATACATACACACACATACACACAAACACACACAGGCACATGCACACATACACACAAACACACAATCACACTTCCTACAGACTCATAGAGAAATCACACTTCTGTGCTGTACCAGGGGCACTTCATGTCAGCTCAGTCTTTGTTCTCCTTTGTCATCAGAGGTATAATACTCCCTACAGCAGACGCTTATGTCATCAGAGGTATAATACTCCCTACAGCAGATGCTTATGTCATCAGAGGTATAATACTCCCTACAGCAGACGCTTATGTCATCAGAGGTATAATACTCCCTACAGCAGACGCTTATGTCATCAGAGGTATAATACTCCCTACAGCAGACGCTTATGTCATCAGAGGTATAATACTCCCTACAGCAGACGCTTATGTCATCAGAGGTATAATACTCCCTACAGCAGACGCTTATGTCATCAGACTAGACTGAGTGAGTGAGGTCATGTAGTTGGATGGACTGGGCCCAGGTACAGTCTTTGCCTGTAGGAATGTTCCACAGTGGGGCATTAAACGTATCTGCAGTTCATGTTGTTGTCTCATCTTTACTCTGACCAATCAGGTGACGACCTGGAGAGGAACGACGGGAGCCTGGAGAGGCCATACTTCATGTCTCCAGAGCTGCACAGGATTCTGGGAAAACCTCACTGACATTTGCACACAGTTCACTTCGGACTTTACAGTTTATATTCTTATTTGTATCTGTTCTTTTTTATGATCACGTACACCTGAATCCTGTTTTTCACACGTTTCTTATGCTTGTTTACCGTGATCTTATGATGTGTTTCTTCCACAGAACTAACACATTACTTTATAGTTTGCTGAGATCAAAATGAATGTTTCTTCATTTTCACATGAGCTCGCCACTGTTTCCGGCACATGTATTTATAGTTCACTGAATCCCTAAGAGACAGGAACACTGGGGCAGTTGTTTTTACTTTTTTTAAAAAGTTAGCTTAATTCTTTATTTATTTATTTGAGCACGTGGATGTATATATTTATGTATTTATGGCTCAGCTGTGCCAACTGTGTCCCTCTCTGTAGGTTTGTTGCTGTATAAAGTACAAAGGCGCACTGTGTTATTGTTCTGCTGACACCTGAGCCGCCGTTAAACCTGTTGCATCCATTCAGTTCCAGGCGTTTTACAGACAAATACTTCACCGGCTTGTCTCCACGGATGTAGATGTAATGCCACTAATGCCATTGTGTGGAACATTGCAACACCATAGAGACAAAGTGACGGACCGTACACCAAAAAAGTGACACAGTGCACCTGTAACATTGTTTGGTTGTGGTTTATGGTTCATATCTCTGTAATTACTGGGCCTATGGAGCTCAGCAGACCCGCTTTGAAGTCCACTCTCGTCCTGGAAGTCAATTTTCCATTCATTAGGAAAAAGAGTTCAAAAGACGTGAAGGAGGCTCATCAGCTACGCGCTAACTAATATTCATAACATGGCTGTTTGAAGTCCGAAAAGCACATTTAAAATAGTTTTTTAAAGCTTCGGAAACGGATTTTAAGAAAAGTGTAGGTGTGGTCATGAGTCAACACAGAGCTGATTGACCCTGAACTTTTCAAACCGTTAACAGGAGCATTTGTAATTTCTCTTTCCTTGTTTCCTTGTCCTTGATTCCTCTCCTCGATTTTGCAGGAAATGGGTGAGGAAGTTTCACCCACAGACAAGACAGAGTGAGGAGAGAGGACAATAAAGTTTGATTCTTTTCTCTGACGTCTGCTCCTGAAGCCTCCCTCGGGTTTACTCCTTCCTTCCTTGGTTTTCTTTGACACCACTTAATATGACACATTTGATCGACAGCTGGAAAATGGAGGATTGAGGAGAAGGAATCAAGGAGAAGGAAGCGAGGGGAGAGAATTGAGACGCAGCTTATACGGTGAAATCCTCGGTTACTTCCTGAAACAAGGAGGGGCGGTGACTGCCGAGCTCCAGTAACACTACACAAACACTGACACATTAAGATTCATAAAGTGATTGTTTAATAAATGCACGATTTACAACGTGTGAGAGCCGTCACCACCCACACTCCACCCACAGGCCGATGTGGCTCTACAATAATGTTCCACTTTTGAGGGTTTTCTGTCTGGTTATTCGTCTCAAACAGTATAAACACACATTATGTCTCTGACCAGTTATATTGAACTTCCCCCCCTTTAAAATGATGACATAATTAAGTCAGTGGCATTTCTATAACCTCTGCAGCCACCAGGAGGCGACACACTTCACTCATCCAGGGAACTTTTTATATATTTTTTATTGTATTGTAATCTGCATGTTTATTGTTTTTATATGTGGATTTCAACATTGGTTCACGCAACATTAAAGGGCTGCTCCATCCTTTTCTTCAGACCTGGTCTCAATACTTCTGGTTGGACACATTTTTGCGCGTGTTGAAGCGTGTTCCCCGTCTGTGTGTGGACTCTAAGCCCCAGCCTCATCTGATGCTGATGCTGATGCTGATGCGGACATCTCCAGTCTCCACCCGGAGCTCTGGCACAGGTACACGGAGCTGCGCCGGAGCTTCTTCACCTCCGCAGACGCTCGTACTCCGCGTAAAGGAGGAGGAGGAGATGGTGTTGGACTGCGCGCCGTACGAGCGGGCACCGGAGCGGGATTGGTGACGGTCTGCGCGCTGAGCTCAACATGAGAAGTTTGGCGCTTTTCATTCTAAGTTTGTGTCCTTTCACGGTAAGACACAGTTTGCTTCACCGATCCGTATTTTCTGGTTCTATTCTTGCAATTGAAACTTGTAGCAGAACTGTTATTAAGGCTTCGGTTTGCCGTTCGATTTAAGGTGTGTCCAACCTTTTTTTTCGTTTGGTGAGCCACTTTTACAACACGAAATGCCAGAGCTTCTGTTTTAGAGGCTGCGCGTAATTTGGTGATGGGCTTTATTTAAACAAACATCAGTGCGTAAAGATAGACTTCTTTTTTTTTTAATCAGCAGGGCCAAAAAGTCGCATTTTTTTCTCCATGTATTATATTTATTGTGGTTGTAGCCTCAGTATGGACTTGTGTGATGTACAACAGGCATATCTACAGTAATCAGTATCACAAACGAATTTTTCAGCTTCATATTTATGATTCCCTAATCGTTTGGAGAACTGTTTGGAATGGGATAGTGCAGCCAAGTCCAAATTGTGGCCGGGGACCCAAATGTGGCCCTCAGACCAATTGTTTTGGCCCACACCACCCCAAGTAGCACTTTTTACTGAATGTTTTGGGAATTTGCCTTGATCTAGCCAGTTTAGTGTGTCCTTCTGAGGGTCTAGGCATGAAGGTCTGCAGGGTCATTTAAACCTGTTAGAAACGCACAGATTTGAATTACTCACTGTTCTGACCCTCGATCGGGCCTCACGCTGCTCTGTGTTTTAATATGTGGCCCGCCATAGAAAAAAGTTTGGACTATCCTGGTCAGAGGCCCCTGCTTTAAAACCACACACAGACTGAAATCTACTTCTAATATGATACGGGTTAAAGCTGCACTGAGTAACTTTTCTGGAGCAGGGTCGACCACCTGCTTTTTCTCAGAAAGACGTTGTCACTGGTCTGGAATAATTTAATGCCATAATACTGTGGAAGAAGACCAGCTGGTGCCTCCAGGCCAAGTTACAGGTCAGATCTCTGGAGAGACCTCACATAATAAATGTTAAAATCACTGTTTCTCTTTTTTTTATGATGAATGAATGAATAAATGCACACACAGTTTAGGCGGTGAAAGCGTCTCGTGTGAGAAATGGGGGCGTCAGTCGTCCACAGTGTGAAGTGGCCTATGTACAAGTCTGTGTCCTAAAGGGTTTGTCAAATGTATCTTGGCACATTACATCAAAATTAAATCCATCAATCAAAGCAGAAGCAATAACGCATTATTGTAATATCCTGAGCTTAACCTCTTAAGCCCCAAGGCCTTTTCCAAAACCTGAAAAAGATCCTCTGATGATTGAAAACTGGCGACCGATCTCCTTACTAAACGTCCATTATAACATTTTCTCCACAATATTTGCCAAAAGATTAAAAAGTGGTCTTCATGAGGTGATAAGTGAAACTCAGACAGGCTTTATGGCCGATAGACATATGAGCTTAAACATAACATTCATATTAGACCTTTTGGATTATTCTGATTGTTTAAACACCAATGCATTCATTTTGTTTTTGGACTTCTGTAAAGCTTTTGACACTGTAGAACATCATTTCTTACTCAAATCCCTCCACAGTTTCGGTTTTGGCCCAAATTTTATTGCAATAATTAAATCTCAGTACAATGATGTCAATAGCTGTGTCATGCTGTTCCCAAACACCACTCAAAGATGTTCAGTTACCAGATCTGTCCGCCCAGGCTGCCCTATAGCCCCATTTCTGTTTTTGTTCACAGTTGAGCTCCTTTCCATTCACATAAAAAACAGTTTGAGCAAAGGTTTCAATATTTTTGGTACAGAGGTTAAAATGACTCAGTGAGCTGATGACACTGTCTTGTTCCTGTCAGACAAACATCAGGTTAAAGAAGCTGTAAAAATGGCCCAAAAATATTCAGATGCTTCTGGTTTAACTTTGAACACCTCAAAATGTGAAATACTACCTCTCTATGAATGTAATGATTCAATGATAAACAATATTGTAGTTAAGAATAATGTAAAATATCTGGGGATACAGATCAGTAAAGATGACGGTGACCGGCAACAACAAAATTTCTTGCACAAATTGAAAAAAAACGAAAAGTATTTTGAATCTGTGGACACAAAGGGATGTTTCAATCTGGGGAAGGACCCTTTTATCAAAGGCAGAAGGAATCTCACGTTTCGTATACCCTGCCTTGGCACTGGAAATTTCTGAATTTACGTGTAATGAAATCAATAAAATATTTACAAACTTTATATGGAAAAACAAATCCCCTCGTTTGAAAAGGTCACTGCTCTGTAACCCCAAAGAGGAAGGAGGCCTGGAAACACTAGACATTTCTGTGTTAAATCAAACATTCAAAATTAAGTGCCTTAAATAGTGTGTTTCAAATCCAAACTCAGTCTGGTATCTCATTCCTAGCAATATTTTTAAACAGATTCAATACAATTCTTATTAAAATGTAATTATAATGTTGGAAAATTGCCTTTAAGACTGAGTGCTTTGCTCTGCTCCAGTGCACTATTCAAACTTCCAAATCAGAATCTTGTTTGCATTCATTTTTATTCAAAAAAACTATCTTTTCCAAAGTTTTTGGATTTAGTCGATTTCTCTTTTTAGAAAGTATTTCTCCGGCTTTAGAAAATATTCTTTCACATGGCACTGAAGATGCCGGAGAACACAAATAAATTCTTGTTAGTTTATAAAGATTTGGATATAGGCGCTTTGCTCTGCTCCAGTGCACTATTGGATCTTCTGTTCTTGTGACGTTTGTTTCAGCGAGGAAGTGATCAACTTCAATAGTTGCGTCTGCAAAAATGCTGGAGGTGCTTCGGCTGCTCTCAACTGTTTGGTCAAAAGGCTTCCAAAGGGAACCTATTAACAAAAATATATATAAAACAATAGCCTACATAGAGTTAGGACTCTTGATGTGAAAATATAAAGTAATTTTCTTACCCGAATTGCTAGAAAGATCCACAGGAGCAGCTTCAGCTGGGTCCAGGAGGGCAGATGTGGCGCTTCTCATAAGCTGCACGCATTCGTTTTTTAAGCGATTAATTGCTTCTTGTGCTTTCACATGGCTTAGAAAAGCTAAATGCTTGAACCTAGGATCCAAGAGAGTTGGCAATGTTAACATACTAACTGTTTCCATTCCTAATCTGAAGCTGTTAATGGGGCTACATCAGTGTTCAGTGTGGTGAGGGCTGCGCTGACAGATTCTTTTAATTCATATGCGCATTTGAACATCAAGAAAGTGCTGTTCCAATGCGTGTCCACCTCAATAATCATCTTAAGGGGTTGTCCTCCCATCTGGAGCTGGAGTTGGAACAGTCGCTCTTTTGCAGTGGTACTTGTTCTGAAGTATGTGGCAACTTTTCTGCATTTGGTTCGCAGCTCATTCATTCTCTAGTCAGCAAATGTTTGCTGACTAGAAATTAAGTAAATTCTTGTGGAACTGAGGCCTACATCAATTAGCTTACTATGTAATTTAAGCTTCTACTACAACAATCATTTCTTCACATTAGAGAGTCTTCAAATACAGTAAGGGTCATTAGGCTTAGCCCAATTTACTGACACCTTATTGTGCGAGATCATTTCAAAATATCTCCATACAGGGGAAGTCTTCCTTTTTCTAGCAGGCTCCATCTGTAAAGGGAGAGGATTTATTTGTGCATTATGTGATAGCAGAATGCGCCCATACCAAAATAAATATCATTTAAAACTCAGACACCCATTTTACCAGAGTGAAAGAATAAAGTGCCTGTTACTTACACCAAGACGAGAGGAATATTCTTTGTACAAGTTCACAAAAGGATTCAGTAATTTCTCAAATACAGACTGTCTCTCCAACAAGCTCACTCACTACAAACGCCGACCACAGCCACCAGGGGCCGCCGGATTCAAAGCGCTTAGAAAGGAAGTGAACCGGCAAATGAAGCATGACGTCATCCTCAGTGAGTGGAGCTTCGGTCACGTGGTTTTGGTGTTTTTGACCAATGAAGCGGGAAGCGTCACTTTTCCACGCCCATTTTGCTCGGCACAAGCTTCGGCGCTCGGGTTCATTTTTCCCATCACTAGTTGAGGCACATTTTTATAAGACACCTGAAAATGGCAGGTAAATATCAGGCAACAGACGCACGGAGCATTTTAACTTATGTAGACTTACTCTTATGTAGAGTTAAATGCTTGACGTCTTTGATTACTTTCACTTTCGTTATTTGCTTAAGAAAAAAGCTCACGTTATCATTTATGTCTACACATGCTTTCACCTATGACTTCTTTGGCTAAACTTATCAATATATTTGTTTTATCTCATAGTAGAGCTCGAAAAGCTGAGGTACAAGTTTGTAAGGAAAGTCTCAGAGGATACAGTTAAACAGCTTGTTGACGAGCTGCTGAAGGAAAAAGTAATAAACGATGAAGAAAAAGAGTCAATGGAGAATCTAACTATATCTGACAAGGCAAGGAGAATTATAGACACTGTGAAGAAGAAAGGCGATAAGGCAAGTAACATACTGATCCATCATCTTCAAAAATGTGACCCCACTCTCTACGAAGACCTGTGTGGTAAGCAGCATTATATCATGTTCTCAGGCTCGTCTTCATGTTAGACACAAATCATATGTTTCTGCATCTGCAACTGTGTAGCTACGCAGGAGTCTCAGGGTCAGCAGGACTGGTCATCCACTCTTATAAAATCCAAAGAGACCTTCTGGAAGGAAAAACAAAACAGTAAAACTGTATGTTGAAAGTATCTTGTTCAAATATTTTTTCCTGACAGAAGCTCATACTTTTTGTTTTGCATTATTATATAATTTGTTTTTTAGATCTATCCAGTGACCTTACATTCTTTAAAGAACCGTGTGGCTCTGCTGATCACTAATATCACTTTTGCGGATGAAGAGAATAACAGAGCTGGAGCAGAGGAAGATGAAAAGAATATGGAGAAACTGCTCACTGATCTGGGATATGAGGTGGTCAAGCACACAAACCTCACTGGAATGGTAACCATATAGAAAGTGTTATTTATTTTTTATGTATACATTTATTTAGTTTGTGATGTTTTTACTTTCACAGCAAATGGATGCAGCCCTAGGTACGTTCTCCAAGCATCCTAAGCTCAAAGAGACAGACAGTGTGTTTGTGGTCATCATGTCCCACGGTAAACTAGGGGCCGTCTATGGCGTCAACTTCCAACCGGGTCCTTCAAGAGAGGAAACAGATGAACTGCCCATTGACAACATTTTCAAGCACTTGAATGCAGAAAACTGCCCTGAGCTGGTGAACAAACCCAAGATCATTGTCATCCAGGCCTGTAGAGGAAGCAAGTATCATCACACAAGACAAAACTTAAGATTCTGTGTTTATTGCAAAACATTAACTGGGGTTGTGTTTTGATACTCCAAATATTTTGTATTAGATAATGTATGCATTTGGGCACACTTTATTTTTTTTTATATGATTTAAATTCCAGAGGAAAGCGGCTCAGTGATTGCGGATGACAGGGTGCAGGCAGATGGTGAGTCTGCAATGGGAGGAGACATTGAGGAGGATAAACTCATACACAAAGAAAAAGACTTTATCACTCTTCTCTCTTGCACTCCTGGTCAGTCAGTTATCATCAGAGAATTATTGAACATAAAACAACCATTTATTTATTTTTATTTTTTTAAATAGATGCTGTTTCATACAGGCATCGATTGAACGGCTCTTTACTTATCCAGTTCATTGTTAAAGTTTTCAGTACCTTTGCACACAACTGTGATATTGAGGAGCTCTTCCGAATGGTTGGTTGAATTTCCATTGTATTAAATGAATTCTGATATCATGGTTTTGTAAACGAACTCTTATGATTTTTCTGCAGGTCATGCAGCAATTTGAAGATTTCGCTTGTCGAAGGCAGATGCCGACTAAAGACAGATGTACTTTAACTCGTCATTTCTACCTATTCCCAGGTGTCACTCATATGAGCTAAAATACTTATTCTTGTATTTCTAAAGGCTGATGTAATTTTTCTGGTGTAAAGTATATTACACACAGCTTTTCAACAACAAAACATCAAAACATCAAAATTCACCCATTTTACAGTGCATGGTAGTCTGTGGAGAAAGATCTGTTCTTAAATGAACCATTGTAATGGAAACTGCATATATTCTCACAGGCATTTCTTATTTTAGTCATTTTCTTATGTCTTAATAACCTTAGTCACGCACCAGCCAGGATAATGATCATGCTTTAAGCATCGTACCTATACTCCGTAAACATTCCTGTTTTTCTGTGTACTCCCATGATCTTGTTATTTTTGGCTATCATGTGCGGCCCAAGGATGTGCGAGGGTTTAAAGGCAGTGTGGGAGCGCCCCACCTGCAGAATAGGTACTCGGGCTGTTAAGATGTAACTTATTCTCTTTTTTAATAAAAAACACAGCCAGCTGTTGGACTCATGACTCATATTTCCTTCTCGCCAAATTGTACAAGAATTTTCATTATACCATTAAGGTATTCAATGTGTGCTTTAGCCCTATGACATCCCAGAGAAAATAACTTAAAATACTTTAAAATATATTAAATGGGAGGTAATTATGGGGAAAAATCTCATGTAACATTTATGTAACTGCAACAATGCTGATGCTAAACACCACATACTAATCAGGATCTGACACAGTGACCTATTGACCTCAGATAGTTAGTGCACTGTATTTACTTTGATGAGCAATGTAGTTTTGAATTCTTGAGTGTGTCCAGTTTGTTTATTACACAATGAAAACATTTTTTTTTTCCTTCAGACAAAGTTTACTTGAAAAAATCTCAACAGAAACCGACCATATGCACAATACAACACAAGGCAACAAGTTGTATAGGCAACATGATAACATTGTAGTTTGTTCATGTCACCAAGCCATCATGCACATATTTTCTAAAATAGCGGACAAAAGACAGATTAAAGCTTAGGTTTTCCAAATAAAAATATAAAACATGAGTTAAACAGCTTATTTCATTTGAACATACTGGCAGTGTTAGAGAGACGTGTTTATCAGCATACACTTATAAAACAAGGACACAAGTGGCTCCTTTCTTACAAAATTCAACTCAATTCGTCACAAAACATTATGTATGGCATGCGCTCACCTGCTCAACACTGGAGTCAGAAATGCAGAGAGATTGGCTAGACCAGCTCAAGTGATTTTGTAATTACTGGATAGATCAGTCATTTGCCAGGTGAAGAAAAATATTTTTTATATCACATCTTCGGGACAATAATGCATCAGTTAGAGTCCAAACAGATGCACTAGTTAGACATTCTCAAAAATGCCACCTTTATTTTTCACGCAATCAAACCACAACACCAAAACACAGTCAGACTCACCATTCCCACAATCAATATCAAATATATCACAATCTTGTTTGGTAATGATTTTTACTCACCTGGCAGCAACAGATTTCTCCCAGTTTACAATGCAGGACTCATAGACAGCCTATCGTAGGCCTAGATTCAAACTCATATGCCACTCAAAGAAACAAACTGTGTATAAAACATGCTGTTTTAGCGCTATGTCAGATAGACCAGACAACATAACAAAACATAACCAACACTGCTGAATATTGGCCTGTAACGTTCGCATTTACAGCTGGAATGTATCATTATTAGAGTGTACTATTTCACTTTTTACAACACTCAAGATAACAGTTTGCAGCACCACGTTTTTTACAAAATAGCAACTCATGCGAAAAACACCTTCAGCCTGTGTCCAGTGAGTAAAATCTATTGTACATCATGTTGGAGACAGAGGTTGACCAGGAAACTAAAAATGTGGTGTGTTCTTGGCCTTGTGCAGCTGCCGTTGTGTGTCTCTAGCCCAGTGTGCTTCCGACTACGGAAGCAATGACAATACCCAGGATCACACAGCATATAATAATCATGATTTTCTTCTGTACAGTGTAAACAAGTGCAAAGCATCCAAAGCAGCATTATGGAGACAGAAAGGGGGTTGTTAGTACAGGAGCGAACGTCACATTCTTGTGTAAATTCAAATGCATTATTACGCCCAGACCCAGAGTTAAAACAAAGAACAGATTAAATATTCAGGATAAATGTGAAATATTTAAGGACTAAAAATCAAAAGGATTTGGGTAAAGTCAAATTAAAGCTTATGGCAAGTTCTATTAGTTGCATATATAGAGAGAGAGAGAATAATTACATTACAAGTTAATGATGAAAAAACAATCTTTACATATAGGAAAACACATAATTGCTGTAGTATTTTAACCTTAAAAGGCTTGGAAAGTTGAAATTGTGACTGTACAAATATAAAATATGATATTTATTTATCCATGCTTTTGCCGACCTTATGTGTTGCCTCTCCTGCGTATTTACTGTGATGTGACTCCTTTATTTTTTAGCCCTAAATTAATATAATCTTAAATAATGTAAACACAGCTCATTTAGTGCCAATAGTGTGAAATATGTTTCTGCTTCACTGGATTGTAAACATTTATTTTATTTACCTAACTGTTGCGTCAACAAAATCTATAGAGTTTTATGAAAATATAAAAGTGTTTTTTTTTTTTTTTTAGATTAGATTAGATTTTTTTTTTTTGGATTTACCATCCCTCATACGAACAGAGACAAGCCACAGCATGCACACAACATCTGGACACAAAGCTGTTGGACACAAAGGTACATGCACTTACAGCACAGACTGTTCACTTTGAGTTCACTTTGTTTTCTCAGTGCAACATCACTCAAAAGTAACTAATGTGTTTTCGTGAGAGCGTGAAATAATTCAATGTAGAAAGGTGACACCATGTAAAGGTGCACTATGTAACCTTTCTGTTGGGGGAGTCACCTGCTTGTCTCCATTATTGCTTTGCTAATGTCCACGACGCATTCATTGCATTTATTTCCTTATCTTTATCTAGTATTCAATTACAGGTGTTTTTATGGCTCAGAAATATCTCGAAAAACATGCATTCTTCCTCTCCGCAGATCTCACTTGTAACATGGTAACGTCTGACACATTTGTCTCCACAAGGATCTGCTCCAATGACCAGACTACAGGTCATTTTTAGTTATTTTTATTCATGGGTTGGGCCATGTTTGCAGGTAAATAACTCCTCAGGCAAAGCAATAACATCTCTATGATGACAAGCAAGCAGACCCTCCTACAGAACACATCTTTTTAGTGCAGTATGCAATAATGACAACCTTACCTACTGCATTTTCCTTTAAATAAATATAAGTGGGATTTATAAACCTTTTTCTACATTTCTTATTCATCAAGTAAGACCCACTGTCGGGGAAATAATGACAATGGCCAGACAAACAGCAATGCATCCTCCAATTAGGAACACTTTCTGCAAGGAAAGATAGGAAACAATGTAAAAATGTCCTGTTCTGCTTTTAAATATGCAAAATATAATGAGGAAAAGTCAAAGTGCAGGAGAAGAAATGTCTTTTTAAGCTTTTGCTATTACTGTTACCAACCAAGAGGGGGCAGACTCAGTCCACTTTATACCAGACCGTCAATTATCAACATTTCTTCCCTAAATGAACTCAGTGGCACTAAGCATACTGGCACTACAGACATACACTTTACATGCCACACAGTCCACAGACACAGGCCATGCTTCTTGCTGGCAGTTGCAAAAACATGCATGTGTTAGCAGGCTTATGGCTCACCCTTCGCGCTTTACTCTGGTATTTAACTGCCTTCTTAGTGTCTGATACGGCCCTTTCTACATAGTCTACAGAGTGCTCCACATTATACTCTGTGCGGTCTATCATTTCACCCTTTCACAGATGAAGCTGAAGAAGAATACAGGCAGCAGGGGAAAAAGCAGAAAAAAGACAGTTAGTGGTAATAAGTGCATTTGCCCCACCTTTTTAGGCTTTTTAAACTTTTTGCATTTAGGGATGTTCTCTTTTGCATTTTCCACACAATTCTGGGCCCCTGAAACACAATGCTCAATGTTGTTCACCGGGTCACCCTGCATAAAAGGAGAAATATAGTTTATAGTTAAAAATCAATACGCAACTGCAGGTCTAAGTTACATCTGATGAGCATCTTGTGAATACCAAGCTAATGTTAGCTGCGTGTTAAATGCATATTGATTAATAAAACTAGATTTAGGTTAATAGCTTTAAAACAATATATGATCTTAAAGTTGCACTGCGTAACATTTCTGGCAGAGGGCTCACCAGCTGCTTGTCTCCATGAAATTGCTATTGCTTAGCCTGGAATGTTCCATGGTATGACATTAAACATATATCCAACATTCCTTCTGTGAATGGGGGTGACTCTCCACAGATCTAACTTGTAATGTAGCATAGAGCTGTAACCTGCTTGTCTCCCTTGTGATAAATGGGTTTAATCCATACTGTGGAACATTCCAGACAAAGAAATAACATTTCCATGGAGACATCAGGTGGCGAACCTTCCACTAGAAATGTTACACAGTGCACCTTTAAGGTTTTCTGTTGTCAAATGAGCATTTACCATACACAGAATTTGAAAACCTCTGAGTTTTAACTGCAGCTTGCGAGCTACAGTATTACAGTTGACAGATTGCACAGCATTTTAGGCAAACTGCTGATCAATATGATTGTGTATGGGCAATAAAACAAGACACTACCTTCATATGCTTTCTTTTTTGTACTTCATGTGTTTGTGTCAATGGCGTATATATATTTTAAGAGAACCAGTCAAGGACAAATTAAATACACTGTAGTCCATGCTATGGCACCCTTACTGAAAAGAAACTGTTAGTTAATCGAAGCATTTACACAAAGCAAACCCGATTTAAGACTGATTAATACAGTCATGACAAACAATGCATTCAATATGGCCTTTTCAGTGCTGTCATTTACATCTTCTTGCTCTCGAAGTGAATATTTCTGATAAAGCCAGTGGTTCTCAGTGGGGGTCCAACCCACACGATCATATTCACAATCACAAGCTGCAGGTCCTCGCATCACCTCAGGCTAAATACTGCATCAATGCATTATGGGAAACATACGGACAGAGGCGTGTCCAGTGTGTCAAACGGAAATGTGAAAAGCAGGAAAACATTTCATTCTCGAGCCCGCTCCATCATGGGCCAAAACTAATTGGTCCAAGTCTATTTTTACCAACATATTTTGCAAATGGGAATCCAGATGGAGCTGAAAATATATTATCCTTCCAACTCATTTGGCTATGATTATGTTTAATATGAATTCATACTGTCAGCTTTTATTGTTATTTAGAGTTTTTGTCACAACACAGGAATGGCAGAATGAAACAGCAACTTGAAGGGACCAGTGAAGAAATATGCTGCATTACTATGAGTATAAAGTTAGTGTTCATTATTTTATCCACTATCTGTTAGAGCCGTATGGTGTAAAACACGCTTTTAAAACAAATTAATAAGTAAGTTTGGTGCTAAAAGAGTAAATTAAGAGCTTTAACAGATCTTCAGGTCTTTAACAGGTTAATGGTCAGAGCTGTTGTCCTTCATGCACATTTTTAGTCTTGTGGTGCAGAAACCCACTTTCCCTAACAGTGATTGAACCTGGAACCACATGGCTGAGAGTGAGTATTAATCACTCTGCTATAATGCTGTGTCATACACTTTGAAATCCAAAAGAAGCTGTTTTTTAGTGATTTTTCTGCACTTTTGTGGTTATTTTTTACAATTCCTTTAACTTTGTTGCAATACTCACTCAAGAGGCATATTTAGATTAGATTAAAGTATGAATTTCAAAAGCATCACCCCATCAACACTTATTGTTATCAAGATTAAATCATGATATTTTTTGTCAGTATCATCCACCTCTAATCTCATACTCATAGCACCTGACCCCCCCTATGAACCCCTCTGCAGGTGGTGAGCCCACAGGAGGGTGGACATCATGGTGTTAGTGATGTTAGTTCATAGAGGTGCTGCATGTTTTGGGTTGATGGGGGAAACCGGAGTACCCAGAGAAAATCCATCCAGAGGAACATGCAAACTCCACACAGAAAGGCCCGGGCGACCCGGGGATCGAACCCGCAACCTTCTTGCTGTGAGGCCTGAGCGTTGCCACTCAGCCACCGTGCCGCCGGCAAATGCATAACAATTTTCAATAATTTCACACTTGTTTCACAATTTTATTACCAGCCCAAACCAGGGATGTCCCAGTTTTTTATTTGGAAAATCTCGTCACCCTAGGACAGGGTTGTCCAAACTTCACCAAGGGCCACATATTAAAACACAGACCCATCGAGGTCATAGACGGGTGGTCAAAACAGTGAGTAATACAAATCTGTGCATTTATAACAGGTTTGAATGACCCTCCAGACTTTTGTTCATGCTTAGACCCTGAAAAGGACTCACTAAATTTGCTTGATCAAGGTAGATTTCAAAAACATGCAGTAAAAAGTGCTACTTGCGGTAGTATGGGCCAATTAACCTGGAAGCCTGAGGGCCAAAACAATTGGTTTGAGGGCCACATTTGGGCCCCGGGCCTTTTTAATAAGGTATATTAAGCAAACTGAAGAAATCAGTACACGTGTTAATAAGAACATTAAATTGCAGTAATGATAATAATATCTATAAAGTTTTAAGATTGTCATGACCACGCTACAGCCACTAGAGGGAGACAAACAATGATTGACTTGATATAACAAAAGTAAAATGTATTTATTTAAATAAATAAATAAATAAATAAATAAATAAATAAATAAATAAATAAATAAATAAATAAATAAATAAATAAATAAATAAATAAATAAATAAATAAATAAATAAATAAATAAATAAATAAATAAATAATAGCTGTGGCCTCAGCTCTGAAGTGGTCAATAGTCAGTAGAACCCAGAAGAGCCACACGAGAACTTCCTGTTTGGAACGTGGCGGCTAGAGCATTAAATAATGTCCATTTATACATCCAGCCTATGGTGTGTCCTCATATGTCTTTTGAGACTAGATCTAACAGCAAACACTTTGCTACAGACTGAACTGCTGAACGGTTTCTCCCCTGTGTGTATCCTCATATGTGTTTTGAGATTAAATCTTACAGCAAACACTTTCTTACAGACTGGGCAGCTGAAGGGTTTCTCCCCCGTGTGCGTCCTCATATGTGTTTTGAGATTGAATCTTACAGCAAACACCTTGTTACAGACTGGGCAGCTGAATGGTTTCTCCCCTGTGTGTGTCCTCATATGTGTTTTCAGGTCACATTTTACAGCAAACACTTTCTTACAGACTGTGCAACTGAATGGTTTCTGCCCTGTGTGTACCCTCATATGTTTTTTGAGACTAGAACTGTCAGCACACAGTTTCTTGCAGAATGGGCAGCTGAATGGTTCCTCTCCTGTGTGAACTCTCCTATGTATTTGTAGTTTATATTTTGACCCAAATCTCTCTTTACAAACAGAACATTTGTGTTTCCTGCTCTCTGAGTCTTCACCAGTTCCTTCCATAGAAGCACTGGTCTCTGGTGCAGACTCGTCTCCATCAGACTCTGTGGCCACGTGTGAACAGCTGAGTGGAGCTCTCCAGTCATCATCACCGTCAGTGTCAGAAGAGTGCTCTGTGTCTCCTTCAGTCTCTGAGTGTGTCTCTGCTCTGATGTCCTCTCCCTGTGTGTCTCTCTGCTCAGTTCTTTGAAGCAGTGAGGACTCTTCTGTCTTCACGATCACAGCACTAAACTCTGGGACAGACCTGAAAAATATAAGATACATTTGGATATTTCAAACCCAATCTGAATGTTTGCAATAGAAACAAGTAAGAATGAATAACAAAACAAAAAATTGCAGTTTGAAAGTGTCTGAGACTCACACTTGCAGCTCATCTTCCTCCTGCTTGATGTTGTTTTCTTCTTTAATGTGTGGAGTCAGAGCAGGACTCAGAGACGACACCTGGACACCTGCAGGAGACATGAGAATACACGCTCACAAATTTCAAAATGAGTTCATGGTTCCACAAAAAAAAAAAATAAAAATCATAGTTTTTCCCAATATGTTGCTGCAAGCTATTATCTTTCGACATCATTGCCAAAGCCCATATAGAACCACAGACAGCAATTATTTTATCATATAATTTTTTCAACTGCATGTCAGATTTGCAGCTGAGAGGTGACAACGGAGCTGCTGCTGTAGCAGTCAGCGGGATTTGGGTAGAGGAACTGTCTTGGCTCTTTTGATTTCGTATGTGTTTCATAAACTGTGAAAGGCTCGCAGGGTGCTTCAGTTCAATGTGTCATTTTAAGTTTGCTGTTGAAGTGACTGAAGTGCAGATTTTGTTTTTAAAAGCCGACATGAATGTGAGGAATTCCCTTCCTCACTGACCTTGTCATAGAGCTTGTGAAATATACTCCTTTTTCATATACTGCTTGTTACAGTTAAAGCGCAAAACGTTCAGTAACCTTGAAAGATGCTTGATACTCTGTTTTATGATTTGAGCCCTTGTCCCAGCAGATTTATTTATTTATTTTTGACCAATTTAATACCTGTCAACAGTAAAGGCCAGCATAAATTCTAATTTGTTTAGGTAAAATACAGAAAAGCTGCTTAAAAATGACCAAAACACAAAGAAAATGTGACTGTACAGGGACTCAACCAGGTACTAGACCAGGACTAAACCAGGACTAGACTGGGACTATACTTTCATCATAATTAAAGGATTATTAAGAACGATCTCTGTGCCTCCGCGCCTGTTTTTTTTTTCTTTTTCATTTTTTGCAAAGATACAACAGAAAGGTGTGTAAAATCCCCCAGTCGTCCAGGTAGAACCCATGGCAAAGGAGAATTCAAAAGCTCTTTTAAATGCTCATATCCAATCCAATTTACTTAATTTATATAGGACATTTCATAAACAAAGAGTTTCCAAAGTGCTGCACAAATACAGAGTAAGATCAACAACAATAAAATGAAAATAATTGCTCAGATTTGATCATACTAGTCCTAAAACAAGAAAACCAGTAAAATAAAATAAGACCAAAAACCATATGCTCCGATTAAATCATACTAGTCCTAAAACAATAAAACCAGTAAAATAAGATAAGCGCAAAACCACAGAATAGCAATACGGTTAATAGATAAAAGCAATAAATTAAGTAAAATATAAATAAAAGACACAGAGGACTATATGATGAATCCTTGTTGGTCCTACCTGCTACAGTCGCCTCCATACTGCTCATAAAACTGTAATATTTAACATTTATTTATAATGTTTTTATTTTAAATCCATGATGCTGCTGCGTCTTTGTTTTGTCGCGTTTCGATGACGCAAGCGGCGATGCGACTCTGGGGGCGAGTGTCGTTGCCAGATTCAATGTTTTTTTTGTTTTGTTTTGTTTTTTTGCCATTTGTTATTATATTATATTATATTGTGACGTGTGAGCTACTGTGCAAATAATTCCCCTTCAATAAAGTTTGTGTAAGTCTAAGTCTACTACACTGTTATTTAACATGTGCATTCAAACTGGTCAGTGGAAGCTAACACAACCTGCATTTTTAATCATAATGTAAATAAAGGTACTAGCTATCAATGGGTTTCAGAATGATATAGGCTTTAGCTAAACAATTATAATAATTGTGACCGTTGTCATAGCAATTGGCCTAATAATTTAAAACATCTTTTGAATAATGAAGAAAAATCTGCTGTACCCCCAACCCCTGAGCAGTACCCTGTCTGCAGGTAACACTACTCCTGCTGCTAAGGGTGCAAAGTAATGAATTACATTTACTCACATTACTGTAATTGAGTAGTTTTATAAGTAATTTGTAACTTTTTATGCAAGTAATTTTACTTTTACTCAAGTATATTTTGACCTAAGTATTTGACTTCTTTACATTGGAACCCGCCCATACCTTACTAAGTAAAATCAGACTAATAGAGAAAAAAATGAAATGAGAGAGAGAGAAAAAAAAAGCAGTCGCCGTTATATGATGGACTGGAGACTGCTTTGCCTTTACTTTGTAGTGATGGGCATTAAAATTAAAATGCAAATAGATTTGTAAAGTTTATTTTCTGTGCCACATCAAGGAACAGATCAACTGAAATGTGAACGTAAATTATTATTATTATTATTATTATTATTATTATTATTATTATTATTATTATTATTATTAGGCCCGAGCGCCAGAGGCTGGCGAAGGGCCTATTAGTATCGCATAGCGATGCTCATAGGGGGCGGCAACTAAAATGACGCGACGTGACTCGCCTATAGTGACCAGGGACCCTCGCCATGAGGTAGCAATGCGTCATAAGTTTCCGAAAATGTATAGTTTGTCAGCCAAAAAAAAGCGGAACATTGTTCTTATATCAGAATATTCTTCTTCTTCTTCTTCTTCTTCTTCTTCTTCTTCTTCTTATTATTATTATTATTATTATTATTATTATTAAGGCACTCACCCATTTTTCACCCAGAGAACAATGACGAAAAGTCACGAAATTTGGCCAAGTGTTATGAAGTCTTTCTTTCCATTTTCAATAAATAAATAAAATGGCTTGTCGGCGCCCCCAAACATCACAAAAATACATTAGGGAATACAAATGACACCAAAAAAATGTGCACGTAGACTCATGAAATTTAACACAGAAGTCGATCATGACAAGACAAGTAAAAAATATTATTAGGGCCACGCCCCCTGACACACCAGAAGGCGGCCATCTTGGATTAAAGTTTGCGAAGCTGAAACGCACTCCTCCGGCGTCACCCCAACTGCCTCAGATTAGGTCCACATTGTCTCCAGGGGCGAAACGTTAAAAAAAATCCACATCCCAAATCCGTCTGACAGCCTCTGAGCAGTGAAGCGACAAATAATGCACACAAGCTTCAAAAGTTACATCAACTTTTTTGATAGTTTTTACGGTTTACGTGCGGCAAAGCTCCACAGTTCAAGCAAAATTTAGACAATATTCAATGTGTTGATTTGCTCCCGTTGGCACAGACTTAGTCTGATTGTGCTGAAATTTGAATCACTGATGCTGATCTCGGCCTGAATATAATACACTTTAAAGCATATGAAAAATTACACTATAGCGCCCCCTAGACATGAAACATCAACATTGTTGGATTTGTACCAAATTTGGGAATTAAATTATATGCATGACTACGAGCAAGAAATTTTTCACTGTTGGCCACGAGGGGCGTAAAGACTCCTCAAAAATCATTAAATCACAATATTGTGGGAAATGAGGCTGTGGATAAGGTTGCGAAAAATGCAATAAATCGAAGTAAGGTGGATCTCAATATTGTCCTTAGCAGTTTTGAACACCGCAGCATGATTAAAAATATAATATGTACCCAGTGGCAGAGAGAATGGGACTCGGAAAGGAGAGGAAGGCATTTTCATAGTATCCAGAGGAGCATAAATGGGGATGACACCATAACCCGGGGAAACAACAGAAGAGAACAAATCCTGATCACGAGATTATGACTGGGTCACTGTGGCCTAGCATTTGACCTTAATGTCATTGGCAAACATCATAATGGATTATATGAAAAATGTGGAAAGGAAGAGACTGTGCGACATATTCTAATGGACTGCAGTAAGTTCTCACGCCAAAGAAGAGCTCTATTCATCCAACTTAGTGATCTTGGTTGTGAATCCATCACATTGAAAAATATGCTTGGCCCGTCTGTACATCGGCAAGAAGTGTATATGTGCGTATATATCAATGCGGACTCTACAATAAACTTTAATGGGGACATGTGCAGTAAGGCTTTCCACCAGAGACGGGCAGCAATGCGCCGGGTAGCGCGCACTGCGCGCAGTCTGCCGAAAGTTCACAGGAACAAGAAGAGGAAGGTCTTACGAGGACATTCTGGTTATTACATGTATTTACAGTGCAGTAGTACCAGCAGCAGCAGACAAAGCCTCTCTCCTGATGGATTATTCTTTAGACTTGTTCAGTCCCACCTTCCTGTTGGGGACTATAGCTCTGATCCTACTTCTGTACATAATAAACAACAGTCTCACAGTTGGGGAATCGAGGAAAGAGCCACCAGGACCAAGGCCTTGGCCGCTGCTTGGAAACCTGTTGCAGCTTGATCCAAAAAGACCATTTGTTACCCTTCATGAGGTAAATTTAACATTTATGTTGCAGATAATGTGTTACTCTCTTCATTAAGAATGAAAGTTTATGTTTTCTTAGATGTCAAGGAAATATGGGGATATTTTCACGGTCTACTTGGGACCAAACAAAGTGGTGGTACTGGCCGGATTTAAAACAGTCAAAGAGGCTCTGGTTGGATGTGCAGAGGAGTTTGGTGACAGAGGCATCCCTAAACTCTTTGATGATATGATTCAGGGTCATGGTATGACTTATACTACTTTTCTTAAATACATAACCATTTTGTATATTATTTCATTAAACCTCTTTCAATTACTATAAATATGTGGTGTTTTCAGGAATTATTTTTGCAAATGGGGAATCATGGAAAGAGATGAGAAGGTTTGCACTTACTACTTTGAGAGACTTTGGGATGGGCAAAAGACTGTCAGAGGATAAAATAGTTGAAGAGTGCCACTACCTGATACAGGAGTTTGAAAAGCATAAAGGTATAAGACTCACTCTCTACCCCCATAGACTATTCATGGTGAAAATAAGTGCCATTTATGATCTTACAGGGCGGCCGTTTGATTCAACACGACCAATGTATTACGCCACATCTAACGTAATCTCATCAATTGTTTATGGAAGTAGATTTGAATATAATGATCCAAGGTTTAAAAACATGGTGCTAAGAGCCAATCAGAACATGCATCTTTCGGGTACTGTATCAATCCAGGTAATTTATTCCTTTATACCTACTACCACTATTGTCAGTCAGTGACTCTGTCCAACCCTTAACATTTTAGTTATACTTATATTAGTTAGTGCTTCTAAATGGTGTCAAATATTTCAAGTAGAAAGCCCCACTTTTTTTTTTGCATTGCAGTTGTATAACATGTTTCCAAGGCTGTTCTACTGGGTAAACAACAGGAAGAAGATTATGACAAATGCTGCTGAAACTGTCAATGATGTTCACAACTTGATCACTAGTTTGAAGGAGACATTAAACCCCGAGCTTTGCCGTGGCTTTGTTGACTGCTTTCTGATGCGGAAGAGAAAAAAGGAGGTGGTAACGGCATTTCTAGAAAAAATGTATATTACATTGTTAACTTATTTTGATATATAACACTTTTCTATTCCAACTCTGCTTTAGGAGACTCAGTACCACGAGAAGAATCTGACATACTCAATAACCAACTTGTATATAGCTGGCACAGACACCACAGCAGCTACAGTCAGATGGGGGTTACTATTTATGGCTAAATATCCAGACATCCAAAGTAAGAAAATGTCATTCCTTGGCCTAATATTGATATTAAGCTTATGGAGGCAAAGTGGCACTGCCAGACCATGTTAGAGATGAGATCTGCAGCCCCACTCACAGAACACATTTTTATCCACAAGGCTCGAACAATAAAATGTGTAGTTGAATACAGAGGTGTTTAATGCCATAAAGTAGAGACATGGAGGTAGTAGACACTCCACCAGAAGTTACCTGGTGTCCCTTTACACCCACATTTGTGATGTGTCTACAGATCAGGTCCAACAGGAGCTCGACAGAGAAATCGGAAGTCGCCAAATCTGTGTCGAAGATCGGAAAAACCTGCCCTACACTGATGCCGTCATACATGAGACGCAGA
The DNA here is from genome assembly GCA_030686955.1 of Odontamblyopus rebecca. NCBI lineage: Eukaryota > Metazoa > Chordata > Actinopteri > Gobiiformes > Gobiidae > Odontamblyopus > Odontamblyopus rebecca. The sequence goes on from CM060666.1 coordinate 33,024,627, forward strand.
GATTCGCCAACATTGTACCTATGGCCATTACTCACAAAACCAGCAAAGATGTTACCTTTCACGGCTACTTCATCAAAAAGGTGTGATATTTGTGACTGTGATGACCAAAAACACCATAAAATTTCATACTTTCATACAAAATGAATGTCCCTAGGATACAGTAGTAATTCCTCTCCTCACTTCTGTGCTGTATGACGAGAATGAATGGGAAACTCCGCACGTTTTTAACCCATCACATTTCCTGGACAAAGGTGGTAAATTCATCAAGAGAGACGCTTTTCTGCCCTTTTCCACAGGTTAATAACAAAGACATTATTTTTGGTGACAAATTTCAGCCCTAATAAATAAAATGAACTGGAACTGTTTTGCAGGTCGCAGGGCGTGTTTGGGAGAGGGATTGGCTAAAATGGAGTTGTTCCTGATCTTCACCTCCCTTCTCCAGCGCTTTCGCTTCAGCCCTGCACCTGGCGTTAGAGAGGAGGATTTACTGTTGACCCCATCTGTGGGTTTTACTCTCACCCCATCACCCCACGAGCTGTGTGCGACTATTCGCTGATAACACCACAACACTACAAACAAGATCAGTATACTACAGCGTGGCTCAGCTATAACTTTGCTTGTTTAATCTTTAACTTGCAATGTCAGTTCATTTTAATCAAACAAACATTGATTTATTGACTAGCTTACATTCTGAAATATGTTATAATAGCAATGTAACTTTTATTGACATATTGTGATATATAAAAGGAGGTTTAAGCCCTATGGCTAAGGACACGGTGGCTGAGTGGCAACACTCAGGCCTCACAGCAAGAAGGTTGCTATGAACTAACATCAAGGACCATGTTGTCCACCCTCCTGTGGGCTCACCACCTGCAGAGGGGTTCATAGGGGGGGTCAGGTGCTATGAGTATTGGGCAGCACGCCCTGTGGCTAAGGACACACTGGCCCTGATTTAAGCCCTGTGGCTAAGGGCCCTGTCAACAGGCTGCGGGCTCATGAAACACGGCTAGTTCCCAGAGCAGAGATCACAGAGATCCAGAGATCAGCAGAGATCACAGAGGTCACAAACCTTATCTGACCCAACCTAGAAAAATACTAGTCACTAATTTACCCTTGTAAATCTTTTTAAAATAATTTTTTATTCATTCATTTTATTCTTTTTTTTTGGGGTCTAAACTGTTGTATATGTGGGAGAAACAATGGGGTTGCTGTTATTTTTAATCATTGTCATTTTTCTGTTGCATCTCCAATGTATGAAAAGTGCTTTACAAATAAAGTTTGACTGATTGATACAAGAACCATCCAGAGCATATATACCACCAAAAGATACACAGACAGGAGTTTAGTTCCCAAACAGCGTCAAGAACAAGTCAGACACAACGCTGAGTAATCAGAAGTCAAAATAAAATAACATATGGAAACAAGTTGAATTCAGTACAGATGGAAAGACATAATTACAGGAGATATATTAGGACTAAGTGGTCTATTGTGTTTTAAAGGGCCTCGAGCGAACCCTCAGTTGTGATTATAAATCATGAGGTTAACCCAGGTTTTGAAGGAAACATACTCAAATGATGAAAACACCCCAAATGACAACCTGTGTGTAACCAAATGATCTCTAAAAAATGCACACACACCTCCACCCTTTTTGTTTACCCGTGTTTCAGATTGAAGTTGGGGGGAGTTGATTCCACTAGCACTGCATTACCTAAGTTTTTGTCAAGCCACGTTTCAGTTAAAAACATAAAGTCAAGATTAAAAGAAGAAAAAAAATCGTTAATTAAAAATGATTTGTTACATAAAGGTCTGACATTGAGCACAGCATGTTTCAGATTAGTTTCAGTAGGACTGGATGTTATCTTCTTACAGGGAATGTGAACTAAATTTCTCTCATTAGACAGTCTAGCTGTCCTTCTATTGATCCGTCTACGTGGTGTAACTGAAGATATAGCTCCATCGCAGGGCTCCAGCCTGATATTACCTTTACCAGGACTCTATGTCCTGGGACAGCAAACACCCTGTGCATCCGAGCTCTTGGTGATAACAGCTCTGGGAGGAGGCGGGGGAGGGTGAGCGGGGGGAGTTTGTGTGAGGGACCAGGTGAGGGCCGAGGAGGTGGAGCAGGGGAGGGTTTGTTTGAGGGACCAGGTGAGGGCCGAGGAGGTGGAGCAGGGGAGAGTTTGTGTGAGGGACCAGGTGAGGGCCGAGGAGGTGGAGCAGGGGAGAGTTTGGGTTTGGGTGAAAGGTTAGAGGGGATCGCTGGGGCAGCCTTTGATGGTGAAATGGGCACAGTTTTGTATGGTGAAAAGTTCAACAAACTTGATGTCACTGACCGTGCGTGTGGTGTGAGAGGAGTCATCTTGATTCCCGATCTGATGATACTTTCTAGAGCAGGGGCGTCAAACTCATTTTGGTCCGGGGGCCGTATGCAACCTACTTTGATCCCAAAAGGGCCGGATCAGAAAACTCAGTTCTCTCTTCAAGTTATCGTATTTTTCTCCGTGTCTCGTAGTGGTGTTTAAGATTATATTCCTCGAGCAACGCCACTTGTTCCAAACACACTGAGCACAGATTTCCCATTCACCTCTGTCAACAAATAAGAATTAGACTATTTTTCTTGGGAAATCCTGAACTCAGCATCTGCTTTTCTTATTTTTTGACACTTTGCTGATGAGGGTCACAGTCGACAGTCAAAACGATCGTCCTTTAAGAGCGTTTGGAAAGAGGAAAGTCTTCATTTGTGCTGCTCTGGTGGGAGTCGCAACGTACAGAAACACCGGAGACGCTGCTATGCTAAACGGTGCAGAAAATTAACAGAAAAATCTGAAAATGTTAAGTATTTTAATAGAAAAATCAGCCGAGGGCCAGATTAAAGGTCTTGGAGGGCCGGATCTGGCCCCCGGGCCGCATGTTTGACACATGTGTTCTAGATGGTTGGGAAGGGCCATGGGTGAAGGTGGAGAGGAGAAGGAGAGTGAAGAGTCCATTGATGGAGTAGATGTAGCAAACGGGTTGGTCTGTTTGCAGGGGAGGTGATTGGCGTGCTGCTGGCTCATTCTCCGGGGCAGGAGGAGGTGGTAGTGCTGACTTGTTCTCTAGGGTCGTGAGAGGTGGTAGTGGTCACTTGTTCTCTAGGGTAGAGGGAGGTAGTAGTGCTGACTTGTTCTCTAGGGTAGAGGGAGGTAGTACTGCTGACTTGTTCTCTGGAGCAGGGGGAGGTGGTACTGCTGACTTGTTCTCTGGGGGGGTGGCGCTATTAATTTGTTCTCTCTAAACCAACGATTACTGTGTTACAGATGATTTCACAACATTCCATAGGCCAGTAATGTGTTTATCAATTTAATAGGTCAACTGGACAAAAGTTTATTATGTTCAAATACGTTTCACGGCTCATCCAAGCTGGTTCTTCAATATCAATTTTAACTGCCCCCATCTGTATTAAATAACAGTGACATATACAAAGTTGGATGTCATCTGCTGTCAAACCCAGCAATACTACACTAGACTATACTATTAATATAATATTTAAAATGGTTAAATCAAATCAATTACTAAATCATTTCTGGTGAGTAACAATACACAAAACCTTTACTTTTTTTGTAACTACTAATATATAATAGAAACAATGGTTATTTGGAGACCTAACATGTCATGGTACAAATGTGTTTAAATCGCTGGAAGTCGAGTAGTGAAGAATTATTATTTACAATCTTACTTGACACGTTTGTTTTAGCAATTGTTTATTTTTTTTTAGACAACAGTGCCCTCTGTGGGTGCGTTTGGGAATGTTTGAAAATTGTAGAGAAGATAGCACCAGTGAACTGCTTAAGTTTATTATTCTTATATATATATATATATATATATATATATATATATATATATATATATATATATATATATATATATATATATATATATATACACAGATTCAGCAACAACAACAACAGCAGCAGCAGCAACAGGTTTATCCCAAATACTCTTTTGAATGAACAATAAAATTACAAAAACACAAACTGCAATGAATAAAAGGCAGAATTAACTGAAATCGGAGCCAGACTCTATATTATGAATAGGATTTTTTTTAAACAAAACAAAATAACGGAAAAAACACCAGAATGTTAATACAAACATTTTGAAACTAAAATGACGAGGCTCACAGCAGCAGTAGGAGCCACATGAGAACTTCCTGTTTGGAACACGGCAGCTAAAGCGTTAGCTATGAGAATTTATACAGGCAGTCTATGGTGTGTCCTCATGTGTTTTTCAAGATGAAAACTATCAGCAAACAGTTTCTTACAAACTGAACAGCTGTATGGTTTCTCCCCTGTGTGTGTCCTCATATGTGTTTTGAGATGAGAACTATCAGCAAAACAGTTTCTTACAAACTGAACAGCTGTATGGTTTCTCCCCTGTGTGTGTCCTCATATGTGTTTTAAGATTAGAACTATCAGCAAACAGTTTCTTACAAACTGAACAGCTGTATGGTTTCTCTCCTGTGTGTGTCCTCATATGTTTTTTGAGACCACTTTTTAAGGCAAACAGTTTCTTACAAACTGAACAGCTGTATGGTTTCTCTCCTGTGTGTGTCCTCATATGTCTTTTGAGATCACTTTTTAAGGCAAACAGTTTCTTACAAACTGAACAGCTGTATGGTTTCTCTCCTGTGTGTGTCCTCATATGCGTTTTAAGATGAGAACTATTAGCAAACAGTTTCTTACAAACTGAACAGCTGTATGGTTTCTCTCCTGTGTGTGTCCTCATATGTGTTTTGAGATTACTTTTTAAGGCAAACAGTTTCTTACAAACTGAACAGCTGTATGGTTTCTCTCCTGTGTGTGTCCTCATATGTGTTTTGAGATGATCTTTTACAGCAAACAGTTTCTTACAAACTGAACAGTTGTATGGTTTCTCCCCTGTGTGTGTCCTCATATGTTTTTGAGATCACTTTTTAAGGCAAACAGTTTCTTACAAACTGAACAGCTGTATGGTTTCTCTCCTGTGTGTGTCCTCATATGTGTTTTAAGATGAGAACTATTAGCAAACAGTTTCTTACAAACTGAACAGCTGTATGGTTTCTCTCCTGTGTGTGTCCTCATATGTGTTTTAAGATGAGAACTATTAGCAAACAGTTTCTTACAAACTGAACAGCTGTATGGTTTCTCTCCTGTGTGTGTCCTCATATGTGTTTTAAGATGAGAACTATTAGCAAACAGTTTCTTACAAACTGAACAGCTGTATGGTTTCTCTCCTGTGTGTGTCCTCATATGCGTTTTAAGATGAGAACTATTAGCAAACAGTTTCTTACAAACTGAACACCTGTATAGTTTCTCTCCTGTGTGTGTCCTCATATGTGTTTTGAGATTAATTTTTAAGGCAAACAGTTTCTTACAAACTGAACAGCTGTATGGTTTCTCTCCTGTGTGTGTCCTCATATGTTTTTTGAGATCACTTTTTAAGGCAAACAGTTTCTTACAAACTGAACAGCTGTATGGTTTCTCTCCTGTGTGTGTCCTCATATGTCTTTTGAGATTACTTTTTAAGGCAAACAGTGTCTTACAAACTGAACAGCTGTATGGTTTCTCCCGTGTGTGTGTCCTCATATGTCTTTTAAGATGAGAACTATAAGCAAACAGTTTCTTACAAACTGAACAGCTGAATGGTTCCTTCCCTGTGTGACCTCTCCTGTGTACTCGTAGTTGATATGTCGACGCAAATCTCTCTTTTCCAACAGAACATTTGTGCTTCCTGCTCTCACCTCCTTCACCAGTTCCTGACATGTCTCCATTGTCCACATCATCTCCATCAGACTCTGTGTCCGTGTCTGAACTGAGTGGAGCTCTCCAGTCTTCAACATTGTCAGTGTCAGAAGAGTGCTCTGTGTCTCCTTCAGTCTCTGAGTGCACATGTATCTCTGCTCTGATGTCCTCTCCCTGTGTGTCTCTCTGCTCAGTTTGTCTTTGTTGAAGCAGTGAAGACTCTGTCTTCACACTCACAGTGCTAAAGTCTGGGACAGACCTGAAAAATATAAGACACATTTGTATATTTCAAACCCAATCTCAATAGTTGTAATAGAAATGAATACGAATGAATGAATAACAAAATAAAACTTTGAAAGTGTCTGAGACTCACACTTGCAGTTCATCTTCGTCATGTTTGATGGTGTTTTCTTCTTTAATCTGTGTTGTCAGAGCAGGACTCTGAGAGGACACCTGGACACCTGCTGGAGACAAGAGAATACACACTTACACATACAGTCCCTGAAGTCTTGTCGCTTATCCATTTTGTAGAAACAAAAGCTCATAACCTGACTTTAAATTAATCGATTGGCTTTAGAAATGTTTCATATGAAAGCTAAAACCCTCCCAAATTATGCTCAATATACTAAAATAAATTTGCTTCACTGAAGAAAGATTGATCATTTAATGACAAGACTTTTGTCAGGGACTGTACACACACACAGTGCATGAACTCTGTGAACTTGTCTGTAGTCTTCTACTTTCAGGCCGATGTTGAGTCTTTTCTGTCTATTAAGTTGTAAATATGTTTGAGTGAATATCTGAAATGATTTGGAGTCATACAGGTTCTTCTGCCGTTATCGCCACGGCGCATGTTTCTAACGACCTGTTTTTCCACATTTTACACTTTTTAACAGTCATAGGCTAAATTAGGATCCATACTTAGACTTACCGGCTCTGTGGAGCTGGACTCTCGGGCTCAGGGCCCTCAGAGCGGAGTCCAGGAGCCGCTGGAGCCTCTGGTTCTCGTGTCTGGAGCGGCGCAGCTCCTCCTCAAAGTCCGATCTTGTGCCCTCAAACAGCGCATAAATGTCCTCCACATCCGCACTCAGTCCCTCCTCCACAAACGCTCGGGACATATTTGACAGATTTGTTTTGTCGGTGTTTTTCCAGTGTCCCGCAGTTCCGCTCCTCCGTTCCCGCCGGCGGTGCTTCAGTTAGCAAGCAGAAAGTTCGTGAAGATGCTAGGCGAAGTCAGCCACCCATGTATGTGCTCAAGTTGCTCCATAAATAAAAGACCTTTTGGAAATTAAACCTGGCATTTCATGACATATAGCGCTAACAAAATGTTCACGTTACCTTAATTATTATTTATTTATTTTTTTTTGATAATTTGACAGCTGAAAAATGGATGCTCGAGGAGAAGAATCAAGGAGAAGGAAGCATGGATGTATAATAAGAACTTTTATTAAATTTATTATATTTTATTTAAGAGATTTTATTACAGTTCTATGGAAGGAAGCGAGGAAAGTGAAATGAGACGCCGCCAAAGAGAAAACAATTTCTATTCCATGCTTTTATTGTGAAAGCTTGTCTTTTATTGTGACTTCCGGCTCGTTCCGGATGTGCTCTGGTGCGTTTCCGTTCACTCCCTCGGTGCATTTTGGACAAAACGTGCCCAGCGCAATGGATTATGTTCCAGAGAATGACATTTACTGCACGATACTACACTAAAGACCCGTAACTCCATTTTGAAAGTGAGTAAAGTCTGTTCTTTGTTCCGGTTTGTAATTATAGCCTGTTAGCTGCTAGCGATACAACATTCTAATATGGTTCAGACGAATACAAATTGATAATAACAAAACATGACATGACGTTGTAGCTAATCCCACACAGATTGTATTCTAGTGTTATTGTTCCCGTGTCACTGCAGGTTAATTCGTGTAATTATCGATGTTCTGTGTGGATTTATTCGTTGTAATCGCGTAACAAAAGCTCAAACGCCCTTTTCCCTCTCATCCATCAGTCTGGAGCTCTAAAGGCAAGTGTCTGAAGCCTTATTCCACCCAAACTCTACCTTATTATACGGCCTGAAGTTAGATTTCTGTACGTGATGGTCCCTGCACATTTTGTACACACAGAGTGCAAAAAGGCTGTGCTGGGAGGAGGTTAACAACGCCATGTTAATATCAGGAATACAATGAGACATGAATAGTGTAGTCACCATTGCAGTTGCATTTTGTTTCATTCATGTATGTTTGAGGAAACCGGCAGCTTAATTGGTCCATGATGTCTCAGCACCTTCATGATTCAAAAGAAATTGAAAATAAAACCAGATTTAGACTTAGACAAACTTTATTGATCCACAAGGGAAATTATTTGGACACAGTAGTTCACACATCATAACATAATAAAAAAGGGCAAAAATATAAATGGAAGAATTCTAAATAAGTAGCAAAAAAGTGCAAGTGCCAGGAGTTAAATAAGACATAATAATTATATAAATATATATGTCCAAGTCAAAATAAAATAGAAAGGTAAGTAATAAAATATAAAATCTCAGCTTTATACAAGAGGTCATAGGAAGGCAGTGCAACAATGATATGATGACTGACAGGACACAGGAGCTATCTATATATTTCTAACCATTGTCTATAGAGTCAAATCAGATTTATGCCAAACTGGAAGGCTATAGCCAAGGAACATTTGATTTCAATAAAAAACAAAACAACATATTTTTGGGGCTGAAAAGTTACATACTTTGGCTTTAAATATGCCTTGCCAACAGCTAACTGACCAAGAGTTTCTTTCGTGAACTTAAGACCTACTCCACTGATGTCACGAGGTGGTGCACCTCCTGAAGGTCACCTTCAGGACAGCACACCAGCACAATTTTATCTTCACTTCAGAGTTTGTCTTTCAGCTTCTTGGGCACTGCTTGAGATCTAAAATGTAGGATAATTAGAAAAAAAATGCATCCATCCATCTTCTTCCGCTTATCCGGGGCCGGGTCGCGGGGGCAGCAGTCTAAGCAGGGGCTCCCAAGCTTCCTTCTCCCCAGCCACTTCCTCCAGCTCCTCCGGATGGACCCCGAGGCGTTCCCAGGCCAGCCGAGAGACATAGTCCCTCCAGCGTGTCCTGGGTCTTCCCCGGGGCCTCCTACCGGTGGGACATGCCCGGAACACCTCCCGAGGGAGGCGTACAGGAGGCATCCGGACCAGATGCCCGAACCACCTCAGCTGGCTCCTCTCGACGTGGAGGAGCAGCGACTCTACTCCGAGCTCCTCCCATGTGACCGAGCTCCTCACCCTATCTCTAAGGGAGCGCCCGGCCACTCTGCGGAGGAAACTCATTTCGGCCGCTTGTATCCGCGATCTCGTTCTTTCGGTCATTACCCAGAGCTCATGACCATAGGTGAGGGTAGGAACGTAGATTGACCGGTAAATCGAGAGCTTCGCCTTTCGGCTCAGCTCCCTCTTCACCACAACGGTCCGATACAGCGACTGCATCACTGCCGACGCCGCACCGATCCGCCTGTCAATCTCGCGCTCCATCCTCCCCTCACTCGTGAACAAGACCCCGAGATACTTGAACTCCTCCACTTGAGGCAGAGACTCCCCACCCACCCGGAGAGGGCAATCCACCTTTTTCCGGTCGAGAACCATGGCCTCGGATTTGGAACAGCTGATTCTCATCCCAGCCGCTTCACACTCGGCTGCAAACCGCCCCAGTGCACGCTGCAGGTCCTGGTTCGATGGAGCCAACAGGACAACATCATCCGCAAAAAGCAGCGATGAAATCCTGTGGTCCCCGAACTGGACCCCTCCGGCCCCTGGCTGCGCCTAGAAATTCTGTCCATAAATACAATGAACAGAACCGGTGACAAAGGGCAGCCCTGGCGGAGTCCAACATGCACCGGGAACAAGTCTGACTTACTGCCGGCAATGCGAACACAGCTCCTGCTCCGGTCATACAGGGACCGGACAGCCCTTAGCAAAGGGCCCCGGACCCCATACTCCCGGAGCATCCCTCACAGGGCACCACGAGGGACACGGTCGAATGCCTTCTCCAAGTCCACAAAACACATGTGGACTGGTTGGGCAAACTCCCATGAACCCTCGAGCACCCGATGGAGGGTGTAGAGCTGGTCCAGTGTTCCACGACCAGGCCGAAAACCACACTGCTCCTCTTGAATCCGAGGTTCGACTATCGGCCGAACTCTCCTCTCCAGTACCCTGGCATAGACTTTACCGGGGAGGCTGAGGAGTGTGATTCCCCTGTAGTTGGAACACACCCTCCGGTCCCCTTTTATACAGAGGGACCACCACCCCGGTCTGCCAGTCCAGAGGTACTGTTCCCGACCGCCACGCGATGTTGTAGAGACGTGTCAACCAAGACAGCCCCACAACACCCAGAGACTTAAGGTACTCAGGACGGATCTCATCCACCCCCGGAGCCTTGCCACCGAGGAGCTTTCTGACCACCCCAGTGACTTCGGCCAGGGTGATGGATGAGTCCGACTCTGGGTCCCCAGCCTCGGCCTCCTCTTCGGAGGACGTGACGGTGGGATTGAGGAGATCCCCAAAGTATTCCTTCCACCGCCCGACAACATCCCCAGTCGAGGTCAGCAGCTCTCCCCCGCACTGTAAACAGTATTGGTGAAGGGCCGCTTCCCCCTCCTGAGGCGCCGGACGGTTTGCCAGAATTTCCTTGGGGCCGTCCGATAGTCCTCCTCCATGGCCTCCCCGAACTCCTCCCAGACCCGAGTTTTTGCCTCTGCAACCGCCCGGGCTGCAGCACGCTTGGCCCGACGGTACCCGTCAGCTGCCTCAGGAGTCCACCGGGCCAGTAAGGCCCGGTAGGACTCCTTCTTCAGCTTGACGGCATCCCTTACTTCCGGTGTCCACCACCGGGATTGCCGCCGCGACAGGCACCGCAGGCCTTACGGCCACAGCTACGAACGGCCGCATCGACAATGGAGGCCGAGAACGAAGCCCACTCGGGCTCCATGTCCCCAGCCTCCCTCGGGATCTGGGAGAAGCTCTCCCGGAGGTGTGAGTTGAAGGCCACACTGACAGAAGGTTCCGCCAGACGTTCCCAGCAGACCCTCACGATACGCTTGGGCCTGCCAGGTCTTTCCGGCTTCCTCCTCCGCCAGCGGACCCAACTCACCACCAGGTGGTGATCAGTTGACAGCTCTGCCCCTCTCTTCACCCGAGTGTCCAAGACACACGGCCGGAGGTCAGATGACACGACAACAAAGTCGATCATCGACCTCCGGCCTAGGGAGTCCTGGTGCCACGTGCACCGATGGACCCCCTTGTGCTTGAACATGGTGTTCGTTATGGACAAACTGTGACTAGCACAGAAGTCCAATAACAGAACACCGCTCGGGTTCAGATCAGGGAGGCAATAGGAATCAAACATGAATGCATAGTAAGTTAAGAATACTCAGGTAACCGGTATAGTGATTTGTAATTAAATGCAAACAGGAATTGGGATAAGGAAAAGAGAAATATGAGATTATCTCTGACATGGGGTTGCCTTGTACCGCAGCTGTCTGCAGTTTGGAGTGTAGTGGGAGGATGTAGCCCACACAAACATGGGTTTGTTTTGGTGATAGATCAGGACTGAGGAGCCATGCCTGTGGAGAGCAGCAGCAGCAGTGCAGCGCGCCAGGCCAAGCAGAAGAGGAAGTCCCACAGTCTGTCCATCAGGAGGACCAACAGCACGGAACAGGAGCGCAGGGAGCTCATGGAGAGTCAGGTGAGCTCAGGAGTCTGCTGAACAAGTGTGCATGACGTTACAACATTCTAAACTCAGAATAAAAGTTTGAAAACAAATTATATTATTCTAATTTGACTTTTAAATGTCACTTATAAATTATTTGGATTAGAATGTGGAGATTCTCTGTTTTTGAAATGAATCTACAGACTTCTGATCCACAAATGTTGAACCATCGTATTATTTGTTTGGGATCGGCTCCAGAAACTTGTCATATTAATCTTATGGTTTGAATTCCTTTCAGCTGAAACAATCACGTCTTTGGGATTGAGCAGTGGCAACACTTTTGAAGCTATTGTGAAAATATAATTTCACCTCTGTTTACTTTTTTCTGCTTTTTGTGGATAACACAGTAATTACAAAAATATTAAGCATAAACCAGTTCAACACATCTGCAAATATGACGGCAAATTGCACCTGAGAATTCTAACCTGTCCTCAATTTGCTCAATTTGATGTCTGATTTAAACTACAGTTATTCTATTCAACCCAAAACTTGCTGTAGGTGTGAAAGTGGTGTGTGCGTGAGTGTTGGTGGTAGCTCACTACCATGAAGGTAGTGTATGAAGTGAATGAAAAATGCTTTGTTAATATTGCTCTGTAAAGCCTCTTTGAGGCCATGTGTCTGTGAAAAGTTCTATAGCTGTTGTTTTAAGGCGACCTTGGGTGTCCAAAAAGGCTTTTGCAATAGGCCCTAACTGCCTTACGAACTGCCTCATCAGCTCATCAGCCACCCGTGGGAGCATCGGGTTCGATGCTGCTTGCAGCTTTAATAATAATAATAATAATAATAATAATAATAATAATAATTATTATTATTATTATTATTATTATTATTGTTATTATTATTGTTATTATTGTTGTTATTATTATAGTTTAATAACTTCTATGGTAGCATTTAAAAGAAATCAGCCATAAGCCTAACCCATTTCATCATATTGTTGTTAGTTAAAATGCCTTTATGTGAACCCAATCTCTACAAAATTAAACACAGATCATATTTCAACATTTGTGGATTTTCTGTTCAGAGATGTCTTTCCAGTACAGTGAAAAGTGTCGGTTACATCTGAAGCTGCACCTTCAGCATTGTCCTCTGATGTCAAAAAAGGAACAGTGTCCATTATTACAATTTTAATACCCAGTTCTATTCTGGCTGTATGACTGTGCTGTCAATATAAAAATTCATTTGTTTATGCATGCTGTAATGATAATCACTGTTTCAAGTGTGCTACATGGTCAGACCTGAGTAAATGCCAGGATTATAATCTGAATGCTTTGTGGGCTCTGTACCTTGGTAGTCGTCAGATAATCTGGAGTCCCTGGTTCGCCTGGAGGTAAGTGACTCTACAGTGGAGATAGTCTGTTTTCCTGTAGTGTTTAGAGCCTCCATTATGGATTTGTGGAGTAGTTTCGTCTCCCTTAGGACACCAGGAGAGTACAGCGTGTTTGTCTGAACATTTTAAGTACATTTTTTATGTAACCATTTACTGATGCCTCATTGATCGTCATGGGGAATTGGTCATAAAGTCTTAAATAAAATATCTTTTAGTAGCTATCAAAGGAATAAGGAATCAATAAGTAGATAAATTTATAGATAAGACTTAATTAACCATCAACTATTAATATTTCATTGAGAGGGCTGGGAAGTTTCACCATGCACCTTTAACTTCTGTCATAATTTATTTGAATCTGAATGAATGTCCATGTGTCTCTTGCTATTTCTGTAATTTAGACCTTTTAAGATTTTATTCCAAAATAATTAGCCGTATTAGTGATTTGTTTGTGGTTCCTACAACAACTTTGAACGCTTTCAATCCCCTAGATGCCCCTCCTTCACATGTAGTGTCCTTCTGTGCCTGCACCAGCCCCTCGTAGTCACTTCTGAGTAGATTTGTCACCACCAGTGGATAGAGTAGCTAAAACTGTGCTCAAATAAAGTAATGTTACTTCAAAATAATATTACGCAAGAAGAAGAAGAAGTAGTGTTCCAAGAAACTGCTCAAGTAAGAGTAAAAAAGGATATGGGAAAAGTACAACTTAAGTAAGACACGCACTTCTCAACTCTCAGAAACCAGCGCAGAGTTTTGCCATCACGGTAATTCTAACAACGACTAGCATGCAAATTCACACTTCTTGATTACCAGACTTATAAAATGCTTTATAATTTGATTCAGATAGTTTGCAGCAGGCATATTCTGACATCACAAGCTGCGTTTACAATACATCTGTACTGGGGTAAGACACGTTTTTCTCAGATACAGAGGGAAATATTGGAGTACAGGGCGTTTAAAATGAGTTTCACTATTATTGTTTACGTGACATTTTAAAATAGACCCACCTCTGAGCTCACGCAGCTGTAAGGCAGAGGGCTCAAGTCTGGAGAAGCGCCACGCCTCACTGGGCTCTTTATGACATGGGAGACATGGAGGTAGTAGACACTCCACCAGAAGTTACCTGGTGTCCCTTTACACACACATTTGTGATGTGTCTACAGATCAGGTCCAGCAGGAGCTCGACAGAGAAATCGGAAGTCGCCAAATCTGTGTCGAAGATCGGAAAAACCTGCCCTACACTGATGCCGTCATACATGAGACGCAGAGATTCGCCAACATTGTACCTATGGCCATTACTCACAAAACCAGCAAAGATGTTACCTTTCACGGCTACTTCATCAAAAAGGTGTGATATTTGTGACTGTGATGACCAAAAATACCATAAAATTTCATACTTTCATACAAAATGAATGTCCCTAGGATACAGTAGTAATTCCTCTCCTCACTTCTGTGCTGTATGACGAGAATGAATGGGAAACTCCGCACGTTTTTAACCCATCACATTTCCTGGACAAAGGTGGTAAATTCATCAAGAGAGACGCTTTTCTGCCCTTTTCCACAGGTTAATAACAAAGACATTATTTTTGGTGACAAATTTCAGCCCTAATAAATAAAATGAACTGGAACTGTTTTGCAGGTCGCAGGGCGTGTTTGGGAGAGGGATTGGCTAAAATGGAGTTGTTCCTGATCTTCACCTCCCTTCTCCAGCGCTTTCGCTTCAGCCCTGCACCTGGCGTTAGAGAGGAGGATTTACTGTTGACCCCATCTGTGGGTTTTACTCTCACCCCATCACCCCACGAGCTGTGTGCGACTATTCGCTGATAACACCACAACACTACAAACAAGATCAGTATACTACAGCGTGGCTCAGCTATAACTTTGCTTGTTTAATCTTTAACTTGAAATGTCAGTTCATTTTAATCAAACAAACATTGATTTATTGACTATCTTACATTATGAAATATGTTATGTTATGTGTGGAGTTTGCATGTTCCTCCCTGTGTCTGGATGGGTTTCCTCCGGGTGCTCCGGTTTCCCCCATCAACCCAAAACATGCAGCACCTCTATGAACTAACATCAAGGACCATGTTGTCCACCCTCCTGTGGGCTCACCACCTGCAGAGGGGTTCATGGGGGGGGGTCAGGTGCTATGAGTATTGGGCAGCAAGCCCTGTGGCTAAGGACACACCGGCCCTGATTTAAGCCCTGTGACTAAGGACACACCGGCCCTGATTTAAGCCCTGTGGCTAAGGACACACCGGCCCTGATTTAAGCCCTGTGGCTAAGGACACACCGGCCCTGATTTAAGCCCTGTGGCTAAGGACACACCGGCCCTGATTTAAGCCCTGTGACTAAGGACACACCGGCCCTGATTTAAGCCCTGTGGCTAAGGACACACCGGCCCTGATTTAAGCCCTGTGGCTAAGGACACACCGGCCCTGATTTAAGCCCTGTGGCTAAGGACACACCGGCCCTGATTTAAGCCCTGTGGCTAAGGACACACCGGCCCTGTCAACAGGCTGCGGGCTCATGAAACACGGCTAGTTCCCAGAGCAGAGATCACAGAGGTCACAAACCTTATCTGACCCAACCTAGAAAAATCACTAGTCACTAATTTCCCCTTGTTTCAACCCAATGCTATGCTCTTATTTCATTTCAATTGACCCATTTTTAAAAATGACCACATATTATATAGTTTCCCCTCTTTTTAAAATCATTTTTTATTCATTCATTTTATTCATTTTTTTGGGGTCTAAACTGTTGTATATGTGGGAGAAACAATGGGGTTGCTGTTATTTTTAATCATTGTCATTTTTCTGTTGCATCTCCAATGTATGAAAAGTGCTTTACAAATAAAGTTTGACTGATTGATACAATAACCATCCAGAGCATATATACCACCAAAAGATACACAGACAGGAGTTTAGTTCCCAAACAGCGTCAAGAACAAGTCAGACACAACGCTGAGTAATCAGAAGTCAAAATAAAATAACATATGGAAACAAGTTGAATTCAATACAGATGGAAAGACATAATTACAGGAGATATATTAGGACTAAGTGGTCTATTGTGTTTTAAAGGGCCTCGAGCGAACCCTCAGTTGTGATTATAAATCATGAGGTTAACCCAGGTTTTGAAGGAAACACACTCAAATGATGAAAACACCCCAAATGACAACCTGTGTGTAACCAAATGATCTCTAAAAAATGCACACACACCTCCACCCTTTTTGTTTACCCGTGTTTCAAATTCAAAATTGAAGTTGGGGGGAGTTGATTCCACTAGCACTGCATTACCAAAGTTTTTGTCAAGCCACGTTTCAGTTAAAAACATAAAGTCAAGATTAAAAGAAGAAAAAAAATCGTTAATTAAAAATGATTTGTTACATAAAGGTCTGACATTGAGCACAGCATGTTTCAGATTAGTTTCAGTAGGACTGGATGTTATCTTCTTACAGGGAATGTGAACTAAATTTCTCTGATTAGACAGTCTAGCTGTCCTTCTATTGATCCGTCTACGTGGTGTAACTGAAGATATAGCTCCATCGCAGGGCTCCAGCCTGATATTACCTTTACCAGGACTCTATGTCCTGGGACAGCAAACACCCTGTGCATCCGAGCTCTTGGTGATAACAGCTCTGGGAGGAGGCGGGGGAGGGTGAGCGGGGGGAGTTTGTGTGAGGGACCAGGTGAGGGCCGAGGAGGTGGAGCAGGGAAGAGTTTGTGTGAGGGACCAAGTGAGGAGCGAGGAGGTGGAGCAGGGGAGAGTTTGTGTGAGGGACCAGGTGAGGGCCAAGGAGGTGGAGCAGGGGGGAGTTTGTGTGAGGGACCAGGTGAGGGCCGAGGAGGTGGAGCAGGGGAGGGTTTGTGTGAGGGACCAGGTGAGGGCCGAGGAGGTGGAGCAGGGGAGAGTTTGGGTTTGGGTGAAAGGTTAGAGGGGATCGCTGGGGCAGCCTTTGTTGGTGAAATGGGCACAGTTTTGTATGGTGAAAAGTTCAACAAACTTGATGTCACTGACCGTGCGTGTGGTGTGAGAGGAGTCATCTTGATTCCCGATCTGATGATACTTTCTAGATGGTTGGGAAGGGCCATGGGTGAAGGTGGAGAGGAGAAGGAGAGTGAAGAGTCCATTGATGGAGTAGATGTAGCAAACGGGTTGGTCTGTGGGCAGGGGAGGTGATTGGCGTGCTGCTGGCTCATTCTCTGGGGCAGGAGGAGGTGGCCTTCTCCGGCCTTCCTATATCAAGAACTATTTTAATTATAATTGTCAGTTCCACCATTATCGAACTCGACAGGCTGTTAATCTGCACTTACCTTTATACAAGAGAAGCCGCGAGCAGTTTTCTATCCGGTTTCATGGATCCAAATCATGGAATTCCCATATAGATCTTTTAGAAAGTGCTATTTCGTTATCGTCGTACAAAGTCAAATTAAAAAATAAGCTGAGGGCTCAATATTTGCTCAGATAAATTTAAATATATATATACATATATCTCTATCAAAAATCATTAATGTAAACACATAAAAGTGTAACATATAAACATAAAAACAAGTATTAAGTTAAATAGTTTCTATGACCGTAATTTTGTTTAATATTTTTGAGGGAGTGGTGTCTTCAAAAGCCTTTTTGGCTTCTACAACTCCCTGCACATCTGTTTTTTTTTTCTTTCATATTGTAATTGTATATGTTTTTATATATTTCTTTTAATGTTAATTTTAAATATGTGCGAAAATAAATAAATAAATAAAAATAAATAAATAAATAGTGCTGACTTGTTCTCTGGAGCAGGGGAGGTGGTACTGTGGCCATACCGGCTCGTCAAAGCCTGATCCCGTCAGATCTCAGAAGCTAAGCAGGGCCGGGCCTGGTTAGTACTTGGATGGGAGACCACAAGGAATTCCAGGTGCCACAGTGGGGCGCCAGTGGGAAAAACTGTCGTTGTGTCCTTAGGCAAGGCACATCACCCACATTGCCTAGTATGAAAGTGGTGTGTGCGTGAATGGTGGTGGTGGTCGGAGGGGCCGATGGCGCAGATTGGCAGCCTCGCTTCCGTCAGTCTGCCCCAGGGCAGCTGTGGCTACAATAGTAGTTTACCACCACCGGGTCTGGAGTGAATGAATAATGCTCTGTAAAGCGTCTTTGAGTGTCCAGAAAAGCGCTATATAAAACTGATGCATTATTACTGCTGACTTGTTCTCTGGGGTAGAGGGAGGTAGTACTGCTGACTTGTTCTCTGGAGCAGGGGAGGTGGTACTGCTGACTTGTTCTCTGGGGGCGTGGCGCGATGAATTTGTTCTCTCTAAACCAACGATTACTGTGTTACAGATGATTTCACAACATTCCATAGGCCAGTAATGTGTTTATCAATTTAATTTGTCAACTGGACAAAAGTTTATTATGTTCAAATACGTTTCACGGCTCATCCAAGCTGGTTCTTCAATATCAATTTTAACTGCCCCCATCTGTATTAAATAACAGTGACATATACAAAGTTGGATGTCATCTGCTGTCAAACCCAGCAATACTACACTAGACTATACTATTAATATAATATTTAAAATGGTTAAATCAAATCAATTACTAAATCATTTCTGGTGAGTAACAATACAGAAAACCTTTACTTTTTTTGTAACTACTAATATATAATAGAAACAATGGTTATTTGGAGTCCTAACATGTCATGGTACAAATGTGTTTAAATCGCTGGAAGTCGAGTAGTGAAGAATTATTATTTACAATCTTACTTGACACGTTTGTTTTAGCAATTGTTTATTTTTTTTTAGACAACAGTGCCCTCTGTGGGTGCGTTTGGGAATGTTTGAAAATTGTAGAGAAGATAGCACCAGTGAACTGCTTAAGTTTATTATTCTTATATATATATATATACAGATTCAGCAACAACAACAACAGCAGCAGCAGCAACAGGTTTATCCCAAATACTCTTTTGAATGAACAATAAAATGACAAAAACACAAACTGCAATGAATAAAAGGCAGAATTAACTGAAATCGGAGCCAGACTCTATATTATGAATAGGATTTTTTTTAAACAAAATAACGGAAAAAACACCAGAATGTTAATACAAACATTTTGAAACTAAAATGACGAGGCTCACAGCAGCAGTAGGAGCCACATGAGAACTTCCTGTTTGGAACACGGCAGCTAAAGCGTTAGCTATGAGAATTTATACAGGCAGTCTATGGTGTGTCCTCATGTGTTTTTCAAGATGAAAACTATCAGCAAACAGTTTCTTACAAACTGAACAGCTGTATGGTTTCTCCCCTGTGTCCTCATATGTCTTTTAAGAGAAGAACTATCAGCAAACAGTTTCTTACAAACTGAACAGCTGTATGGTTTCTCCCCTGTGTGTCCTCATATGTCTTTTAAGAGAAGAACTATCAGCAAACAGTTTCTTACAAACTGCACAGCTGTATGGTTTCTGTCCTGTGTGTGTCCTCATATGTCTTTTAAGATGAGAACTATTAGCAAACAGTTTCTTACAAACTGAACAGCTGTATGGTTTCTCTCCTGTGTGTGTCCTCATATGTCCTTTAAGATGAGAACTATTAGCAAACAGTTTCTTACAAATTGAACAGCTATATGGTTTCTCCCCTGTGTGTGTCCTCATATGTGTTTTGAGATAACTTTTTAAAGCAAACAGTTTCTTACAAACTGAACAGCTGTATGGTTTCTCCCCTGTGTGTGTCCTCATATGTGTTTTGAGATCACTTTTTAAAGCAAACAGTTTCTTACAAACTGAACAGCTGTATGGTTTCTCCCCTGTGTGTGTCCTCATATGTCCTTTGATATAAGAACTATCAGCAAACAGTTTCTTACAAACTGAACAGCTGTATGGTTTCTCTCCTGTGTGTGTCCTCATATGTGATTTTAGATTAGATATATTGGCAAACAGTTTCTTACAAACTGAACAGCTGTATGGTTTCTCCCCTGTGTGTGTCCTCATATGTCCTTTGATATAAGAACTATCAGCAAACAGTTTCTTACAAACTGAACAGCTGTATGGTTTCTCCCCTGTGTGTGTCCTCATATGTGTTTTGAGATGACCTTTTAAGGCAAACAGTTTCTTACAAACTGAACAGCTGTATGGTTTCTCCCCTGTGTGTGTCCTCATATGTGTTTTGAGATCACGTTTTAAAGCAAACAGTTTCTTACAAACTGAACAGCTGTATGGTTTCTCTCTTGTGTGTGTCCTCATATGTGTTTTAAGATAAGAACTATCAGCAAACAGTTTCTTACAAACTGAACAGCTGTATGGTTTCTCTCCTGTGTGTGTCCTCATGTGTTTTTCAAGATGAAAACTATCAGCAAACAGTTTCTTACAAACTGAACAGCTGTATGGTTTCTCCCCTGTGTGTGTCCTCATGTGTTTTTCAAGATGAAAACTATCAGCAAACAGTTTCTTACAAACTGAACACCTGAATGGTTCCTTCCCTGTGTGACCTCTCCTATGTACTCGTAGTTGATATGTAGACGCAAATCTCACTTTTCGAACAGAACATTTGTGCTTCCTGCTCTCACCTCCTTCACCAGTTCCTGACATGTCTCCATTGTCCACATCATCTCCATCAGACTCTGTGTCCGTGTGTGAACTGAGTGGAGCTCTCCAGTCTTCAACATTGTCAGTGTCAGAAGAGTGCTCTGTGTCTCCTTCAGTCTCTGAGTGCACATGTATCTCTGCTCTGATGTCCTCTCCCTGTGTGTCTCTCTGCTCAGTTTGTCTTTGTTGAAGCAGTGAAGACTCTGTCTTCACACTCACAGTGCTTAAGTCTGGGACAGACCTGAAAAATATAAGACACATTTGTATATTTCAAACCCAATCTCAATAGTTGTAATATAAATGAATACGAATGAATGAATAACAAAATAAAACTTTGAAAGTGTCTGAGACTCACACTTGCAGTTCATCTTCGTCATGTTTGATGGTGTTTTCTTCTTTAATCTGTGTTGTCAGAGCAGGACTCTGAGAGGACACCTGGACACCTGCTGGAGACAAGAGAATACACACTTACACATACAGTCCCTGAAGTCTTGTCGCTTATCCATTTTGTAGAAACAAAAGCTCATAACCTGACTTTAAATTAATCGATTGGCTTTAGAAATGTTTCATATGAAAGCTAAAACCCTCCCAAATTATGCTCAATATACTAAAATAAATTTGCTTCACTGAAGAAAGATTGATCATTTAATGACAAGACTTTTGTCAGGGACTGTACACACACACAGAGCATGAACTCTGTGAACTTGTCTGTAGTCTTCTACTTTCAGGCCGATGTTGAGTCTTTTCTGTCTATTAAGTTGTAAATATGTTTGAGTGAATATCTGAAATGATTTGGAGTCATACAGGTTCTTCTGCCGTTATCGCCACGGCGCATGTTTCTAACGACCTGTTTTTCCACATTTTACACTTTTTAACAGTCATAGGCTAAATTAGGATCCATACTTAGACTTACCGGTTCTGTGGAGCTGGACTCTCGGGCTCAGGGCCCTCAGAGCGGAGTCCAGGAGCCGCTGGAGCCTCTGGTTCTCGTGTCTGGAGCGGCGCAGCTCCTCCTCAAAGTCCGATCTTGTGCCCTCAAACAGCGAATAAATGTCCTCCACATCCGCACTCAGTCCCTCCTCCACAAACGCTCGGGACATATTTGACAGATTTGTTTTGTCGGTGTTTTTCCAGTGTCCCGGTTCTGCTCCTCCGTTCCCGCCGGCGGTGCTTCAGTTAGCAAGCAGAAAGTTCGTGAAGATGCTAGGCGAAGTCAGCCACCCATGTATGTGTTCAAGTTGCTCCATAAATAAAAGACCTTTTGGGAAATTAAACCTGGCATTTCATGACATATAGCGCTAACAAAATGTTCACGTTAACTTAATTTTTTTTTTTTTTTTTTTTTTGTTTTTGATAATTTGACAGCTGAAAAATTGGATGCTCGAGGAGAAGAATCAAGGAGAAGGAAGCATGGATGTATAATAAGAACTTTTATTAAATTTATTATATTTTATTTAAGAGATTTTATTACAGTTCTATGGAAGGAAGCGAGGAAAGTGAAATGAGACGCCGCCAAAGAGAAAACAATTTCTATTCCATGCTTTTATTTTGAAAGCTTGTCTTTTATTGTGACTTCCGGCTCGTTCCGGATGTGCTCTGGTGCGTTTCCGTTCACTCCCTCGGTGCATTTTGGACAAAACGTGCCCAGCGCAATGGATTATGTTCCAGAGAATGACATTTACTGCACGATACTACACTAAAGACCCGTAACTCCATTTTGAAAGTGAGTAAAATCTGTTCTTTGTTCCGGTTTGTAATTATATCCTGTTAGCTGCTAGCGATACAACATTCTAATATGGTTAATAATAATAATAATAATAATAATAATAATAATAATTATTATTATTATTATTATTATTATTATTATTATTATTGTTATTATTATAGTTTAATAACTTCTATGGTAGCATTTAAAAGAAATCAGCCATAAGCCTAACCCATTTCATCATATTGTTTTTAGTTAAAATGCCTTTATGTGAACCCAATCTCTACAAAATTAAACACAGATCATATTTCAACATTTGTGGATTTTCTGTTCAGAGATGTCTTTCCAGTACAGTGAAAAGTGTAGGTTACATCTGAAGCTGCACCTTCAGCATTGTCCTCTGATGTCAAAAAGGAACAGTGTCCATTATTACAATTTTAATACCCAGTTCTATTCTGGCTGTATGACTGTGCTGTCAATATAAAAATTCATTTGTTTATGCATGCTGTAATGATAATCACTGTTTCAAGTGTGCTACATGGTCAGACCTGAGTAAATGCCAGGATTATAATCTGAATGCTTTGTGGGCTCTGTACCTTGGTAGTCGTCAGATAATCTGGAGTCCCTGGTTCGCCTGGAGGTAAGTGACTCTACAGTGGAGATAGTCTGTTTTCCTGTAGTGTTTAGAGCCTCCATTATGGATTTGTGGAGTAGTTTCGTCTCCCTTAGGACACCAGGAGAGTACAGCGTGTTTGTCTGAACATTTTAAGTAAATTTTTTATGTAACCATTTACTGATGCCTCATTGATCATCATGGGGAATTGGTCATAAAGTCTTAAATAAAATATCTTTTAGTAGCTATCAAAGGAATAAGGAATCAATAAGTAGATAAATTTATAGATAAGACTTAATTAACCATCAACTATTAATATTTCATTGAGAGGGCTGGGAAGTTTCACCATGCACCTTTAACTTCTGTCATAATTTATTTGAATCTGAATGAATGTCCATGTGTCTCTTGCTATTTCTGTAATTTAGACCTTTTAAGATTTTATTCCAAAATGATTAGCCGTATTAGTGATTTGTTTGTGGTTCCTACAACAACTTTGAACGCTTTCAATCCCCTAGATGCCCCTCCTTCACATGTAGTGTCCTTCTGTGCCTGCACCAGCCCCTCGTAGTCACTTCTGAGTAGATTTGTCACCACCAGTGGATAGAGTAGCTAAAACTGTGCTCAAATAAAGTAATGTTACTTCAAAATAATATTACGCAAGAAGAAGAAGAAGAAGTAGTGTTCCAAGAAACTGCTCAAGTAAGAGTAAAAAAGGATATGGGAAAAGTACAACTTAAGTCAGACACGCACTTCTCAACTCTCAGAAACCAGCGCAGAGTTTTGCCATCACGGTAATTCTAACAACGACTAGCATGCAAATTCACACTTCTTGATTACCAGACTTATAAAATGCTTTATAATTTGATTCAGATAGTTTGCAGCAGGCATATTCTGACATCACAAGCTGCGTTTACAATACATCTGTACTGGGGTAAGACACGTTTTTCTCAGATACAGAGGGAAATATTGGAGTACAGGGCGTTTAAAATGAGTTTCACTATTATTGTTTACGTGACACTTTAAAATAGACCCACCTCTGAGCTCACGCAGCTGTAAGGCAGAGGGCTCAAGTCTGGAGAAGCGCCACGCCTCACTGGGCTCTTTATGA
Organism: Odontamblyopus rebecca; assembly: GCA_030686955.1. NCBI lineage: Eukaryota > Metazoa > Chordata > Actinopteri > Gobiiformes > Gobiidae > Odontamblyopus > Odontamblyopus rebecca. The sequence continues at coordinate 33,048,463 of CM060666.1, forward strand.
CATGGGAGACATGGAGGTAGTAGACACTCCACCAGAAGTTACCTGGTGTCCCTTTACACACACATTTGTGATGTGTCTACAGATCAGGTCCAACAGGAGCTCGACAGAGAAATCGGAAGTCGCCAAATCTGTGTCGAAGATCGGAAAAACCTGCCCTACACTGATGCCGTCATACATGAGATGCAGAGGTTCGCCAACATTATACCTATGGCCATTACCCACAAAACCAGCAAAGATGTTACCTTTCACGGCTACTTCATCAAAAAGGTGTGATATTTGTGACTGTGATGACCAAAAACACCATAAAATTTCATACTTTCATACAAAATGAATGTCCCTAGGATACATTAGTAATTCCTCTCCTCACTTCTGTGCTGTATGACGAGAATGAATGGGAAACTCCGCACGTTTTTAACCCATCACATTTCCTGGACAAAGGTGGTAAATTCATCAAGAGAGACGCTTTTCTGCCCTTTTCCACAGGTTAATAACAAAGACATTATTTTTGGTGACAAATTTCAGCCCTAATAAATAAAATGAACTGGAACTGTTTTGCAGGTCGCAGGGCGTGTTTGGGAGAGGGACTGGCTAAAATGGAGTTGTTCCTGATCTTCACCTCCCTTCTCCAGCGCTTCCGCTTCAGCCCTGCACCTGGCGTTAGAGAGGAGGATTTACTGTTGACCCCATCTGTGGGTTTTACTCTCACCCCATCACCCCACGAGCTGTGTGCGACTATTCGCTGATAACACCACAACACTACAAACAAGATCAGTATACTACAGCGTGGCTCAGCTATAACTTTGCTTGTTTAATCTTTAACTTGAAATGTCAGTTCATTTTAATCAAACAAACATTGATTTATTGACTAGCTTACATTCTGAAATATGTTATGTTATGTGTGGAGTTTGCATGTTCCTCCCTGTGTCTGGATGGGTTTCCTCCGGGTGCTCCGGTTTCCCCCATCAACCCAAAACATGCAGCACCTCTATGAACTAACATCAAGGACCATGTTGTCCACCCTCCTGTGGGCTCACCACCTGCAGAGGGGTTCATAGGGGGGGTCAGGTGCTATGAGTATTCGGCAGCAAGCCCTGTGGCTAAGGACACACCGGCCCTGATTTAAGCCCTGTGGCTAAGGACACACCGGCCCTGATTTAAGCCCTGTGGCTAAGGACACACCGGCCCTGATTTAAGCCCTGTGGCTAAGGAAACACCGGCCCTGATTTAAGCCCTGTGGCTAAGGACACACCGGCCCTGATTTAAGCCCTGTGGCTAAGGACACACCGGCCCTGATTTAAGCCCTGTGGCTAAGGACACACCGGCCCTGATTTAAGCCCTGTGGCTAAGGACACACCGGCCCTGATTTAAGCCCTGTGGCTAAGGACACACCGGCCCTGTCAACAGGCTGCAGGCTCATGAAACACGGCTAGTTCCCAGAGCAGAGATCACAGAGGTCACAAACCTTATCTGACCCAACCTAGAAAAATCACTAGTCACTAATTTCCCCTTGTTTCAACCCAATGCTATGCTCTTATTTCATTTCAATTGACCCATTTTTAAAAATGACCACATATTATATAGTTTCCCCTCTTTTTAAAATCATTTTTTATTCATTCATTTTATTCATTTTTTTGGGGTCTAAACTGTTGTATATGTGGGAGAAACAATGGGGTTGCTGTTATTTTTAATCATTGTCATTTTTCTGTTGCATCTCCAATGTATGAAAAGTGCTTTACAAATAAAGTTTGACTGATTGATACAATAACCATCCAGAGCATATATACCACCAAAAGATACACAGACAGGAGTTTAGTTCCCAAACAGCGTCAAGAACAAGTCAGACACAACGCTGAGTAATCAGAAGTCAAAATAAAATAACATATGGAAACAAGTTGAATTCAATACAGATGGAAAGACATAATTACAGGAGATATATTATGACTAAGTGGTCTATTGTGTTTTAAAGGGCCTCGAGCGAACCCTCAGTTGTGATTATGAATCATGAGGTTAACCCAGGTTTTGGTAACTGTGATATCAGCCCCAGCTTCATGTTGACATTTCCTATTGATTGATTTACTCATTGAAAACAAATACATAACAAATATAGTCTATTATTTCAAGGCATCTTTGGCTAAGTTTAAAGATTTGATCTAACTGCTCATTGCATTTTTTAAAGAACTTTCTTCTTCCATTGGATCAGGTTTAGATAAATTAATTGGTTTGATTAACTTATTATCTTTATCTGTACTTTTTTTTTACCTTGTTCTATTGCAAATTCTCTAACTTTGTGTTTAAAAAATTCCCACTGGTTTAGAGAATATGTATATTTTGCAAGACATTTAAAGTTTTCTTTAAATACATTATCTTCTAAAAGTGCATTATTTAATTTTCATTATCCTCTAGCCGTACTTTCCCCACCTAAATTTTAACACAATTATTTCATGATCTGTTAACGAATCAGGCAACAGAGTTACATCAGTAATAAACTGTACATCTGTCTATCTTTGACTGCAAAATTTGACTAGCTTTGGACCAGGTAAAGGCTGTTGTCAGGGTTCATAAATCTCCAAACATCTGAAAGTGATAAATTATTACGAGAGTGAGAGGTGGGTTTAAAACTTTGTGGGGTTGATCCAGGTGGCCGTCTGTCCAGATCATCTAGAACATTGTTAAAATCTCCTCCAATAACAAGAACTGCATCAGTGTATTACTATTAGTTCAGTCCATTTTCAATTTCAGTTTAATACATTTTGTTTGGTCCAAGGACATTACATATAATAAAAATGACATTATGGACTTTCACTGTCAAAATAATCCATCTACCGTCAACTGAAAGATCAGTTTCTATTATATCACCATTGAATTTATTTTGTAGTATTGCCACATCTGCAAAGTGATTGGTTCAATGAGAAAAATAGATTGTAAATGGTCACATTTTTATAGGCAAGGCAAGTTTATTTGTATAGCACAATTTGTACACAAAGTAATTCAAAGTGCTTCACAGAATAAGAAATACATTAACATCACTATACAAACAAATCAAAACATAAATGATCATCATCAAATTTTAAAATAGAGATGGGACATTAAATTAGAGAGAATTAGAGAAAAGAGAAGAGTGCGGAATGATGTCATATGTGCAGCTAAACAGAACCGTTTTTAGCCTGGATTTAAACAGAGTCAAAGTCGAGTCTGTGTCACATGTTCAGACTATTCCAGGTTTTAGCTGCATGAGTCTGAAATGCTGACTCCCCAAGTTTAGTCCTGACTCTGGGCACCAGAGTCTGATTGTTTTAGCTCCATTTTGAAGGAAACATACTCAAATGATGAAAACACCCCAAATGACAACCTGTGTGTAACCAAATGATCTCTAAAAAATGCACACACACCTCCACCCTTTTTGTTTACCCGTGTTTCAGATTCAAAATTGAAGTTGGGGGGAGTTGATTCCACTAGCACTGCATTACCTAAGTTTTTGTCAAGCCACGTTTCAGTTAAAAACATAAAGTCAAGATTAAAAGAAGAAAAAAAATCGTTAATTAAAAGTGATTTGTTACATAAAGGTCTGACATTGAGCACAGCATGTTTCAGATTAGTTTCAGTAGGACTGGATATTATCTTCTTACAGGGAATGTGAACTAAATTTCTCTGATTAGACAGTCTAGCTGTCCTTCTATTGATCCGTCTACGTGGTGTAACTGAAGATATAGCTCCATCGCAGGGCTCCAGCCTGATATTACCTTTACCAGGACTCTATGTCCTGGGACAGCAAACACCCTGTGCATCCGAGCTCTTGGTGATAACAGCTCTGGGAGGAGGCGGGGGAGGGTGAGCGGGGGGAGTTTGTGTGAGGGTTAGGGTGCGGGCCGAGGAGGTGGAGCAGGAGGGAGTTTGTGTGAGGGACCAGGTGAGGGCCGAGGAGGTGGAGCAGGGGAGGGTTTGTGTGAGGGACCAGGTGAGGGCCGAGGAGGTGGAGCAGGGGGGAGTTTGTGTGAGGGACCAGGTGAGGGCCGAGGAGGTGGAGCAGGGGAGGGTTTGTGTGAGGGACCAGGTGAGGGCCGAGGAGGTGGAGCAGGGGAGGGTTTGTGTGAGGGACCAGGTGAGGGCCGAGGAGGTGGAGCAGGGGAGAGTTTGGGTTTGGGTGAAAGGTTAGAGGGGATCGCTGGGGCAGCCTTTGTTGGTGAAATGGGCACAGTTTTTTATGGTGAAAAGTTCAACAAACTTGATGTCACTGACCGTGCGTGTGGTGTGAGAGGAGTCATCTTGATTCCCGATCTGATGATACTTTCTAGATGGTTGGGAAGGGCCATGGGTGAAGGTGGAGAGGAGAAGGAGAGTGAAGAGTCCATTGATGGAGTAGATGTAGCAAACGGGTTGGTCTGTGGGCAGGGGAGGTGATTGGCGTGCTGCTGGCTCATTCTCTGGGGCAGGAGGAGGTGGCCTTCTCCGGCCTTCCTATATCAAGAACTATTTTAATTATAATTGTCAGTTCCACCATTATCGAACTCGACAGGCTGTTAATCTGCACTTACCTTTATACAAGAGAAGCCGCGAGCAGTTTTCTATCCGGTTTCATGGATCCAAATCATGGAATTCCCATATAGATCTTTTAGAAAGTGCTATTTCGTTATCGTCGTACAAAGTCAAATTAAAAAATAAGCTGAGGGCTCAATATTTGCTCAGATAAACTTAAATATATATATACATATATCTCTATCAAAAATCATTAATGTAAACACATAAAAGTGTAACATATAAACATAAAAACAAGTATTAAGTTAAATAGTTTCTATGACCGTAATTTTGTTTAATATTTTTGAGGGAGTGGTGTCTTCAAAAGCCTTTTTGGCTTCTACCACTCCCTGCACATCTGTCGTTCATAATAATTGTATTGTGTCTTGTCTATTTATTTATTTTTTATTTATTTTTTTTCATATTGTAATTGTATATGTTTTTATATATTTCTTTTAATGTTAATTTTAAATATGTGCGAAATAAATAAATAAATAAAAATAAATAAATAAATAGTGCTGACTTGTTCTCTGGAGCAGGGGGAGGTGGTACTGTGGCCATACCGGCTCGTCAAAGCCTGATCCCGTCAGATCTCAGAAGCTAAGCAGGGCCGGGCCTGGTTAGTACTTGGATGGGAGACCACAAGGAATTCCAGGTGCCACAGTGGGGCGCCAGTGGGAAAAACTGTCGTTGTGTCCTTAGGCAAGGCACATCACCCACATTGCCTAGTATGAAAGTGGTGTGTGCGTGAATGGTGGTGGTGGTCGGAGGGGCCGATGGCGCAGATTGGCAGCCTCGCTTCCGTCAGTCTGCCCCAGGGCAGCTGTGGCTACAATAGTAGTTTACCACCACCGGGTCTGGAGTGAATGAATAATGCTCTGTAAAGCGTCTTTGAGTGTCCTGAAAAGCGCTATATAAAACTGATGCATTATTACTGCTGACTTGTTCTCTGGGGCAGGGGGAGGTGGTACTGCTGACTTGTTCTCTGGGGGGGTGGCGCTATTAATTTGTTCTCTCTAAACCAACGATTACTGTGTTACAGATGATTTCACAACATTCCATAGGCCAGTAATGTGTTTATCAATTTAATTTGTCAACTGGACAAAAGTTTATTATGTTCAAATACGTTTCACGGCTCATCCAAGCTGGTTCTTCAATATCAATTTTAACTGCCCCCATCTGTATTAAATAACAGTGACATATACAAAGTTGGATGTCATCTGCTGTCAAACCCAGCAATACTACACTAGACTATACTATTAATATAATATTTAAAATGGTTAAATCAAATCAATTACTAAATCATTTCTGGTGAGTAACAATACAGAAAACCTTTACTTTTTTTGTAACTACTAATATATAATAGAAAAAATGGTTATTTGGAGTCCTAACATGTCATGGTACAAATGTGTTTAAATGGTACAAATGTGTTTAAGTCGAGTAGTGAAGAATTATTATTTACAATCTTACTTGACACGTTTGTTTTAGCAATTGTTTATTTTTTTTTTTAGACAACAGTGCCCTCTGTGGGTGCGTTTGGGAATGTTTGAAAATTGTAGAGAAGATAGCACCAGTGAACTGCTTAAGTTTATTATTCTTATATATATATATATATACAGATTCAGCAACAACAACAACAGCAGCAGCAGCAACAAGTTTATCCCAAATACTCTTTTGAATGAACAATAAAATGACAAAAACACAAACTGCAATGAATAAAAGGCAGAATTAACTGAAATCGGAGCCAGACTCTATATTATGAATAGGATTTTTTTTAAACAAAACAAAATAACGGAAAAAACACCAGAATGTTAATACAAACATTTTGAAACTAAAATGACGAGGCTCACAGCAGCAGTAGGAGCCACATGAGAACTTCCTGTTTGGAACACGGCAGCTAAAGCGTTAGCTATGAGAATTTATACAGGCAGTCTATGGTGTGTCCTCATGTGTTTTTCAAGATGAAAACTATCAGCAAACAGTTTCTTACAAACTGAACAGCTGTATGGTTTCTCCCCTGTGTGTGTCCTCATATGTGTTTTGAGATTACCTTTTACAGCAAACAGTTTCTTACAAACTGAACAGCTGTATGGTTTCTCCCCTGTGTGTGTCCTCACATGTGTTTTGAGATTACCTTTTACAGCAAACAGTTTCTTACAAACTGAACAGCTGTATGGTTTCTCTCCTGTGTGTGTCCTCATATGTGTTTTAAGATGAGAACTATTAGCAAACAGTTTCTTACAAACTGAACAGCTGTATGGTTTCTCTCCTGTGTGTGTCCTCATATGTGTTTTAAGATAAGAACTATCAGCAAAAAGTTTCTTACAAACTGAACAGCTGTATGGTTTCTCTCCTGTGTGTGTCCTCATATGTGTTTTGAGATTACCTTTTAAGGCAAACAGTTTCTTACAAACTGAACAGCTGTATGGTTTCTCTCCTGTGTGTGTCCTCATATGTGTTTTGAGATTATCTTTTACAGCAAACAGTTTCTTACAAACTGAACAGCTGTATGGTTTCTCTCCTGTGTGTGTCCTCATATGTTTTTTGAGATCACTTTTTAAGGCAAACAGTGTCTTACAAACTGAACAGCTGTATGGTTTCTCTCCTGTGTGTGTCCTCATATGTTTTTTGAGATCACTTTTTAAAGCAAACAGTTTCTTACAAACTGAACAGCTGTATGGTTTCTCTCCTGTGTGTGTCCTCATATGTCTTTTGAGATTACTTTTTAAGGCAAACAGTGTCTTACAAACTGAACAGCTGTATGGTTTCTCTCCTGTGTGTGTCCTCATATGTGTTTTAAGATGAGAACTATTAGCAAACAGTTTCTTACAAACTGAACAGCTGTATGGTTTCTCTCCTGTGTGTGTCCTCATATGTGTTTTGAGATAATCTTTTACAGCAAACAGTTTCTTACAAACTGAACAGCTGTATGGTTTCTCCCCTGTGTGTGTCCTCATATGTCTTTTAAGATGAGAACTATAAGCAAACAGTTTCTTACAAACTGAACAGCTGTATGGTTTCTCCCCTGTGTGACCTCTCCTGTGTACTCGTAGTTGATATGTAGACACAAATCTCTCTTTTCCAACAGAACATTTGTGCTTCCTGCTCTCACCTCCTTCACCAGTTCCTGACATGTCTCCATTGTCCACATCATCTCCATCAGACTCTGTGTCCGTGTGTGAACTGAGTGGAGCTCTCCAGTCTTCAACATTGTCAGTGTCAGAAGAGTGCTCTGTGTCTCCTTCAGTCTCTGAGTGCACATGTATCTCTGCTCTGATGTCCTCTCCCTGTGTGTCTCTCTGCTCAGTTTGTCTTTGTTGAAGCAGTGAAGACTCTGTCTTCACACTCACAGTGCTAAAGTCTGGGACAGACCTGAAAAATATAAGACACATTTGTATATTTCAAACCCAATCTCAATAGTTGTAATAGAAATGAATACGAATGAATGAATAACAAAATAAAACTTTGAAAGTGTCTGAGACTCACACTTGCAGTTCATCTTCGTCATGTTTGATGGTGTTTTCTTCTTTAATCTGTGTTGTCAGAGCAGGACTCTGAGAGGACACCTGGACACCTGCTGGAGACAAGAGAATACACACTTACACATACAGTCCCTGAAGTCTTGTCGCTTATCCATTTTGTAGAAACAAAAGCTCATAACCTGACTTTAAATTAATCGATTGGCTTTAGAAATGTTTCATATGAAAGCTAAAACCCTCCCAAATTATGCTCAATATACTAAAATAAATTTGCTTCACTGAAGAAAGATTGATCATTTAATGACAAGACTTTTGTCAGGGACTGTACACACACACAGTGCATGAACTCTGTGAACTTGTCTGTAGTCTTCTACTTTCACGCCGATGTTGAGTCTTTTCTGTCTATTAAGTTGTAAATATGTTTGAGTGAATATCTGAAATGATTTGGAGTCATACAGGTTCTTCTGCCGTTATCGCCACGGCGCATGTTTCTAACGACCTGTTTTTCCACATTTTACACTTTTTAACAGTCATAGGCTAAATTAGGATCCATACTTAGACTTACCGGCTCTGTGGAGCTGGACTCTCGGGCTCAGGGCCTTCAGAGCGGAGTCCAGGAGCCGCTGGAGCCTCTGGTTCTCGTGTCTGGAGCGGCGCAGCTCCTCCTCAAAGTCCGATCTTGTGCCCTCAAACAGCGCATAAATGTCCTCCACATCCGCACTCAGTCCCTCCTCCACAAACGCTCGGGACATATTTGACAGATTTGTTTTGTCGGTGTTTTTCCAGTGTCCCGGTTCTGCTCCTCCGTTCCCGCCGGCGGTGCTTCAGTTAGCAAGCAGAAAGTTCGTGAAGATGCTAGGCGAAGTCAGCCACCCATGTATGTGTTCAAGTTGCTCCATAAATAAAAGACCTTTTGGGAATTAAACCTGGCATTTCATGACATATAGCGCTAACAAAATGTTCACGTTACCTTAATTATTATTATTATTATTTTTTTGATAATTTGACAGCTGAAAAATGGATGCTCGAGGAGAAGAATCAAGGAGAAGGAAGCATGGATGTATAATAAGAACTTTTATTAAATTTATTATATTTTATTTAAGAGATTTTATTACAGTTCTATGGAAGGAAGCGAGGAAAGTGAAATGAGACGCCGCCAAAGAGAAAAAATTTCTATTCCATGCTTTTATTGTGAAAGCTTGTCTTTTATTGTGACTTCCGGCTCGTTCCGGATGTGCTCTGGTGCGTTTCCGTTCACTCCCTCGGTGCATTTTGGACAAAACGTGCCCAGCGCAATGGATTATGTTCCAGAGAATGACATTTACTGCACGATACTACACTAAAGACCCGTAACTCCATTTTGAAAGTGAGTAAAATCTGTTCTTTGTTCCGGTTTGTAATTATAGCCTGTTAACTGCTAGCGATACAACATTCTAATATGGTTCAGACGAATACAAATTGATAATAACAAAACAAAGAAAACAAAAAAAAAACTATTGTGTAAATCAGTTCTGAAAAATGCGATGAAGAAGAGAAGAGATTTTAAAATAACGTTTATCTCCACAGGACTCCAAGCTGCCTCTGTCCATGCGCTCCAACCTCCTGGACCTGTTCAACCAGATCGAGAGGGAGTTTGAGAACCTTTACATCGAGAACATTGAACGTAGGCTCATCCTCGTCCTACAGCGCAAATGTGCCTCATGTGGATGTAACATCTGTGCTCTGTATCCTCAGTGCGCAGAGAGATCGAGACTCTGAACGACCGCCTCACTGCAGACGGACAAACCATAGAGGGATCAGACTTGACCAAAGGAGCTCTCAAAACTAAAGGTACCATCTCAAATGGAAGTCTTCATAATAAACTAATAAAATGTGATTGGGAAACTCCTGCGTACAGTTGGAGAATAGATATTTTCTTATTACTATACCACCTTTATGCGTTATTATGATGAGTTCTGATGGGCGTGATTCATTAAAATACTAAATTTGGACTAAACTATGACTTAGTCAAAGAGACAGAAGTTGAAAGATTTGGATTATTAAATTTCATAAACACATCTATGGCCAAGTTACTTAAATGTCGGTGGTGTTTTGGTTCTCCAGACAATTATCCATCAGAAAGCAGAATGAGCCACATTTGTCTCTCATTTGGGTTGCCAGATTCAATGCTGAACCTAAAATAACTCTTAACCAGTGCTAGTGCAGCTTCTGCAGCTCACTGAATGAATTCTGGCGGCCCTCTGCTTGTCCATATACTGAGAACTTGTATGTGTCCAGTAAGGATGCAATGATATTATAACATATATAAATATATATAATATCGAATAATTCAGTACTAGTCTCACAATTCGATACACGTGTCGATACGCACGTGTCCCTCCGTGCCGCTGAGTTGTCATATATTTGGGTCTGAAAGGAAAACAGTTATTGCAGCGTTCTTCTCAGATGCAACAGAAAATGGCTCCACAGCTGAAATATTCTAACAGAGGTGGATTTTTTTCTTTCAGATACTTTTTTATTTTATGTTGATAGACCCAGGAATGACAAAGATATGAACTTTTAAATACTTTAGAATCGCTTTTGGCTTCACATCGGCTTTAATCAAATGCGCTCGTATAACTCGCGATAATACCCGATAATTTTCTCAGACTCTGTCTCATAAGTTTTCCTTAGAGAACAGTTTGTTGAGACATTTCTATGTGATATAATACAGTTTTAGTGTCCAGAAAGAGGACGGAGGGGCACAGACTGTAGCAGGGCAGTGTGGGAGGAGCTACTGTCGCAGAGCAGCACTGACACAGGCATGTGAGAGGACTCAGGAGGAAAAGAAATCATCAAATCATCATCAAAGAAAGAAAAGTTTGATAGTTTAGCTCCACTACAGTCTATATTAAGAGAAAGCTCTGTTCTTATTTTCACTGAATAAAAATGTTGAGCTGTGAATCATTGAACCAAATGAACTAAAACACTTCACATATAAACTCCAGCTGTACAGTAATTGTACTATAATGTACTGTATGTAATGTTTCATTAAGATCATAGTGTTATTATGTTATTATTATACTCAGTTTTTTTATTATATTATACTCTTTTTTTTTTTTTTTTAATTGCGTCTTAAAGCGTTTTGAAATCAAATCGATATTGTAACCCGTGTAATAGATACGTATTGAATCGTGAGAAAACCATATCGTTGCATCCCTAGTGTCCAGACCAGAACACTACATCTAATATTTGGTTTTTAAAATAGCTTTATGTGTCAAAGCACACATCTAACTTTAGCTTCATCAGGACATAAATAGAGCATGCTAAGATCCTTTCTCTCTTTCCAGCCAGTCACAGCACAAGTCAGCTCTCCCAAAAACTCAAGACGACGTACAAAGCCTCCACCAGCAAGGTACAAGTGTTTGTGTGTGTGCTAGTGCCTGTGGGTGCAGTACTGCCTCTCTGCCTGTGTGTGGGGCTATTCCATGTTTGTGCTCTTCTCTTCACCTTCACCTGTCTCTCGCCACTCCACGCTCCAGCCGCGCTCACACTCGTGCCAGGCGCGTGTCACCGGAGCCCCATACTTCAGCGTGAGCAGCTGGGAGCTGTGGGGCACCGACTCTTGGGTAATCTGACTGACCTGTGCCCTTTCTGTGCCACTATGCATGAGCAGGGCAGCCAGGGGGAGGAGTCTGCCGCCTCCCCTCGAGAACTCCTCATCCACATGTATGAGCGCCCCCTGTCATGCGTGAGATAAACTACTACCTGCGATCGCGCTCTGTTCAGCTGGGGCATTCAAAGACCTTTTACTTCTGTTAAAGTCTATTAAAGTGTCATAGTTTTACATCAGTTAAGTGACAGTTTGCAGAAAAAAGTAATAAAATACAAGAAGAAGCGTTGAGTTAAAACACAATCTCCTCTAACTATGTCATCAGCACATGCCTTCCAAAATAAGGAGACAATTTACGCACCCTGAAGGCATTTTTTTTTACATTTTTGACAGTAATTTAGCAAATTAAGGTGTGTTAATCTAATCGTGACTATTGCATATATTGTGATTTTGCCCTTGTCAACATAAGAGGTGGCGTTATCTTTACCTTACGTCACATGTGCTGCCTGTTTCCAACCAGAAAGTAGGATCATATACAAAAAATGTAGGTAATGTATTTAAAAAGTCAGGGTTCCCACAGTGTCTTAAAAGCATTGAATTTATGAATTTTGAAATAATACCTTAAATATACTTGCAAAGTCTTACATTTTTATATCTGGGTCTTAAAATTTGCGCAGTACGTAACTTCTCCGTATCACATTTCTCTTCAAAAGTTTAATTTGTCAAACAGCATTATTTGGCTAAATAACGTCGCCTAAATACAGAGTAACAGAACCAATAATTGAGAACGTGTTACAAGCTAAACAAAAACGTGTAAAATCAAAGAAAATCTCAGCAGAACATGAAGTTTGATTAAGACTGTTGTTTTTTTACACTGGTTTTACGTTACCGAGCGACAAATCTTATGCTGGAGTTATGGGGAAGAGACTTTCTGCTCCCCATATTCCTTTGTTTGGGAAATAAGTGAACACAAATTCAATAATTTTGTTTTTCTTCACCGGTAGGTCTATGAAATAGGTATTACGTTTTGTATAAATTATGGTTGGGCGCTAATATGGTAATACGGTATTCCATGATATCAAAAAGTAACGACGGTATCAGTTTCATTACTGTCATGAAAAAAATTTGCATACAGACCTAAAACCACAGTGTGGACTTTCTCCCCTCCGCTCTCTCCTCTTCAAACGTCGTTACGTAAGGTTTGCGATGGAGACGTTTTACTGAACGCCATCAAGAGGACACGCGCTGAAGAGGAGAAAGTTCCCGCTTCAGGTCAAAGTCAGACTTTACCCACCGTCTGCGTCGACCACCGCACACCTCCAAAACTTTCTAACTATGTGTCAAAACCACGCAGACAATAAGGGCTGTGACTGGTCCTCTCCACCGCTCTACATTTCCACTGCTCCGCTCATTATAGACTTTGAGTAGTAATGTGTTTAATGCAGCTTTGCACACATTTGTTTACATTTTACAGAAACAAAACTTCAAACCGCATGGCTCATTTACATACAGTATAAGTGCTGATAAAAACAGCTTGTGCACTGATGCGATCGAACGTGCTGCAAAGTTTGGTTTGATCAGAACTTGTGCCTCATCTTCAAATATAAAGCTGCGACTCTGTATGGTTCAGTTGCAGCTACAAAATAATTCTTAATTAGTCACAGTAATACTGTACACCCCGGGAAAATGCTGAGACGGTTTAAAAGTTCAAAATTTGGATACCGCCCAACCCTAATATAAATATAAACTTGAAGAAACCTGTAGGAACCCTGGAAAAATGTATCACTGATTAGCGGACTACTAAAATAATGGTTAGTTGCAGCCAAGTTGAGCATTTCAAATTGTGATCTCCAGCCCCAGATGTAGCTCTCTGAATCTGCACAGACGGAAACGTTTGGGAGCAAATGTAAACGTAGACGGTTGATTCGGGGGTTGGTTCTGTGGTGGTCTCTGGATGCCCGCTCTGAAACAGTGTCTTATCTCACTAACCTCCTCTTCAGTTGCACCTCCTTGGTTTCGCTCTGCTCACGGGTACACTGCGGGCCGTCGCCTTGTGTCCTGCTTAACCATTCTCCCTGGACAGTTGGGACGCTGTGTGAAACGACTTAAGTTTGCACGAAAAGCCTTGAAAAGCCCCGTCTGTGCGCACTGATGACCGTCAGTGAACGATCAAAGGCCACATTTCTATAGCGCAATTATAAACAGTTACGCTGCCACAAAGTGAGGACAGTTTAATGCTAAAAGATACAAACACAAATCATAGTAAAATGTGTTACAGAACTGTCTAGCACAAGTGCATTTGACAGATTAATATATTTTTGTAATTATGGCTTAATTATGTGGTGGAAAAACAGTAGAAAATAAAAGGTTATAAAACACAGGACGGCAGTATGTTTGAAAATGAAAACACGACGTATGCTACTGACTGTCATAAATCCAAAATATGAGGACCGTTCATGCACATGGAAGGATTTATTCTGGCAGTTTAAACATTGATTTCATAAACTTGCGTCACAAACCAGGAAGACATTTGAAAACATGCGATGAAACTTTCGTTCTCTGCTCTGTTCACGGTCGTAAATCTGACAAAACTGAGGAAAAATGAGAAAATGTCTCAGTTTTCTTCTCCTACATGTCATTGTAGCGTTCTGTTATGTTCGGCGAATCCACAGTTCCAACTAGGGACGGGCATTTGATTAAATTGTCTTAATCGATCATCAGGAAAATTAACAATTGATTTTTGATTAATCATGAACATTTTATATTAAAATTATCATCACTATTATTACTATTACTAATCTGCATGAATAAACTCAACTTTACAACATATAAACCGTCACCACTACAGAGCCACATCAGCCCGTGTGACATTAGAATGTGTTTAATGCAGCTTTGGCACATTTGTTTACGTCTTACAGAAATGAAACTTAAAACCACACGGCTCATTTGCATAAACAGTAAGTGAAAAAAAGCAGCTCTTTCCTTGTGCTGATGCTTCAGCTTCTGATTGGCTAAAGAACACGACTCAGTGGAATATGAGTGTTCTCTCTGTGACAGAGGATGTGATGAGGCTGGTGAGTCTGTTCTGTGCGTATGTCGCGTTGGAGATACTGGGTAAACATGCGATAAAAAACCCTGATCATACCTGGGACACTTATGAGCAGGTAAACGCACTCTGAGTGATATAGTGATCTCCAAGGAGCCAGAGCCGAGACTGTGGGGCCGCAGCTCCAGTGTTTGTGCTGTGAGACGCAGCCTCGACTCCTCACCCTATGTTACGCACAGCAACCTACATTCGGTTTGTCGATTAAAATGAACGTGATCGACGAACTTCTGAATGATCAATTATCGATTAATCGACTAATCGTGCCCATCCTTAATCCCAACCGCACCTCAGTTTTCCTCATTTCCCCACTGACGCACGACTCAGCGCACTGGGTACATGCGATTAGAAGAGATGAGGATGATTCCAAACAGCACATACGTCTGCAGTCTTCATTTTACCAACGATCACATTTACTTCAGTGGGTTTGATCACAGTGTCGGGAACTACACCGGAAGTCGTCATCGCATGTTTCCAAACGTCTTTCTGGTTTGTGACGTAAGCGTGAATAGAGTTTTGGTCCTTATTAACAGTATGGTGTGTGACATTTGCTACTTGTGTCCAACCAGGACGTAAAACTCTAAACTTCACCACATTTCACTACAAAAGAGTAGATCTAAGTGAATCTGCTGATGTTGACTATACTTTAAACTGTCATTTGCACTTTAAAAGCCAGTGTAAAAAAGTCTTTATCAGCTCTTCTGCGCAGTGTTCCCAGTTTGTTTTACACAGTGTCCCAGTGTTCGTCTGCCACGATGCTCTGTTAGTTTGGGCTTCGCAGTCCCCCGCTGCTTTAGCCTGGCAAGTTACCGCTGCATTTTCATCATGTCAATTTTCTCTTTGGCCCAAAGCTCAGCCTAAAGGAGGCCAAGTGTCATTGTGTAAAGCAACACCTACACTCCACTCATCAACCACGCAGTGCAGAGGTCCATCACACTCAAATCTAAGTGCGGGACTAGGGCTCGATATGATTAAAAGTTGCGATATTCAATACCAGGGATGGGACGAGATAAAATTTCAATGAGACGATATGATTTTGGGTCCACAAGAATGAGACAAGACCAGATTTTCCCATAATTCCTAATATCTGGGTCAGTGACATGACGGCTAAATTTTCTGTCTAAGTGCAATTTCCTCAGTTAATATGGTTCAAATTTCATAATAATTCACCACATTTCTGTCATACCTCTGACCTCCATGGAACCAAATCATTTTTTTCAGAAATCATGAGTTATTCTGCATGTTTTTTGTGTGATTAAAGTGTTAAAATGTCATGTGGTGCGACCGTGCATCATGTGGTGCAAAGTCGACTTGGGTGAATGGTTCTTTAGGAATTTTTCTTCATTTGATGCATTTTCCAGGGCAGTAGTTTGTTCATTAAACACAAGCAGGTGACTGTCATATTGAACAACAAAAGAAAATATCAATCTGCATTAAAAATCTAAAGAAACGCCAACAGTTTGTTTCTCTACACTTCATAATACTCAGAACTTAGATTAATATCCCAACCATGTTTTAAGGATATTCTCGGTCGCACCACATGACATTTTACACTCCATCCATCCATCCATCTTCTCCCGCTTAATCCAGCTGGGTCGCGGGGGCAGCGTGCTGCCCAATACTCATAGCACCTGACCCCCCTATGAACCCCTCTGCAGGTGGTGAGCTCACAGGAGGGTGGACAACATGGTCCTTGATGTTAGTTCATGACATTTTACACTAAAAATGCTTAATATAAATGTTAAACATAGATTTATGCTCCTGACACTGTAAATATTTGAAAAAAGTTTAATACAAACAAATATTGTTTATATTTTAAAATTTTCCTGTTGAAAATCCTTATACGTCATTGACCCATATACATTTCACGGTTCAGTTTACAATTTTGGCGTCACAGTTTTTTTATTTATTTATTTGATTTCATAGCTTTTTCCCATTCTAGTACTGCTTTTTGGAACTGTAAGAGATGTAGCTCACCAACATTTGACCCTTTTTGTCCAATCTAAATGTAAACGCTTAGGAAATAATCTCATGAGATCATTTTTCTTGTGGCAATTTTGTCTCTTGAGATCTTGTGGCATGAGATCTTGTCCCATCCCTATTCTGATAGAAAAGTTAAATTAAATTAAAACAAAAAAAGTGCATGCCTTCATTAATTAGTCCAAAAATGTGTCAAAACAAAAACACAGACTAAACCAAGAAAATTGTGAATAAAATCTGCCTTTCAGTGCATTTTATTTTCCAAAAACAGTAAATTTTTGTAAGATTGTTTTGAACTTTGCGTTTTATACTTCATTTTCTTGCAATATTGATTATTGTGTCAGCCAGTATTATATTGATATTTTACTAATATATTGTGCAGCCCGAATGGTGACTTTTAACTTCAGTAGGGCAACCACGTTTTTTATTAGCTGACTAATTATTATATTGGCACATTAGGTTTTACATGAACCACAGCAGAAGGGAGAGTTTTTGTGAGTTACTTTGAGATTTGGGAGTAAATTGTGAGTTTAATCTGCTTTTTTTGCAGATTAATACATGGTTACTAGTAATTTTTTGTATAAATATTTGTAGCTGCATGAATTCTTGTGATCAGGTGAGTGCATCTTGCGTTAAAGATTTATTTGCTTAAAAGCTTTTTTCAGCACCACACGTCGCCCCCTTTTGGTTGACTAATAATCGATGCAGAGGACACGTATTTAATCGATGAAGAACGACATTATGGACTGTAGCCTGAAAGGGCCTGTACCTGATTTAAGACCATGAATTAGAAACAAGTTTAGCCCCGTCCACTTGGTCCTTTCTGCCCATGGATCTATAATAAAAACCGGAAAAGACATTCCCTCTCTGTCCCATGGAGTGTGTAGGAGCCGTTCTTGTTTAGTTTGGGTTAGGGTTAATTTGGGTCACTGTTTACATTTGTAGGGCCAATGATTTTCCGCTTCAAAAATTGACATTTTCCGTTTCAGAAATTTTGAATTCTGTTTCATTTCCGTTTCCTTGTAACACATTTGATACAGATTACAGATTACATACCCCAAAATGTAGTTTGTAACGTAATCCATTAAATTACTTAAAGTGAGTAACGTAATCTGAATACTTTGGATTACTTGATATTGTCATGATTTTGAAATTTCCCCATTGTGGGACAAATAAAGGATATTTTATCTTATCTGATCTTATCTTATCTTATTTTTAAAACTACACGAATGTACCAATCACCTCCTGCAAATTCTTGTTTGGTTTTAGACCTGGTTTAGACCTGGTTTAGTCCTGGTTTAGACCTGGCACTACAGCACGCATTGCATTTTTGGGTGGAATCCTGTTTGTGAGGAATTCTGTTTTATGTTCCCAACATAAACTTTTTAAAATTTTTAAATCCTCAAAGCGCCTAAGAGTTAACTTTGTAAGACTCTGATTGGTCCAAATGTTACATTTGGAGAACATGCTGCTGGTTGTTCTTTTGGACCTATTTCTTGCAAGAAATAGACTCTTTGCTTCAACATTCATCAGTGTCGACAAAAGGAGTCTTTCCCCACAACATTAATATGTATTTTAGCTGCTCCCGTCTGTATTAAATCATATAGAAGGTTGTCATGTCGTCAGTACCTGCTCAAATGTGTATCTAGTTTCGATCCTAGTTTTAGTTTTAAAATCTGGTACAGGCCCATTAATGTTCAGTATGTAATGCACAAGTGCCCGGGTGTTTTCCTGTTTGCCTGTTGGATAAACTGATGAGTCTTGTGTTGTGTGGATGGGGTAAGTGTCTCTGTGCTCTTTCAGCTGCAGTTTGTTCCAAACGAGCCGGCACCAGCCCCGTGTGCATCGTGCCCATCTTCAACGTAAACACTACGCTCCACAAAATGCCCTCACACCTTACTCACATTTTGAAGTCGTACGCAAGGCCTCGGACTGTGAATAAAATACATATTTAATATATTTAGCATCTTTAATTGTGTTTTTCATAAAACCTTTGGTAGTCCATCCATCCATCCATCTTCTCCCGCTTAATCCGGCTGGGTCGCGGGGGCAGCGTGCTGCCCAATACTCATAGCACCTGACCCCCCCTATGAACCCCTCTGCAGGTGGTGAGCCCACAGCCTTTGGTAGTGTCAATTCAAAATGTGACTAAGATGAAGGAAGCCCCGTGTCTTTCTTACAGTATAACTTACTAACTGAGTGCGTGTGCTCTCCTACAGGGATAAGCCGCTCCTGTTTTATTTTAACCTCCTGAAATGTGCCAACCCGGCCGTCCTCCTCCGCCTGCAGTGCCCCACCACACAGGTACCACACGGCCACTGCGCTGAGTTTATTTTTTATTTTATTTTATTTTATTTTTATATATTTTATGTACAGACCCCTCTGGCTTTATTCAGGCCCTCAGAGGGACCTCTGTGCTGTGTGTTTCAGCCTGTGTCTCAGGTGCTGCGTGATGAGGACTGCCCCTCGGTGCTGGTGCCCAGTCGTCCAGGTCAGTTTCCCTCTACTCTCCTCTGCTACAGACATAATTCATCAACATAATAAACTAAACCCCGGCCTATGCCATTCTGGTCTTGTGTTTGATTTATCTGAGTGGGACAAACTGTTGTTTTGATTTTGTTGACCAAAATAAACATAACTCAATCTAAATTTCTGAGAACAGCAGATACAGAACAAGACACAATTTTTCAATAGAATTTAGCACAAGTCAGAGTCGGTGGAACTGATTTTCGCCCATATTTACTTCCTATTTGGACCGCGGCTGCCAGTGGACGAGCTGCATCCATTTACAGTCTACGTGCTACACTGATAATGCAGATGAAACTGTGTTCACGTGACAGTAAAAGTCAGACTGATCTCACCGGTGACGATGGTGATGTGTCGTGTGCAGGTACCACAGCGGCTCTCTGGCCTTCGGCTCTCTGGTCCTGTCTCTGGTGCAGCTGGTGCGCATCCTGCTGGAGTACCTGGAGACCAAGCTCAAAGGTCAGTCTTCTCTTCTCACGCTCCTGATCTCCAAATGGGGCTTTACAGTGTCCACCTGACTCCCATCGACACTGCCCCAGCTACTGAAGAACAGGTGTGTTACTGCTGTAGGCCTGAGTATCTTTGCGTCGACATTTCATGGTTTAGAACTAAAAATAATGTCTCTTTTCCAATGATGGACACTGTGCTTTTACAGTATTTCTAGCATACTGAGCACTGGACGCCATCTCCTGGCAGCAGAGGGAAGTACATTTGAAAAACTTGGCTGCAAAAAAACTAAATCTAATCAGGTTAAGATGACTTGAATTAAGAAAGTTTTACCCTGAACTGATTAAATTTCACTTGACAAGTAAAATGATCTGCCAGTGGAACAAGACTTTTTGTATTTAAAATGTGAAAATACATCTTGCTATGCTTAAAATAAGAAAAACAACTTTTTACACTTAAAATAGGAAACAAAATCAAATGTTGCTTGAATTAATAAAACACACTTATTCCACTGGCAGATCATTTTACTTGTCAAATTGAATTGACTCAAATAAAATCAAATGTTCTGAATTTAAGTCGTTTTAACTCACCTAGATTAGGGTTAGTCACTTTTTCCAATATGCTTAAAGAGTCATGTCGTCACTATGAAATGCTCCGATTTGGATTTAACAGCACAAAAGGCCTCCGGACCTGTTACGACACAAAACTGGTCATTTTAAAATGTGTGATGTTGCGTTAGTGGGGCTTAAAGGGAGCGGACTGAGGCAAGGATTCATCAAACAAGAATGAACATGATTAAAAGCTCAAAAAAGTCAGTTTTACATCATATTTGTTATTTGATGAAGAAATCTATGCAAAAGGGCGACTTTTCTGACCGTAGAGGCCGTGGATAAAGCTGCTCACGGTCGTTCATGAGCGCGGGACTTTGAGGAACGGGTCTGGAAATACTGTGGGATACATGCACTCACAATGTAATAGTAATGAAGAGTTACAAAGGCAGATAAAAATGATTTAGTGAAGGAATATGAAAACATAGAACATTATAGGACCCACTTTATGATGTAGACAAGTGGTCAGTTTGTTTGTTTGTAGATATTATTTCTCCACTGGACAATTTTTCCTCCCTAGTCCATTTGAGTACAAGTGGGTATAAGGATGTGAAATCAGGCTTTTATAGCTTCTGTTTTATTTAGGGCTGTCAACGTTAGCACGTTAACGCATGTGATTAATCACAAAAAATATCCTACTAATGTTTTTTAACGCAGATTAATCACACAGTTTATTTTGAGCGCTCCTCTATGGAAAGCACGTGACGGTGACCTGAAAGGCGGTGCAGGTTATTAGGTCAGTGATCAGGTCTGTCCACACGCGACTTTAGATAAAACTAAGGTAGTTTGCAGATATTACAGAGATGAACTCTTTCCACAGAAGCACAAGTTTAAAATTCCATCTTAAAGCAAAACACGGGTTTGATTCAGCGGCAGCAACGATGATACTTGTACCAACAACAAACTGAGCACGACACACAGTGTTGGCCGACTTCACCCACGGTAATGATGTCAACAAAACTACCAGCGATAGACAATGTCAATAATATAACTTTTTGATAATAAATTGCATTTTTGTCCAAATATTTTGGTCTTTTTTTTGAAGAATAATTAACTGCGATTAATCATGATTAATCAAAATTCTAAAGTGTGATTAATCTGATTTAAAATGTATCGTTTGACAGCACTAGTTTTAATATGTTTTGATCAGGGAGTGTATGAGGCTCTATCTTTGTGTAATGCAGTTTTGTTCAAACTCACCAGGTGGCGCTGTATGGGAAGAACTTCTGTACGTCTGCGCGTGACGCCTTCTTCCTCCTGATGAGGAACATGGTCAGGTAACAGCTTCTGCCCTGTGTGTGTTTGGAAATAACTGAATACATGTACTGAAAATCCAGTTTTCCAGTACAGTTCCTCTTTGATCTGACCACAGGGTGGCAGTAGTGGACCGACTCACAGACGTCCTGCTGTTCTTGGGCAAAGTGCTGATCGCTACAGCAGTCGGTACAATTTTGTACAAAGTTTTGCTTATTTAGTTACAACCTGTCACATGTGTAGGTATTTTATTTTACTGCATAATGATTACGCTTTTGAGCTTTTAAACCAAGTAATTATATAATCCACATAACAAGGGACATTATGACTTTCCTTGTCCCCTCTGTTAGTTTTTATTTATTTTTTTATTTAGAGACATTTCACACGGAAGTAGATTTTACACATTTTCTAAGTCATGTACATATTTGAAGTTGTGTAATGCAAAAAAGAGTAAGAGTTATTCAAATGTGTCTGCTGTGTGTGTTTCCAGGGGCAGTCGCGTTCTGCTTCTTCACCAAAAAACTGCCCGTGCTCCAGGAAGAGGTGCCACAGCTCAACTACTACTGGGTCCCCCTGCTGGTGAGCCCCGTAACTACACGTGTGAGTTTAGTGTGTGTGTGTTTCTGATGACGTCTCTGTTGTGTGCAGACGGTGGTGCTCGGGTCGTTCCTCATCGCTCATGGTTTCTTCAGTGTGTACGCCATGTGTGTGGACACGCTGTTCCTCTGCTTCTGTGAGTGCAGCAGTACACACACACATACACATACACACACATGCACACACAAACACACACACACACACACACATACACACACACCTACACACACACACACACATACACACACACAAACACACAAACACACATACACACACATACACACACACACACATACACTCACATACACACAAACACACACAGGCACATGCACACATACACACAAACACACAATCACACTTCCTACAGACTCAGAGAAATCACACTTCTGTGCTGTACCAGGGGCACTTCATGTCAGCTCAGTCGTTGTTCTCCTTTGTCATCAGAGGTATAATACTCCCTACAGCAGACGCTTATGTCATCAGAGGTATAATACTCCCTACAGCAGACGCTTATGTCATCAGAGGTATAATACTCCCTACAGCAGACGCTTATGTCATCAGAGGTATAATACTCCCTACAGCAGACGCTTATGTCATCAGAGGTATAATACTCCCTACAGCAGACGCTTATGTCATCAGAGGTGTAATACTCCCTACAGCAGACGCTTATGTCATCAGAGGTATAATACTCCCTACAGCAGACTGTTATGTCATCAGAGGTATAATACTCCCTACAGCAGACTCTTATGTCATCAGAGGTATAATACTCCCTACAGCAGACGCTTATGTCATCAGAGGTATAATACTCCCTACAGCAGACGCTTATGTCATCAGAGGTATAATACTCCCTACAGCAGACGCTTATGTCATCAGAGGTATAATACTCCCTACAGCAGACGCTTATGTCATCAGAGGTGTAATACTCCCTACAGCAGACTCTTATGTCATCAGAGGTATAATACTCCCTACAGCAGACGCTTATGTCATCAGAGGTATAAGACTCCCTACAGCAGACTCTTATGTCATCAGAGGTATAATACTCCCTACAGCAGACGCTTATGTCATCAGAGGTATAATACTCCCTACAGCAGACTCTTATGTCATCAGAGGTATAATACTCCCTACAGCAGACGCTTATGTCATCAGAGGTTTAATACTCCCTACAGCAGACGCTTATGTCATCAGAGGTATAATACTCCCTACAGCAGACTCTTATGTCATCAGAGGTATAATACTCCCTACAGCAGACGCTTATGTCATCAGAGGTATAATACTCCCTACAGCAGACGCTTATGTCATCAGAGGTATAATACTCCCTACAGCAGACGCTTATGTCATCAGAGGTGTAATACTCCCTACAGCAGACTCTTATGTCATCAGAGGTATAATACTCCCTACAGCAGACGCTTATGTCATCAGAGGTATAATACTCCCTACAGCAGACGCTTATGTCATCAGAGGTGTAATACTCCCTACAGCAGACGCTTATGTCATCAGAGGTATAATACTCCCTACAGCAGACGCTTATGTCATCAGAGGTATAATACTCCCTACAGCAGACGCTTATGTCATCAGAGGTTTAATACTCCCTACAGCAGACGCTTATGTCATCAGAGGTATAATACTCTCTACAGCAGACGCTTATGTCATCAGAGGTATAATACTCCCTACAGCAGACGCTTATGTCATCAGAGGTATAATACTCCCTACAGCAGACGCTTATGTCATCAGAGGAATAATACTCCCTACAGCCTACAGCAGACGCTTATGTCATCAGACTAGGCTGAGTGAGTGAGGTCATGTAGTTGGATGGACTGGGCCCAGGTACAGTCTGTGCCTGTAGGAATGTTCCACAGTGGGGCATTAAATGTATCTGCAGTTCATGTTGTTGTCTCATCTTTACTCTGACCAATCAGGTGACGACCTGGAGAGGAACGACGGGAGCCTGGAGAGGCCATACTTCATGTCTCCAGAGCTGCACAGGATTCTGGGAAAACCTCACTGACATTTGCACACAGTTCACTTCGGACTTTACAGTTTATATTCTTATTTGTATCTGTTCTTTTTTATGATCACGTACACCTGAATCCTGTTTTTCACACGTTTCTTATGCTTGTTTAACGTGATCTTATGATGTGTTTCTTCCACAGAACTAACACATTACTTTATAGTTTGCTGAGATCAAAATGAATGTTTCTTCATTTTCACATGAGCTCGCCACTGTTTCCGGCACATGTATTTATAGTTCACTGAATCCCTAAGAGACAGGAACACTGGGGCAGCTGTTTTTACTTTTTTTTAAAAGTTAAATTAATTCTTTATTTATTTATTTGAGCATGTGGATGTATATATTTATGTATTTATGGCTCAGCTGTGCCAACTGTGTCCCTCTCTGTAGGTTTGTTGCTGTATAAAGTACAAAGGCGCACTGTGTTATTGTTCTGCTGACACCTGAGCCGCCGTTAAACCTGTTGCATTCATTCAGTTCCAGGCGTTTTACAGACAAATACTTCACCGGCTTGTCTCCACGGATGTAAAATGTAATGCCACTAATGCCATTGTGTGGAACATTGCAACACCATAGAGACAAAATGACGGACTGTACACCAAAAAAGTGACACAGTGCACCTGTAACATTGTTTGGTTGTGGTTTATGGTTCATATCTCTGTAATTACTGGGCCTATGGAGCTCAGCAGACCCGCTTTGAAGTCCACTCTCGTCCTGGAAGTCAATTTTCCATTCATTAGGAAAAAGAGTTCAAAAGACGTGAAGGAGGCTCATCAGCTACGCGCTAACTAATATTCATAACATGGCTGTTTGAAGTCCGAAAAGCA
This sequence comes from Odontamblyopus rebecca, assembly GCA_030686955.1. NCBI lineage: Eukaryota > Metazoa > Chordata > Actinopteri > Gobiiformes > Gobiidae > Odontamblyopus > Odontamblyopus rebecca. Next base: position 33,073,396 of record CM060666.1, read on the forward strand.
CATTTAAAATAGTTTTTAAAGCTTCAGAAATGGATTTTAAGAAAAGTGTAGGTGTGGTCATGAGTCAACACAGAGCTGATTGACCCTGAACTTTTCAAACCGTTAACAGGAGCATTTGTAATTTCTCTTTCCTCGTTTCCTTGTCCTTGATTCCTCTCCTCGATTCTGCAGGAAATGGGTGAGGAAGTTTCACCCACAGACAGGACAGAGTGAGGAGAGAGGACACTAAAGTTTGATTCTTTTCTCTGAGACGTCTGCTCCTGAAGCCTCCCTCGGGTTTACTCCTTCCTTCCTTGGTTTTCTTTGACACCACTTAATATGACACATTTGATCGACAGCTGGAAAATGGAGGATTGAGGAGAAGGAATCAAGGAGAAGGAAGCGAGGGGAGAGAATTGAGACGCAGCTTATACGGTGAAATCCTCGGTTACTTCCTGAAACAAGGACGGGCGGTGACTGCCGAGCTCCAGTAACACTACACAAACACTGACACATTAAGATTCATCAAGTGATTGTTTAATAAATGCACGATTTACAATGTGTGAGAGCCGTCACCACCCACACTCCACCCACAGGCCGATGTGGCTCTACAATAATGTTCCACTTTTGAGGGTTTTCTGTCTGGTTATTCGTCTCAAACAGTATAAACACACATTATGTCTCTGACCAGTTATATTGAACTTCCCCCCCTTTAAAATGATGACATAATTAAGTCAGTGGCATTTCTATAACCTCTGCAGCCACCAGGAGGCGACACACATCACTCATCCAGGGAACTTTTTATATATTTTTATTGTATTGTAATCTGCATGTTTATTGTTTTTATATGTGGATTTAAACATTGGTTCACGCAACATTAAAGGGCTGCTCCATCCTTTTCTTCAGACCTGGTCTCAATACTTCTGGTTGGACACATTTTTGCGCGTGTTGAAGCGTGTTCCCCGTCTGTGTGTGGACTCTAAGCCCCAGCCTCATCTGATGCTGATGCTGATGCTGATGCGGACATCTCCAGTCTCCACCCGGAGCTCTGGCACAGGTACACGGAGCTGCGCCGGAGCTTCTTCACCTCCGCAGACGCTCGTACTCCGCGTAAAGGAGGAGGAGGAGATGGTGTTGGACTGCGCGCCGTACGAGCGGGCACCGGAGCGGGATTGGTGACGGTCTGCGCGCTGAGCTCAACATGAGAAGTTTGGCGCTTTTCATTCTAAGTTTGTGTCCTTTCACGGTAAGACACAGTTTGCTTCACCGATCCGTATTTTCTGGTTCTATTCTTGCTATTGAAACTTGTAGCAGAACTGTTATTAAGGCTTCGGTTTGCGGTTCGATTTAAGGTGTGTCCAACCTTTTTTTCGTTTGGTGAGCCACTTTTACAACACGAAATGCCAGAGCTTCTGTTTTAGAGGCTGCGCGTAATTTGGTGATGGGCTTTATTTAAACAAACATCAGTGCGCAAAGATAGACTTCTTTTTTTTTTAATCAGCAGGGCCAAAAAGTCGCATTTTTTCTCCATGTATTATATTTATTGTGGTTGTAGCCTCAGTATGGACTTGTGTGATGTACAACAGGCATATCTACAGTAATCAGTATCGCAAACGAATTTTTCAGCTTCATATTTATGATTCCCTAATCGTTTGGAGAACTGTTTGGAATGGGATAGCCTAGTGCCATGTCCAAATTGTGGCCGGGGACCCAAATGTGGCCCTCAGACCAATTGTTTTGGCCCACACCACCCCAAGTAGCACTTTTTACTGAATGTTTTGGGAATTTGCCTTGATCTAGCCAGTTTAGTGTGTACTTCTGAGGGTCTAGGCATGAAGGTCTGCAGGGTCATTTAAACCTGTTAGAAACGCACAGATTTGAATTACTCACTGTTTTGACCCTCGATCGGGCCTCACGCTGCTCTGTGTTTTAATATGTGGCCCGCCATAGAAAAAAGTTTGGACTATCCTGGAGTAGAAGGCTACAGGTCAGAGGCCCCTGCTTCAAAACCACACACGGACTGAAATCTACTTCTAATATGATACGGGTTAAAGCTGCACTGTGTAACTTTTCTGGAGCAGGGTTAACCACCTGCTTTTTCTCAGAAAGACGTTGTCACTGGTCTGGAATAATTTAATGCCATAATACTGTGGAAGAAGACCAGCTGGTGCCTCCAGGCCAAGTTACAGGTCAGATCTCTGGAGAGACCTCACATAATAAATGTTAAAATCACTGTTTCTCTTTTTTTTATGATGAATGAATGAATAAATGCACACACAGTTTAGGCGGTGAAAGCGTCTCGTGTGAGAAATGGGGGTGTCAGTCGTCCACAGTGTGAAGTGGCCTATGTACAAGTCTGTGTCCTAAAGGGTTTGTCAAATGTATCTTGGCACATTACATCAAAATTAAATCCATCAATCAAAGCAGAAGCAATAACGCATTATTGTAATATCCTGAGCTTAAATGGACTCAGCTCATTTCCCTGTAGACCTGTTCTTTCGCGCTGACAGCCAGTGAACATGTGGTTTGGCGAAGTGTGGGAGAGGCTGACATGAAATTGAACGGCCTCCCGTCTCTACACTGTGCACTTACATCACTCATGTTTTTGTTCCCTATTCTTAATTTTTATAACATGACAAATATAATAGGCCTACTGCTAAATGCTGATCGATTCAAGCATTTGCTCTATTTAAAATGACACGGGCAGAAATTACATTCGTTCATTGCCAATTTGGTGAGTGGAGCTCCCCTCCGTGGGCTGAGTGGTGAACAGTGATTGGCCTAGAAAACTGTGGGGGAGAGATGGGGTCAGGCTGAGGGCACATGACCTGTCTCTGACCTTATAGGAACTCTCTGTAGCCTTTACTCTTACTGTATACGCTTTTATTCACTTCTCCTTAATGCTGGCGACGAGTGAAATGAAGAGAAGTGAGCTGGAGCTTTGGAATATTTCACTATTTTTACGTAAAACGCCAGATTAAACACATGATCCACAAATAAAATCTGCAAAAAAGGATTTTCTAGCATAGTTAAACTGACTTGAATTAAGCAGATTCATCTTAAAAGATACATTTTAAGATTTTTTTTTTACTTAATTCAAGATATTCCATCCTCATTGATCTTATCTCGACATTACAACTTATTCTAAGCACTTTTTATGTTAAATCAAACCAGGTTCAGCCTCTTTAACTTCCCTCTCAGACCATTTCTTTCTCTGGCTCAGATCTGAACCTCACTGTCCTCAGAGTCGTGTCCCGGGGCTTTTAGGTGCAGATCTACGGCATTTCTAAGATGTTGGGAAAGTGGAAAATGTGACATTTCAATAAATGCAGTTTCAAATGTGATTGATTTCATGTTGTATTTGATCAAATGTAAAGATATTGTGAATGTGCGAAAGAAGAACTAGATATTCTTAAAACAAGGATCTATTTAAGTAATAACAGCCTGATTTAAGACATGTTATATACTAGAAATAAGCAGTAATGAGCAATAATTACCTAAATATACTCAAAATAAGGTGAAAAATCTTGCCATAAATACTTGACACTAGTGTTTTCTGCTTGGAACAAGATTTGTATTTTGTCTTATTTTAAGAAAACTTGGTAAGCGAAAATTTCTTGCTGCACTGGCAGAGAATTTCACTTAAAACAGTGCATTTTTTTAACCTTAAAATTAGTATTTTTTTCTTATTTTTTGATAGGGTTTTTTGCAGTGTGAATACATTGATTCCTTGTACTTGTTCTGCATAAATATTAGTTTTTGCGTGAGCTCCCCCTGCAGGTCTAGTCTTGTGAGTGCAGTTTGGGGCAGATACACAAAGATATGGAATACTTTTGACCAATTGATCGGCAGGAAATGTCTTTTAGAACCTTTTCCAAGAAGTGTTACCTCTTTGTCGGGAATGTGCCTTTAAAATAGGTGTTTTTATTGCCAAAACATTCACAAATCTAGTCAAGATAGATGACTTGGATTAAGAAAATTTTACCATGATTTGAGTAAAAGTAAAATGATCTGCCAGTGCAGTAAGATTTTTGTACTTTAAATATGAAAATACATCTTGCTGCACTTAAAATAAGAAAAACAGCAACTTTTTGCACTTAAAATAAGAAATAAAATCAAATGCAGCTTGAATTAAGAAAAACACACTTATCCCACTGGCAGATCATTTCACTTGTCAAGTTGAATCTACTCAAATAAAGTAATATGTTCTTAATTTAAGTCATTTTAACTTCACTAGATATTGTTTTTTTCCAGTGTTGGAGCTGCCTGCCTGTTTTCACAGCAACGTTTTGACCCTCTACTTCAAAACTTGCATCATTTTCATAGTAACCCCATAGTAACCTATTCAACCTTTTCTCTTGGTCACTGGTTTAGGTTAAGACCTGGTTTAATTCTGGTTTTGGCCTGGTTAGTACTAGTCTAGTTTAATTATGATTAGGGATACATCAATCTAGCGTTTTCAGTTCCGATACTCATACCAAGACTACAATACTTTATCCAGAGCAGAGCGAAAACAGCATGTACTTCCTTAAACCAAAAATAACATAGGACAGAAGTGATCCAAATGTGATGTGGCTGTTATTTATCTCTCACGTAACTCCGGAGCAGCTTTATGTAAATCAGAATTCATCATATGCGGCAATCAAAGTGAACGTGTATTGTTGTGTTTACACTGTGTAATGTGTTTTGATCAGCAGCAGATTTGTGAATGTAATCAGATGTGTGGGCGTCTGGAGTCATTAGCGCCGCTCATGTTTACAGTGTTATTCGACGCCCACACGTATCGTATACAGGGCGCACACACAATATACACACGGCACACGCAGGGCACAGACATGGCACCCGCATGGCACACACAGAAACACACACACACAGCACACACAGGGCACACACGCGGCACATATGCGGCACACACAGGGCACAGACATGGCACCCACATGGCACACACAGAAACACACACACACAGCACACAGGGCACACACATGGCGCACACAGGGCACCCACAGGGCACACACATGGCACACACAGAAACACACACACAGCACACACAGGGCACAAACACCACACAAACCTGGCACAGACACCACACAGACAGGACATGGCGCACATATGGCACACACAGGGCACACACAGGGCACACACAACACACACACGGCACACACAACACACAGGGTACAGACAGGGCACTCACATGGCACACAGGGCACTCACATGGCACACACACGGCACACACATGGCGCACATATATGGCGTCAGATTCCTTTCAAAAGTAACACGCGCATAGAAACTCTATGCGAGGTGCAGGAACTATGGAAAGCCAAGACTGCAACAATTCGCACATACTAACTCACGTTGAACTCACGTTTTGCGCGTTTTTTACGCGCGTTTTGTGCATCAAGACGCGGCTGTTTTTCGCGCGAGTTGTGTGTCCACCAAGACACGCGTTTTTACGCGCGTGTTGTGCATCAAGACGCCCGTTTTTACGCGCGTCTTGATGCACAACACGCACGTAAAACGCGCGAGTTTCATTATGTTAATGGTATCCAGCCTTCTTGTCTGACAGCCAATGACTTTGAAGTGTTTGCGCCCAATGGCTGATCAAGACAGGCAGACAAAAACAGTTCAGCACAGATCACCTATGTGGCAAAGACTGCTCTAACTGAACTGCATTATATTTTCACATTGGCTGATTTTTGTGGTTGACAGAAAAATAACCCATAAATGAACCTCATTGTTAATTTGAATCCCTATTTCATGATACGTTTCATCTAAAATTAGATTTTTTTTTTAAATGCTGTGTCATGAATTTAATTCTTTTAGTTCTCTCATTGACTTAGTCTGTAGATTGTGGTGTAGTGGTTAGAGCACCTGCCTAGCAAGACATGTAGTGTGGAAATTCAGGTTCAAATCTTGCAAGACACGAAGTTATTTTCTTCTCTCTCCCATGTTGCTACTTTGTTGTGCATTTTTTGGATAGATATCCACTTACTTTGGGTGGGGGTGGGGTGTGTATTTTGTTGTGTGTATTGCTGTTATTATGTCATTGGTTCTTCGGGGTCACTGGGGTTTGATAAAGTGTGAAATAGGGGTTTTGGGAGGAGGGGAGGGGAACGTTTTGTTTTGGTAGTTTGTTTGTTCTTGTTGTTTTTACAGTTTTACGTTTTTTTTTGTACTCAATTAAAAAAAAGTTATGCACAGTCTGACTTCTCTGTTTTCTGACTTTTTTTTTTTTTTTTTTACAAACAATTGTCTTCTTAAGCCTCAGAGGAATGGTTTGTTTTGATTGTATATGTCAATATGTAAGAAGTGAATGAAAAACAGAATAAGCATAACAATGGAAACAAATAATTTCTATTTACTTATTTGTAGTATGATCATTATTTTTCTTAAAACACTTTTAAAACAAAAAAAAACATGAAAATCTTCCACACACTTAAGTTTGCTACTGCCGGGATCCGAACCTGGAATTCCGGTGAAAGGTAAAATAAATACTTAGGCCCTTTGTTAAAACCGGGTTTTAATATTTTAATGGGTTTAATGGATATTAAAGAAAAATAGAAGTCATTGTTTCCAAATGATGTAATGTTTTTCATGAAATTTACATTGGCCATTAAGCTATGTCCTGCTCTATTAATCCAGAACAGGTTGTGTGACGCCATCTACAGGCTGGTGATTTCATATCTTAATTGCAGGTGGACAGCAGGCACATCACTGTAATTTTGTTTAGTAACACAAGCCTGCAAAATCAGTCTATCCAAACAAAATACAACAAAATACACCCCCCACCCCAAGTAAGTGGATTTCTATCCAAAAATGCACAACAAAGTAGCAACATGGGAGAGAGAAGAAAATAACTTCGTGTCTTGCAAGATTTGAATCTTAATTTCCACACTGCATGTCTTGCTAGGCAGGTGCTCTAACCACTGCACCACAATCTACAGACTAATTCAATGAGAAAACTAAAAGAATTAAATTCATGACACAGGATTTAAAAAAATCTAATTTTAGATTAAGCATCATGAAATAGGGATTCAAATTAACAATGAGGTTCATTTTATGGGTTATTTTTCTGTCAACCACAAAAATCAGCCAATGTGAAAATATAATGCAGTTCAGTTAGAGCAATCTTTGCCACATAGGTGATCTGTGCCGAACTGTTTTTGTCTGCCTGTCTTGATCAGCCATTGGCGCAAACACTTCAAAGTCATTGGCTGTCAGACAAGAAGGCTGGATACCATTAACATAATGAAACTCGCGCGTTTTTTACGTGCGTGTTGTGCATCAAGACGCGCGTAAAAAACGGGCGTCTTGATGCAGTACAACACGCGCGTAAAAAACGCGTGTCTTGGTGGACACACAAAACGCGCGTAAAAACGGGCGTCTTGATGCACAAAACGCGCGTAAAAAACGCGCAAAACGTGAGTTCAACGTGAGTGGTAGTATGCGAATTGTTGCAGTCTTGGCTTTCCATACGTGCCTGCCGAAACCGTGCGCGCGAGCAAAGAAGCACGCTCGCGCGAGACGGAGAACTGCGCGCGTGAGCAAAGAAACACGCTCGCGAGAGTAGAAGCAGCTCTTGCGCGAGCAGAAAGAAACTCCTCTTATGTGGGACAAACCACTCCCTCTGCTCGCTCGGAGTTGACTTCTGCTCGCGCGGAGAATGTGGACTAATGGGGGAGGGAACCTGAGGATGACGGCTATTGTGATTGGTCTGTCCTGAGACACAGGACTTTGACAGACGGCCCAAAATTTCCAAACACTGCATGACATGTGCGTTGGCCGCCACTAGGGGAAACGCTACTTGCTCTGACGCTACATTACAGAATCTCTGTGAATACATGGGTAGAGCCAGAACCATAGATGACAGTTGAGTTTGACAGGTTTAATAATAATAATAATAATAATAATAATAATTAATAATAATACATTTTATTTGTAATAAGCGTCTTTCAAGGTACTCAAGGACACTGTACAGTAAACATAAAGTACAAACATAAATTATTAATTAAAACAAAATCAAAGGAAAATAGTAATAATGTTGGTAATAATAATAAAAGATGATGATAATAATATTAATATGAACAATAATTTGGCAATAACAAGATTATAACACAAAATAACAGGACCATTCATAGAATAGATTTAAAATAATAAATGAATAATGAATAAATAATACATTTTTAAAATAAATAAAATAAAAATAAATAATAAATAAAATAATATAAAAATGAGAGAGAAACAATGAATTGGGATTCAGGAATTGGGATAAGCCAGGGTAAAAAGGTGGGCTTTTAATTCTTTTTGAATGTGGACAAATTTGAGCATTGACGAGTGAAATGGGGCATTCCATAGTTTAGGACCAGCAACAGTGAAAGCCCTAAACCCATGTGCAGAGTCTAGACTGAGGATGGTCCACAGATGTGCATCAGTGGAGAAGACTACGGGCGGCTGGTATGGAGTTAGGAGGTTAGATAGAGAGGAGGGGCCAGATTGTGGAGGGATTTAAAAACAAGGACGATAATTTAAAATTGGATACGAAAATGAACTGGGAGCCAGTTCAGTTTATGGAGTATACAGTCATGTGAAAAAGTTTGGACCCTGATCATTTTCAAGATTTTCCTTTATAAATCATTGGTTGTTCGGATCAGCAATTTCAGTTAAATATATCGTATAGCAGACAAACAGTGATATTTGAGAAGTGAAATGAACTTCATAGGATTTACAGAAAGTGCAATAATTACTTAAACAAAAGTAGGCATGTGCATAACTTAGGGCACCCCAACAGAAAAATTACATCAATATTTAGTAGATCCTCCTTTGCAGAAATAACAGCCTCTAAACTCTTCCTGTAGCTTCCAATGAGGGTCTGGATTCTGGTTGAAGGTATTTTTGACTATTCTTCTTACAAAACATCTCCAGTTCAGTCCAGTTTGATGGAGCCCGAGCATGGACAGCCCCGCTTTAAATCACACCACAGATTTTCAGTAATATTCAGGTCTGGGGACTGAGATGCCCATTACAGAACATTGTACTTGTTCCTCTGCATAAATGCCTTAGTAGAATTTGAGCAGTGTTTAGGGTTGTTGTCTTGTCTTCTTGAACATTATTCGCAAGAATCTGCTGATGCTGACTGGAACTGCGACTGTCAACTTTAACAAGATTTCCAGTCCCTGCACTGGCCACAGGCCCACAGCCTGATGGAACCACCACCAAATTTTACTGTGGGTAGCAAGTGTTTGTCTTGGAATGCTGTGCTCTTCTTTCATCCTGCATTTATTTAAAAATGTATTATTTATTCATTATTCATTTATTATTTTAAATCTATTCTATGAATGGTCCTGTTATTTTGTGTTATAATCTTATTGCCAAATTATTGTTCATATTAATATTATTATCATCATCTTTTATTATTATTACCAACATTATTACTATTTCCTTGATTTTGTTTTAATTAATAATTTATGTTTGTACTTTATGTTTACTGTACAGTGTCCTTGAGTACCTTGAAAGACGCTTATTAAATAAAATGTATTATTATTAATTATTATTATTATTATTATTATTATTAAACCTGTCAAACTCAACTGTCATCTATGGTTCTGGCTCTACCCATGTATTCACAGAGATTCTGTAATGTAAGCGTCCAGAGCAAGTAGCGCTTCAGTGGCGGCCAACGCACATGTCATGCAGTGTTTGGAAATTTTGGGCCTGTCAAAGTCCTGTGTCTCAGGACAGACCAATCACAATAGCCGTCATCCTCAGGTTCCCTCCCCATTAGTCCACATTCTCGCGAGCAGAAGTCAACTCCGACGAGCAGAGTGGTTTTGTCCCACATAAGAGGGGAGTTTCTTCTGCTCGCTGCAAGAGCTGCTTCTACTCTGCAGCGTGTTTCTTTGCTCACGCGCGCAGTTCTCCGTCTCGCGCGAGCGTGTTTCTTTGCTCGCGCGCACAGTTTCGCAGGCACGAGTAGTTTCAGCGCTCATGAGCAGTTTCTGAACAGTTCCTGCACCTCGCATAGAGTTTCTATGCGCGTGTTGCTTTGAAAGGAATCTGACGCCATACACACAGGGCACACACAACAATTACAAACATTTTGGAAGTACCGTAACTTCCTCCAGGCTTTCCTAGTTTACAGTATTTTTTCCACACCTGCCTGTAGTTTTTGCACTGTACTGTACTTTGGTGCTTTGGAGAGACTTGTGCACAAGCAGAGCCGCTTGAAAGTCTCTGAGCCACAGGGGGCAGTGCAGAGACCTGAGACCAGGACGCATGTGCTCGGACTTCCTGGATGGAGTCAGGACTCGAGCTGCAGTGTTCTGGATGTTCTGGATGTTCTGGAGCTCTCACAGTGAGAGGCCGTTACAGAATCTAACCTACTGGAGACAAACGCATGGATAAGTCTCTCCAAGTCTGCTTTAAACAGCAGACCTCTGATTTTTGCTATGTTTTTAAATGATAAAAGGAAAAAAGGCCTAGGGGTGTAAGGGTACTCAGAAATCATGGTTCAGTACGTACCTCGGTTTTGAGGTCACAGTTTGGGTTCATTTTCCATACAGTATGAGAACAAAATGCAAAAATGTCACATGTTTGAATGATAAAATGCAGCACTTCTTTCCCCCCAAAAGACCCAACTCAACTTGTGTCTGCTACAAAACTGCACAATACTGAACGCTCAGGGAAAAAGTAAACAAACCGTGAAAATTATTACTACTAATAATTATTATAGCTGTTATAATTGTTTAGATCTGGCTTAGACCTGGTTTAGACCTGGTTTCAGTCTTTTTTTTTTTAAGACCTGGTTCAGTCTTGATTTAGAGCTGGTTTAGTTCTGGTTTAGACCCGGTTCAGTCCTGGTTCAGTCCTGGTTTAGACCTGGTTCAGACCTTTACAGCTTCTCTCACCCGGGTCTCGCCGTTTTCCCGGGACTGTGGGATCAGCCGCTCCGGGAAGCCGTCGTTTCCCCTCCGAGTGAGACAATATCGCTCTGACGAACGGCTCGCAAACTAGCCCGGGGATGTAGCATTATATGTCTGCATGTGGTGGAGGGGAGCTTGAATTAAATTTGACACCCTATTTGACAAAATCGGCCGTTGTATTCAGAGCAGCATCCAAACGGTCCGACACAAATGGTCCGGTACGAATATATGTACCATTATACCCCTAAAAAAGCCACACTATTGTTTATCTAATCCTTTAGTCTCACAGGAAGCCTCTAGGTACCTTTGTGTTTTCCATTTACATCTGTGCTGGTTTTTTCCATTTGTCTTTTGCTTGATCGTCCTGACCTGAACTCAAATGCTAATGTAGAGGTGTTTCCTGTCTGAGCTAAGAAGACCGGACTTAGCTGATTGCAATTTGTTCTTGGACTTCAGACAGTGTTTAAGTGCTGTTACCCCATTGCTCTGGACTCACTGCAGCAGAAACTCTGTCCGTCTCTAGTGGTGCGGCGTTAATTTTAGGACATCCTCAGATATCAGACTCAGGTGTCAGACATCGGAAAAAGCATCGGGCGAAAAGGCGTCGGAGTAAGCTAAAAGTCGCCAAGTCTGAGAAAAACCTCTGTCATCGCCAGACAAAAATACATCACATTTCAGGAAAACGGCATCAGACCAAAAGTACTGTCTCAGAAAAAGCTCTGTAAGGTTTTTTTTTTGTCTTGTTACCGGTGCAATGTCTGTATTTTTACGGATGATTTCCACGAGCAATCACAAGCCATGATTCGTTTTTTTATAATGATAAGATTTTATGATAATACGATGAACTTTTTTTGTTGGATTAACTGAGTTTTGTCTGTGGGCAGGTGCAAGGCCGACACCCCACCTGCCACTTCCTCCTGGAGCTGGAGCGTGACCGGTCGGACTGTGGGACCCGACTGAAGGAGCAGGACCGGGCAGGCGAGACAGGTGAAGGTGGTGAAGGGGAAAAGTGATAGGGTTAGGTCAGACAAGTGAGCTTTTCAATATGTCGTATCGTATAATATATATATTTTTAGTTCTTACAGTATTGTGGCCTGAACTTTGATGAGTCAAACCAAATAATCTGCCAGCTCCATGTTCTTGTGCTGGGGCTTATTGCGCTTTCCTGCAAAATTGTAGTTCTCAGGTGATGTTCCAGTTCCATAGAGCGTCCTTTAGGTTAAACCCTGTATATGCAAAGTGAGGCTTTTTTAGGAAACATGGCGGCGTGAGAGGGGTACTCGAATTCCACTCAGGCACTCAATGTGAAGCTAAGGTCAAACGAAACGTCCACTTCATCCCCAGCTCACGTCACCCATCTGTCCTGTTAATCACAGCCGTACTTTGCCTTCGCTTAGAGAATATGACACATTTATCTGTCCTCCAACATTCGTTTCATCTACTGCTCGCTGCTCACCTCATGTCCGTCGCGGCAGAACCATCTGCCTCCTCAAACTCCAGCTTCTCCTCTTCAGCATCACCCGTCACAACCTCCTTTTATCATCAATGTCCCCACACGTCAAGGTCTAAGGGGCAAAAGGAGAGATAGACAGGGTCACTTTAATCATTTGATAATGTGAAGTTAGAAACGTGATAATATCAGTTAGACAGGTGATAATATCAGTTAGACAGGTGATAATATCAGTTAGACAGGTGATAATATCAGTTAGACAGGTGATAATGTGCAGTTACACAGGTGATTATGTGCAATTAGGTGGCAATGTGCAATTAGAGGTGATAATATCAGTCAGAAAGGTGATAATGTGCAGTTAGGTGGTAATGTGTAATTAGAGAGGTGTTTTTTTTAACCTTTATTTAACCAGGAAAGTCCCATTGTTTTCAAGGGAGTCCTGTCATGCACACACCACGTTCATACTGGGCAATGTGGGTCAAGTGTCTTGCCTAAGGACACAATGACAGTTTTTGCCACTGGCGCCCCCCTGTGGCACCTGTGGCACCTGGAATTCCCAGTGATCTCCCTTCCAAGTACTGACCAGGCGCGGCCCTGCTGAGCTCCTGAGATCTGATGGGATCAGGCTTTTTCCAGCCAATATGGCCACAAAATGTCATTTAGACAGATGATAATGTACAGACGTCATAATGTTTAGATGTGTCTTGTGTATGTGTCTATATATGACCCAGAGCAGTGCAGTGGAATAGGATTTCTACATGTACGTCACTCTCCATCGTATGTAACATCTTTTTTTGTAACATCAGCCTGCCACGGGGTCTGCAGATGGAAACTAGCCCAAGGCCATAATCTGGCATATTTACATTTGTCTAAATGTTTATTAATATGCACTGGTCCAGTTTTCATGAATAAATAAATGAATAAACCCAGTCAGACGGTTGATAATGCAGTTAGACAAGTCATAATGTCCTTTAATGTCCTTTATTGTTAGACAAGGGATGATGTCTAGAGGTGACAGACAGATGATAATGTCCAGTTAGACAGGTGATGATCCAGTTAGACTGAAGAAGTGATAATGACACAGTTGTTTTGTGTGCTTTTATGTGTGTGTGTGTGTGTGTGTGTGTGTGTTAGGAGGTGTGTGCCAGGGCGTGTGGGACAGTGTGGCCTGCTGGGACAGAGCCGAGGTGGGACAGACTGTGGTGATTCCCTGTCCTCGGGCGCTCAGGACATTCTTCAGCAGAGACGGTACGAGATATGTTCTTATCCAATTCTAAAGGTCTTATATAAGGTCTTAAGCTCCTACATTGCACAATATGGGATTTTTAAACCATGTTATAATGTTGTCACCTTGTTAAAAACATACAGGCGTTGGGTTTACCCATATATATTTTAGTAATCCTTTATTATCAGCCTGTCTACATGTCCAAAGCTCAAAAGTCTTTTTAGTTCTGAAGACGAAATCAGACGAAATCTGCAGGGTTTGTGATGAGGAAACAACATTATAACTGATAATATGGTAAGATAAGGTTTATTTACACAGACACATGTCCCCACAGCACTTTACACAGCAAAAAATAAAAATAAAAAATGGACCCTTTAAATGGTCAAAATGTAGATGTTTGACCTGGCGTATAGTGGTGAGGAAAGATTTGGGAAAAATATCCATTTGTGATCTTCTAATAAGCGTTTCCATTGTGATTAGATTTGCAATTTGGATCTTAAATGAACCCAGAGAAAAAGACTGAAATATGCACGGACATAAGAACATTTGAGAACATGATTATGCAACTAAAGTACAGGCTTAGCTGTGTTTTTATGCAGAATAAGACAGGACATTTGGGGTTTTTTTCGTGGAGGAAATTATAGTTTGTGATTAATTTGATTGTGAGGATTGATCTCGCAGCCTCAGTGTACTTTTAATATCGCTGTAATCACTGAACCTATTCACACGAAACAAAAAAGGACACTTGAAGTCCGCACGAGTGAACCAAGGTGAACTGTTTTTAAGCTCAAAGAAATAAAAATGACTCAGTTGGATGGAGGATGTGAATGTGCCACACTGAGCAGTTTTTGAACCTTCGTATCGGGGGATTTTAACCAACTAAGAAGTGCAGCAGGGTGCAGATCAAAGGGCAGAAAAATAAGGGATTTTGTGAAAGGAGCAGCTCATTTCACCCGTATCCAACGAGGAGGCAAAACGAGGAGCGACGGACACCCTGAGGTCCTATAAGCTTTGTACCCCACATGTGGCAGCAAACGTGTCAGAAGAAGCGTTTCGTCACCGACCGAAACACCAGAGCGGCGTCAGACTGAAGCCCTTCCTGTTGTGTTCACCTGGAGCTCGCCAAACACAGATCTGACCCTCCCTGACCTGAGACCTGTGACTGAGACACAAAGGACACAAAGACGTATAACAGTTTAGTGCAGAAAAACTTGAATTTCCCTCGGGATTAATAAAGTCTCTCTCTGTCGCTCTCTGTCTTTTGATCTCTGTCTCTCTATTTATCTCTTTCTCGCTCTCTCTGTCTCTCTCTTTCTCTCTCTGTCTCTCTATCTTCTCTCTTTCTCGCTCTGTCTGTCTGTCTCTCTCTTTTTCTGTCTCTCCTTCTCCTCTCTCCTGTCTGTCTCTCTCTCTCTATTTCTCTCTCTCTCTGTTTATGTCTGTCTCTCTGACTGTCTCTCTGTTTGTCTCTCTATTTCTTTCTCTCTCTCTTTTCCCCTCTGTCTCTCTCTTTTTCTCTCTGCGTTTCTCTCTTTCCCTCTGTCTCTCTCTTTGTCTGTCTCTCTGTCTCTCTCTGTTTGTCTCTCTATGTCTTTCATTCTCTCTTTCTCTGTCTCTCTCTTTCCCTCTGTCTCTCTCTTTCCCTCTGTCTGTCTCTCTCTCTCTGTGTCTCTCTGTCTGTCTCTTTCTTTTTGTCTGTCTGTCTTTCTCTCTGTCACTTTCTCTCTTTCTCTCTCTTTTTCTCTCTGTCTCCCTTTTTCTCTCTGTCACTCTCTCTCTGTCTCTGTGTCTCTCTCTGTCTCTATGTCTCTCTCACTTTGTCTCTGTCTCTGTCTCTGTCTCTCTCTCTTTCTCATTCCCAGTGAAAAATCTGGTTAAATGTTTTTGGGGAAGTGAATCTCCCGTAGAGTCTATAGAGTTTTATAGAGTTTCATAGAGTTTTATAGAGTTTTATAGAGTTTTATAGAGTTTTATAGAGTCTGTAGAGTTTTATAGAGTCTGTAGAGTTTTATAGAGTTGTATAGAGCTTTATAGAGTTTCATAGAGGTTTATAGAGTTTTATAGAGTTTCATAGAGTTTTATAGAGTTTTATAGAGTCTATAGAGTTGTATAGAGTTGTATAGAGCTTTATAGAGTTTCATAGAGGTTTATAGAGTTTTATAGAGTCTATAGAGTTTTATAGAGCTTTATAGAGTTTTATAGTGTTCTCTAAACCCTTTGTCTGAAATGATGACCTCCTCCAGCTCCAGACGGTGAATTCGGCCTCTTCACACTGGAGTCCGTGCGGTTCTGTCCTGGTTTAGATCTGGGGCTAATGGGTCAGTCTGACGCCCTCTGGAGCTGAGCCCACACTTGGACAGACTTTGGTCATTAAGCAGCGTTCTGGGACAGCACGTCCAAATTGTCCGGTCAGGCCTTTAATTGGACGTAATAAGACTATTTACGGCTCATTTTGGCCTAGAACATCTCTCATCTCGTGTTCAGAAGTTATTTAAAGAGATAAAAAACACAGTTAGGTAACATTATTGGATTTTTGTGTGTCATAAGATCTGTTTTTATAAGAAGTAAGTGTAATTTTCCATCCCCACACTGGAGCTGAAGAAGCTGGATCTCTGCTGCTCATGTGATTCTACAGCAGAATCTTACCTCCACCTTTCACTGCAGAGGGAAATACCTGCGCCCGTCACAAACACAGCTTCAGCCCTGCATTCTTTTGTTGCTTTTATCAGGCATGTGAGCCAATGTGAAGGTCTTTCTTTACCACACGTGATCCATTCTGGAGTGAGCATTGAGCTGCAGACCATTAGTGAAAATGTCAAGTGTGTTGTCTAGCTGTGCTTCATGAGTCAGACAGATCTGTCACAAAGTGTCCTCATGTCTGTGGGCCAAACACTTTCATGGCTTTAAGTCCACTTTGTGTTCAAAGTGGTGCAATCACACTTAGTCCTGGTTTGATCCTGGTGCGGCCCATTTAATCTAGTCCAGGTTCAGGCCTGTTTAGTTCCATGTTTAGACTCAGGTTATTGCCGTTTATATGTGGGGTGTGCAAACTCATGCAAACCTAAAGTCCACCACATTTTTGTTGGTTGTCTAAGTATGATACTTTACTTGGAGAAAGAAGAAGGGTTTTTTGTGCTCAAATTCAGCCTTATGTAGTAGGGGTGATATATCTTCATAAAAGTAATAGGTCTACGCACATCACTGGTACAAGGCCACTACAGTGAACATAGGAAGTGAGACAAACCCTGCACACTTACTTCCAAACCACTAAATAAATGACAATGTTTTGATCAGTGGATCTTCGTCGGGCCATGACCTGAGTGTGCAGGGTTTGATATATCTTATTATCATATATACTGAATTTGATAATACGGTATCGTTATCAACAAAGGGGCGAAGGGACTGATGCAATTTAACTGCTCTAAAGGCTCATAACATCACTGCTAAATCATCGCTGTGACGGTGTGTTAAAGCGCTTCCTGTGCAAAATGAATATGAACCACATCAGTTTTAACCATCAAAACACTGAATATGTCCAATGCACTAAACAAATTCACTTTATGTGCATTCATAAAGTACATTCAAATGGAAGATCAATGCACTGTTTCTGTGAAAATACTCTTGATCGTTTAGTAAGGGTACAAAAGCATTTATTTTATACTGAACTGTATTAAATAAATAAAAAAAATCTAAATACTGTATCAAACCGCAACAGAACGTATCAAACTGTATAGAATCATATAGAAGATCAATGGAAATACTGTCTAATATGTTACTACATACAAAAACAGTAAATACTAATAATGTTTTTAAAGTATTTAATTTCTTTATGTTGTTATAACGTGACTTTGAGTGTCCAGAAAGGAGCCTAATAAATAAAATGTATTATTATTATTATTATTATTATTATTATTATTATTATTATTATTATTATTATTATTATTATTATTATTATTATTATTATTATTATTAAGTGAATTGAATCGAAAGTGGCCTGTATTGAGATGTGTATCGTACCATGGCCTATGTATCCAGATATGTATCGTATCAGTGACCTCTTAATGATACCCTGTTATCTAAGATAGTAATTTATTGTATATATAGTTTTTAGATTGCAATTTATTGTATATATTGTTTTAAGATAGCAATTTATATGATACATAGTTTTATAATCCTTATCTTTATAGATCCTTATAGTGTTTGTCTATTTTTAACTTAACTGTACTCTATTGCTGCTACTGTTTCTTGCTGTTCTCTTTACTGTGCGTTGCAACACTGAAATTTCCCTATTGTGGGACAAATAAAGGATATCTTATCTTATCCAGAGTTTCTGTGTATTTGACCCTTTCACTTTTGGCGTTTGTGTCCAGGGAACATCAGCAGGAGGTGCACGTCGGAGGGATGGTCCGAGGTGTTCCCAAACATCTCGTCGGTGTGTGGAGCGGACACCAGTCAGGATGAGGTACACCTCTGCTCACGGGCATCTCTTTTTTTTTACACTATAGACTCATTTCGGCTCAAATTCTCAAAAGGAGCAAATATTCAGTTCACGTTGGCACAGCCTTATAGCCATTTTCCATCTTTAACTCTCAGATCCAAACTACAAAACTAAAACACGACGCTCAACGATTTAAACACGGATTGGAATTGTAACTCTCACACAACGGGCAAACCTGAACAGACACAAATCACAATATGAATAGATTTTATAGACGGATACGGATGCACTTCACAACATAAAATGCTTCTGTGCTGAAAACCTGGTTCTCACAGCTTTTCAGGCTTTGAGGTCCAAGTCTGACATAGTTAATACCAACTGTGGTGATTAAATTATTGTGTGATATTGTACACATATTTACAGCATGTGCCTCCCTCACAAACCATCAGAAACAAAGAGTCCTACAGGTGTGACCCCCTCATAAGTGTGGCACTGCTCCTACAGGCCACATACATTTACAAATTTAGCCAAAAACAACTTAAGAAAGAGAGCATTTTTATGATGATGCGATGTCTTTAGAACATCACTCTAAGCGACGCACTAAAAACTGAGTTAGAGATGGAAATCCGTGCGTTTGTGTCCTCCAGACTAGACTATTATAACAGTCTTATTAACAGTCTGTTCACCTGCCTGAGCAAGAAGGAACTTACCCGGCTGCAGATGGTCCAAAACTCTGCCTTGAACCTTCACGCCCATCTTGAAATCCTTACACTGGCCCCCTGTTCTTTTTCGTGTCCACTTTAAGATCCTGGTGCTGACCTTTAGGATCACAGGCCTGATAAAGCCGTGCACCTCTGCTCGCACCCTGAGGTCCACCGGCCAATGATCCCTCGGACAAGTTTTAACACGCGAGGCTCCCTTCAACTCTGAAATGAAATGCCTCCTCACCTACACGCTCTAGAAAGTGTAGATCAGGGGTGTCAAACTCATTTTGGTCCGGGGGCCGTATGCAACCTACTTTGATCCCAAAAGGGCCGGATCAGAAAACTCAGTTCTCTCTTCAAGTTATTGTATTTTTCTCCATGTCTTGTAGTGGTGTTTAAGATTATATTCCTCGAGCAACGCCACTTGTTCCAAACACACTGAGCACAGATTTCCCATTCACCTCTGTCAACAAATAAGAATTAGACTATTTTTCTTGGGAAATCCTGAACTCAGCATCTGCTTTTCTCATTTTTTGACATTTTGCTGATGAGGGTCACGGTCGACAGTCAAAACGATCGTCCTTTAAGAGCGTTTGGAAAGAGGAAAGTCTTCATTTGTGCTGCTCTGGTGGGAGTTGCAACATACAGAAACGCCGGAGACGCTGCTATGCTAAACTGTGCAGAAAATTAACTGAAAAATCTGAAAATTTTAAGTATTTTAATAGAAAAATCAGCCGAGGGCCAGATTAAAGGTCTTGGAGGGCCAGATCTGGCCCCCGGGCCGCATGTTTGACACATGTGCTGTAGATGCTTTTAAAAAGTAATAAAAAACATTCCTCTTTGAGAAAGTGTTCCCGCCCCTCTTAGTTTTTAGAGCTGTTATGACGGATTTTGTTATGAATCTATCTTATGCTGTTTTTTATCTTTTGTATGTGAAGCATTTTGTGACCTGTGTCTGTGAAAAGCGCTATATAAACTTTACTTACTTATTAATTAAACATTTGATGACTGTATTTGTATTTAAACCACACAGTGTGCTTTCTATATGAAGAGAATTGTTCACATTTCCCATTTTTTGTTCTATTAGTTTTGTAAAGTGCATAAAAGTTGTGGCAGATCTATAAAAAGTTTTTTTTTAAATGTGATAAAAACAGCCCTGAAACCATACTACTTAAGGCTGCGGGTGGATGTCAGTCTGATCCTAAGCTCACACCAGTAGGGGGCAGTGCACTGGGGCCATAGTGTGATGGGAGCGAGACTGCCCCCTGCTGAGCCTCATTAGCTGAACAGTGTGAGTCGGTAAAGGCCAGCGGCCCCACAGCGGACTGACCTGACAGGCTGTAACCTCTGCTCTCCGCACCCCCCACAGAGCAGTGGAGTTACTGTAGGATCTCGTGTCTCACTCCACTTATGCAATCAGGGAGGACACATTTAGCTGAAATTAGCAAAACCATGTGTATATTAGGGCTGACAAAAGTACTGAAACTCGACACTAAAACTAATATAGAAACTACAGCGGATACTCATTTGAGCAGGTATCAATACTCACATCACAGAGCAGAAATGAACCTTTCCTGAAGCTTTAGAATGATCTTGAGCTGCATTAAGGTGGTTTATTTTTAGAGCACATAGAACCAAACCATACGTACAGACATGCAAACTCCAAATACAAGACACTAAAAATTGAAACAAGGACGATCAAATTTGTTTACATGCCCGAAAAGGAGTGGGAAGAAGTAAAAGAAAGCTTATTAAATTCCACCCCTTCTCTAAAATTAGTAATATTTTTTCACTTCCTGTTAGTCTTTCATTAGGACTTAACCAACCTTACCATTCTGATCAAAACATTTAACAAATAACAGCAATTTACATCTACAGTCTACAGTTTAATGCAAGTTTAGTTAGTTTTATAACATGTGTAATAAGTGCAGATTCAGACTGCAGTGGCTCTGGCATTATCAGTTCTGTCTCTTTTTTTTGTGAGGCATTTGTTGCATCCGTGCTCCAAACTCCAGACTAAACTAAGCCTTGGGTCCTGCTGCTGATTGTGTGAGAGCAGAGGGTGAGCCGGGGTCAGTCCTTTGTCCATCTTTGTCCATGTGCAGGTCCAAACCCGTCGCTCTCAGGTCCAAACCCGTCGCTCTCACCAGAGCCTAACCCTAACCAGTCCAGACCCCAGACCCCAGGAAAAGATATCTGACTCCATAACTTCAGAGACCCAGATTCATACCCAAAATTCTACTCATGGGGAACCCCCTGCAGTCTGGTGCTGGTGAAACAAGGACTTGTACTTGTGCATTTCTCACACCTGTAGAATATCTAGAGTATGGTTGGACTCCTCTGGCCCTGTGCAGTGCGTAAAAGGCTCATCCACATGTGTTTCAGCTGCTGTTCTACGTGCTGGTGCAGGCTCTGTACACTGTGGGCTACAGCCTGTCCCTCCTCGCTCTGACCACCGGGAGCGCCATCCTGTGCCTCTGCAGGTCAGACCCTCCA
Organism: Odontamblyopus rebecca; assembly: GCA_030686955.1. Classification (NCBI taxonomy): domain Eukaryota; kingdom Metazoa; phylum Chordata; class Actinopteri; order Gobiiformes; family Gobiidae; genus Odontamblyopus; species Odontamblyopus rebecca. The sequence continues at coordinate 33,094,604 of CM060666.1, forward strand.
CACACACTGCTGCACTCTACATGTGAAGTGTAGTCCAGAGTCTTATTAGGGGCAAAACACAGTCTCCAACCACTTGACCACTGTCCAAAGGCAAATATGATCTTTAAAAGTAGTTTTACTTCTTTAAGTCTTTCTCTATGTCAGGGGTGTCCAAACTTTTTTCATCACGGGCCACATATTAAAACACAGACCAATGTGAGGCCGATTGAGGGTCATAGACGGGTGGTCAAAACAGTGAGTAATTCAAGTCTGTGCATTTATAACAGGTTTGAATGACCCACCAGACCCTCAGAAGGACACATGAAATTTGCTTGATCGAGGTAGATTTCAAAAAGATGTAGTAAAAAAGTACGACTTGCAGTAGTATGGGGAACCTGGAAGCTTGAGGGCCAAAACAATTGGTTTGAGGGCCACATTTAGCCCCCGGACCATAGTTTGGACATGCCTGCTCTATGTTTTATTCTGTCAATGTAGTGTACATTAATCTGGTAAACAGCAAACATGAGCATTTTATTTTCAATCTCTGGAGTTTTATGCAAAATGCATAAAACTCCAGAGTAACAGAGTAACTGTTATTACTGGGGGATGTTTATTACCTGTCCTTACGAGAGCTGCTCTACTTGACATGATTTTGCTCATGGTTGGTGCCACCTCTTTGTTTTGTAAAGTTGATGAGGAAAATCTTGTGTTTTCAGGAGGCTGCACTGCACCAGGAACTCCATCCACCTGAACCTGTTCCTCAGCTTCATCTTCAGAGCTGTGGCTGTTCTTCTGAAGGACCAGGTGCTCTTCAGCAGAGATGTGCAGTGCTTTCCTCAGGGCTCCCTGGTGAGACACACATAATGACACATGAGCATCTGATCTGCAGAGACCTGAGCTGTGAGCCTGTGTGTTTCAGGTGGGCTGCAGGGTCAGTCTGGTGATCCTGCAGTACTTCGTCATGGCTAACTTCTCGTGGCTGCTTGTGGAGGGGCTGTACCTTCACACGTTGCTCCTGGTCATCTTCTCAGACAACCGACACTTCCGGGCCTACCTGTTCATCGGCTGGGGTCAGGCCTTCAGCTTAAGTTTCTCACGTGTGCTAAGAACTCTGCTCTGATGTTCCTGTTCCTGTGTGTCTGCAGGAGCTCCCTGTGTGCTGGTGTGTGTGTGGGCTCTGGCCAGGCTGTACCTGGAGGACACCGGGTCAGTGAGTCTCTCTTTATCCACTGTAAATATGAACTTAAGCTGTGGTGCTGTCTATAGAGTTGGGTTTAATAATTATATGAGATCTTCAAACGTATATGTGATCTTTGCATTTGGCTTATTTTATTATAGTATTCAAGTAACTACACTGAAATGAACACACTCTAGGAAGGCGTGTCCGATATTTAAATCCATTCAACTGTCCTGTAGTGTGAACTGAGCCATATTTTGCAATGTTGTCAGTTCACACCTCAGCAGGGGTGGACTCCAGAGGGCCTCTGGACCACTCGAGTTTTCCCAGTTTTGGGCCGGTCACTGTCAGATCTGTGCTTAATACCACACAACAGTCCTGATGTAACACTTCAGTTACCCACTCTTATCTTTTACCTGCTGTGAACGCTCTACTCTGAGCTCATCTCTTCCCCACGCACATGTGGCCCCACACACATGGCCCCACACACATGGCCCCCAGGCCGGCCCAAGGCCGATGGGGTGAGGCTGGAGCAGAGGCGTCAGCTCCTGTCCTGAGCGGCACCACGTTCAGAGCTGCTGCTGGTTGTGGAGCCTGTTCATTGAAATCACATTGAAATCAACACTAGGAATGCACTTAAAGGCCGTCTACACTCATATCTTTACACCAGCTTTAGTTTTTTTGTTTTTACATTGATAGACCTTGATAGATATTCGTGTAGTTCAGGTTATTTTTAGATGACCGACAAAAAGACACTTACCCATGGACATGAACTGTGTGTTTCTTACATTATTTCAGCAAAGGAGCAAAAGCAATTCTCTTTAAAGTGTCAACAAACATGAGTTCAGACGCTCTGACACAAGAATGAAGCCTGTGGTGTTTAGGGCCCCTTCAAATAAAAAGTCCATTTCTTGTCTCAGTTCAGCCCTGCACCTCACGGTTCAATGGACTTAAGTGCTTCCTCCTCACCGTGTAAACAAGTGACAATGATAGTGCTGTTTACAGTTTTATTTTGCTATGGACGACCGAGGGATGCACTTTTATACAGAAGCATGACACCATCTACCAGACGTGTTGACATTTTGAAACAGGCTTTATACAGAACCACAACTAATGGACGAGCAGGTGGGCGTTTTACAGGTCAGAATAAATACAATGAACAATCGCTTCAACACAGAATGGGATCTGACTCTGTCGGGGCAGAGGCTTTGACCAGGATATGACGTGTCCCTCCATTCCTTCACCCAACCCACGTCTCTATAGAGCACACACCCTGTCTACAGAATGCAAGCTCAGGTGTTCTCAGTATACGGCACAAACCCCATCAGGATATGTCTTTGGACGTGTTTCCAAACTGGGGGAATTTACTGTACATTAAGGGCCGGCGTGTATGGATTTTTGGGGTCGATGTGATAAAAACGGCTTTGAAGCTTCTGATAACAGATATAACAGCCAGTATATTTAGAAAGTGCCACATTTATAACTGTTCATTGTAAGTAAGTTGTTGTTAGGATAAATAACTAGGCTTAGCTATTTTGTATGACCACTTCTATATTTCATTACTGTACCGAGGTGATTTGAAGATAAGGGCTCTGATCACAGCTGTGAGACTCAGATATATCCCAAGACAAATGCATGATATTCCAATCTATCTAATAGCAAACTAACTAAATAGGACAAGAACTACTGATAGGAATGATGTCATGGCCAAATAACACCCTGGATGGAGCCTGATTGGACTGTGTTTGCGTATAAAAGTCATATAGGTGTAAATATTCCCTCTGTGAGTCTCTGCATGGGAATGTCGGCACAGACTCTTTGTACAAATACGGCTTCCTAATATTTGAATATGTAAATTATCTGGATTTTATTTTTGTTTCAAGTGTATTTGTCATCTAAGCGGAAACTAATGAACACAAGAGGAAAAGGCTGGTTTCCTCAACATTGTAGCAGCAGAACCAGCGTCAAAACAAAGTCATATTTTTGGACTGGCTTCGATCAAGGTCCCCAGTGTGGCAGAGTGGTAACCCTTGTAATGAAAGCTCCGTGTGTGATCTCCAAAGGGCAGTGAGCTGTTTGATTGGCCTGATGAAAGCCGCGTGTGTCTGTGCAGGTGCTGGGAGATCAACGACCACCCCATCCCCCACTGGCTCATCAACGGCCCCATCGGCCTGTCCGTCCTGGTGCGTACGGGAGTGGGACGTTAGCTTTTTTGGGCTGTGCATATGAGGTCTGCCATCACTGCATTCATACATTTCACTGAGTTTAAGGACAGGCCTCATGTGAAGCTCAGAAACTCCAGAATTCCCTCACTGAGCTGCACTAACACTGAGTCCTGCGTGGGTCTGATTTAGACAAACCGCCCGCCCGTATCTGTCATACCTCAATCTGCACCCGACCCATTTTCCGACAGAATTGAAATGAAATTCCGCACCTGATCCGACCTGATATAAACACACACCGACACCCGAACCGCACATGAATGAAAATCAGTCCGAGAGCCAAAAAAGAGCCACAACTTTACACTCTCCACTCGTTAATTTTCTTTTCAGCTCCTCTGGAGTCGTTTTGAACCACAGGACATTGCATGTGTGGTTTGAAAATAAAAGTGGCAGAGATTTGTGGGAATGCACGTGCAGCAAAAACATATGGATTTTAAATCTGGAGCTAAATTATTCCCTGATTGTGGGAAAGATGGACTGGTGTGGGTAGTGCTCTGTTTTAGTTTTAGTTTTTCCTCAAGTGAGGCAGAAAAGAGGGAGCTACTGTCTGTGTGAATGTTCTTGTATATTAGCTTTTACATCGAATTATCTTGTAAAAACAATGGCATTTTTGCATTTCATTAAAATACAGCCCTGTTTTTTGTTCGCACATGATATTTTGTAAACCGCAGATTAGACTCCTGTGTCCGAACCCAACCTGCATCCAATACACCACAACATTTTTCACCCGTTTCATTCAAATTTGCAGTTCACCCGTCGGGTGTCCGCAGGTATCCGAACCCGTGCAGGACTCTGGCTGCAGGTGCTCTCAGAGAGTCCTTTAAGGTTTACCCGGATTTGATTTGAACTTGTTTTCCTGATGTCTGCAGACACAGATCGATCCCAAGTTACAATCAAAAATCTGCCATCTAGAGATTAAAAAAGTATTAAAGTGCATCTGACAGGTTTTTGTGTTTTTTCTAATTCTGACTTTGTTTAGTGGGATAGTCCCTGTGGTCATATTTATCACGGAGAAAATAGTGTATAGTGTTATAGTGATTTTCTGTCTATTTAGATGTAAATAAGCTTGTTAGCATTTTGAGTTTATTGAATTTTTTATTAAAATTTTACAACAGTTAGGAACATTTTTTGGTTAAATGCATTAAGAACTTAAAAACCTAACAATAACATAAAATACTTCCTCATTACTTCTTCTTCACTCTCTTCCCCTGGACATTACCTACATGCTGTGCTATAGTGAAAAACTTAATTTGAACTAATTTAATTTTAGCTGCTCCCCATTATCTGTATTAAACATTATTGGCGTCTTATGCTGTGAGCTCTCATCTGAAACCCAAACAACGGCCCAGTCTGGTGTTGTTCCCTGTAAAAGGCGTGTGCTGGTGCCTGTGCCTCCAAACAGAAGGTCCTCGCTGCAGCCGCCTCAGTGTGAGTCCACTTTTAAAGGTCCACTCTCATGCATTATGCAGGCCCCACGAGGCACATGCACACAAGAATCTGGATACTTCATGAAAAATATGTATCCTCACTCTGCACAAACTCTTATTTGGCTGATAGACAGATAGAAAGAACACCTCTGGGACTTTATATTTGGGCCCATCAGACGCCGCCAGTTTGCTCCTCAGACTCTACAGGGGCTCAGTGATGCCCTTAAACAGATCTGGGTTAGAACTGACAAGACACCATCCGTCATTACATGAGGAGCGAGATATGACATTGTCAAACATGACTATAGAAGAGATTGAGAAGCATTTTGAGTTGCAAAAATTTAAAGTGATAGTTCAGGTTTTTTTATATGAATTTGTACGTCCCCGTCAGCATCAACACTGACTTACCTCTCGACAGCGTCTGAGCCGAGTTCTTCCCCGGTTTCAGTGCTGATGAAAGTGTCCGGCAAGTTGGCTGTCACAAAAATAAAATGTTTTTCTTCTCAAAACAAACTGTGCATACATTTGCCTCACAAAACGTGAACCACAAAAAAGTCAGACCTCATAATCGCTTGGTGCTATTTTCTCTCCAGTCGTATCCCTGCGTTGCCACCAGGTCACAGCGGCGCCTGTTTCACTGTGTTTCCTGCTCGGAAAGTAAAGGCAACATGTGTGACTACGTCACTGACGATGAAGACATGGCCTTTAGCACAGAGCCAAGGGGAGATCTTTATGAACCCGAATATACTGATGCCCAAATTCACCAGATGGAGTCAGAACAGCAGAAAGAGGAGGGACAGAGTGGGACAAGCTGAAGCTGGATTTTTTGTGTTCCAGCCTGGAGAATCACAAGTCCGCACCATTTTTATATATATATTGGCGGCGGTCATTGGTCTGAGCACGTAAACACTTCCGAACTACTGAAAAAAGTGTTGGACCGTGTGCGTAGAAGTAGAACTCGGCTCACCGGACGCTGTCGGGAAGTAAGTCAGTGTTGATACACGACGCTGCTGACGGGGACGTACAGATTCATGTCAAAAAAAACAAAAAACTATCCCTTTAATGGACTTGCCTGCCATCATTATTTAACTTTGATTTTCAAGGTGTCTATCAAATTAAGTTCTCTATTGGCTGAAAATGTTATTTGCATTAAAAGAGGTGGCATCCTTTTGTTCCTAAGACATTGTCCTCTCCATATTTGTATAGACATCCTGCATTTTTGACATTGAGATCTGACGTGTTTTCCGTTCATTTTTTGAACAGTGTATTGAGACCCAAACTAATGAGTGTAGCGCTTCACTCAGTGATTCTGCACAAATCTGTTCCTCAGTTACTCTTTTTTTAGTTTCTTCCTTTGTTTTAAAATGTTGAGACCCTCCATGACTTCATCGTCTGTGTGTTGTTCCAGGTGAACTTCCTCCTCTTCATCAGAATCGTGCGTGTGCTGATGCAGAAGCTCCGAGGGGCAGATATCGGAGGACATGACCAGTCCCAGTACAGGTACAACATGAGGCACAATGTTCTAACCCACACTGAAGACATTCCTTACCCAGAGAATATGCGTATGTTATGTATGTGTTAGGTTGTAGTACTCACATCTCGAGGTGCTCTCTGTGTTTCAGGAGACTGGCCAAGTCCACTCTGCTCCTCATCCCTCTGTTTGGAGTCCACTACATCATCTTTGTGTCTCTGAGTGAGTCTGTGGCTGAGAGGTCCAAGATCTTCTTTGACCTGGCCCTCGGGTCTTTTCAGGTACTTCCTCCTCAGGTGTTCAGACATGTGTGTATGGGGAGTGTTCAGGTACTTCCTCCTCAGGTGTTCAGACATGTGTGTATGGGGAGTGTTCAGGTACTTCCTCCTCAGGTGTTCAGACATGTGTGTATGGGGAGTGTTCAGGTACTTCCTCCTCAGGTGTTCAGACGTGTGTGTATGGGGAGTGTTCAGGTACTTCCTCCTCAGGTGTTCAGACGTGTGTGTATGGGGAGTGTTCAGGTACTCTCTCCTGTTGTGGTGTAATGCTCTCACGGATGTTCTGTTCACAGGGTTTGGTGGTGGCCATTTTGTACTGCTTCCTCAACTCTGAGGTTAGTGTTATTAAACTTGTAGATTCTGTACGACTGGTTGAAGTTTTAGCATGAAGACGTTTCGCCGCTCGACCAAAACATCTTCACTCTAAAGCGTTTGTCAAAATAGTTGAATTTTTCTTTTCACACCAGGACAACAGAGAGATTACAAAGATATTTTTCACTACATTTACATGCACAGTAGCATGTTTGCTGTCCAGTTCATATAACTGGACAGCAAACATCCAGAGCAGAGGTCAGAACACTTCAGTCTACAGCAGGTCAGAAAGCTGGAAAACTGCAGACTGGGGCTAGGAGATGTTTATGGCATCTCAGAAATACAATACAACCCAAAACATTCTACATAGATCTCTAGGGAGGATAGCTGATAAGTAATTGTAAGTCAATTAAATACAACCAATCAAATCAAATATTGTCTAATACATGACTAAATACTAAAAATACAATACTAAATACAATATTAAATGTAATCAATCAGTTAAATACTGTTCCTCTTTAGCTGTAGGCTTTACATCGTACTTAATTTGTTTATCTTGTTGCAAGGTGACCTTGGGGGTCCAGAAAAGCGCCTAATAAATCAAATGTATTATTATTATAGCAAGACATAAGTGTAGTTAAAGCCGCAAGCGGGACTGAACAGCCCTTGCGGGCCGGTCTTCGCACTCGGCCGACCCGGTGCTCCCCCGGGTGTCTCTGACACTCGTCTCTGTGATTGTGGCTTTGGGCTGAACTTGTCACTAAACACACAAAGTCAACACACATTAGAGATGCTGACGTCCTAACATAGATAATCATGGGCGGTTTGGGACCTCACCATGGCAACACTGTGCAAAATACGACTTTGGAACAAATCTGCATGTCCCAGGCCTTCGGCGTGGGTTGCTAGGATACTGCTGTTTATGTAGGTGGCGACCGAGGGACAAAATTAAGCACCTCGTGCAGTAGTGCAAAGATAAAAATACTGAGCTTTAATATCTATATTTCTCCAGATTTCATATAGTGAATGATAAGTCGATATTACACTGGATGTTAATCGCTGACTCTGCTGCTGACCCCTGACCTCTGACCCCTGACCTCTGACCCCTGACCCCTGACCTCTGACCCCTGACCTCTGACCCCTGACCTCTGACCCGGTCTTCCTGCAGGTCCAAGCGGAGCTGAGGAGGACCTGGAGGAGCCTCTGTCAGAACTGTGCTCTGACCAGAGACCTGCCCCTGACCCACACTGTGTTCAGAACCCCCTCCGGGCACATGGTGCACCTCCAGCACGACCAGCGCACCCAGTATGAGAGTACCCCGCTGTGACCCCGAGAGTACCCCGCTGTGACCCCGAGAGTGCCCCGCTGTGACCCGAGAGGACCCCACTGTGACCCCGAGAATACCCCGCTGTGACCCCGAGAGTACCCCGCTGTGACCCCGACAGTACCCCGCTGTGACCCCGAGAATACCCCGCTGTGACCCCGAGAGTACCCCGCTGGGACCCCGAGAGTACCCCGCTGTGACCCTGAGAATATCCCACTGTGACCCTGAGAATACCCCACTGTGACCCTGAGAATACCCCACTGTGACCCCGAGAATACCCCACTGTGACCCCGAGAGTACCCCGCTGTGACCCCGAGAATACGCCGCTGTGACCCTGAGAGTACCCCGCTGTGACCCCGAGAGTACCCCACTGTGACCCCGAGAGTACCTCACTGTGACCCCGAGAATACCCCGCTGTGACCCCGAGAGTACCCCGCTGTGACCCTGAGAATACCCCACTGTGACCCTGAGCATACCCCGCTGTGACCCTGAGAGTACCCCGCTGTGACCCTGAGAATACCCCACTGTGACCCCGAGAATACCCCACTGTGACCCTGAGAGTACCCCGCTGTGGCAGCAGCAGAGTGACGCTTTAGCAGAGAAAATAAGTACAGTGGTGAAATATCTATTTAAATAGTGAGACAGATGTGAGTTCTGCTGTGATTCGCTCCTCTGTGAGTTTATGGATACAACAACAACTCGAAGCAGTGAGGACAGGAGGAGGAGACGAGGCTGCTAAACTTCTGTCTCTGTCACAGTCCTTATCGGTCGCCATGGATTCGTCGTGTGTTTTGGAGCCGACTTTATTTCGCGGACCTGACTGGGCTTTTCAGTTTCGCATAAATTGTTTTGCTTCCTGTTTACAGCCGGATCCAGTAGATTTTCTAACATTCTAGTAGCAGCCACGGCTTATGAAAAAACTAGTTTGCGATAAAAAAAAATTAACGCTCTTAAAATAGTTTTGCGTTAACTCGTTAATAATAACAAGATATTTTTGACAGCCCTGTATAATACTTGATGTGATTGTACCTTTTGTTTGGTCTCATGGACGTCGTTTTTCCTAACACAGAGCTCAGTTTAACTTACATTTGGCTTTGATTTACACACAACAGCAACCTGCAGTCAGTGTATTCAACTGTCTGTGCAATGTTTCCTTAGGGACTATATGATAAAAGATTAGTACAGGCACAAGGCACTTTGGTCCTATTATTACTGAGCATATATATATTTCTATATTAAAAGTTTTGCATTATTGATTTATATTTTTCTTTGAATTTGCCTAAATATTGAATATGTAATTGTGCTCATAACACAAGCTCAAGAATCCTACAGTAGGAAGTAGTAGAAGCTGCAGCAAAATAACGTCAGGGAGGTGTGGGGTGGGATGAAGACCATTACTGGCTGCAGATCTAAAAGGGGAAGTGTGTGGATCAAGCCAACCAGTTACACCACTTAAACCACAGCAGGGCCAGGTGGAATATCTCCAAAACTCCTGGAGGCTGGTGCTGCTGAGCTGGACGAGCCTCTGGTGTACGTATTTCATATGAGTCTGCATCTGGGGAGGGTCCCTGCTCAATGGAAGACATCATCTGTATGGTCCCTGTCCTCAAAAAGCCTCATCCCAAAGAGTTGAGTGACAACAGGCCGTCTCAGCTCAGATCCAAGAGCAGGAGCTACGCCCTCGACCTTCTGCAGTTTGTTTATCGGGACAAAGTGGGAGTGGACGACGCTGTGCTCTGCTTTCTCCACAGGTTTCTCTCTCATCTCGAAAAAAAGAAGCAGTTCTATAAGGATGAGCTTTTTTAACTTCTCCAGTGCGTTTAACACATCCGACCTCTGCGTCTCAAATACAAACTAATGGAGATGGCAGTTGGTTCTTCTCTGGTTAGTTGGATTACAGTTTACCTCACTGGGAGACCTCAGTATCTCCAACTGAGAGCAATACCTGTGACACTGATCTCCACAGGGGACGGTACTGTCACCAGTTCTGTTTACCCAGTACACGTCGCACTTTAGCTACAACTCAGAACTGTGTCACGTGCAGAAGTTCTCTGATGACTGAACGTACAGGCTCAGCTCACTGAGGACTTTGGGCCTAACCACCTTCATCTGAACACTGCAAAGACCAAAGAGATGGAGGTGGACTTTACGAGGAGCAGGCCACAGCTGCTGCAACCTGTGACCGTTGAGGAGGACACTGTGGAGTTTGTAGAGAGTTAAAAGTGTTTGGGGCGTACATCTCGACCACAGACCGGACTCATCGACGAATACAGAGCTTCTCTACGGAAATGGACAGCGCAGGATGTAATTTCCCAGGAGGTTGAAGGTCTTTAACATCTACTAAAAGCTCCTGCTGATGTTCTACCAGCTGTGGTCTGCTGGGAGGGAAGCCTCATGAAGAAGGACACTGTGGGGTTGTATAAACTGGCGAGGAGCGTCGGTAGCATCTGTGGTGGGTGCAGAACTCGACTCGCTCACATCTGTGGCTGAGAAGAGGCCCCTAAACAAGCTCCTGTCCATCCTGGAGAAGCCCCAGCACTTTTGGGGACAGGCTGTTGTCCCTGTCCTGCTCCAAGGACAGACTCTGGAAGACTCTATAATTTAATAAATGTATGTAAATTTATGTTATGTCTTATATTATTAAACATGTCTAAGGATCAGTGTTTGGATTACAAGTACAATAGTGAAAATAGCCATGAAAATACTACTCAAAGTACTAGATATTTGTTGTGGATTTTTAAATCTGAGAAGAATAAAAACTTGAGAAAAGTTGTCTTAAATCAAAGAGTCTGGACTTATTAAAGCACATAATTACAGAGAAAATGAAAACGAAACCTTCTGTCCCTCACGCAAGGTCCGTCTCTCCCTAATCTGTACATGGCAAAACAAAAAACACCTTCTTCTACAGTCGACAAACGTGAGAAACTCAACACGAGGCGATACGTACTACAGTAAATCTAAACATCCTCCAAACAGAGACAGCAGTTGTTAGTTCACAGTATCTAAACCCATAAAATACATTCTTTAGCTTAAATGGATCGTAACAGAAAACAAAGTAAAAGATTCCCACCACATACTAATTACTTTTTACTTAGATTTCCTCCTGAGACTCGGCCCATTCATTTGTGTCCTTTATAGTGGACACTGAGTGAACCAGTGGATCTTTTAAGTGTTTTGAGATCAACTCTTAATGCAGGGACTGGGTTCCTTTGCCTAAATGGGGCTGGGGGGGGTTTTAGGGTAGTATCATGTCCAAGGGAAACTAAAAACCTTTTGAGGCAACCATAGAAGTTTGTCAGAGATTGTCCCCGGCGTCCACGACAGAGGACATGCTATAAAATTATAAATAAAAATAAAATGAACATAATCAAAAATAGCTAAGGTGTTCATTTACCTCCAAATAGATAGAAAATCACGACGTTTTTTTCTGTTGTTATCATTATATTATTATATTTCTTTCATTAAATAATATGATGCTGAATTACCTTTTAAAACCACAGTGTGAATAATGACCTCTGAGCTCTGGGCCAATCAGAGGAGGCAATGCTGTTATGTGAGTTTGGAGGTGCTGAAAAAAGCAGGACTGTACTCAAACTTTACTGAGCCACAAAGGAAATTATTTGGACACAGTAGCTCAAACGTCACAATATAATATAAGGACAAAGAGAAAAAATAGATAGATAAGACATAATTATATAAACGCGTATGTACAAGTCAAAATAAAAATAGGAAAATAACTAATAACATATCAAATCTCAGCAATATACAAGTCTTTATTGACAGAACACGAGGTTATTTGTATTCTAGGGTTTGTCAGAGAGATTTAATCTGGTACAAAAACATCTTCTCAGTGTGTCTATAAACTAAATAAAGTCAAATAAACGAAACAAAACAAAGGTTCATTTTCCGCTCCGTGTTATAATGTCGTTTCCCGATCACGAACATAACTGGAGCGACGTTAGTTAAAACACACAAACGCTGCATATTTAGGTCACGGAAAACACACCCCCTGTGACAGGAAGTGCTCCGCTGCGTTTTTAAACTCCACACACCTTCATCCGATGGCCCGAAACTCACAACAGTCAATTCTGCGTGAAATAAAACCTTTAAAATCTCTTGAAATGTGCCACGCCCCCTTTTGTCCTGATACTCACACTGGGCAGGTCCGCGATCATTCAGCTGTTTATTTAAGCCGCTCCAGGCCTACTCGCTCTCTATCTCTTTATCTGTCTCTTTTTCTGTCTTTCTCTTTTTCTCTTTCTCCTTCTCTTTCTCTCTCTTTTTCACTTTATCTCTCCTTTTTCTCCTTTTTCTCTTTCTTTCACTCTATTTTTCTCTTTCTTTTTTCTGTTTCTCTCATTTTCTTTCCCTCTTTCTTTCTCTTTCTCTTTTGTCTCTCTCTTTCACTCTCCCTCCCTCCACATCTTTCTCTCTTCTTCTCATTCTCTCTCTCTCTTTTTCTCAGTATCTCTCTTTCTCTCTCATCTTTTCTTTCTCTCTCTCCATGCTTTTCTCACTTTCTCTCTTTTTCTATCTCTTTCTTTCTCTTGATCTCACTCTTTCTCTCTCCCTGTCCATGCTTTTCTCACTTTCTCTCTCTTTCTTTCTCTTTCTTTCCCTCTTTCTCTCTCTCTCTCTGTCCATGCTTTTCTCTCTTTCTCTTTCTCTCTCTTTCTTTCTCTCTCTGCCCATGCTTTTCCCTCTTTCTCTCTTTTTCTCTCTTTCTTTCTCTCTTTCTTTCTCTTTATCTCACTCTTTCTCTCTCTCTCTCTGTCCACACTTTTCTCACTTTCTCTCTCTCTTTCTTTCTCCCTCTTTCTTTCTCTTTATCTCACTCTTTCTCTCTGTCCATGATTTTCTCACTTTCTCTCTTTCTTTCTCTTTATCTCTTTCTCTCTCTCTCTGTCCATGCTTTTCTCTCTTTCTCTCTTTTTCTCTCTTTCTTTCTCTCTCTCTGTCCATGCTTTTCTCTCTTTTTCTCTCTTTCTTTCTCTCTTTCTTTCTCTTTATCTCATTCTTTCTCTCTCTTTCTTTCTCTTGATCTCACCCTTTCTCTCTCTATGTCCATGCTTTTCTCTCTTTCTCTCTTTTTCTCTCTCTTTCTTTCTCTTTATCTCACTCTTTCTCTCTGTCCATGATTTTCTCACTTTCTCTCTTTCTATTTATCTCGCTCTTTCTCTCTCTCTGTCCATGCTTCTCTCTTTCTCTCTTTCTCTATCTCTTTTCTCTCTCTTTCGCTCTCTTTCTCTATCTCTTCTCTCACTTTCCCTTTTTCCCTTTCTCTCTCTCGCTCTCTCTTTCTCTCTCTCTCCATGCTTTTCTCACTTTCTCTCTTTCTCTTCTCTGTTAACAGTGACATTTCTTTGTTTTTCTAATGAGCGCCTGGGCGGGTGTTCGGGGCGTGTTCTGCCTTTTATCCTCTGCTGTGTCCCGCTCAGACCTGTTTATCCTCTGGTGTTTATCCTCCTTCACTCGTCTCTCCCTTCTTCACACACATGTAAACTCCACACTTCTTTTAACGCACTGATCCGAAGGTTTGGACGTTTGAGTCTCACTCTCGACATAAACATTATTGCTGAATATTTCCGTTGTGTCCGTGGCAAGACACATCCCGCCCGTGTGAAGGGGTGAGCGGAAAAGCACTGGAATAAAACCATTTATCAATTTATATATACAAATTTACCATTTTAATGTATGTTGTTTTGCATATTGTGAAGTAGCAGTACTTAGACTCATACTTAGACAAACTTTACTGAGCCGCAAGGGAAATAATTGGGACACAGGAGCTCACACATCACAATATAATATCACGACAAAGAGTAAAAAACACAAATGGTAATAATAAACTGACATTTTTGGAGACTCTTCTGACTTGAATGGCATTGTCCTCACGACTAAAACCAGCATCTGTGAGCTAAAATTAATATTTGCACCTTTTTTAACCTCTATTTCAGGGCCGTAGCCAGACTTCCAAGGGGCGTGGGTCGTTTTTTAAGCCAAAAGTGACCTTTTTATACGGGTGCCTTTGCGACCCAGTGATTGTACTATAAGTACATGCTCTATGGCATGTGATGCAATGGGTTCAGGGGCTCCTCACCCAGAATGTTTTTAAGTAAAGAGCCTGTTTTAGCACATATAAAAGTTAAGGCTGTTGCATATGCTGAATATAAATAATTATCATGATTTAAGGGTGTACACAGAGGATAAGGTGATATTTTACCTTGATTAACTATTAGTATAGAATCATTGGGATGACAAAGGTATTGAAATTGAAAACCCTTAATGTCTACAATTTAAAAATTATGGTAAACTCTTCGAGTCTTTGGGAAATTACTTTTTACTTTGTAATGGATAAGAAGTGTACAAAACCCAGAATTTTCACCTAATGATATAACATACATGTATGTATTTTAACATAAAATAGTTCTTTTAGAAGAAATTTACCTTATCCTTTCAATAGTTGGTAAGATGTAAACATCAACAAATAAAGTAAAACACACAAGCGTTTTTATCACAATTATTATTTTTTCACTGTATGCACTAATTTAACATGAAAAACAGGATTCAAGATAGATAATAGCATTTGACTGACTTAAAAGTAAAAATCAGATATACTAGTAGGTAAAAGGTTTATTCCAGACTTTCAGTACTAAACTTGTGTATTTTTATTTATGAAGACTCAATTATTTGTTTGTTTTGGTTAATATTCATTTATTCCACCTGTTATCTATTACATTATCTATTGTAATTATGCAGATATTGTTAAATTATTATAAAAATACAACCAATTATATAAAGTTATTTGCTTATAAGAACTGGAATTTATTAAATATGAAACAAATCTTTATTAGCATTTTAGAAATGGTTTACAGTATATCCGACCCCCTCGACCCCCCCCTGGTTACGGGCCTGTATTTTACCTTTTGATGTGACGTTTTCGGCTCTTTTGAACGGTTCCTCAACAGCTGGAACCAAAAATCACTTTCCGAGCCTAATCTTTTTGCATATTTTTGTCAGTTTTTACATTGATTAGTGTTGATCCAACGCAAAAATCAGAGAAGTCAGACACGAGTGAGAGCTTTGTGCACAAAAACATGCTTGGAATCATAATAGTTTGTTTTTAAATCATTATCGGGAAGAAGTTTGGAATCATGCGGATGACGACTTCCTTTGGGCTCTGTTGGCGATAGGAACTCTGAAAAAATATGGGAAAATCATGAAAACGACACGGTTTTCTTCATCTATGTCATTGTATTCTTTCTTTTTTCCATTAATAAATTGCCCACTAATTTGTGTGTTATAATTTGTCGGGAATTACACCAGAAGTCATGTTTTCAAACATCTTCCTAAGCATGAATACAGCTTAAGGTTTTATTTTGATTTTATTTTGACTGAAAACACACGACTACTCTCAGTTTCTGTCATATCAGTAGTTCTAAAACGAGACAGAGCTGTGGAAATGAACAGATCCAAGAGATTCAGATCCCATAAAGAGCCAAAAGTCCCGTCACTCATGTTACCAGGACAAACATTAGGGACAAGTTTTTGTTTTTAAGTGACCGGGAGCGGTTTGGAAGGTCATGTTTTACCAGTTGCGATGACTTCAGCACCACAAAAAATCCGTCAAACAGGTTCGAGTTATTTTCAAACACATATTTTGAGTGACACGCCTCTCCTCCGAGCTCCAAAATCACATTCTTCATCTGGAAGGGATCAGCCTCACCTCTGCAACCCCAGCGAGATAGCGGGAGAAGGAATGAGAGAATAAAGAGAAGGGAGTGTAGAGAGAAGAGAGATGAGAGCGGGAGAAGGAGAGAAAGAAAGGGTTTTTATCGGCATCTATATTTGATGAATCGACTCCACATTGTCTCATTTTTATGTCACGCCTTTGAAAACACCAGATTGTGCGTGTTATTTGTTCACTTTTAATTACTCTGGAGTAGTAGTTTCCCCAAAATATTTTTTTACTTTTACTTGAGCGAGTTCTTGAGCAGCGTGTACTTCTACCCGAGTACTTCTTTTAAGTGTTTTACCTCCTCCTCCTCCCCGTAAACCCTCCTGTTTGCTTAGATCTAGACGTTATCTGAGTACACAGGTATTAGCACACCGGGGGGTCCATTCAGTCTGGTCCGAGGCTCCTCCCCCTCCTGTTCCTGGCTCCTCCCCCTCCCCGCTCTCACGCTGGGAGGGTGTGGCCTCGACCCACGGCTCCCGGGGAGTGGACTGTTGTCTTCAGTGCGTTTTTGCAGCAGCTCCGGACCACAGGCATGTCTCACCCTCTGACGTGTCCCATCTGCCTGGACCTCCTGGACAGACCTGTGACCGTCCCCTGTGGACACAGCTACTGCCGGCAGTGTGTGCTCCAGTACTGGGACGCAGAGGAGGGCAGGGAGCGGGGCGGAGGAGGAGGAGGGCCACAGGAGGGGCCCCGCTGTCCCCAGTGCAGGCAGAGGTTTGACCCCCGACCCCGGCTCGCTCTGAACACTGTGCTGGGTCAGATCTTAGACGGAGTGAGAGAGAATGAGGGGAGAGGAAGAGGAGAGGACTTGAGGACCAGTCTGGACGTGAGGACACTGGAGGAGAGGATCCACCAGGGGACAGTCTCTGAAGACCAAAGGTACTGCAGTATATTTTGCATGGTGTAAATGTAGTGAAGCCTTTACTTTAAAGAAAGGTGCAGAAACTAAGTGTTATTTGTCAAAAGTGCATTAAGGCGAGACACAGGTGAAGAGAAAAAGTGTATTATATTTAGACATCAGTCTGAAGCTTCTGCTGCGGTTTCCTCACATAAATGTAAGAAAAACATGCATTACAAGTTTTTCACCATGTAATGTTTTCTTTTCTTTGTTTTTCTTTTTTTTTTTTAAACCTTTATCTAACCAGGTAAAGACTCATTGAGATCCAGATCTCATTTACAAGGGTGATCTGGACAAGTGGTCAGCAGCACAGGTCAAGAGCAGAAAATAACAATCAATTAAGATAAAAAAAAAAACAAGAAAACAACAATCGATTAAGATAAAAAACAAGAAAACAACAATTAATTAAAATAAACATCAATTATGACAGTAAAGTGCAATGAGTGTAGAAAATATTTCAAAGGTTCAGCAGCTGTAAAAAAAAAAAAAAAAAAAGATAAAGTGCAGTAGTTGTAAACAATAGATGATAAAATGCAATAAAATCTGTTACAAAGAGCAGTTTTGTAGTGACATCTTAAAAACATATATATAACATATAAAAATAAGGCATTTCTTCTCATTTTAAGGGCATTTGAATCACAAAAACAGATGGAGAGAGGTGCACATTTCTTGCAACACGTTGTCAGATACTAAAAATATACATGGGATTTTGATATCTAATTAAATCCCACTGATGAAAAAAAATGCAAATGACGTCTAGTTTTTGGAGTTAAAACTTGAATTAATCAGACTTGGAATTAGACATCCAAAAATATTCTGCACATTTTGTCAAAATGTTCAGACTGTAAAATGAGGCGAGTGTTGGTGCTGCTTTAAGGGCTGATCCTTAAGCTCGTTTGGGGGAAATGCATTTGGTAAAACAGTATTTATAACTCTTTATAACTCCTTACCTGCGTGATTGAATTGATTGAGCTGAAGTTGCTTGATTTACATATTAAAAGATATTTTGAAGGCCTCTTCCCTTTAGACTATAAAACCTGTTTTATTTGGCTAGAAAATGTGTCGCTCTGTCCTCTGTCTCTGAGGTGTTTTGATTTTAAATTTGCAGTAATTTCAAAATTCCTTAGTGATACAAAAGAAAAGTTCAGTAACTGCGTTTATTTTTTTTTAACACTCAACTAAATTGAGAGAAGTTCTTCTGAATGACCACCAGAGGGCGCCAAGACATAAGGACAAGATATAGAGAGAAACAAACCCTGGTTTTATGGAGACCGGACATTATTAAAAAGACATACTTTTTTTTTTTTATCAGGGAATTACAGTATATTTTGTGATCAAGTGGACTTTTATGAGTTTTGTTTTTAATATTGTGTGTCACTGGACAGGTGAGTGGAAAGAAATACTATTGAAATAATGAAATAAACTTATGGCAGCTCTGACATCTAAATGAGAAAATCAGTGTTTAGGAAGAAGAGTACTTGACTTAAATTCTTATGTTGGTACATTGGTACGTCGGTACGTTATCTGACCAGGTTGTAAATCGTATCTCTTGTCTCAGGTGTGTGCGTGTCCTTCACAGAGAAGTCCTCACAGCTCTGCAGAGCACAGAGCTGCTCCTCCAACATCTCCTCTGTGTGATGGACCCAAAAAGCTCTGAGCTACAGCCTGGGACCAGCACCACGCTGCAGCAGGGACTTCAAGAACAAACCCAGCTCCAATCTCCAGGACAGACCCAGCCCCAACCTCCAGGACAGACTCAGCCTCAACCTTCAGGACAGACCAGACCCCAACCTCCAGGACAGACCCAGCCTCAACCTTCAGGACAGACCCAGTCTCAGCCTCCAGAACAGACCCAGCCACAGCAAGGATCTTCAGGACAGACCCAACCCCAAACTCCAGGACAGACCAGGCCCCAATGTCCAGGACAGACCCAGTCTCAGCCTCCAGAACAGACCCAGCCACAACAGGGACCTTCAGGACAGACCCAACACCAAACTCCAGGACAGACCCAGCCCCAACCTTCAGGACAGACCCAGCCCCAACCTCAAGGACAGACCCAGCCCCAACCTTCAGGACAGACCCAGCCCCAACCTCCAGGACAGACCCAGCCCCAACCTCCAGGACAGACCCAGCCCCAACCTTCAGGACAGACCCAGCCTCAACCTCCAGGACAGACCCAGCCCCAACCTTCAGGACAGACCCAGCCCCAACCTCAAGGACAGACCCAGCCCCAACCTCCAGGACAGACCCAGCCCCAACCTCCAGGACAGACCCAGCCCCAACCTTCAGGACAGACCCAGCCCCAACCTTCAGGACAGACCCAGCCCCAACCTTCAGGACAGACACAGCCTCAACCTCCAGGACAGACCCAGCCCCAACCTCCAGGACAGACCCAGCCCCAACCTCCAGGACAGACCCAGCCACAGCAGGGACCTTCAGGACAGACCCAACCCCAAACTCCAGGACAGACCCAGCCCCAACCTCAAGGACAGACCCAGCCACAACAGGGACCTGCCGGAGAGACCCAGCTTCAACCTCCAGGACAGACCCAGCCCCGAGGGGTACAGTTCCAGGCTCAACAGGGACTCCTTGGACAGACCCAGCCTCATCAGGGACCTCCAGAACAGACTCAGCCCCAACAGGGACCTTCAGAACAGACTCAGCCCCAACAGGGACCTTCAGAACAGACTCAGCCCCAACAGGGACCTTCAGAACAGACTCAGCCCCAACAGGGACCTTCAGAACAAACTCAGCCCCAACGGGGACCTCCAGAACAGACCCAGACCCATCAGGGACCTCCTGGACATCCACACCAGGAAGACCTTCTTACTTACCCTTTCACCAACCGTCTGAACTTCAACCAATCCTTAAACCCTTCATACCCTCCAGGATTCCTCACCAACATCTCATCGGCTGTCTCTGAATTCTGGCAGAAGCTTCAACCGTTCGTAAGTGAAGCACGGGCATCTCTTCCGCAGCCAGTACCAGAGCCCCGTCCGCGCACCCGAGAGGAGCTGCTGCAGTACTCACGCTCCATACGCCTGGACCCCAACACGGCGAACCGCAGAGTGCGCCTCTCCCAGGGGAACATGAGGGCCACACTCCTGCGAAACGGCCATGGCCACGGTCAGCACCGGGACAGGTTCACCGACTGCGCCCAGGTCCTGAGCCAAGAGAGCCTGAGCGGGCGGAGTTACCTGGAGGTGGAGTGGTCCGGCTGGGGGTTCTACCTGGCACTGGCCTCCAAGACTGTCCCGCGGTCAGGAGAAGGCAGCAGGTGTGGATGGGATTTTCACCCGGTTTCAGGGATGATCCTGGTTGAGTTCTAGTTTAGACTTGGTTCAGTACAATATTTACCATTTATAACATAGTCTTGGACCATTTTATAATAACTACACCTTGAAGGGCCCGTATTTCAGTCTTAAAAATGCACCATGACAGAAAATCAAGCGTCTGGAATAGTCTGCAGTCGGTTTCCCGTGATTCTTGATGAAAAAGGTGACCCCGTTAGTATTTTCTACATTACTTATGGCTCAAACAATGAATAGATTACATTTTATGCACTATTTTTGCTTTTATCACACAATGATGATGTGAAGAGCATTTATCTTGACCAGAATAAATTCAAATCACGCACAGGCCCTTTAAGTGGCTTTAAAGCATTAACAAATACCTAAATACGAAAATAAATATAATAAATAAATGAATAAATACAAATAACTAAATTAAATAAATTAATAAATATATAAATAAATAAATATAAATGATTTAATTAAAATAAACATAATAAATACATAAATATAAATAAAATAAATAAATATATAAAGAGGATTTATCTTGACTAGAATAAATTTGAATCACGCACAGGCCCTTTAAGCTTTAAAACATTAAGAAATACCTCATTCATGATGAACAAATAGTTTAAGAATAATTTAGATTTATTTATTATTCCTGATTTAGACCCGGTTTACTCCTGATTTCAGTTTGAATTTAGGTCTAGTTTAGACCTGATAAGTCCTCAGGTTCTGTAGGTTATAAGTAATGGTTTAGTCCAGGTTTAGTCCAGGTTTAGTCATGGTTTAGTCTTAGTTTAGTTCTGAAATTGTTATAGTCCTAATTTAGTCCTGGACTGGTTTAGCCCCATGATTTAATCCTGGTTTAACACTGGTTTCGTTTTGATCCTAGTTTAGTTTAGAGTTAGTTCTAGTTTAGTCCAGTTTAGTATTTATTATTATTTATTTACTTATTTGTATTTAGTGCCTTCCTTTTGTAGTTTCCTTGTAACTCGTGCGTTTGTTGTGCAGGTTCGGTTCGGGCGCTGGGTCGTGGGCGCTGCACTGTGAGAAGACGGGCTACGAGCTGCTGCACAGAGGCCTCGGCCGTTCTCTGTCAGGTCCTCGCTCGTCCAGGGTGGCCGTGTTCGTGGACCAGGCCGCCGGTCAGCTGAGCTTCTACAGTCTGAGCCCGCACCTCCACCTGCTCCACACAACCAGCACCGGCCCCACGCAGCCTCTGGCTCTGGGGGTCCGACTCTACTCCGTGGGGGACTACGTGCACTTCTGCCAGCTTCAGTGAGGATCACAAGCTTCAAGATGTTTCAGTGGACTCAGGCCTCAGTGGTGGCTGCTGGTGTGGCGGCCTGGGAGGCCCGCTGAGCACTTTTTGAAATGTTTTTAGGTTTTTGAGATCAATTTCTATCATTGTACCATGAGATTTTAACCAGCTAAAGTGCGGCACATACAGGACAGAATTAGGGACTGTTCGATTGTGTGACATGAGCACAAAGAGATTGTGCAAGAGACTGACTCAGGAGCTATGGACTCGTGAGATGCAACTGACTTTTTTGCATTAAATGTGACAAAAGATCTTTCAGAGGATTTATTTCAAGAGCATGACCCATCTCATCACTGACAGAAACGACAGAGTGGAGATCGAGATTTAGAAGAGGATTTCCTGTAGAACAGTGGTTCTTAACCTGGGTTGGATTGAACCCCAGGGGTTCAGTGAGTCAATCTCAGGGGTTCGGCAGGGGTCAGACACACATCCAACTCATATGATTCATGAGGACACGCCCCGTTTGGCCGTTATTGGCTGCAGGATACTTTGTGCGTGCAATAGTCTTGTGACTGTCGTGATGGTGTCATGGAATTTCTTTCTTAATATTTTCCCTTCATACTTAACTATGTCGAGCAAAAAAAGAAAGTGGTCGGGTGAATATGTGCAATATGGATTCACATGTGCACCAATAAAATATATAAACCTAAGTTTTTTTGAATGTGATAAAAACATATTTTATTTTTCCAATTCAGAAGGGTTCAGTGAATGCGCATATGAAACTAGTGGGGTTCAGTACCTCCAACAAGGTTAAGAACTACTGGTCTAGAACTTAATGTTCAGTGATGCTGCAGGACACAGAGGAGGGAACTTTTGTCCTGAGGGCTGTTGCTCTCCTCTGCCCTGACACAGGATCTATCAACTTAGGGCTGTTATTTCGTAACTTAAAAAACTGATACACCAACAGCAAAAAAATAAAATAAGATTCAGGCTCTAGAAATGCAATGTATTTGGAAGACTCCATGACGTGAACAGTTGTGTAAATGTGTGGCCTGTGGTCTAAAATCCACATAAAAGGGAATAAGGACATGAGGAACTGTTTAAGGCGGCTGCACTAAATATGATAAAAGCGACTCATACGCACTTTAGGTGAAGTAAAAACGTAAATAGGTCGAAGTGTGAGCCGTGTGTCAAACGTGTCAATCGCACAAATACAAAAATACAATGAAGTTCAGACGTTTTTATTCTTCCACACTGACAAACAAAAGTCTACTGCATCACTGTAACAGGAAGTCACACGCATCTACAGGTGGGAGATACATCCAAAAATCATAATACCGCAGTTGCTATTTGGGTAAAATAGTAAATATTTGTGCACTTTTGTGGTGATTAATATTGTCACTGAGATCATGAGAAACGAAAAAAAATCAAGCTATACATTTTTGTCAATATTGCCTCTTGAGACATAACAACATTTGAAGCTTTGTCATTGTATTTTGAAGATTAAAGTTGAATCAATAGACGTAAAAGTTATTGTTTATGCCATTTAAAGGGGAACTCGGGCACGTCTGAAGCGGAAGTCCGTTGCTAGAGGTGGTGGAAATCTATCAGAAGCCAAAAAATGGCACAGATCAGTGTTTCCTCGGCGGAGAACAAACTAGTGTAGTGATGGGGGCAAGTTCTGAACTTCCATGTAAAACGCCAATTTGCTTCACACTGAAGAAGCTTAACACCACTTTAACCCATCTTACAACAGCCACGAGTCTAACAAACAAAACGCTCTGCCTGGTTCACTCATTAGTGTCTGGAAACGTTAGAAAACAACTTTATAAGCACCTCACACTTCCCTCTGCTGATTTCCCACTGCACAGGCCAAAGCCCAAAAGACTCGATCGCCGACGTCGTTTCTAATCCCATTTATTTACCAGTGAATTATATTTTTTTTTAAATGCTAAAAAATACGTTTCCAAACCCATTTTCTTTTCTTCACAGTCAGTAGTCGATCTTCACTTGTTGCTTCTGGAGGCTCGAGCCTCTCGCCGCCGCTGGAGTCGACAGTCGAGTCTTTTGGGCTTTGGCCTGTGCAGTGGGAAATCAACAGAGGGAAGTGTAAGGTGCTTATAAAGTTGTTTTCCAACGTTTCCAGACACTAATGAGTGAACCAGGCAGAGCGTTTTGTTTGTTAGACTCGTGGCTGTTGTCAGATGGGTTAAAGTGGTGTTAAACTTCTTCAGTCTGAAGCAAATTGTCGTTTTACGTGGAAGTTCAGAACTTGCCCCCATCACTACACTAGTTTGTTGCCTTGACAGACTCACTGCCACAGTGAGATCTCCAACGAGGAAACACTGATCTGTGCCGTTTTTTGGCTTCTGACAGAATTCCACCACCTCTAGAAACGGACTTTAGCTTCAAACGTGCCGGAGTTCAACTTTAAGCAGGTCTACAGATTTTCTCAGTAGTGACTAAGCTGTTGTTTCAGAACGTCACTACGTGCATCACGAGCGGCTTTACGGGATTCACCGTCTAAGCCAAAAAGTAAAAATAAAAACAGTTCTGTAACAGTAATTATTCCACATACGACACACTCTGACAAACACTACGACTTCTGATTTTCATTGTGCTTTACTCAAATACACTTTGTTGAGTAAGTTTTTAGTTTTCAGACCCCACACTTTTACTCCTACTTGAGTAATATATTTGACAGTGTAACTAACGGTACTTCCTCTTCCCACCGTGAGCGAGTCTAAAGTGACAAAAGCTTTATGTTTTTATGTTGATAATATGAAATGATTTGAACATTTGTGTTTCTTGCCGTCTCTGTCCTTTGAAAACACAAAATTCAGTCGTATTTAATTCATGTTTTGTTTTTTTATATTACATTAACTTTAAATATAAATCAGATGTGAAGACCAAACTTTACTAATCTGTGTATCATTCGTTTTTCAAACTAGAACCAAAAATAAGAAGACAAAAAAACAACTCTTTTCTTTATTTGTCCAAAATGAAAAAATAGATAATGATTTGTTTGTTTGTTTTTTCATTTTTCTATTTTGCGTTTAAATGAATAGTGGAAAAAACAGATTGAAGAGCCTATCGCCAGGACTGGACCAGGACTAAACCAGGTCTAAACCAGGACTAAACTAGGAGTAAACCAGGTCTGAACCAGGTCTATACCAGGACTAAACCAGGACTGAACTAAGAATGAACCAGGTCTATACCAGGACTAAACCAGGGCTAAACCAGGACTAAATCAGGTCTAAACCAGAACTAAACTAGGACTGATCCAGGTCTAAACCAGCTCTAAACCAGGACTAAACCAGGTATAAAACCAGGACTAAACTAGGAGTGAGCGAGGTCTAAACCAGGGCTAAACCAGGGCTAAACCAGGACTAAACCAAGTCTAAACCAGGTCTAAACCAGTCTGTTCCAGTCCAGGTTCAGTCCTGGTGGTCCTCTAATGACCCCCTGTACGCAGACGCTCCACACTGGACATTAGTTCCAGGAGTTTTGTTCGGGAAACGGGAAACGGCCGTTTTTTCCATTATTCATTAAAACACAAAATCGAAAATTGAAAAAAACAAAAAAAATTGTTATCCATTATTTTTTTCATTCTGGGTTTGGAGACAAATAATGAAGAGTTTTTTTTCTTTTTCGTTTTCTTGAAAAACAAACGAACGATACACGGATTGTTACTTTCTCTGGAGTGATCTCTTAAGCCACTACGTTGTACTTCCTCTTGAGTAATGCTATTTTGAAGTTTAAGTACTCTTACAGTTTCATTATTATTCATTATTCAGTATCTGTCTCTGCTTGGGATAAAACACAGGATACAAATGTACTACGCACATTTAAAAGGATTCAAATGCAGCACCGTGAGTATAAAATCATAACAAAATGCTATTTGTGGATAGAAATATTTGAGAAAGCTAAGTTTACAGTAAAGCCTCTGTAAAGCTGAGAGGCAGAACACATAAGGCTCGTTGTTGTGCAGTAACAATACAAGAGTTTGTGGGTTGGTTTTTTTATGCAGGGAATGGTTAAAGTATTCTGGCCCGACACACCGACTGCCTGCACTCTGGTTTTGCTCCTTAAAGTGAATCGGAAGAGCCGGTTCTCAGAGACAAAATCCAAATCCTCAGCGGCTCCTGTTACAACCTGCTAAAATCCACAGTACAGGCAAGAAGTCTGGTTTGATGGGCACACTGGGCTGGGGCATCACACATGAAAATAGAGTGATGGATAATAATTAGGTGGCGGCTCCAAAACCTTTTTATTCCCTGGAGATGTTGCAGTTTTGCTTGGAATGTTACACCATACACATACAGCATAAATGGATGTTTTCTGATCTATTCTATAATGTTTCCTCACCACAAACAGACCTGGAGTTGTGTTTTGTTTCACTCACATTCGTGTTTAACACACAAACCCTGCAGATTTAGGCTAAGTTTAACTCCCAAACTGAAAAAAAACTTCTAATACAGGGAGCGCTCCACTGTTTTTAAACTCCAAACATCTTCACTAGAATCATTTGGATCATTTCAGCCCTGGCTTCATGACATCACAAGGTGGAACAGTGCATTTTGAGCTTTGGAGATGGTAGACAGACTAATAATAAAGGGATTACTCAAACGTGTGTGAATGAAACAAAACACAACTTTGGGTATGTTTTTAACAATGGCTAAAAGCTCACTAGAGTCAGTTTTGTGTAATATAGGACCTTTAGCAATCTCCAAACGAAGTATTTTTGTTGCCTGAGCAGCCAGTCCCTTCTAAAGTCTGTTTGAATCCACAAGTGTCTGGAACCGGACCATAAAGCGTGAAAAAACTTCAAACTTGATCAAACTAACCAAAGCTGCTGATTTGTAGCACGTGTCTCAAAAGCGTAAGACTCTCTTCTCCAGAATTCTCGTAACATTCAGTTAAAATCAGCGTTGTTGGGTGTTGTAGTAACGTAACTACTTTTTTTTCAGGTAAAAATAATGTAACGCGCTACTACTGAAAATGTGCTAACGATACGTAGTTCCCTTTTCAATTCGGTGCAACGTTACTTTTCTGTGTACGTGCCGCCTTCACCTTGAGCCTTTCCTGGCCGACACAGAGCCGGTCGTGCCGCACCGGAGGAAGTGGGGGTCAGTGACTCCCCGGGAGAGTTCCCTCAAGGGGGATCCTCCTGCACAGAGCTGAGTTGAATCCCCCGGGCCCAGACAGCACAGACCTATTTACCTCTGAACAGTTTCACGTCCTCTTGAACTCTCTCTTCAAAGTTCTTTTCAACTTTCCCTTACGGGTTCTTGTCGACTATCGGTTTCGTGCTGTATTTAGTCTCAGATGGAGTTTACCACCAAAAAATTACCAAAGTAACGAGAAAGGTAAAAAGTAACTTTCCATACGGAGTAACTAAGTAAAGTAAGGGATTACTTTTAAGAAATAACGAGTAACGAGCAAACGCTACACGCCCTCTGAAATCAGAAGCTACGGCTCCAGATCCACAAGTCTTTGCAAAGTTTGGTCAAAGTGTGTGGGTCTGGCCAGTCAGGTAAGTAATTTTGGCAATAAAAACACGTGTCATTCAATAAATAAAAGATAAATAAGTTAATGCTATACTGTGGAACATTCCAGGCACTACAACATGTTCATGAGACAAGCAAGTGGCTGATTCACCAGAAAATGTACATAATGTGCCACCATTTTTTAAATACGATGGTAAAAAAGACAATGATTAGTGAAGAAAAATCTGTGAATGAAAATGAATGGAGCCATAAGTGTCAGAATCTGCTAAAGGATCTTTGAAAAGAGCCAGCGTGCCCATCACAGTCCACTCACAGCAAGGGTCAGACTTTGGCAAAGTCAACATTTCTTTAACCAAATTAATCATGATGGCTGCTCCCTCTGTGCTGTTGGTCAAACCAAAAGTCTAATGTGGCAGTTTCCTCTAGTGGTTTACAAACAGTTACACGTCACAGCTCTTTTTGATGGATCTACCCTGCCTTTGAGTCCATTCTTCAAACCAGACCAAGCAGCACAGACCAGCTCCTCTGTAGAACACAGAGAAAGTGGTCGTGGCAGTGGTCAGGACACCCTCAGGTTTGTGCTCCCACTGTAGCAGCGGCGTGTGTTTAAAGTGCACTACTTAAAGGTTCACTCCCTCTCCTGTTGAACGCACACATGACACAGTGCTCAGGCCTGGTGCAGCGCACGAGAGCTCAGTCACTTGTCCTGCAGCAGAGCCGGGATGTTGATGTTCCAGCCGATGGCCTGACGGTCGAAGCCACACGTGAACAGATTACAGGGGGCGCTGTCCTCACACCAGGCCGAGCAGCACACCATGCGCCGATGCCCCTGAAAACACAGTCAGACCAGAGGCAACAGAGTCAGACCAGAGGCAGCAGAGTCAGACCAGAGGCAGCAGAGTCAGACCAGAGGCAGCAGAGTCAGACCAGAGGCAGCAGAGTCAGACCAGAGGCAGCAGAGTCAGACCAGAGGCAGCAGAGTCAGACCAGAGGCAACAGAGTCAGACCAGAGGCAGCACTGAGGCAGCAAAGAATTATGACCCCTGATGTACACTGACTGCAGGTGCGGTTCGAGTTCAGTGCAGCTCTACTGTGACTTGTATGCCCCACTGACTGCGGCCTCTGCTGGAGGGCTGCGGGAAGAATGTGGAAACTGCCTCCCGAGACAACATATCCGCGTGTCATGAGTTCCTGTTTTGCTCATGTGATTTTGTCAGCGTAACATCTGAGACCGCTGCGGTGTCCGGCAAAGATAGACTTCTATCTTTCCACCTGCGCGAGGTCAGTGTGGCAGGATGCTACTGATCTGAATGACTTTCTAAGTCAGTCTACACCAGGCATCAGAACTATCACGTAAATCAGGCAGGGAGAGAAACATGATGAAAACAGAAGTTGCAGTTTCAGGAGGTTTTCCCAACACAAACTCCTGAGTTGGGAGAATCTTCTGAAACTACATCATATTAGTTTAGTGTATAAAATTCTGCATGGTTTAGCTCCACCTCGTCTTTCCTCCTTTATTACTGTCCAATGTAACAGACACACCAGAAACACCTCCAGAGGGCGCTGCACCGTCCCTCTGAGGAAAACAGCATTTAACTGCGTTCTGCTTCACAGCCTCACATCATTGGAACTCAGTGCCACAATCAGTGACAGGCCCATTTCAGGCTTTTTAGGATCATGTAACTGTATAATTGTGTATTTAAATGTTATTTGTATTTTAACAAATCAACTTTTACATGAACTTATTCACTTTTAAGGAGCCTGTGACCATCTGTCAGGGGGAGTGCTGATGAAAACTAGACCTTTAGCTAATTTGGGTACATTTGCATTACAGTAATATTTATTAATGTACATTGTCCCACTGAAAACTAAATGAATAAATAAAATAGAAGTCTTCAGCAGTATGCAGTATGTTAGTCTGGCCCTCCTGTTCGCCTACAGATGTGAGTGTGAGGCCCACCTGTCGGTTGGTGCGTGGGAGCCGAGCCAGCCGCACTCCGGACATGTCAAACAGCCGCACCTGCCGGTTGTCGTGAGGGAGAGCGATGATCTTCTGGTTGACTGACACGCTGATCCTGGAACAGCAGATCACATGTGAGGACATTGGGACTGAAACACGGTGTCAAACATGTGACTATACCAAGCTCAACTAGGTCTAAAAGTGGGCTCCAAAAGGTATAAATCTGGACTACAGGACGACCAAACTACCAACAAACCAGGACAATCCCAGGGTTTAGCACAGTAGCCTATGAAATGTGAATGTAAAAGTTAAATTCTTTTGTTAGAGTATTTTTTCCCCTATAATAATATCGTTAAAGCAGCTCAAGAGAGAATACCAGACCACTATGCTCTTTTATTGATCACAAACTGCTGCACGGGCCCTTGAAAATTCTGTAACATGCTTAAAAACTGTCGGGATAATAAAAATGTGCTAGGAGGGTGAGAGGATAAAGCTTACAGAACCAACTGCATATGGATTTATTGTTTTTTTCAGTTATTACTTCCTTTGGTGGGAAAGTACCTGTGGTAAATAACGTATCATTGGTTTAGTTTTGGGAGAAGAGTTGAAATTACAGGAAGTAACATTGAGTTATATAATGAACCCTCTATCTGTGTCATGTTTTTACTTCTTTGTATGTCACATTTATCAGGAAGTAAAATTATTACTCTCTCCAAAATGGGCAAACTATGGATAAAGAGGTAACAGTTATAATATAATTAATTAATTGATAATATTGCATTTACTACTATGCATTTTTTACAGTCTCATACTATGACAGAAAGTGCTGAATCACGATGTATCAGCAGAGAAGAATCCAGGGGAATCGTCACAGTTTGAGAAGACCTATGCTGCATTCAAATGATCTCGGAAACGGGAAAGATCCGATCGGACTTGAACACAACTCGGATCGGAATTTCGACTCTGAAATGTGTGTGGAAGCGTTGGACTCCGAATTCCTGAGGTCAAACGTGCACAAATCACTCCAAACGCAACTTTAGGTGAGAACATGGTGAAGGGGAAACAACTATAACAGGATTAAAAAGTTCTGAAAAGTCTATTTTGTGGAAAGAGGCCCTGGGAAAGAACGTCTTGGGATCCCCAGATAAAGCAAAAGAAAATGGATGGTCTGCATTAAGCCAAAATTCAGCTTTATATTCTGATTCATTAACAGCAACACAAGTCTGCAAAAAGTTCTTAAATATTGAGTTTATCTTCGTACAAGTTTATCGCCCTGCAAGAAAAAACACATCTTGTCTCTTGAGTCAACAACTAGGAATTTTTGCACATGTTCCCAATGAATCAGCAAAGATAATAAAGTTATGCAAATGTTATTGTGGCTGTTGCTTCACAGGCTGCTCTTTTTTTGGAGAAGTCGGATGATTACGTCGCTGTCTCTGAGTTTCCGAGATCACGTGAATGCAGAACCAGTGACGAGCGCTCACACACAGAGGCTCTCCTCGTGATGCAGCTGATTCTGCCGCACGTGCGGGAGAAAAGCCAAACCTGGTCCAACACTGAGACTCTTTGCTTGTTCAGAAAAGGGGAAATTCACCTGTTGACAGCGGAGTCGGTGCGGATTGTTGCCATGGGCGACCTCATGTTCTTCAGGTCCCACACTTTGACTGTTCGGTCGTCACTGCCGGAGACGACGTTATCGCCCACTGTGAAGACGGCCGAGGTGACGGTGCTGCAAGAGGAACACAACACCACAGGTTCACAGGCCTGAGGGGAAAGACAGTAGTGGAACGAGTACTGGAAATGTGGACTCAAGAGAACGTACAATTACGGATAAAAATGAGCTCAAAAGAAGTACTGCTGCCAAGATTGAGCTTAAGTAAAAAAGTACGATTTACCTACAGACATTTTAGAAGCGTTTTAGTTCAGATGTTTCTACAAAACTTGATCGCACAAAAGTGTCACATTTACGTTTGTTTTAAAGTCATTTTAAATCACAATCTGTAGATTCTCTAAACACTGGCCAATCAGACCAGGACATTTAGTGATGTTATGTGCTCGAGACACAGCTGTGGATTAGGACTTGTACTTAGTAACTTCTATGATTTAAAACAGAAGTAATTACAATTACCTGGCTAGAATTACAAGTACAGTTTATAAATCTACACAAATTACATTTACAGTAATGTGATTATTTGTAATTAGCTACTGTGCACCCCTGGGAAGGAGACAGAATCAAGGCCAACACACCAAGACGTTTTGGTGCACATCAATAAAACAGTGTATACTTCTATATCCTGTTCGATGGGTGTGACTGACAGGTGGATTAACCAATCATCATAAAAACACATGGTCCATTCAAGAAATGGTGGCAAATGTGAGTATCCTCCATATGTTTTATCTTCTGTTTGAGGCTCCAGACTTTCCTGCGTTCCACAAAAGGCAACATGATACATTTGCTTGTGACTGGCCTTCTCTATCATTCTTTTCATCACTATAGTAAAAATCACTGCCGTTATTTAAACAACTTGAGTTTGGTTGCGTATTTGAAATCACAACGTTTATACGGCAAATTTGTGGACAGAAAAGTTTCCACATTTATCGGTTCTCTTCTCAAAACTATCAATAAGTTGGCTGGACATG
Source organism: Odontamblyopus rebecca (assembly GCA_030686955.1). NCBI lineage: Eukaryota > Metazoa > Chordata > Actinopteri > Gobiiformes > Gobiidae > Odontamblyopus > Odontamblyopus rebecca. The sequence goes on from CM060666.1 coordinate 33,126,094, forward strand.
ACAAACAACTTGCACTGTTTCCCTACTGAGGAAACTTCCAGGTTAACTTGATGTCAGCTCAGGTAAGTTACTCTTCGCTCCTCCTCAGTTACTTTTCACTGTGCCTCACTGGGCTGGGACAAGCGCCTTTTCTTATGCAGCTCCACGGTCTTGGAATAGTTTACGGAAAGATCTTAAATTGGAATCTGTGGTGGTTACTTGATAAGTTGAAGAAAAATAAATAAATAGACGTGTGTGTTTTTCTCGTAATGAAAAGGTCCAAATGGTTTTATAATATGACATTTTGTGATTTTACTGTATTTTATTGATTGTGTTGGCTGCTGCTTTGGCCAGGTCTCTCTTGAAAAAAATCTGAATCTCAATGGGACCTCCTGATTAAATAAAAGTAAAATGAATTACAATAAAAAGTAAGGACAGGTCCGTGCTCTCTATTAGATATCTGACCTCAACCTCATGTGACACAATCTCCTCACCAAAGCCTTGTGTGCAGAGGGACGTGTGGACTTACTCGGTGTGTCCCTGGAAGACGTTGACCGAGTGGATGGACGGGTCTCTGAAGTCCCACAGCCTGAAGGTGGTGTCCCGGGAGGCTGTGACCACCAGGCGCTGGGTGGGGTGGGTGCAGCAGTGGGTCAGCTCCTGGTCGTGGCCTAAACACCAGACTCACACATTACGACACAACCGGGAGAAATATTCTACAGTGTACGGGAGATTTTATGTTCATTTTTATGCTTGTTGAACTTCACCTTATAAGGTACAATACATTACAAGTACTATACATCATTTTATTCCCGAATTAAATTAAGTTCTACCATAATATTGTGACTGTAGCGGCTTGTGAACCAATGAATCACAATGGATTCTTCCAGAGTCATGGCTGGGGCAACATTTCCCCTGGATTTCCTGATTTGCTCCATCTCTTACTACATTCCTGGATGAAGTAGAAAGCTTGAAGTCTCAGGATTCAGGGCCAGCAGGGGTAAAGTCACTATTTTTTACCGTTTTCAAGAATATGCGTCTCATAATGCAGGTGACGAGTGCTTTTAACTTTGTACAGTTGTAGGAGGGCTTGTCAGAAAGGTTGAAGGCTATAATTTTGTATATAAAAAGGCTCGGCTCTGTCAGTTTTCTGCCACGCCGGACTGGTGGGACTCCAGAAATGTCTATAATCATGGAGACCTGCAGGAATAGCTACAAAGCCAAGCTGTCAGACTTTGAACAGGCACAAAATCACAAATATGCCTTTCAAGGTATATTTGAGCAAAGAAAATCCAAAATAAGTACGAAATGTTAACTACGATTCTGTAAAACAGTTCAGGCAGAGCTAAAACATCTTCATGGAGACAAGCAGGATCCAGACGCCCCATTGGAAAACTAAGGCTACGTTCAGACTGCAGCCTGAAGTGACCCAAATCCGATCTTTTCGCCCCTATGCAACCTGTATCTGATCTTTTAACGACACAGATACGATTTGGGAGCTTGGATCTAGTCTCCGTCTGTCCTTTTTGTTTCATTTTCTGTTGTGATGAAAAGATAAGTTTTGGTTCAGTTTTACTTCTCTTTAAACCGACACTGGCGGCCTGCGCATGTCATACCAGTGAGCGAGTGCACCAGCTCGGAGGTCTCCACGTCGTACAGGTTCGCCGCTCGGTCCCACGATGCGGTGACCACCTGCCTGCCGCCCACAAGCCAGTCCGCTGCTATGACCACGCCCTGGTGACTGCGCAGTGTGGTGGTGGGTACGCGCACGCACGGGCACTCGTTCGGCCCCTCCCCGTCGGCATCAGCCTCGTCTTTGTCCGAGCATTCCACATCCTCCTCACAAGACGTCTGCTGAGAAACAAAACATCTGTTATTTCACCTACAGTGGGGTCAGTGTACAACAGACGCGAGCTCGGAGCGGCTCCCGTGGATCTGTTTAGTGGAGAGGGTAATTCTAGATTGGTCAAAGTGGTCACGTGGTATGTGAGACTGCGCTCATGCGCGTTTGTCAGTGAACAGGAGAGCCACTGCATAGGTTATGTGGTGTTATAAGTTAATTTAATAGATTACATTACACTGAAGTTAAAGTTACAAGACGTTGCAGCGTTATTAAGCCAGTTTAACACCTGCATACACGAGTGCAGGCATTACACAAGCGCCGGGCCGTCTGCCGACCAGTTGTGCCCGAGAAGACCAGTGGAACCAGTTACAGATGGATATGACAATCCTTTAAAGTTAAAGTAAAGTTCTCAGTAGAGAGAAACCTCCCACACATATGAGTGAGTGTCGAGTGCACCTCTGAAAAAAGGAAGATGTACATGGGCAAAGCTTGGGAGGTGGTTTCAGGCAGGGCTTTTGTGAGGTCTATGTCTGGTCTTTGTTGGGTTCTTTGTCCAGTCTGTTTCACCTTCTTAGTTTCTTTGGCTTTGTGTGCGTTTCTGTAATCACTAGAACATTTCTATGGTGTTCATCAAACTTGGACAAATGTGAATTCTTATTCTGCAAATAGAACTGCCTCCAGCGATTTATTTTTTATGTCACAAAGTGATTTCAGAACAGCTGAATAGAAAGCGAACAAAGGGTAAGGGTGAGCGCCTCCAGAAACAGCCCAACAGGATGCATGTAGCCATGCCGAACCTAAAGGCTAAACAAGAGACATGCGATGCCATTGAGCTCGGCCCATTCACTGGGCGGCCATGTTTAGGCACTGGGGCTTGGCGGCTTCTTACACTGGTGTGTGTACATGTTAGCTCAGAGTGGCTCCTTACACTGGTGTGTGTACATGTTAGCCCAGAGCGGCTCCTTACACTGGTGTGTGTACATGTTAGCTCAGAGAGGCTCCTTACACTGGTGTGTGTACATGTTAGCTCAGAGCGACTCCTTACAGTGATGTGAGTACATGTTAGCTCAGAGTGGCTCCTTACACTGGTGTGTGTACATGTTAGCTCAGAGAGGCTCCTTACACTGGTGTGTGTACATGTTAGCTCAGAGCGACTCCTTACAGTGAAGTGTGTACATGTTAGCTCAGAGTGGCTCCTTACACTGGTGTGTGTACATGTTAGCTCAGAGTGGCTCCTTACACTGGTGTGTGTACATGTTAGCTCAGAGCGACTCCTTACACTGGTGTGTGTACATGTTAGCTCAGAGTGGCTCCTTACACTGGTGTGTGTACATGTTAGCTCAGAGTGGCTCCTTACACTGGTGTGTGTACATGTTAGCTCAGAGCGACTCCTTACAGTGATGTGTGTACATGTTAGCTCAGAGCGACTCCTTACAGTGATGTGAGTACATGTTAGCTCAGAGCGACTCCTTACAGTGATGTGAGTACATGTTAGCTCAGAGCGACTCCTTACAGTGATGTGTGTACATGTTAGCTCAGAGCGACTCCTTACAGTGATGTGAGTACATGTTAGCTCAGAGCGACTCCTTACAGTGATGTGTGTACATGTTAGCTCAGAGCGGTTCCTTACAGTGATGTGTGTACATGTTAGCTCAGAGCGACTCCTTACAGTGATGTGTGTACATGTTAGCTCAGAGCGGTTCCTTACAGTGATGTGAGTACATGGTAGCTCAGAGCGGTTCCTTACAGTGATGTGTGTACATGTTAGCTCAGAGCGACTCCTTACAGTGATGTGTGTACATGTTAGCTCAGAGCGGTTCCTTACAGTGATGTGAGTACATGTTAGCTCAGAGCGGTTCCTTACAGTGATGTGTGTACATGTTAGCTCAGAGCGACTCCTTACAGTGATGTGTGTACATGCTATCTCAGGGTGACTCAGAGCGGTTCCTTACAGTGGTGTCTGTGATCGGTTGAGGCGTGGGCAGTTGCACCATAAACCTCCAGATGTGAGCCGTTTGGTCTCCAGAGGCTGAAACACAAGCACAAGGGTTGATTTAGCATTATATTCTCCCTTTTAGCTCTTAAAGCATGTGTGTAATGAATAAATAACATATGCCATACACATTAGCTGGAACAGTAATGCTGTGCATAATACGCCTGCTGGTGACTCAGTTAAAACTGTGAGTCATATTCAAATGCATCAGCTGTGACCCCTGCAGGTCTGCGCTCCAATCCCTGTATTATAATAACGTAGTGCTTTATGTGAACAGTGTAGGCGGCCCATACCTGTGAGGGCCATCTGCTCCGTGGGGTGGAATTTGATGGAGTTGACTGTGGAACATAAACATAGATGTCAGGTGAAGACACGTTCTCATGTTTAAATCTGAGTCTGCAGCACACACCTGACCCCTGGTGTCCCAGATACTTGAGCAGACTCTTCCCGGTCTCAATGCTCCACAGCATGGCAGTGTGGTCTGAGGAACAGCACAAACACCTCAACTTACAGCTTCTTACCCACACACCTCTGCCAAATACCTACCTGCAGAAGCTGTTCCCATGACGACAGGTTGACTCTTTGTGATGCTGACGTCCCAGATGCCATCTCGATGCCCCACAAACTCCCTTAGCAACTGGCAGACGGCACGCGAGGTGGTGGCCTTGAAGCTGGACACGATCTGAGCCAGAGGACAAGCGCACGGATGAGAGGGGAGCAGTTTAAAGAGGGTTTTAAGAGAGGGGAGGGACTGTTAACCTGAGCTTTAGACAGGGCAGGGCACAGAAGCTCGTTTTTAACTTGTGCGTTTGTGTTTCTTTGTTGTAATTTTTTTTTTTTACTTTCATAAATGTGCCATGTGTTTATATTGCTTAATGGTATTTTTGTCTGCAATTGAACATCTTTCTCTTGTGAAGTAAATTTCTCTAAATGAAACACAGTAGCCGGGCGTGCCCTTCCACAGATATGACTCTAACTTAGCCCGGTAAAGGGCACGCCACCTGTTTATCAATATAGAGACGTGGAAGACAGTTGTTTAGAACTTACCTACACTAAGAATGTTCCAAACTGTGGTTTTAACAGGCGGCGTGCCACCAGAAAGTTATACAGTGTTTCTAAGGATTTTAGAAGGTCTGAATGAACATAAAAATAGCTTGTTTGCAATTATTATCAATCGGGAATAGTTCAGGATTAAGGGAGAGAGAAGCGTGGGAAAAGCCAAATCAAAGCAAAGCATAAACCCACTGTGTGCAGGTCTATGCCTCCTGTTGCACTGGAAAAGCATTAAGTCAGTATTTTATGGCAACAAAACGGGACCAAACACTGTATCCATGGGTCTTGAATGATGAGAACTCAGGAGCAATTTACCATTCAAAATATACTTCATTTGAATGGTCAATATAACATGTAACAAGAAGCTGAAACCCATGAATACGCATGAGATTTTTGTCAATCATTATTAGTCAGAATCGGGGCTTCCTTCATCTTAGTCACATTTTGAATTGACACTACCAAAGGTTTTATGAAAAACACAATTAAAGATGCTAAATATATTAAATATGTATTTTATTCACAGTCCGAGGCCTTGCGTAGGACTTCAAAATGTGAGTAAGGCGTGAGGGCATTTTGTGGAGCGTAGTGTTTACGTTGAAGATGGGCACGATGCACACGGGGCTGGTGCCGGCTCGTTTGGGGAAAATTCCACTGAACAAACTGCAGCTGAAAGAGCACAGAGACACTTACCCCATCCACACAACAGGAGACTCATCAGTTTATCCAACAGGCAAACAGGAAAACACCCGGGCACTTGTGCATTACATACTGAACATTAATGGGCCTGTACCAGATTTTAAAACTAAAACTAGGATCGAAACTAGATACACATTTGAGCAGGTACTGACGACATGACAACCTTCTATATGATTTAATACAGACGGGAGCAGCTAAAATACACATTAATGTTGTGGGGAAAGACTCCTTTTGTCGACACTGATGAATGTTGAAGCAAAGAGTCTATTTCTTGCAAGAAATAGGTCCAAAAGAACAACCAGCAGCATGTTCCCCAAATGTAACATTTGGACCAATCAGAGTCTTACAAAGTTAACTCTTAGGCGCTTTGAGGATTTAAAAATTTTAAAAAGTTTATGTTGGGAACATAAAACAGAATTCCTCACAAACAGGATTCCACCCAAAAATGCAATGCGTGCTGTAGTGCCAGGTCTAAACCAGGACTAAACCAGGTCTAAACCAGGTCTAAAACCAAACAAGAATTTGCAGGAGGTGATTGGTACATTCGTGTAGTTTTAAAAATAAGATAAGATAAGATCAGATAAGATAAAATATCCTTTATTTGTCCCACAATGGGGAAATTTCAAAATCATGACAATATCAAGTAATCCAAAGTATTCAGATTACGTTACTCACTTTAAGTAATTTAATGGATTACGTTACAAACTACATTTTGGGGTATGTAATCTGTAATCTGTATCAAATGTGTTACAAGGAAACGGAAATGAAACAGAATTCAAAATTTCTGAAACGGAAAATGTCAATTTTTGAAGCGGAAAATCATTGGCCCTACAAATGTAAACAGTGACCCAAATTAACCCTAACCCAAACTAAACAAGAACGGCTCCTACACACTCCATGGGACAGAGAGGGAATGTCTTTTCCGGTTTTTATTATAGATCCATATGCAGAAAGGACCAAGTGGGCGGGGCTAAAACTTGTTTCTAATTCATGGTTTTAAATCAGGTACAGGCCCTTTCAGGCTACAGTCCATAATGTCGTTCTTCGTCGATTAAATACGTGTCCTCTGCATCGATTATTAGTCAACCAAAAGGGGGCGACGTGTGGTGCTGACAAAAGCTTTTAAGCAAATAAATCTTTAACGCAAGCTGCACTCACCTGACCACAAGAATTCATGCAGTTACAAATATTTATACAAAAAATTACTAGTAACCATGTATTAATCTGCAAAAAAAGCAGATTAAACTCACAATTTACTCCCAAATCTCAAAGTAACTCACAAAAACTCTCCCTTCTGCTGTGGTTCATGTAAAACCTAATGCGCCAATATAATAATTAGTCAGATAATAAAAAACGTGGTTTCCCTACTGAAGTTAAAAGTCACCATTTGGGCTGCACAATATATTAGTAAAATATCGATATAATACTGGCTGACACAATAATCAATATTGCGAGAAAATGAAGTATAAAACGCAAAGTTCAAAACAATCTTACAAAAATTTACTGTTTTTGGAAAATAAAATGCACTGAAAGGCAGATTTTATTCACAATTTTCTTGGTTTAGTCTGTGTTTTTGTTTTGACACATTTTTGGACTAATTAATGAAGGCATGCACTTTTTTTGTTTTAATTTAATTTAACTTTTCTATCAGAATAGGGATGGGACAAGATCTCATGCCACAAGATCTCAAGAGACAAAATTGCCACAAGAAAAATGATCTCATGAGATTATTTCCTAAGCGTTTACATTTAGATTGGACAAAAAAGGGTCAAATGTTGGTGAGCTACATCTCTTACAGTTCCAAAAAGCAGTACTAGAATGGGAAAAAAAGCTATGAAATCAAATAAATAAATAAAAAACTGTGACGCCAAAATTGTAAACTGAACCGTGAAATGTATATGGGTCAATGACGTATAAGGATTTTCAACAGGAAAATTTTAAAATATAAACAATATTTGTTTGTATTAAACTTTTTTCAAATATTTACAGTGTCAGGAGCATAAATCTATGTTTAACATTTATATTAAGCATTTTTAGTGTAAAATGTCATGTGGTGCGACCGAGAATATCCTTAAAACATGGTTGGGATATTAATCTAAGTTCTGAGTATTATGAAGTGTAGAGAAACAAACTGTTGGCGTTTCTTCAGATTTTTAATGCAGATTGATATTTTCTTTTGCTGTTCAATATGACAGTCGCCTGCTTGTGTTTAATGAACAAACTACTGGAAAATGCATCAAATGAAGAAAAATTCCTAAAAAACCATTCACCCAAGTCGACTTTGCACCACATGATGCACGGTCGCACCACATGACATTTTAACACTTTAATCACACAAAAAACATGCAGAATAACTCATGATTTCTGAAAAAAATGATTTGGTTCCATGGAGGTCAGAGGTATGACAGAAATGTGGTGAATTATTATGAAATTTGAACCTTTTAACTGAGGAAATTGCACTTAGACAGAAAATTTAGCCGTCATGTCACTGACCCAGATATTAGGAATTATGGTCAAATCTGGTCTTGTCTCATTCTTGTGGACCCAAAATCATATCGTCTCATTGAAATTTTATCTCGTCCCATCCCTGGTATTGAATATCGCAACTTTTAATCATATCGAGCCCTAGTCCCGCACTTAGATTTGAGTGTGATGGACCTCTGCACTGCGTGGTTGATGAGTGGAGTGTAGGTGTTGCTTTACACAATGACACTTGGCCTCCTTTAGGCTGAGCTTTGGGCCAAAGAGAAAATTGACATGATGAAAATGCAGCGGTAACTTGCCAGGCTAAAGCAGCGGGGGACTGCGAAGCCCAAACTAACAGAGCATCGTGGCAGACGAACACTGGGACACTGTGTAAAACAAACTGGGAACACTGCGCAGAAGAGCTGATAAAGACTTTTTTACACTGGCTTTTAAAGTGCAAATGACAGTTTAAAGTATAGTCAACATCAGCAGATTCACTTAGATCTACTCTTTTGTAGTGAAATGTGGTGAAGTTTAGAGTTTTACGTCCTGGTTGGACACAAGTAGCAAATGTCACACACCATACTGTTAATAAGGACCAAAACTCTATTCACGCTTACGTCACAAACCAGAAAGACGTTTGGAAACATGCGATGACGACTTCCGGTGTAGTTCCCGACACTGTGATCAAACCCACTGAAGTAAATGTGATCGTTGGTAAAATGAAGACTGCAGACGTATGTGCTGTTTGGAATCATCCTCGTCTCTTCTAATCGCATGTACCCAGTGCGCTGAGTCGTGCGTCAGTGGGGAAATGAGGAAAACTGAGGTGCGGTTGGGATTAAGGATGGGCACGATTAGTCGATTAATCGATAATTGATCATTCAGAATTTCGTCGATCACGTTCATTTTAATCGACAAACCGAATGTAGGTTGCTGTGCGTAACATAGGGTGAGGAGTCGAGGCTGCGTCTCACAGCACAAACACTGGAGCTGCGGCCCCACAGTCTCGGCTCTGGCTCCTTGGAGATCACTATATCACTCAGAGTGCGTTTACCTGCTCATAAGTGTCCCAGGTATGATCAGGGTTTTTTCTCGCATGTTTACCCAGTATCTCCAACGCGACATACGCACAGAACAGACTCACCAGCCTCATCACATCCTCTGTCACAGAGAGAACACTCATATTCCACTGAGTCGTGTTCTTTAGTCCATCAGAAGCTGAAGCATCAGCACAAGGAAAGAGCTGCTTTTTTTCACTTACTGTTTATGCAAATGAGCCGTGTGGTTTTAAGTTTCATTTCTGTAAGACGTAAACAAATGTGCCAAAGCTGCATTAAACACATTCTAATGTCACACGGGCTGATGTGGCTCTGTAGTGGTGATGGTTTATATGTTGTAAAGTTGAGTTTATTCATGCAGATTAGTAATAGTAATAATAGTGGTGATAATTTTAATATAAAATGTTCATGATTAATCAAAAATCAATTGTTAATTTTCCTGATGATCGATTAAGACAATTTAATCGAATGCCCGTCCCTAGTTGGAACTGTGGATTCGCCGAACATAACAGAACGCTACAATGACATGTAGGAGAAGAAAATTGAGACATTTTCTCATTTTTCCTCAGTTTTGTCAGACTTACGACCGTGAACAGAGCAGAGAACGAAAGTTTCATCGCATGTTTTCAAATGTCTTCCTGGTTTGTGGCGTAAGTTTATGAAATCAATGTTTAAACTGCCAGAATAAATCCTTCCATGTGCATGAACGGTCCTCATATTTTGGATTTATGACAGTCAGTAGCATACGTCGCGTTTTCATTTTCAAACATGCTGCCGTCCTGTGTTTTATAACCTTTTATTTTCTACTGTTTTCCCACCACATAATTAAGTTATAATTACAAAAATATATTAATCTGTCAAATGCACTTGAGCTAGACAGTTCTGTAACACATTTTACTATGATTTGTGTTTGTATCTTTTAGCATTAAACTGTCCTCACTTTGTGGCAGCGTAACTGTTTATAATTGCGCTATAGAAATGTGGCCTTTGATTGTTCACTGACGGTCATCAGTGCGCACAGACGGGGCTTTTCGAGGCTTTTCGTGCAAACTTAAGTCGTTTCACACAGCGTCCCAACTGTCCAGGGAGAATGGTTAAGCAGGACACAAGGCGACGGCCCGCAGTGTACCCGTGAGCAGAGCGAAACCAAGGAGGTGCAACTGAAGAGGAGGTTAGTGAGATAAGACACTGTTTCAGAGCGGGCATCCAGAGACCACCACAGAACCAACCCCCGAATCAACCGTCTACGTTTACATTTGCTCCCAAACGTTTCCGTCTGTGCAGATTCAGAGAGCTACATCTGGGGCTGGAGATCACAATTTGAAATGCTCAACTTGGCTGCAACTAACCATTATTTTAGTAGTCCGCTAATCAGTGATACATTTTTCCAGGGTTCCTACAGGTTTCTTCAAGTTTATATTTATATTAGGGTTGGGCGGTATCCAAATTTTGAACTTTTAAACCACCTCAGCATTTTCCCGGGGTGTACAGTATTACTGTGACTAATTAAGAATTATTTTGTAGCTGCAACTGAACCATACAGAGTCGCAGCTTTATATTTGAAGATGAGGCACAAGTTCTGATCAAACCAAACTTTGCAGCACGTTCGATCGCATCAGTGCACAAGCTGTTTTTATCAGCACTTATACTGTATGTAAATGAGCCATGCGGTTTGAAGTTTTGTTTCTGTAAAATGTAAACAAATGTGTGCAAAGCTGCATTAAACACATTACTACTCAAAGTCTATAATGAGCGGAGCAGTGGAAATGTAGAGCGGTGGAGAGGACCAGTCACAGCCCTTATTGTCTGCGTGGTTTTGACACATAGTTAGAAAGTTTTGGAGGTGCGCGGTGGTCGACGCAGACGGTGGGTAAAGTCTGACTTTGACCTGAAGCGGGAACTTTCTCCTCTTCAGCGCGTGTCCTCTTGATGGCGTTCAGTAAAACGTCTCCATCGCAAACCTTACGTAACGACGTTTGAAGAGGAGAGAGCGGAGGGGAGAAAGTCTTACCATATTAGCGCCAAACCATAATTTATACAAAACGTAATACCTATTTCATAGACCTACCGGTGAAGAAAAACAAAATTATTGAATTTGTGTTCACTTATTTCCCAAACAAAGGAATACGGGGAGCAGAAAGTCTCTTCCCCATAACTCCAGCATAAGATTTGTCGCTCGGTAACGTAAAACCAGTGTAAAAAAACAACAGTCTTAATCAAACTTCATGTTCTGCTGAGATTTTCTGTGATTTTACACGTTTTTGTTTAGCTTGTAACACGTTCTCAGTTATTGGTTCTGTTACTCTGTATTTAGGCGACGTTATTTAGCCAAATAATGCTGTTTGACAAATTAAACTTTTGAAGAGAAATGTGATACGGAGAAGTTACGTACTGCGCAAATTTTAAGACCCAGATATAAAAATGTAAGACTTTTGCAAGTATATTTAAGGTATTATTTCAAAATTCATAAATTCAATGCTTTTAAGACACTGTGGGAACCCTGACTTTTTAAATACATTACCTACATTTTTTGTATATGATCCTACTTTCTGGTTGGAAACAGGCAGCACATGTGACGTAACGTAAAGATAAAGCCACCTCTTATGTTGACAAGGGCACAATATATGCAATAGTTACGATTAGATTAACACACCTTAATTTGCTAAATTACTGTCAAAAATGTAAAAAAAAAAATGCCTTCAGGGTGCGTAAATTGTCTCCTTATTTTGGAAGGCATGTGCTGATGACATAGTTAGAGGAGATTGTGTTTTAACTCAATGCTTCTTCTTGTATTTTATTACTTTTTTCTGCAAACTGTCACTTAACTGATGTAAAACTATGACACTTTAATAGACTTTAACAGAAGTAAAAGGTCTTTGAATGCCCCAGCTGAACAGAGCGCGATCGCAGGTAGTAGTTTATCTCACGCATGACAGGGGGCGCTCATACATGTGGATGAGGAGTTCTCGAGGGGAGGCGGCAGACTCCTCCCCCTGGCTGCCCTGCTCATGCATAGTGGCACAGAAAGGGCACAGGTCAGTCAGATTACCCAAGAGTCGGTGCCCCACAGCTCCCAGCTGCTCACGCTGAAGTATGGGGCTCCGGTGACACGCGCCTGGCACGAGTGTGAGCGCGGCTGGAGCGTGGAGTGGCGAGAGACAGGTGAAGGTGAAGAGAAGAGCACAAACATGGAATAGCCCCACACACAGGCAGAGAGGCAGTACTGCACCCACAGGCACTAGCACACACACAAACACTTGTACCTTGCTGGTGGAGGCTTTGTACGTCGTCTTGAGTTTTTGGGAGAGCTGACTTGTGCTGTGACTGGCTGGAAAGAGAGAAAGGATCTTAGCATGCTCTATTTATGTCCTGATAAAGCTAAAGTTAGACGTGTGCTTTGACACATAAAGCTATTTTAAAAGCCAAATATTAGATGTAGTGTTCTGGTCTGGACACTAGGGATGCAACGATATGGTTTTCTCACGATTCAATACGTATCCATTACACGGGTTACAATATCGATTTGATTTCAAGACACAATTAAAAAAAAAAAAACAAGAGCTCCTCCAGCGGGGCAAAATACGCCCGTACTTTGAATTATTGTATATAGAATTCTAGAATCGGAATTCCACCAATCAGATTGCAGCAACAGAACTTAAAGACACTACAAAGCTTTAATGTGTCAAAGCTCAAAGAAGCAAACTTATGAGACAGAGTCTGAGAAAATTATCGGGTATTATCGTGACTTATACGAGCGCATTTGATTAAAGCCGATGTGAAGCCAAAAGCGATGCTAAAGTATTTAAAAGTTCATATCTTTGTCATTCCTGGGTCTATCAACATAAAATAAAAAAGTATCTGAAAGAAAAAAAATCCACCTCTGTTAGAATAATTCAGCTGTGGAGCCATTTTCTGTTGCATCTGAGAAGAACGCTGCGATAACTGTTTTCCTTTCAGACCCAAATATATGACAACTCAGCGGCACGGAGGGACACGTGCGTATCGACACGTGTATCGAATTGAGAGACTAGTACTGAATTATTCGATATTATATATATTTATATATGTTATAATATCATTGCATCCTTACTGGACACATACAAGTTCTCAGTATATGGACAAGCAGAGGGCCGCCAGAATTCATTCAGTGAGCTGCAGAAGCTGCACTAGCACTGGTTAAGAGTTATTTTAGGTTCAGCATTGAATCTGGCAACCCAAATGAGAGACAAATGTGGCTCATTCTGCTTTCTGATGGATAATTGTCTGGAGAACCAAAACACCACCGACATTTAAGTAACTTGGCCATAGATGTGTTTATGAAATTTAATAATCCAAATCTTTTCAACTTCTGTCTCTAAGTCATAGTTTAGTCCAGATTTAGTATTTTAATGAATCACGCCCATCAGAACTCATCATAATAACGCATAAAGGTGGTATAGTAATAAGAAAATATCTATTCTCCAACTGTACGCAGGAGTTTCCCAATCACATTTTATTAGTTTATTATGAAGACTTCCATTTGAGATGGTACCTTTAGTTTTGAGAGCTCCTTTGGTCAAGTCTGATCCCTCTATGGTTTGTCCGTCTGCAGTGAGGCGGTCGTTCAGAGTCTCGATCTCTCTGCGCACTGAGGATACAGAGCACAGATGTTACATCCACATGAGGCACATTTGCGCTGTAGGACGAGGGTGAGCCTACGTTCAATGTTCTCGATGTAAAGGTTCTCAAACTCCCTCTCGATCTGGTTGAACAGGTCCAGGAGGTTGGAGCGCATGGACAGAGGCAGCTTGGAGTCCTGTGGAGATAAAAGTTATTTTAAAATCTCTTCTCTTCTTCATCGCATTTTTCAGAACTGATTTACACAAGTTTTTTTTTTCAAATTAGGATGCATTTCATAGTGTACATTTGTAAACTGTCTGAATAAACTGATAGGCTGTGTGTCAGAGGGAGGGTTGGCGAAACTATTTCCACTATAATGTCTATGAAGTTTGTGCCAAGTCGCAGGGAACTTCAGCGGAGGACACTTGCCAATGCTCAATGCCAATGCAAACTTCTATTAAAATTTTACATCTGACATAACACCATTAAATTTGTGGTTGAGATTATAATTCTTTATTGGTGTAGATCATTTCAGCTTGTGAGGTTATTCAAATTTTATTAGGCTCGGAATAGCATCCAAAAGCTGACATATTCTGCACTTTTCAGAGCTTTTAGCCAAGTTACAGTTGTTTAAATCAGGACTAAAGTGGGTTAAAATAAGTTCCACATTAAGCCCAATGCTTGTGAATGCCTCCTAAGTGAAGACAAGTCTTTCTTCTCAGTACTATAAATAACCTCTCCAGTGTGAGTGATGTGAGCTTTCATAAAGAGCCCAGTGAGGCGTGGCGCTTCTCCAGACTTGAGCCCTCTGCCTTACAGCTGCGTGAGCTCAGAGGTGGGTCTATTTTAAAGTGTCACATAAACAATAATAGTGAAACTCATTTTAAACGCCCTGTACTCCAATATTTCCCTCTGTATCTGAGAAAAACGTGTCTTACCCCAGTACAGATGTATTGTAAACGCAGCTTGTGATGTCAGAATATGCCTGCTGCAAACTATCTGAATCAAATTATAAAGCATTTTATAAGTCTGGTAATCAAGAAGTGTGAATTTGCATGCTAGTCGTTGTTAGAATTACCGTGATGGCAAAACTCTGCGCTGGTTTCTGAGAGTTGAGAAGTGCGTGTCTTACTTAAGTTGTACTTTTCCCATATCCTTTTTTACTCTTACTTGAGCAGTTTCTTGGAACACTACTTCTTCTTCTTCTTCTTGCGTAATATTATTTTGAAGTAACATTACTTTATTTGAGCACAGTTTTAGCTACTCTATCCACTGGTGGTGACAAATCTACTCAGAAGTGACTACGAGGGGCTGGTGCAGGCACAGAAGGACACTACATGTGAAGGAGGGGCATCTAGGGGATTGAAAGCGTTCAAAGTTGTTGTAGGAACCACAAACAAATCACTAATACGGCTAATCATTTTGGAATAAAATCTTAAAAGGTCTAAATTACAGAAATAGCAAGAGACACATGGACATTCATTCAGATTCAAATAAATTATGACAGAAGTTAAAGGTGCATGGTGAAACTTCCCAGCCCTCTCAATGAAATATTAATAGTTGATGGTTAATTAAGTCTTATCTATAAATTTATCTACTTATTGATTCCTTATTCCTTTGATAGCTACTAAAAGATATTTTATTTAAGACTTTATGACCAATTCCCCATGATGATCAATGAGGCATCAGTAAATGGTTACATAAAAAATTTACTTAAAATGTTCAGACAAACACGCTGTACTCTCCTGGTGTCCTAAGGGAGACAAAACTACTCCACAAATCCATAATGGAGGCTCTAAACACTACAGGAAAACAGACTATCTCCACTGTAGAGTCACTTACCTCCAGGCGAACCAGGGACTCCAGATTATCTGACGACTACCAAGGTACAGAGCCCACAAAGCATTCAGATTATAATCCTGGCATTTACTCAGGTCTGACCATGTAGCACACTTGAAACAGTGATTATCATTACAGCATGCATAAACAAATGAATTTTTATATTGACAGCACAGTCATACAGCCAGAATAGAACTGGGTATTAAAATTGTAATAATGGACACTGTTCCTTTTTTGACATCAGAGGACAATGCTGAAGGTGCAGCTTCAGATGTAACCTACACTTTTCACTGTACTGGAAAGACATCTCTGAACAGAAAATCCACAAATGTTGAAATATGATCTGTGTTTAATTTTGTAGAGATTGGGTTCACATAAAGGCATTTTAACTAACAACAATATGATGAAATGGGTTAGGCTTATGGCTGATTTCTTTTAAATGCTACCATAGAAGTTATTAAACTATAATAATAACAATAATAATAATAATAATAATAATAATAATAATAATTATTATTATTATTATTATTATTATTATTATTATTATTATTATTATTATTATTATTATTATTATTAAAGCTGCAAGCAGCATCGAACCCGATGCTCCCACGGGTGGCTGATGAGCTGATGAGGCAGTTCGTAAGGCAGTTAGGGCCTATTGCGAAAGCCTTTTTGGACACCCAAGGTCGCCTTAAAACAACAGCTATAGAACTTTTCACAGACACATGGCCTCAAAGAGGCTTTACAGAGCAATATTAACAAAGCATTTTTCATTCACTTCATACACTACCTTCATGGTAGTGAGCTACCACCAACACTCACGCACACACCACTTTCACACCTACAGCAAGTTTTGGGTTGAATAGAATAACTGTAGTTTAAATCAGACATCAAATTGAGCAAATTGAGGACAGGTTAGAATTCTCAGGTGCAATTTGCCGTCATATTTGCAGATGTGTTGAACTGGTTTATGCTTAATATTTTTGTAATTACTGTGTTATCCACAAAAAGCAGAAAAAAGTAAACAGAGGTGAAATTATATTTTCACAATAGCTTCAAAAGTGTTGCCACTGCTCAATCCCAAAGACGTGATTGTTTCAGCTGAAAGGAATTCAAACCATAAGATTAATATGACAAGTTTCTGGAGCCGATCCCAAACAAATAATACGATGGTTCAACATTTGTGGATCAGAAGTCTGTAGATTCATTTCAAAAACAGAGAATCTCCACATTCTAATCCAAATAATTTATAAGTGACATTTAAAAGTCAAATTAGAATAATATAATTTGTTTTCAAACTTTTATTCTGAGTTTAGAATGTTGTAACGTCATGCACACTTGTTCAGCAGACTCCTGAGCTCACCTGACTCTCCATGAGCTCCCTGCGCTCCTGTTCCGTGCTGTTGGTCCTCCTGATGGACAGACTGTGGGACTTCCTCTTCTGCTTGGCCTGGCGCGCTGCACTGCTGCTGCTGCTCTCCACAGGCATGGCTCCTCAGTCCTGATCTATCACCAAAACAAACCCATGTTTGTGTGGGCTACATCCTCCCACTACACTCCAAACTGCAGACAGCTGCGGTACAAGGCAACCCCATGTCAGAGATAATCTCATATTTCTCTTTTCCTTATCCCAACTCCTGTTTGCATTTAATTACAAATCACTATACCGGTTACCTGAGTATACTTAACTTACTATGCATTCATGTTTGATTCCTATTGCATTTTTTTTCTAATTATCCTACATTTTAGATCTCAAGCAGTGTCCAAGAAGCTGAAAGACAAACTCTGAAGTGAAGATAAAATTGTGCTGGTGTGCTGTCCTGAAGGTGACCTTCAGGAGGTGCACCACCTCGTGACATCAGTGGAGTAGGTCTTAAGTTCACGAAAGAAACTCTTGGTCAGTTAGCTGTTGGCAAGGCATATTTAAAGCCAAAGTATGTAACTTTTCAGCCCCAAAAATATGTTGTTTTGTTTTTTATTGAAATCAAATGTTCCTTGGCTATAGCCTTCCAGTTTGGCATAAATCTGATTTGTCTCTATAGACAATGGTTAGAAATATATAGATAGCCCTGTGTCCTGTCAGTCATCATATCATTGTTGCACTGCCTTCCTATGACCTCTTGTATAAAGCTGAGATTTTATATTTTATTACTTACCTTTCTATTTTATTTTGACTTGGACATATATATTTATATAATTATTATGTCTTATTTAACTCCTGGCACTTGCACTTTTTTGCTACTTATTTAGAATTCTTCCATTTATATTTTTGCCCTTTTTTATTATGTTATGATGTGTGAACTACTGTGTCCAAATAATTTCCCTTGTGGATCAATAAAGTTTGTCTAAGTCTAAATCTGGTTTTATTTTCAATTTCTTTTGAATCATGAAGGTGCTGAGACATCATGGACCAATTAAGCTGCCGCTTTCCTCAAACATACATGAATGAAACAAAATGCAACTGCAATGGTGACTACACTATTCATGTCTCATTGTATTCCTGATATCAACATGGCGTTGTTAACCTCCTCCCAGCACAGCCTTTTTGCACTCTGTGTGTACAAAATGTGCACATTATAATGACTAAACTGCATATTTCTCGGACTAGTTGGTGTGAATGATCCAGTGTGCCTCTGGTATGGTGCTCGGTAGTAACACTCCCGTGGCCGTGGGGATGTCACACTGAAGCTGTCACGGTGCCCTTCAGATCACGCACGGCTTTCAGGACTAAACCGGTCACACATGTCAAGATTTAGGGGTAAAATGAACAGGGAGGGACCATCACGTACAGAAATCTAACTTCAGGCCGTATAATAATGTAGAGTTTGGGTGGAATAAGGCTTCAGACACTTGCCTTTAGAGCTCCAGACTGATGGATGAGAGGGAAAAGGGCGTTTGAGCTTTTGTTACGCGATTACAACGAATAAATCCACACAGAACATCGATAATTACACGAATTAACCTGCAGTGACACGGGAACAATATCACTAGAATACAATCTGTGTGGGATTAGCAACAACGTCATGTCATGTTTTGTTATTATCAATTTGTATTCGTCTGAACCATATTAGAATGTTGTATCGCTAGCAGCTAACAGGCTATAATTACAAACCGGAACAAAGAACAGATTTTACTCACTTTCAAAATGGAGTTACGGGTCTTTAGTGTAGTATCGTGCAGTAAATGTCATTCTCTGGAACATAATCCATTGCGCTGGGCACGTTTTGTCCAAAATGCACCGAGGGAGTGAACGGAAACGCACCAGAGCACATCCGGAACGAGCCGGAAGTCACAATAAAAGACAAGCTTTCACAATAAAAGCATGGAATAGAAATTGTTTTCTCTTTGGCGGCGTCTCATTTCACTTTCCTCGCTTCCTTCCATAGAACTGTAATAAAATCTCTTAAATAAAATATAATAAATTTAATAAAAGTTCTTATTATACATCCATGCTTCCTTCTCCTTGATTCTTCTCCTCGAGCATCCATTTTTCAGCTGTCAATCAAATTATCAAAAAAAAATTTTTTAAAAATTAAGGTAACGTGAACATTTTGTTAGCGCTATATGTCATGAAATGCCAGGTTTAATTCCCAAAAGGTCTTTTATTTATGGAGCAACTTGAACACATACATGGGTGGCTGACTTCGCCTAGCATCTTCACTAACTTTCTGCTTGCTAACTGAAGCACCGCCGGCGGGAACGGAGGAGCGGAACCGCGGGACACTGGAAAAACACCGACAAAACAAATCTGTCAAATATGTCCCGAGCGTTTGTGGAGGAGGGACTGAGTGCGGATGTGGAGGACATTTATGCGCTGTTTGAGGGCACAAGATCGGACTTTGAGGAGGAGCTGCGCCGCTCCAGACACGAGAACCAGAGGCTCCAGCGGCTCCTGGACTCCGCTCTGAGGGCCCTGAGCCCGAGAGTCCAGCTCCACAGAGCCGGTAAGTCTAAGTATGGATCCTAATTTAGCCTATGACTGTTAAAAAGTGTAAAAAAAAAACATGCGCCGTGGCGATAACGGCAGAAGAACCTGTATGACTCCAAATCATTTCAGATATTCACTCAAACATATTTACAACTTAATAGACAGAAAAGACTCAACATCGGCGTGAAAGTAGAAGACTACAGACAAGTTCACAGAGTTCATGCACTGTGTGTGTGTACAGTCCCTGACAAAAGTCTTGTCATTAAATGATCAATCTTTCTTCAGTGAAGCAAATTTATTTTAGTATATTGAGCATAATTTGGGAGGGTTTTAGCTTTCATATGAAACATTTCTAAAGCCAATCGATTAATTTAAAGTCAGGTTATGAGCTTTTGTTTCTACAAAATGGATAAGCGACAAGACTTCAGGGACTGTATGTGTAAGTGTGTATTCTCTTGTCTCCAGCAGGTGTCCAGGTGTCCTCTCAGAGTCCTGCTCTGACAACACAGATTAAAGAAGAAAACACCATCAAACATGACGAAGATGAACTGCAAGTGTGAGTCTCAGACACTTTCAAAGTTTTATTTTGTTATTCATTCATTCGTATTCATTTATATTACAACTATTGAGATTGGGTTTGAAATATACAAATGTGTCTTATATTTTTCAGGTCTGTCCCAGACTTTAGCACTGTGAGTGTGAAGACAGAGTCTTCACTGCTTCAACAAAGACAAACTGAGCAGAGAGACACACAGGGAGAGGACATCAGAGCAGAGATACATGTGCACTCAGAGACTGAAGGAGACACAGAGCACTCTTCTGACACTGACAATGAAGACTGGAGAGCTCCACTCAGTTCAGACACGGACACAGAGTCTGATGGAGATGATGTGGACAATGGAGACATGTCAGGAACTGGTGAAGGAGGTGAGAGCAGGAAGCACAAATGTTCTGTTGGAAAAGAGAGATTTGCGTCTACATATCAACTACGAGTACACAGGAGAGGTCACACAGGGAAGGAACCATTCAGCTGTTCAGTTTGTAAGAAACTGTTTGCCTTAAAAGGTCATCTCAAAACACATATGAGGACACACACAGGGGAGAAACCATACAGCTGTTCAGTTTGTAAGAAACTGTTTGCTTTAAAAAGTGATCTCAAAAGACATATGAGGACACACACAGGAGAGAAACCATACAGCTGTTCAGTTTGTAAGAAACTGTTTGCTGTAAAAGGTAATCTCAAAAGACATATGAGGACACACACAGGAGAGAAACCATACAGCTGTTCAGTTTGTAAGAAACTGTTTGCTCATAGTTCTTGTCTTAAAACACATATGAGGACACACACAGGGGAGAAACCATACAGCTGTTCAGTTTGTAAGAAACTGTTTGCAGATAGTTCTTATTTCAAAAGACATATGAGGACACACACAGGGGGAGAAACCATACAGCTGTTCAGTTTGTAAGAAACTGTTTGCTGTAAAAGGTAATCTCAAAACACATATGAGGACACACACAGGGGAGAAACCATACAGCTGTTCAGTTTGTAAGAAACTGTTTGCTGATAGTTCTCATCTCAAAACACATATGAGGACACACACGGGAGAAACCATACAGCTGTTCAGTTTGTAAGAAACTGTTTGCTGATAGTTCTCATCTCAAAACACATATGAGGACACACACGGGAGAAACCATACAGCTGTTCAGTTTGTAAGAAACTGTTTGCTGATAGTTCTCATCTCAAAACACATATGAGGACACACACAGGAGAGAAACCATACAGCTGTTCAGTTTGTAAGAAACTGTTTGCTGATAGTTTTCATCTTGAAAAACACATGAGGACACACCATAGACTGCCTGTATAAATTCTCATAGCTAACACTTTAGCTGCCGTGTTCCAAACAGGAAGTTCTCATGTGGCTCCTACTGCTGCTGTGAGCCTCGTCATTTTAGTTTCAAAATGTTTGTATTAACATTCTGGTGTTTTTTCCGTTATTTTGTTTTGTTTAAAAAAAATCCTATTCATAATATAGAGTCTGGCTCCGATTTCAGTTAATTCTGCCTTTTATTCATTGCAGTTTGTGTTTTTGTCATTTTATTGTTCATTCAAAAGAGTATTTGGGATAAACCTGTTGCTGCTGCTGCTGCTGTTGTTGTTGCTGAATCTGTATATATATATATAAGAATAATAAACTTAGCAGTTCACTGGTGCTATCTTCTCTACAATTTTCAAACATTCCCAAACGCACCCACAGAGGGCACTGTTGTCTAAAAAAAAAAATAAACAATTGCTAAAACAAACGTGTCAAGTAAGATTGTAAATAATAATTCTTCACTACTCGACTTCCAGCGATTTAAACACATTTGTACCATGACATGTTAGGACTCCAAATAACCATTGTTTCTATTATATATTAGTAGTTACAAAAAAAGTAAAGGTTTTCTGTATTGTTACTCACCAGAAATGATTTAGTAATTGATTTGATTTAACCATTTTAAATATTATATTAATAGTATAGTCTAGTGTAGTATTGCTGGGTTTGACAGCAGATGACATCCAACTTTGTATATGTCACTGTTATTTAATACAGATGGGGGCAGTTAAAATTGATATTGAAGAACCAGCTTGGATGAGCCGTGAAACGTATTTGAACATAATAAACTTTTGTCCAGTTGACAAATTAAATTGATAAACACATTACTGGCCTATGGAATGTTGTGAAATCATCTGTAACACAGTAATCGTTGGTTTAAAGAGAACAAATTAATAGCGCCACCCCCCCAGAGAACAAGTCAGCAGTACCACCTCCCCCTGCTCCAGAGAACAAGTCAGCACTACTACCTCCCTCTACCCTAGAGAACAAGTCAGCACTACCACCTCCCCCTACCCTAGAGAACAAGTCAGCACTACCACCTCCTCCTGCCCCGGAGAATGAGCCAGCAGCACGCCAATCACCTCCCCTGCCCACAGACCAACCCGTTTGCTACATCTACTCCATCAATGGACTCTTCACTCTCCTTCTCCTCTCCACCTTCACCCATGGCCCTTCCCAACCATCTAGAAAGTATCATCAGATCGGGAATCAAGATGACTCCTCTCACACCACACGCACGGTCAGTGACATCAAGTTTGTTGAACTTTTCACCATACAAAACTGTGCCCATTTCACCAACAAAGGCTGCCCCAGCGATCCCCTCTAACCTTTCACCCAAACCCAAACTCTCCCCTGCTCCACCTCCTCGGCCCTCACCTGGTCCCTCACACAAACTCTCCCCTGCTCCACCTCCTCGGCCCTCACCTGGTCCCTCACCCAAACTCCCTCCTGCTCCACCTCCTCGGCCCTCACCTGGTCCCTCACACAAACTCCCCCCGCTCACCCTCCCCCGCCTCCTCCCAGAGCTGTTATCACCAAGAGCTCGGATGCACAGGGTGTTTGCTGTCCCAGGACATAGAGTCCTGGTAAAGGTAATATCAGGCTGGAGCCCTGCGATGGAGCTATATCTTCAGTTACACCACGTAGACGGATCAATAGAAGGACAGCTAGACTGTCTAATCAGAGAAATTTAGTTCACATTCCCTGTAAGAAGATAACATCCAGTCCTACTGAAACTAATCTGAAACATGCTGTGCTCAATGTCAGACCTTTATGTAACAAATCATTTTTAATTAACGATTTTTTTTCTTCTTTTAATCTTGACTTTATGTTTTTAACTGAAACGTGGCTTGACAAAAACACAGGTAATGCAGTGCTAGTGGAATCAACTCCCCCCAACTTCAATTTTGAATCTGAAACACAGGTAAACAAAAAGGGTGGAGGTGTGTGTGCATTTTTTAGAGATCATTTGGTTACACACAGGTTGTCATTTGGGGTGTTTTCATCATTTGAGTATGTTTCCTTCAAAATGGAGCTAAAAAAAATCAGACTCTGGTGCCCAGAGTCAGGACTAAACTTGGGGAGTCAGCATTTCAGACTCATGCAGCTAAAACCTGGAATAGTCTGAACATGTGACACAGACTCGACTTTGACTCTGTTTAAATCCAGGCTAAAAACGGTTCTGTTTAGCTGCACATATGACATCATTCCGCACTCTTCTCTTTTCTCTAATTCTCTCTAATTTAATGTCCCATCTCTATTTTAAAATTTGATGATGATTATTTATGTTTTGATTTGTTTGTATAGTGATGTTAATGTATTTCTTATTCTGTGAAGCACTTTGAATTACTTTGTGTACAAATTGTGCTATACAAATAAACTTGCCTTGCCTATAAAAATGTGACCATTTACAATCTATTTTTCTCATTGAACCAATCACTTTGCAGATGTGGCAATACTACAAAATAAATTCAATGGTGATATAATAGAAACTGATCTTTCAGTTGACGGTAGATGGATTATTTTGACAGTGAAAGTCCATAATGTCATTTTTATTATATGTAATGTCCTTGGACCAAACAAAATGTATTAAACTGAAATTGAAAATGGACTGAACTAATAGTAATACACTGATGCAATTCTTGTTATTGGAGGAGATTTTAACAATGTTCTAGATGATCTGGACAGACGGCCACCTGGATCAACCCCACAAAGTTTTAAACCCACCTCTCACTCTCGTAATAATTTATCACTTTCAGATGTTTGGAGATTTATGAACCCTGACAACAGCCTTTACCTGGTCCAAAGCTAGTCAAATTTTGCAGTCAAAGATAGACAGATGTACAGTTTATTACTGATGTAACTCTGTTGCCTGATTCGTTAACAGATCATGAAATAATTGTGTTAAAATTTAGGTAGGGAAAGTACGGCTAGAGGATAATGAAAATTAAATAATGCACTTTTAGAAGATAATGTATTTAAAGAAAACTTTAAATGTCTTGCAAAATATACATATTCTCTAAACCAGTGGGAATTTGTTAAACACAAAGTTAGAGAATTTGCAATAGAATAAGGTAAAAAAAAATACAGATAAAGATAATAAGTTGTAGCAACTCATAACGTAATAACGGCTCTTAACGTAATAACTGAAATGTAATAAATGTTCATAACGTAATAATCGACTCTTAATGTAATAAAATCATGAGCGCATAACGTAATAACATCTTTGCGCATAATGTAATAATGTAATAACCTATTACATTATGAGCTCCACTATATAGCAACTCATAATGTAATAAAACCTCATAATGTAATAATGTCTTATACTGTGAGAAAAGCTGCATTAACACTGTTTATCTAAAAAAAAGAATGGTTTTCAGTATATTATATGTAAATTAGAGAAACTGAGTAGCCTTTTATTCTGTATTCTTACATTTTGTATGGCACCGATGAGCTTTGTTTTGAGTCATTGAGAATACTGCACTCACATCTACTGACTACTGCAGGTAAGCAGAACTTTTTGTAACCTCTAAAGTTGAATTAATTGTTAAATGAATCCATCCACCATGTTTTTAATTGTGTGTTAAGATGCTTCTTTGCACAATGTTTTAGTGAGCCACTACTTGTTGTACTATTATTTGTATTTTATCTAACAGCTCTTTGTTGTGCCTTCACTAGGAGCTATTTTAGCTAGCATGTATTATAGCTAGCTAATGGACATGTTGGACTTAATTTTAATGCAGGAAGTTGTTTCTCTGTCTGTGTTACATTCTGAAGTTAAAGTAAAATCCACAAAAAACATTTGTTGATACGCTTCCCTACTTTAGAATGTGGCACCTTGTCTTGTGTGTGTGTGTGTGTGTGTGTGTGTGTGCTGTCTGCATACCTCACCCCAATGTTAATTGAATCAATGAATTTTGTTTCAATTTCAGAAAATGAACAATGAGATTGCTGAACTGTATCTTGGTACTGTACACAATGGGCCTTTTGGTCAGTGACGTTCAAGGCCATGGAAACAAAATGATGGATGATGAAACGTATGACGTCATCATTAAAGCACTGAGAGGAGAATTTCACATTCCTGTGAAAGAAAGAACAAGGCTCCAACGCTCTGCCCTGGTTCGTCTCTGGAGGAATAAGCACTTGTTTCGGCTATCAGATGACAACAAATCATTACTGTACAATGGAAAATTGGTTGTGAAAAAGTCATGCCTTAAAGGTATTGTGAAGAAAGGGCTTGAAGAGACCAAGGGATGTGGTGCCCGAAAACTTAATGTGTACTTAAGTGATCAGTATTGTGGGATCAGCACAAGAAATGTTCAGAAAGTATTGGACAGGTCCAGGCGCTATCATCTTCACAGAGCTACTTTTCGAAACAAGGCCATTCCCAAGCCCATTATGGCTAAAACAGTCCAAGACCGTCATCAAATCGACCTCCTAGACATGGGGAAATGGGCTGTCAAACTTAGAAATGTTCGCTATAGGTACATCCTAACCGTCCTTGACGTATGTAGCAGATATGTCTGGCTACGCCCACTGAGGAGCAAAGAGAGCAAAGAGGTTGCTAAACATCTTGCTGAAATCTACACTGAACATGGCCCACCTAAAATTATGCAGCATGATCAGGGCAAAGAATTCAAAGGTGCAGTCAAAAAGCTGATGGAATCATATCATGTCAAAGTCATTCAGAGCTCTCCCTATCACCCCCAGAGCCAAGGTAAAGTTGAAAGAACACACCGGGCGCTACGTCGCAAAATCATGTATGATTTTGTAAATTTCAAACAAGGAGGTGTTAACTGGGTAGCACATATGCCAGCATATGTGTTAACTGGGTAGCACATATGCCAGCATATGCAAAAGTAATGAATCTGGACAAAAAAGAGGTTCTAAACTGGATGTCTCCTTTCGAAGTGTACTATGGACGAAAGAATAACATCAAGACTCATGCCTTATCCAACAATGCCGGTGATGCTAGCCCCGACTCAGTTTCTGAAGACTTCGAAGAGAACATGGCTGAGTTTGAGGAAAAGCGGAGGAAAATACGAAGGCGAGCACTAAAGGCTACAGAGCGTTGCATGAAACGTTTAACTAAACTCAGGGTAAATCCACCTTCATCAGTTTACAATGTACAGGACAGAGTGTTGGTGAGGGTCAGCAAAGGGCCAAGATTTTCAAAACGTTATGCTGTGGTACCAGGTATAGTTCTCCAAAGAAATGCTGATCTGTCAAAGGTAAAGTAAGGTAAGGTAAGGTTTATTTATATAGCACTAGCACACACTAGCACACTAGCAAAATATAAAGTCAAGATCCAAATACCAGGCAGCCCAAACCACCAAGATATCAAATGGTTCTCAGTGTGTGATTTGACAAGTGCCACAAGAGAGCAGGAGAAGCAGCGTTTCAAGCACAAGGCCAAAAAACATCTGCGCATAAAGTTGCTACAGCCCATCACACATGAAATGAGGTTGGAGTCCTTTGAAACGCTAGGTTTCAGGACTCATTTGGACCCTGACCCAGATGGCAGCTGCCAGTTTGCAGCTATGGCTGACCAACTTGCGAAACTTGGAATTTTTCGGTCTGCAGATTCTCTAAGGCACCAAATTGTATCCAATCTAATGCTTCACCCACATGCCATGAATGGAATTCACCTTTCTAATTATGTGGCGGAACAATGGGATGACTATGTGCAAAGAATGCAGTACAGTGGTACATACGGCGATCATCTGACTCTACAAAGAGCGACCACAATATTCAATGTGCAGTTTATGATTGTGTCAACACTCGGTGCTGATGCAACAGCAATACTATCCCCACAGGGTCACTATAATGAAAGTCTGCCATTGCTGATCCTACGGCATTTCGCTGAAGGTCATGGGGACCATTATGTGAGTCTTGATGGTCCAGTCAGACCATTGATAGAAAGAATACTGGAAGCAGAGAAGCAGAGGGTACTTCTTCTTCTGACCACCATTCAGACCCTGATTCTGAGCACGATTCAAACCCTGACCCTGACCACCATTATGACTCTGACTGCCATTCACACCCTGACTCTGACTGCCATTCAAACCCTGACTCTGACTGCCATTCACACCCTGACTCTGACTGCCATTCAAACCCTGACTCTGACCGCCACTCTGATGTTAACTCCATCCATCACTACATTGATCCTCATGATGACATGGTTTTGGAGGCACCAAATGTGGACCTTAACACCGTCCATCACATTGACCCTGATATTGTTCCTGCTGTTCCTGCTGAAACTCTCTCTCCTAACTTGCCTGTGCTGATATTATCATCAGTCATCCAGTATAGCCTGATGACGGATATGACAATGATGGGCACATTTAACAGAGTTTCCAGCTTATTCAGAGAGTTAACCCTGCCCTTTCTTGCCAGCATTTATATCCGTGATTCTTTGGTTGAATCTTTAAACATTGAGAAGGATAATGACTACCGTATCAGTATTAGCAAGCTATATAAAGCAGCTGGACGCAACAGCGGCCTTGCGATCAAGATCAGGGAGCTCTTCAGGCAAAATGCCAAGTGGTTTACAGCATGGATTGTGATTCGGCACATGTCGTCTGGGTGGTACCGTATCACTGATATATATTGGACAAAATAACGTTGGAATACCATTCATCTGTTGAATCCCTTATTTTTGTGATCACAAGCGCAATGCCTGAAAACTAGAGTGGACTGGACTGTATTTTTGTTGGTTATATATTTGAATTATAACTATAATTTCTGAATGTGCATTATTTGTATATATTGTTTAGTTAAATTATATATTTTTTACTTGGGAATCCTAACAGGCTGTTTATAATTGTTCCTTATAACTGAATATTTTCAAAGCGCATTCATGTTTTGTGTGATCACCATGTTTCAGGTTAAGTGTACAGTTTTACAAGTTCCAAAATAAAGCAGATTTAATGTTTTTCTGCTTGTATCATGTATTTAATGTAAGTAGTAAGGACATGTTTAAAAGGCATTAACTTAATGAATGCATTATTAGTCATTAACTAACATTAATTGATTAAATAATGTTGGTTAGTTGATTCTTAGTTGTTGATTCATAATCATGATGAATTATTAAACATTAATTAACAGTTATTAATAATATTATTTAGTTATTATGAATTATAACAATTATATCAATATATAATAACAATATATTATAACATTTATAATAATTATTCTTAGGTACTTCGACCAAGGGGGGTTATGTTTTTGCCAGGGTTTGTCAATACTTTTATATGCTATCAGTGGTTACAACACCACCAACAAAAACCAGACAAACAAAATAAACAGAAACTTCATTACCCACAAGGGGTGACTGAACTGACCAGATGGATATCTAAGCTCAAAGTGCATTTTGAGTTATTATAATGTATTGCTTAACATTAATTAACATATTAGTTATTCCATTACTCAGAAGTCAATTAATTTCTTCTGATTAGAGTGAATTGAAATGTCAAAAAATAGAAACTTGCCGTCTATGGCCAAATTTGAAAAATGGAGAAAATCGCGGTTTTCATTTATGAACAGTTTAATTTTCCCAGTCACAATGAGTACTTAGAATTTGATGGTTGTGGTAAGTATTCATGTAAAAGGTCACATTTGTTAATGGGCAGCATGAATTCTGGACATATACCAAAAATGTTAGACAGTGCACCTTTAATAAACAATAGGATTGCTTCAAAAGCGCTAGTTAACCGTTAACGTTTCACCTTGCAGCAATGGCAAAGGTAAAAAAAAAAAAAGATAATGCAAATTTAAGGCTACTAAAATAAAAGGCTATTCAGTTTCTCTAATTTACATATAATATACTGAAAACCATTCCTTTTTTAGATAAACAGTGTTAATGCAGCTTTTCTCACAGTATAAGACATTATTACATTATGAGGTTTTATTACATTATGAGTTGCTATATAGAGGAGCTCATAACGTTATAGGTTATTACATTATTACATTATGCACAAAGATGTTATTACGTTATGCGCTCATGATTTTATTACATTACGAGTCGATTATTACGTTAAGAGCCGTTATTACGTTAAGAGCCCTTATTACGTTATGAGTTGCTACATAAGTTAATTAAACCAATTAATTTATCCAAACCTGATCCAATGGAAGAAGAAAGTTCTTTAAAAAATGCAATGAGCAGTTAGATCAAATCTTTAAACTTAGCCAAAGATGCCTTGAAATAATAGACTATATTTGTTATGTATTTGTTTTCAATGAGTACATCAATCAATAGGAAATGTCAACATGAAGCTGGGGCTGATATCACAGTTACCAAAACCTGGGTTAACCTCATGATTCATAATCACAACTGAGGGTTCGCTCGAGGCCCTTTAAAACACAATAGACCACTTAGTCATAATATATCTCCTGTAATTATGTCTTTCCATCTGTATTGAATTCAACTTGTTTCCATATGTTATTTTATTTTGACTTCTGATTACTCAGCGTTGTGTCTGACTTGTTCTTGACGCTGTTTGGGAACTAAACTCCTGTCTGTGTATCTTTTGGTGGTATATATGCTCTGGATGGTTATTGTATCAATCAGTCAAACTTTATTTGTAAAGCACTTTTCATACATTGGAGATGCAACAGAAAAATGACAATGATTAAAAATAACAGCAACCCCATTGTTTCTCCCACATATACAACAGTTTAGACCCCAAAAAAATGAATAAACTGAATGAATAAAAAATTATTTTAAAAAGAGGGGAAACTATATAATATGTGGTCATTTTAAAAAAAAATGGGTCAATTGAAATGAAATAAGAGCATAGCATTGGGTTGACACAAGGGTAAATTAGTGACTAGTGATTTTTCTAGGTTGGGTCAGATAAGGTTTGTGACCTCTGTGATCTCTGCTCTGGGAACTAGCCGTGTTTCATGAGCCCGCAGCCTGTTGACAGGGCCGGTGTGTCCTTAGCCACAGGGCTTAAATCAGGGCCGGTGTGTCCTTAGCCACAGGGCTTAAATCAGGGCCGGTGTGTCCTTAGCCACAGGGCTTAAATCAGGGCCGGTGTGTCCTTAGCCACAGGGCTTGCTGCCCAATACTCATAGCACCTGACCCCCCCTATGAACCCCTCTGCAGGTGGTGAGCCCACAGGAGGGTGGACAACATGGTCCTTGATGTTAGTTCATAGAGGTGCTGCATGTTTTGGGTTGATGGGGGAAACCGGAGCACCCGGAGGAAACCCATCCAGACACAGGGAGGAACATGCAAACTCCACACATAACATAACATATTTCAGAATGTAAGCTAGTCAATAAATCAATGTTTGTTTGATTAAAATGAACTGACATTGCAAGTTAAAGATTAAACAAGCAAAGTTATAGCTGAGCCACGCTGTAGTATACTGATCTTGTTTGTAGTGTTGTGGTGTTATCAGCGAATAGTCGCACACAGCTCGTGGGGTGATGGGGTGAGAGTAAAACCCACAGATGGGGTCAACAGTAAATCCTCCTCTCTAACGCCAGGTGCAGGGCTGAAGCGAAAGCGCTGGAGAAGGGAGGTGAAGATCAGGAACAACTCCATTTTAGCCAATCCCTCTCCCAAACACGCCCTGCGACCTGCAAAACAGTTCCAGTTCATTTTATTTATTAGGGCTGAAATTTGTCACCAAAAATAATGTCTTTGTTATTAACCTGTGGAAAAGGGCAGAAAAGCGTCTCTCTTGATGAATTTACCACCTTTGTCCAGGAAATGTGATGGGTTAAAAACGTGCGGAGTTTCCCATTCATTCTCGTCATACAGCACAGAAGTGAGGAGAGGAATTACTACTGTATCCTAGGGACATTCATTTTGTATGAAAGTATGAAATTTTATGGTATTTTTGGTCATCACAGTCACAAATATCACACCTTTTTGATGAAGTAGCCGTGAAAGGTAACATCTTTGCTGGTTTTGTGAGTAATGGCCATAGGTACAATGTTGGCGAATCTCTGCGTCTCATGTATGACGGCATCAGTGTAGGGCAGGTTTTTCCGATCTTCGACACAGATTTGGCGACTTCCGATTTCTCTGTCGAGCTCCTGTTGGACCTGATCTGTAGACACATCACAAATGTGTGTGTAAAGGGACACCAGGTAACTTCTGGTGGAGTGTCTACTACCTCCATGTCTCTACTTTATGGCATTAAACACCTCTGTATTCAACTACACATGTTATTGTTCGAGCCTTGTGGATAAAAATGTGTTCTGTGAGTGGGGCTGCAGATCTCATCTCTAACATGGTCTGGCAGTGCCACTTTGCCTCCATAAGCTTAATATCAATATTAGGCCAAGGAATAACATTTTCTTACTTTGGATGTCTGGATATTTAGCCATAAATAGTAACCCCCATCTGACTGTAGTTGCTGTGGTGTCTGTGCCAGCTACATACAAGTTGGTTATTGAGTATGTCAGATTCTTCTCGTGGTACTGAGTCTCCTAAAGCAGAATTGGAATAGAAAAGTGCTATATATCAAAATAAGTTAACAATGTAATATACATTTTTTCTAGAAATGCCGTTACCACCTCTTTTTTTCTCTTCCGCATCAGAAAGCAGTCAACAAAGCCACGGCAAAGCTCGGGGTTTAATGTCTCCTTCAAACTAGTGATCAAGTTGTGAACATCATTGACAGTTTCAGCAGTATTTGTCAAAATCTTCTTCCTGTTGTTTACCCAGTAGAACAGCCTTGGAAACATGTTATACAACTGCAATGCAAAAAAAAATTATATATATTATATTTCTACTTGAAATATTTGACACCATTTAGAAGCACTAACTAATATAAGTATAACTAAAATGTTAAGGGTTGGACAGAGTCACTGACTGACAATAGTGGTAGTAGGTATAAAGGAATAAATTACCTGGATTGATACAGTACCCGTAAGATACATGTTCTGATTGGCTCTTAGCACCATGTTTTTAAACCTTGGATCATTATATTCAAATCTACTTCCATAAACAATTGATGAGATTACGTTAGATGTGGCGTAATACATTGGTCGTGTTGAATCAAACGGCCGCCCTGTAAGATCATAAATGGCACTTATTTTCACCATGAATAGTCTATGGGGGTAGAGAGTGAGTCTTATACCTTTATGCTTTTCAAACTCCTGTATCAGGTAGTGGCACTCTTCAACTATTTTATCCTCTGACAGTCTTTTGCCCATCCCAAAGTCTCTCAAAGTAGTAAGTGCAAACCTTCTCATCTCTTTCCATGATTCCCCATTTGCAAAAATAATTCCTGAAAACACCACATATTTATAGTAATTGAAAGAGGTTTAATGAAATAATATACAAAATGGTTATGTATTTAAGAAAAGTAGTATAAGTCATACCATGACCCTGAATCATATCATCAAAGATTTTAAGGATGCCTCTGTCACCAAACTCCTCTGCACATCCAACCAGAGCCTCTTTGACTGTTTTAAATCCGGCCAGTACCACCACTTTGTTTGGTCCCAAGTAGACCGTGAAAATATCCCCATATTTCCTTGACATCTAAGAAAACATAAACTTTCATTCTTAATGAAGAGAGTAACACATTATCTGCAACATAAATGTTAAATTTACCTCATGAAGGGTAACAAATGGTCTTTTTGGATCAAGTTGCAACAGGTTTCCAAGCAGCGGCCAAGGCCTTGGTCCTGGTGGCTCTTTCCTCGATTCCCCAACTGTGAGACTGTTGTTTATTATGTACAGAAGTAGGATCAGAGCTATAGTCCCCAACAGGAAGGTGGGACTGAACAAGTCTAAAGAATAATCCATCAGGAGAGAGGCTTTGTCTGCTGCTGCTGGTACTACTGCACTGTAAATACATGTAATAACCAGAATGTCCTCGTAAGACCTTCCTCTTCTTGTTCCTGTGAACTTTCGGCAGACTGCGCGCAGTGCGCGCTACCCGGCGCATTGCTGCCCGTCTCTGGTGGAAAGCCTTACTGCACGTGTCCCCATTAAAGTTTATTGTAGAGTCCGCATTGATATATACGCACATATACACTTCTTGCCGATGTACAGACGGGCCAAGCATATTTTTCAATGTGATGGATTCACAACCAAGATCACTAAGTTGGATGAATAGAGCTCTTCTTTGGCGTGAGAACTTACTGCAGTCCATTAGAATATGTCGCACAGTCTCTTCCTTTCCACATTTTTCATATAATCAATACAATTCAATTCAATTCAATTCAATTTATTTTGTAGCGCCCAAAATCGCAACAACAGTTGCCTCTAAGGGCGTTCCAAGATATGGATGAGCCAAACATACACACAGACATATCAAAACAGGAAAAAACAACATTCATGTAAAGCAGCAAATGAAACATTGTCCAGTCATCCCCTGTCCTTAGACCCTCCTTCTCAGCAAGGAAAAACTCCAAAAAACCCAGGGTCCTGGGAAAAAGAAGAAACCTCGGGGAGAACTACAGTGAAGGAGAGATCCACTCCCATGGACGGACAGGCTATAGAGTTCGGTATGGCCACAGCTACCCAGGTGGGGAAGAGCAGGGCGAGGAGGAGGAGGAGAGGGGCGAGGAGGAGGAGCCAGGCGAGGAGGAGGAGCCAGGTGAAGAGGAGGAGCCAGGCGAGGAGGAGGAGCCAGGCGAGGAGGAGGAGAGAGGTCCAGCTGCCATCAGGCGTCTGAAAGAGTTACACTCCACAGGGGGAGTGGGACAGGGGACAACATGTGAATAGCAATGAACAAACTACAGATGAGAACATAGTAAGTGATGCTGATGAGAAAATAGGAGGAAACAGAGGACAGTGCTCAGGTTGCCACACTTCCCCCAGCTTGTTATCTCCTGCGGCAGCTTATCTTAGTGACATCAACTAAGTAACCTGGTCATAAGCTATTCCGAAGAGGAAGGTTTTAAGCCTGGTCTTAAATAAAGAGACTGTGGGTGCCTGTTTAACATCAACAGGGAGTTGATTCCATAACACAGGAGCTTGGTAACTGAAGGCGCTCCCCCCCACTGTACTTTTAGACACTCTAGGAACCACTAATAATCCTGCATTCTGAGAGCAAAGTGCTCTATTTGGCTGATAGGGGACAATGGCATCCTGAAGATATGATGGGGCCATATTGTTTAAGGCTTTGTATGTCAGGAGGAGAACTTTGAATTTAATTCTAAACTCGACAGGAAGCCAGTGCAGTGATTTTAACACAGGACTGATGTGATCACGTCTTTTAGTTCCTGTTAGGACTCTGGCCGCTGCATTTTGGACCAACTGGAAGCTTCTTAAAGTACCTTTAGCGCAGACGGTGAGCAGAGAATTACAGTAATCTAGTCTGGATGTAACAAATGCATGGATACGTTTTTCGGCATCATTTTTAGGCAAAATTTTTCTGATTTTAGTTATGTTTCGCAGGTGAAAATATGCAGTTTTACAAGCTTGGTTTATATGAGCTGTGAATGAGAGATTTTGGTCAAATACGACTCCAAGGTTTTTTACAGTAGAGCTAGAGGCTATACTCACATTGTCAAGTGAGATTATCTGGTCTGACAGAGAATCTCTCTGACCTTTAGGACCGACAACAATGACCTCTGTTTTTTCAGGGTTTAAGAGCAGGTAATTCAGGGTCATCCAGGTTTTGATGTCCTTCACACAGGCA
The DNA here is from genome assembly GCA_030686955.1 of Odontamblyopus rebecca. Classification (NCBI taxonomy): domain Eukaryota; kingdom Metazoa; phylum Chordata; class Actinopteri; order Gobiiformes; family Gobiidae; genus Odontamblyopus; species Odontamblyopus rebecca. Next base: position 33,161,041 of record CM060666.1, read on the forward strand.
CTGAGCTTATCGATTTGATCGGTCTGATTAGGTTTCATTGATAAGTACAGCTGAGTGTCATCAGCATAGCAGTGGAAATTAATGCCATGTTTTCTGATAATGTTACCTAATGGCAACATATACAGAGTAAACAGGATTGGACCAAGCACAGATCCTTGTGGAACACCACAAGCTACTTTAGAGCAGGGAGAGGTGCACTGGTTTACACTAACAAACTGGTACCTATCTGATAGATAGGATTTAAACCATTTGAGGGCAGTCCCTCTGACACCTATGTCACATTCTAACCTCTGCAGTAGAATGTTGTGATCAATGGTGTCAAACGCTGCACTGAGGTCCAGTAGGACCAGGACTGAAGCCAGCCCGTTATCAGCAGCTAGTAGCAAATCATTTGTCACTTTAAGCAGAGCAGTTTCTGTGCTGTGGTGAGCTCTGAAACCAGACTGAAATTTTTCATATAAATTATTGCCCTGCAGATGGTGACAAAGTTGTTTCACCACAACTCGTTCCAGAATCTTTGAGAGAAATGGAAGATTCGAAATAGGTCTGTAGTTGGCTAGTTCATCAGGATTTAAGCTAGGTTTTTTCAAAAGCGGTTTAATTACAGCATATTTAAAGGACTGAGGAACAAAGCCATTTTCTAATGACATATTTATTATGTTATGGATGGAACCTATTATTAAGTGGACAGCTTCTTTGAGGAGTTTGACTGGAATAGGGTCGAGCAAACAAGTTGATGGTTTGGACGACATGATGACTGAGGTAATCTCCGCCTCATCGACAGGAGTAAATTTGTCTAATTCTGTTAGAGGATTTATGTGGGATATTGGTGTTACAGACTGGATTTGCTGAATTTGCTCGGGGCTGATTTTTGGAGTGGCTTCGTTGATCTTGTCTCTAATGGTTGTAATTTTGTAATCGAAGAATTCAAGAAAGTCATCACAACTGAACTTCGAAGGGAGAAGAGACTCAGGGGCAGTATGCGAGTTTGTCAGCCTGGCTACAGTGCTGAACAGAAATCTGGGGTTGCTTTTGTTTACTTCTATTAGGTTTGAATAGTATCTGGTTTGTGCTTTACACAGAGCGGCCTTATAAGAGAGCAGGCAGAGCTTCCATGCCTTCAGAGACTGCTCGGAGCGCGAGCGGCGCCAGAGCTTCTCTGTGCGTCTTACGTGTTGTTTGAGTGATCGCAGTTCTGGAGTAAACCAAGGAGCCGGAGGTCTTGGTTTAATGCTTTTCTGTTCCATCCATTATGATGTTTGCCAATGACATTAAGGTCAAATGCCAGGCCACAGTGACCCAGTCATAATCTCGTGATCAGGATTTGTTCTCTTCTGTTGTTTCCCCGGGTTATGGTGTCATCCCCATTTATGCTCCTCTGGATACTATGAAAATGCCTTCCTCTCCTTTCCGAGTCCCATTCTCTCTGCCACTGGGTACATATTGTATTTTTAATCATGCTGCGGTGTTCAAAACTGCTAAGGACAATATTGAGATCCACCTTACTTCGATTTATTGCATTTTTCGCAACCTTAATCCACAGCCTCATTTCCCACAATACCCTCATGGGCTGGGAGTCCCAGCCCATGAGGGTATTGTGATTTAATTATTTTTGAGGAGTCTTTACACCCCTCGTGGCCAACAGTGAAAAATTTCTTGCTTGTAGTCATGCATATAATTTAATTCCCAAATTTGGTACAAATCCAACAATGTTGATGTTTCATGTCTAGGGGGCGCTATAGTGTAATTTTTCATATGCTTTAAAGTGTATTATATTCAGGCCGAGATCAGCATCAGTGATTCAAATTTCAGCACAATCAGACTAAGTCTGTGCCAACGGGAGCAAATCAACACATTGAATATTGTCTAAATTTTGATTGAACTGTGGAGCTTTGCCGCAGGTAAACCGTAAAAACTATCAAAAAAGTTGACGTAACTTTTGAAGCTTGTGTGCATTATTTGTCGCTTCACTGCTCAGAGGCCGTCAGACGGATTTGGGATGTGGATTTTTTTAACGTTTCGCCCCTGGAGATAATGTGGACCGAATCTGAGGCAGTTGGGGTGACGCCCGCGGAGGAGTGCGTTTCAGCTTCGCAAACTTTAATCCAAGATGGCCGCCTTCTGGTGTGTCAGGGGGCGTGGCCCTAATAATATTTTTTACTTGTCTTGTCATGATCGACTTCTGTGTTAAATTTCATGAGTCTACGTGCACATTTTTTTGGTGTCATTTGTATTCCCTAATGTATTTTTGTGATGTTTGGGGGCGCTGACGAAGAAGAAGAAGAAGAAGAAGAAGAAGAAGAAGAAGAAGAATATTGAGAGAAGAATAATGAGAACAATGTTCCGCTTTTTTTTGGATGACAAACTATACATTTTCGGAAACTTATGGCGCATTGCTACCTCATGGCGAGGGTCCCTGGTCACTATAGGCGAGTCATGTCGTGTCATTTTAGTTGCCGCCCCCTATGAGCATCGCTATGCGATACTAATAGGCCCTTCGCCAGCCTCTGGCGCTCGGGCCTAATAATAATAATAATAATAATAATAATAATAATAATAATAATAATAATAATAATAATAATAATAATAATAATAATTTACGTTCACATTTCAGTTGATCTGTTCCTTGATGTGGCACAGAAAATAAACTTTACAAATCTATATACAAGTTAATTTTAATTTTAATGCCCATCACTACAAAGTAAAGGCAAAGCAGTCTCCAGTCCATCATATAACGGCGACTGCTTTTTTTTCTCTCTCTCTCATTTCATTTTTTTCTCTATTAGTCTGATTTTACTTAGTAAGGTATGGGCGGGTTCCAATGTAAAGAAGTCAAATACTTAGGTCAAAATGTACTTGAGTAAAAGTAAAATTACTTGCATAAAAAGTTACAAATTACTTATAAAACTACTCAATTACAAAAATGTGAGTAAATGTAATTCATTACTTTGCACCCTTAGCAGTAGGAGTAGTGTTACCTGCAGACAGGGTACTGCTCAGGGGTTGGGGGTACAGCAGATTTTTCTTCATTATTCAAAAGATCTTTTAAATTATTAGGCCAATTGCTATGACAACGGTCACAATTATTATAATTGTTTAGCTAAAGCCTATATCATTCTGAAACCCATTGATAGCTAGTACCTTTATTTACATTATGATTAAAAATGCAGGTTGTGTTAGCTTACACTGACCAGTTTGAATGCACATGTTAAATAACAGTGTAGTAGACTTAGACTTACACAAACTTTATTGAAGGGGAATTATTTGCACAGTAGCTCACACGTCACAATATAATATAATATAATAACAAATGGCAAAAAAACAAAACAAAACAAAAAAAACATTGAATCTGGCAACGACACTCGCCCCCAGAGTCGCATCGCCGCTTGCGTCATCGAAACGCGACAAAACAAAGACGCAGCAGCATCATGGATTTAAAATAAAAACATTATAAATAAATGTTAAATATTACAGTTTTATGAGCAGTATGGAGGCGACTGTAGCAGGTAGGACCAACAAGGATTCATCATATAGTCCTCTGTGTCTTTTATTTATATTTTACTTAATTTATTGCTTTTATCTATTAACCGTATTGCTATTCTGTGGTTTTGCGCTTATCTTATTTTACTGGTTTTATTGTTTTAAGACTAGTATGATTTAATCGGAGCATATGGTTTTTGGTCTTATTTTATTTTACTGGTTTTCTTGTTTTAGGACTAGTATGATCAAATCTGAGCAATTATTTTCATTTTATTGTTGTTGATCTTACTCTGTATTTGTGCAGCACTTTGGAAACTCTTTGTTTATGAAATGTCCTATATAAATTAAGTAAATTGGATTGGATATGAGCATTTAAAAGAGCTTTTGAATTCTCCTTTGCCATGGGTTCTACCTGGACGACTGGGGGATTTTACACACCTTTCTGTTGTATCTTTGCAAAAAATGAAAAAGACAAAAAAAAAACAGGCGCGGAGGCACAGAGATCGTTCTTAATAATCCTTTAATTATGATGAAAGTATAGTCCCAGTCTAGTCCTGGTTTAGTCCTGGTCTAGTACCTGGTTGAGTCCCTGTACAGTCACATTTTCTTTGTGTTTTGGTCATTTTTAAGCAGCTTTTCTGTATTTTACCTAAACAAATTAGAATTTATGCTGGCCTTTACTGTTGACAGGTATTAAATTGGTCAAAAATAAATAAATAAATCTGCTGGGACAAGGGCTCAAATCATAAAACAGAGTATCAAGCATCTTTCAAGGTTACTGAACGTTTTGCGCTTTAACTGTAACAAGCAATATATGAAAAAGGAGTATATTTCACAAGCTCTATGACAAGGTCGGTGAGGAAGGGAATACCTCACATTCATGTCGGCTTTTAAAAACAAAATCTGCACTTCAGTCACTTCAACAGCAAACTTAAAACGACACATTGAACTGAAGCACCCTGCGAGCCTTTCACAGTTTATGAAACACATACGAAATCAAAAGAGCCAAGACAGTTCCTCTACCCACATCCCGCTGACTGCTACAGCAGCAGCTCCGTTGTCGCCTCTCAGCTGCAAATCTGACATGCAGTTGAAAAAATTATATGATAAAATAATTGCTGTCTGTGGTTCTATATGGGCTTTGGCAATGATGTCGAAAAATAATAGCTTGCAGCAACATATTGGGAAAAACTATGATTTTTTTTTTTTTTTTTTTGTGGAACCATGAACTCATTTTGAAATTTGTGAGCGTGTATTCTCATGTCTCCTGCAGGTGTCCAGGTGTCGTCTCTGAGTCCTGCTCTGACTCCACACATTAAAGAAGAAAACAACATCAAGCAGGAGGAAGATGAGCTGCAAGTGTGAGTCTCAGACACTTTCAAACTGCATTTTTTTATTTTGTTATTCATTCTTACTTGTTTCTATTGCAAACATTCAGATTGGGTTTGAAATATCCAAATGTATCTTATATTTTTCAGGTCTGTCCCAGAGTTTAGTGCTGTGATCGTGAAGACAGAAGAGTCCTCACTGCTTCAACAAACTGAGCAGAGAGACACACAGGGAGAGGACATCAGAGCAGAGACACACTCAGAGACTGAAGGAGACACAGAGCACTCTTCTGACACTGACGGTGATGACGACTGGAGAGCTCCACTCAGCTGTTCACGCGTGGCCACAGAGTCTGATGGAGACGAGTCTGCACCAGAGACCAGTGCTTCTATGGACAATGGAGACATGACAGGAACTGGTGAAGACTCTGAGAGCAGGAAACACAAATGTTCTGTTTGTAAAGAGAGATTTGGGTCAAAATATAAACTACAAATACATAGGAGAGTTCACACAGGAGAGGAACCATTCAGCTGCCCATTCTGCAAGAAACTGTGTGCTGACAGTTCTAGTCTCAAAAAACATATGAGGGTACACACAGGGCAGAAACCATTCAGTTGCACAGTCTGTAAGAAAGTGTTTGCTGTAAAATGTGACCTGAAAACACATATGAGGACACACACAGGGGAGAAACCATTCAGCTGCCCAGTCTGTAACAAGGTGTTTGCTGTAAGATTCAATCTCAAAACACATATGAGGACGCACACGGGGGAGAAACCGTTCAGCTGCCCAGTCTGTAAGAAAGTGTTTGCTGTAAGATTTAATCTCAAAACACATATGAGGATACACACAGGGGAGAAACCGTTCAGCTGTTCAGTCTGTAGCAAAGTGTTTGCTGTTAGATCCAGTCTCAAAAGACATATGAGGACACACCATAGGCTGGATGTATAAATGGACATTATTTAACGCTCTAGCCGCCACGTTCCAAACAGGAAGTTCTCGTGTGGCTCTTCTGGGTTCTACTGACTATTGACCACTGACCTACTGATTTACATTGGAATATCGGGGCCCGTCTCTCTGTAACTGCTGCTTTGAGCCTCTTCATTTTGGTGTTAAAATGTTCCGCTATTGTGTTTGTTCACAAATTCCTATTCATAATATTGAGCCTGGCTCCAAATTCACTTAATTCTACTTTTTATTTATTGCAATTTGTATTTTTGTCACTTTATTGTACAACAGTTTTTAAGGATAAACCTGCTGTTGTGTCAGTGATATAAATTAATTTCAGTTTTATCGTTTACTGTCTATATTTTCTTCAAAGATATATCGTACTTCAAAACATGTAATCCAGACAGGCCTATTCATCTGTTCAGCCTATTCGGACGCTTGAACATAGTATGTACAAAATCATATTTGTTGAATCACTTTTTACTTTTTGTCCCAAGATATTACTTCATTCTGTTTTCTTATTTATCCATCCATCCATCCATCCATCTTCTCCCGCTTAATCCGGCTTGGGTCGCGGGGCAGCTTGCTGCCCAATACTCATAGCACCTGACCCCCCTATGAACCCCTCTGCAGGTGGTGAGCCCACAGGAGGGGTTTTCTTATTTATACATTATATTATACTTGAATTTGAATATATGTAAATTTAATCTGTGTATATTTAAGAACTAATAAACCTAATTAGTTCACCAGTGGTATCTTCTCTACAAGTGTCAACGTCACCAAAAGAAACTTGTCAAGTTAGATAGTTGTTCACGACTGGATTTCCAATTATGTAAACAAATTTGTATCATGACATGTTAACCGAGACTCCAAATCACCATTATGCTCTATTTGTATCATATCTTAGTTTTAGTTTAAAAGTTTAGTTTAGAGTTTTCTTTATTTTTACAAGAAATTATTTAGTATATGATTTTGAATATTATAGTTATGACTGAAAACAGAGACTCACACTTCCACAGACCTGGAATCATCCACGGTTCTCCAGCAGGAGCCAAGCTGAAACACTGAAGTCCAGTTTAGACCAGACCAGAGACCAGAATCTGGACCGACCTCACCTGCAAGGGGTGGTGGGGTCGTCCCGTTGAGTGCTCAGGAGCTCTGTGGAGGGTCCTGGAGTTCAGAGCTGAGGCCACAGCTGCTATTATTTATTTATTTATTTATTTATTTATTTATTTATTTATTTATTTATTTATTTATTTATTTATTTATTTATTTATTGAAATATATAAATATTTAAATAAATACATTTTACTTTTGTTATATCAAGTCAATCATTGTTTGTCTCCCTCTAGTGGCTGTAGCGTGGTCATGACAATCTTAAAACTTTATAGATATTATTATCATTACTGCAATTTAATGTTCTTATTAACACGTGTACTGATTTCTTCAGTTTGCTTAATATACCTTATTAAAAAAAATAATAATAAAAGCTCAAAAGTCACACTTGAAGGCCTATATTTTATAGCTTATATCTATCTTTATACCTAGGCCATACATGTCCAAACTATGGCCCGGGGCCCAAATGTGGCCCTCAAACCAATTGTTTTGGCCCTCAGGCTTCCAGGTTAATTGGCCCATACTACCGCAAGTAGCACTTTTTACTGCATATTTTTGAAATCTACCTTGATCAAGCAAATTTAGTGTGTCCTTTTGAGGGTCTAAGCATGAACAAAGGTCTGGAGGGTCATTCAAACCTGTTATAAATGCACAGATTTGAATTACTCACTGTTTTGACCACCCGTCTATGACCTCGATGGGTCTGTGTTTTAATATGTGGCCCTTGGTGAAGTTTGGACAACCCTGTTCTAGGGTGACGAGATTTTCCAAATAAAAAACTGGGACATCCCTGGTTTGGGCTGGTAATAAAATTGTGAAAAAAGTGTGAAATTAAGGAAAATTGTTATGCATTCGCCATTACTGTGAGTCAGTATAATAACATTTTCTTTGTGTTTTGATCATTTTTAAGCAGCTTCTCTGTATTTTACCTAACCAAGTGACAATGTATGCCTCTCTTTACTGTTGGCAGGGATCAGATTGGACAAAAACAGGGAAACCTGGGATATTTTTTGTATAAAACCGGGAGAAATCACTGGTTTTGGATAAACCTGCTGGGACAGGGGACACAGGGCGGGTAAATAGGGACGTCTAGTCACTCTACCACTGCTACAACAACTTGCTGTAATAATAAAGCTTCTTTGTGTGAGTCTATCTTATTAGATCTTATTAAACCCAGTAGGTCTGTCTTATGTGTTATACCTATGGATACCACCAGAGGGCGCTCCCCTGAAAACGCTCCGCCAGAGCATTTCCGGTGTGAGCGGAAGTGGTCCAGTCCTCTCCGCGTGCCTCGCTGGACTCTCTCCACGGTCCAAACATGGCACTGTACAACTTTAAGAAGATTATGGTGGTCCCTACCGCCAAGGTGAGTCCAGTCTGCTTTATCCGAACTTTTAAAGCCCGGTGCTGTTTTCCGGTGAGGCTGTCAGAGAGAAAGAACCAGGGAAAATCCGGTTTAAGTCAGAGAGAGCGAGAAACACGTGTGGAGCTGATGAAGGGAGGTGTAGGGACCGCTAGAGCTTTTTAATTACTGTCTCCAGACGTCCCTATTTACCCGGGACAGTCTCAGTTTTGAGCCCTGTGTCCCCTGTCCCAGCAGATTTATCCAAAACCAGTGATTTATCCCATCTTAATGCAAGAAATATCCCAGGTGTCTCTATTTTTGTCCAATCTGATCCCTGCCAACAGCAAAGAGAGGCATTCATTATCATTTGTTTAAGTAAAATACGAAAAAGCTGCTTTAAAATGACCAAAACACAAAGAAAAATGACCAAAACACAAAGAAAATGTGACTGTACTGACTCACATTAGTGCCAATACGCGACAATTTTCCTTAATTGCGCACCAGTTTCACAATTTTATTAATACCAAACAACCCAAACCAGGTTGTGTCCCAGTTTTTTATTTTGAAAATCTGGTCACCCTATTTTTTGATTTAATTTATTTTGGTCACGGGTATGTTCTGCCGTTTTTCCACAGACAGTCATATTTAACATACACAGACTGAAAAGGTGGAGGCTGAAGCTTGAGCTTATTTACCCTTTATTCCTTTGTCATATCAGAGGATCATTTTGACACCAGTTCATCTTCATAAATACAGCGAGAGAAAACAAACAAATCAGTAACAGTACAGAAAAGTCCTACAGCACAAACTAAGCATCATAATTCATGTATCTGCCCAGAGTTAAACCTTTAAAACAACAGAGTGGTGAACAATTTTAGGTCTTCCGTACACCCCTTTATTAACAGACAAAATGTAATAATGTTTGTTCATATTTTCTTTTTGATAAACGTGGCCGTACCTCTGAGCTCATATCGGCTATTTTGGATTTTGCACATATTCTGCAATGATTTTGACAAGACATTGTTGTTTACTTTGAACATGATATTGTAAGTGTAAAGGCTTTGAAGGTTTATAAATAACGCATTGGTCATTTCATTATAAGATGATAATGTGCTTGCTCTTATTGCCTTTTTTGCAAGGTAAAGATGTATATTTTGTGCATTAGTCGTATTAGTTGTATTATGTGTATGAGCTGCCATATCGCAATAGTGGATAAAATGGGAGAGGCCATTTGTTTGTGTGCAGCGTGTAACAGTAACACAAATCGTTTTAAAAGGAGCTTCGTTCCAGCTGCTTTTGTACCCTGTCTTGGAAAATTGTGTTTTTTTTTTTTTTTTTTTTATATTTATTGTGATTTTCAGCCAAGCAATGAATGAAATAGTTATTTACTGAACAAAACCACTGGAGCACTTGTGTTTATCGTGTAGAGTGTGGATGAATGGAGTGTGAAATGTCTGCGAAATGGATTTATCTACGGGTACAAATAAAGAAACCTAACCTAACATACACACACGCTGCTCTTGGACACCGTATTGGACCGCATATTTCTGTAATACTAGTGCATTTGTTAGTTTATTCTTGTTTTTATTATTTTCTTCGGTCAGTTAAAATAATCATTCATTATATTACAATGATTTAGCACAAAAATATGCATAATACTAAAGTTATTTTACAGACCGAAGGGGTTTAGGCTGAAGTTTTAACATGGAAGAGGTTGGTTGATTAAGAAGAGGAGACAAGTCGTACAAACCTCGCTTTCTCTCTGTTGAAAGCTGTATGAACAGTTTTAATTCCCGTTGTTCATATTAAATCAAGAAAGAAATAAAAGATAGGTAGGCCGAAATGGCAGCTCAACCAGTGTTTGGTGGCAGAGGTATTTTATTAAACTTTTGGAGTGTTCTTGTCACTTATTACCAATATTAAATCTTTAAGCTCTTTTTTTAAAATTGCTAAATCTTAAGTAGCACAATACTGATGGACCACCGCAGTATTTTCTGAGTATTCTCTATGGGTTAGTAAAGAAACCTGACTTACATTTGTGTCAGCATGACCCACCCTGATCCTTACTGTGGCCTGGCGTGTTGTGTCTAACATTTTCTGCTGCTTGTTGTTGCAGGACTTCATTGACATCACCTTATCTAAGACCCAGCGCAAAACCCCCACTGTGGTGCACAAGCACTACCAGATCCACCGCATCCGGCACTTCTACATGAGGAAAGTCAAGTTTACTCAACAGAACTACCACGACCGCCTCAGCCAGATTCTCACCGACTTCCCCAAGCTCGACGTGAGTCATGCCACAAAACGCAACGACTCCTCGCCACTTGTACATTATTTTAAAAATTATTTTTAAGGCGTCAGTAGCTCAGTTGGTAGAGCGTTTGTCCACTGATCCGAAGGTTGGCGGTTCAAATTCTGCTCTCGACATCGTTGGTTGAGCGGTCAGACCCACTCACCCATAGGTTGGTGGTGCGAGGTGGGCAAGACACTTAACCCACCTCGTCCCTAGCGTCTGCGCACACGTATTATTGAATGTGTGTGTTGTAAAAGTGCTTTGAGTGCCTTGAAGGTGTAATAGCTTTATAAAGTTTAGTTTAGTTTTCATGAGACAGGCACAGTGCATAAAATGCATTAACAGGAGAGATGAATGTACCAGGTTGTAGCGCCAGTGCTAAATTCCACCTGTCGCCCCCGGGCAGTTTGATATTATAGTTCATAAAAACAAACATGCAAAGAGAATGTCTTTATAAAAATGTGACTATTTACCATATTCAAATAATCATAACTGTTGCAGAAAAAACAAAAATGTGGCTGTTTGCTGAGGGTGTTCCAATCAGTGAGAGCAGGTAGAGGGCGCTCTCGGAAAGATGATTAAAACTTTAAACATAACGAGATCCAGGCACTTCGAAGAAGTAAAAATAACGCACGGAAAAGTATAGTTAAAAGGTCTTCATTTAGATGGCCAATGCCAACATGTTTCGACAAATTATAACTGTTAACTGGGCTGTACAGATTTAAAAACAAGACAAAACTGTCATTGTGTCAAGTAAAAGGGTAAACAGTTCGAATCAGCAGTGCACTCTGTAAACATTGTACATCTCGAAGCCTTCAGTCAAATTTTTAGGTCCTCAATAGTGCTAAATTTATCATCATTTATTGCCTGAGTGAACGTACAGTCACATTTTGAACCTCTTTACTATCCATTTTATCTCATGACTTTGTTTAAAAACGCAAATCTAATGCACTAAGGACAAGATAAAGAGGGCAAGGGCAAACAACAACAAAAAAATATTGATTACATTTTCAATCTTTGCCTGATACGGAGACCTGACTCACCATATCATGACATTGTGATGGTCTGAGTCTATTCTGAGCCACGTAGGTTACACTGGGTGGCACTTTCGGGGTACAAGGTGGTGGCTGACATGACGTTTGTGTTGCAGGACATCCACCCGTTCTACGCAGACCTGATGAACGTGCTCTACGACAAAGACCACTACAAACTGGCTCTGGGACAGATCAACATCGCCAAGAACCTCATTGACAAGTACAGACCCTCCCACTCCTCCGCCGCTGCTTTCACACCGCGATAACCATACACGTATAGTCCGGGAACATTATATTGACACCGAAGTATACTGTGTTTTTTATGGCAAAAATCATGAATTGAATGAAGAATCCAGAATGTGTCTGCTCATACAAACACATCTACCACTTATACGTGAGACCTGATTCTCGTTTAAGGTTTGATGTCTTTATATTAGACCATAATTGGCACGTGAGCTAATGGTTAATTGACTTTCAGTTCTTTCTCTCTCTGCTAGTTTGCATCTGGTATGGAGACCAGACGTCCCTATTTACCCGGGACAGTCCCAGTTTTGAGCCCTGTGTCCCCTGTCCCAGCAGATTTGTCCCAGTTTTACCCAAGAAATGTCCCTGGTGTCCCTATTTTTGTTCAATTTGATCCTTGCCAACAGTAAAGAGAGACATAAATTGACATTTGTTACAGTAAAATGCAGAAAAGCTGCTTAAAAATGACCAAAACACAAAGAAAATGTGAATATACTGACACATGTTAGTCATGAATGGGAACAAAACAACAGAAGCAGAACAGTTCTCCGTAATTACGCACTCGTTTCACAGTCTTATTATTACCAACCACCACAAACCGGGGGTGTCCTAGTTTTTTTTATTTTGAAAATATGGACACCCCAGCATCTGGTAAACATCTAGTGACACTATATGTCCACTTGAATGTTAGTGGTGATAAGACCAGATAAATAATGCTGATACGGCGAAATAAACATGTTATACTTTGATACAGGGATTGGATTCATTTGTATGTGAGCGAATGTTAGATTTGATTTAACTCCGGGTAGTAAAGAGTTTTCAATCGAGCAGCAACGGGCAGAGAGAGAATTTCGTGTCAGTGAATATCTCTGGCTACAACCAGGGCTCTACGCTAACTTTTTTTCAGGAGCACATGTGCCCCTAAGTCAAAAATTTTAGGAGCACAGAAAAACAAATGGGGGCACAAATAGGTTTTAGTTTTGAACGTTTATTACAGTGCAGAACTTGCGCACACCAACTTATTTGAATTCATTTTATACAAAAACACAAAAGAATTATGACTGTACTTTTCCTGCACAATCGCTGTGTTTTTAATCAGTCTATCTCCATTTTATCTGATTAATATTCATTTAGACTTAAAATAAGCCAAACAGACTGTACTGCACTGAAACACTCTGCGCCCTTTTTGGACCTAAGCTAACATACAAGAGCATTCACACAGACAGTGGCTCCTCTTTTCTGCATCACTCGAGGAAAACTAAAACACAACACTACCCACAGTTTGAGAACCTCTTCTTTAAGAGAACTTCCACTGGCACTTTACACAAAACTGCTTCGATGTGAATAAAGTGGGTAGAATTTTTAAACCTGTATTTTCAAATTCCTGGAGTTGTGACAAACAGATTAATTTGGCATTTTCTTTGGCAAACTTCAGCCCACATATCGCCTGCTCTGTGCTGTAGCTCTGCTCTGTGCGGACACTGACATAAACTTAGTTTTTTCACAGGGCAGATGTTTAACCTGCCCTGTGACGCACGCTGAGGGTGGCGCTGTGGACAAGCCGCGCGCTGGCGGTGCAGTGTCCACGGGCTCCAGCGCACAGGTCCCGCACACTGGTACAAGTTTATTGGCGACAGCAGCGGCCGTAATGAAATATGATGCACTCAGTATTCAGACATCGAGTCCGTGACGTGACCGAGTCCAAATGCGCCGAGTCCTAGACAAGACCAAGACAGAGCTCTCGCTTAGAGAGGGAAGTCCAGCGGCACAGGGGAATCTACTGAGTCTGGGACAGGTGTGGGTCCTGCTGCGGTGCCGCTCCTCGTTTAAGGGGGCGTGGGTGTGTTTTGAAGCGGAGTTTGTTCGTATGAGTGATATCGCCGCAAACCCGGAGTTCGTATGCTGGGGTCTGCGAGGTCGGAGGTGTCGTGCCCGGGCACAGTTCAGCTGCGCCGCGCTGGGCGTGTCGCGCTTTAGGGCGATCCAGGCTTGGGCACGATTCTAAAGTCCTAGTGTGAGTGCGCCCCTAATGTCTGATACATTTAGAACGTTTAACTCGTCACGTTGCGTCTGTGCGCAGCTCCTTATTGTGGCTGCAGAAGCACTCGCACTGGTGCGACTGTTTTATTTTCCTCGTTCGCACGACGAAATATTTGCTCGCAAATGCGAGTGAAATGGGCGCACTGTAGAGCCCTGGCTGCAACTATGTACAGCTTCTGGTCACGTTGTATGATTTGATGGCGTCATTTTATGATTAATGTTAGGCCCGTTCCGAGATTGCAATATTGACCAAAATAATCGTGATAATGATCTTTTTTCCCGTACTCGAACAGGCCTACCTTTAAGTTTGAATAATTGCAACTTTCTGAAGCAATTACGTGAAAAAAATTTCACTTTTCAGTTTGTTTGTACTGAAAGAAGATGTTGACCTTTGTACCAGTTTTTGTTTCATGTGGACAGTCAGTGATTAATTATTTTAACTACAAAACGACTGTGCAATCTGACTGTTACAATGCAAATTTAACATTTCAGGCTATATTTTAACGTCTGTTTATCTGTGTTTCAGTGTGGCTAAAGATTACGTGCGTCTGATGAAGTACGGAGACTCGCTGTACAGATGTAAGCAGCTGAAGAGGGCGGCGCTGGGCCGAATGTGCACCATCCTCAAGAGGCAGAAGTCCAGCCTGGAGTACCTGGAGCAGGGTATGCACGCTCTGCACGTCGCACAGTCGCGTACACCGAATACTAAAGGTGCACTGCGTAACATTTCTGGTGCAGGTAACGCCGTCTGCTTCCCTGGACATGCTATTGTTTGCCCGGAATGTTCCGCAGTGTGTTATTGATGCTTTACAATGACACCGCATTTGGTTCGAGGGGTTCTGTATTAAAATAGTTTGAAGCTTTAAAAAAAAAAAAATATGCAAAGTGGATTTAAACAGCACATTTTCAGGAACCTGTGATCAATACGAGCGTTCACGGTCCTGTTTACCTGTTTAGAGGTTTGATTTTCCACAGAAACCGACTGAAAAGCTGAAAAAAATGTTTAGCAGCACAAGATCAAGTCAAAACTTATGAAAACGACAACACTTGAGGGGACACAGACACGACAGAGATCACAGTTCAGTGTATTTTAGTTGGCGTCCGAGCATGTGCGTAATCTGTTTGTGTTTTTCTGCAGTCCGTCAGCATCTGTCCCGTCTCCCCTCCATCGACCCCAACACTAGGACCCTGCTGCTGTGTGGGTACCCGAACGTGGGCAAGTCCAGCTTCATCAACAAGGTGCCCGCCCGCTTTTACCTGTGTTCTAGGCCTGAACGCAGCTTTAGACTCTAACAAATGCTTCTAAATTATACAGGCACTCGCAGTGAAAGCATTTCTCTAAACTACAGTGGCTTTAAACGGCCCATTTTACACTATTTTCTTACGTTAAAATGCTGTTTCCTCATCAAAAACATACCCAGAGTTGTTTAAATTCATTCACACTATGGCAACCCGTTTTAACATTTAAATCAAATTTAAATCATCTTTCTGACTAGGCGTAATTTCATTTTGGACAGTGGGAATTGTCACTTGAGATATCTGCAATTCAGTTTTGATGGATGGGAAGAATGTTGTTGTGGATATCTGATATTTTCTTTTTGACTGGGCAAAACTGAGTTGGAGATATCTTCATTACGTATCCAGCGTTTCAATGTTAAAATGGCCTGCCATATTCACATGTTTAACACACAAACCCTATAATTATATGGAAGTGCTCCACTGTGTTTTTAAACTCCATACACCTTCACTAGAATCTCTAGAATTGAAAAGTTAAAAAGCAGCTGTTTACTTGAAAGTGAATGTCTGTGTGTGTTTTGCAGGTGACCAGAGCAGACGTGGATGTGCAGCCGTACGCCTTCACCACTAAGTCTCTTTTTGTAGGTCACATGGACTACAGATATCTGCGCTGGCAGGTAACGTCACAGTCTCTGCACCGTGTCTCACTCCCCAAACACACGAGGGGAATGTTTGTGATGTTTGCTTATACCTTAACCT
Organism: Odontamblyopus rebecca; assembly: GCA_030686955.1. Lineage (NCBI taxonomy): Eukaryota > Metazoa > Chordata > Actinopteri > Gobiiformes > Gobiidae > Odontamblyopus > Odontamblyopus rebecca. Next base: position 33,176,861 of record CM060666.1, read on the forward strand.
CCTGAGACCCGAGCTTTTGTCTGGTGTCCATTTTTCATTTCTTCTTGCTATTTGGGATAAGTAGGACCTACTAAGTAAGTATTTTGTATGACACCATTGGTTAAAAAATGTAAAAACATTAAAATGTATAAATAAATTACAAAAAACAAACAAACAGCAATTAGCTGTTTATTTCAAGCCCTAAACCTGCCAAATGTGATGTAGGTCGACCGTGAGCGGGTTGGGGTTCAGTGAGTGAGGTTAAAAACACACAAAAAGGCCTGAAAATGTGGTCCACAGTTTTAATTTTTTCTGGTTTTCAATCGTTACAAAAAAAGTAGAGATGCAAAAGTGGAGACAGGCAGCAGTTTCCTATAGCAGCAGAACCGTCCAGCAATTTATAACTGTAAACTCATCTAAATATTCCCAAGTTTACCTAACAACATGTACAATCAATAATATAACATAGTCCCAATGTCTTCAAACGAGGACATGACATTTCCTGATGCTCTCGTCTGCTGTGGTCAATAAAATGTGTCAAATTTTAATGCCAAATGAAGATACATTAAGATACATGAAGAGACATTATTGTACATAAATACATTGGTTTTATTCATAAATTTTGCATCTAAACTTTACCATGCAGTTTTTTTTTTACTTTCGGGAGCTGCTGTAGAGGTTTTTAGTTGATTACAGGTGAAAGTTTAAAATAATTGAAAATCATGGTGCTAAGAGGCAAAAATGTAATGTCCTCGTATGAGGCCACAGGGTCTCAAGAGGTTAAAATACCAAATAAGAGCCGGGACGTTTATTTGTTTTCAATCACGTAACAGACCAGGCGTTTATTTGAGACCAGGCGGCGATTTGGGGCGATTAATTCCTTCCTCACAAAAATCCTGCTCAGCAAAACTCAGAAAAATCTGGCACTCAAATTCTTTTAACCAGTGTGACTATAATTTAGGCGACTTTCTGAACAGACGTAGGCGAGTTAATTTGAAACGTTACAACAAAATATCTACGGAGCGGAGAGTTTCCCACATTTGAAAGCGACTCCTGAATTACAGAAAGTCATTAAAACCCTTCCGCTACACACAGGAATTTCTTTATTAAGTTAAAAAGGTAAAACAAACAGACGCAGCGAATGTGGAGCAGCAGAGTGAGAACGTTTATCCGCTGCATCAGGGCACAAGGAGCGAGCTGTTGTTTTCAGCGCTTATAGTTTATGCAAATGAGACATGTGGTTTTAAGTTTGGTTTGTGTAGAGGCAACGCGAGCGTCAGTCCTGCTCCTGTTGTTGCAGCACAACTTCTGTCATCAGCACCAACATTAGACTCGCCGTTCATTTGGAACCGGCGCTTATTTATCAGGCGGCACGGTGGCTGAGTGGCAACACTCAGGCCTCACAGCAAGAAGGTTGCGGGTCTTTCTGTGTGGATGGGTTTCCTCCGGGTACTCCGGTTTCCCCCATCAACCCAAAACATGCCCGCACCCCTATGAACTAACATCAAGGACCATGTTGTCCACCCTCCTGTGGGCTCACCACCTGCAGAGGGGTTCATAGGGGGTCAGGTGCTATGAGTATTGGGCAGCACGCTGCCCCGCGACCCAGCCGGATTAAGCGGGAGAAGATGGATGGATGGATGGATGGATGGCTTATTTATCAAAATATACAAATCTACACCTGCACCCGGTGTTTAATGGGGACTCTTCTTTGGTGTTTTACGGTTTGTGTCCTCTGTGTGCTCAGGTCGTGGACACCCCGGGGATCCTGGACCACCCTCTGGAGGAGAGGAACACCATTGAGATGCAGGCCATCACTGCGCTGGCTCACCTGCGCGCCGCTGTGCTCTACGTGATGGATCTGTCCGAGCAGTGCGGACACACCCTCAGCCAGCAGGTGGAGCTCTTCAACAGCATCCGCCCGCTGTTTGCCAACAAGGTACACACCCACATCAAAACTGTCATTACTTTAACACTTTATGCATGGAACAGAGAGGGACTGTGATTAAATGAACTGTATGTATCCTGCGCTCTTACTGTTTTATAAAAGGTTTAATTTTTTATTTGTTTCATTCATTAAAGATGAACACAAAATAATTATGTTCATACATCAATGTGAATGAAAAGGAGCAGAAAGAAGTATAGACGTGTAATATCTGCTCCCTTTTCACACAAAGTAAAACATTTCTAACACTTCAAACTTATTTATGTGATGTACACAATATTAAATAATTGTCAATTAACACAAAAGGACAGTTCAGACTTTTTTAGCACATCATATTTGACATTTTATTTAAACTTTTTCTTTTAAATATGTTTTAAAATGTATCACAGTCACAACCGAACCTGTGTTGCCAGTGCCATTATCTGCAGATAGAGGTCATGTACTAGTTTTCTCATTCCCAGGCCTCATGTGAGGCTCAGAACCTCCAGAATTTCCCTCCCTGAGCGGCAGAGGCTGCACTAGCACTGACTCATGACTGGCTGCAGGAGCTGGGGTTTAGGTAGAGACGGTTCAGATCAGAGAGGCATTTTAGGTTTAAATTAACTGGATTTCAGCAGTGCAACTAGCAACGCAAACGAGACTCCTCTGAGGCTCTTTCTGTTTTCTGATAATCGGCCAAATTATAACACATAAAATAATTGAACATCATGTGTATTGTTTTTGTAATTAAGAATAAATCAGCATTAGATTGTTGCCAGTAAAAGCTGTTTGATTTGTGTAAACTCATATCTGGGGACACGGCTCATGTTTGTGAAATCTAAAATGAAAAGCTCACACGGTTCCTTTAAAATGTAAAAAGGAGTCGTGGCGTTGGTCTGACTCTTCTTTTGAATATATGAACATGTATTTTCAGCCTCTCATCGTTGTGGCGAACAAATGTGACGTGAAGAAGATCAGTGAGCTGACCGAGGAAAACCAGGTCAGTCACGTGGTTTATGAAATTATAGTTCCTTGTATTCTGATAATCTTACATTCTTGCATAAAACGTTTTGCTTCAGCTCCAGTGTATTTTTAATGTTAGTTGGCATTAGCCTACAAACTATGAAAAACCAGGCCTGTTTTGGGGACTGACACGTGAATAACACCAGAGCCTCGCTAGAAACATTTATGTCCAAAATGAGCATATATGACACAAAAAGAGGTGGAAAAAGTATTAAACTTGTAATTAAGTAAGAGTATCTTTACTTTATTTAATTCCTGCTCAAGAGAAAGTAAAAATAAAATGCGACGTGAAGAAGATCAGTGAGCTGACAGAGGAAAACCAGGTCAGTCGCGTAGCTGCTTGTGAATTTATCGTTACTTAGAAGTAAAATTCTAGTTTTTGTCAAGTGACACTGTCAATGAAAAGTCTTGGTTTGATTCTGAAGAGCCGCTCATAAATTATCACCAAATGTGTGTTTATTAATTAGTTTTGTTTGAACAGAAAATCTTTTCCGACCTGGTGTCTGATGGGATCTCTGTGATCGAGAGCAGCACTCTGACAGAAGAGGGCGTCATGCAGGTCAAGACTGAGGTGATTCACTTTCACTTTATTCTGGATTATTTCCTATTGAATCTATTGTCAGATTAATTTCACTTCCTCCATGGATCCACCTTAAACGTGCTGATGTTTGATGCTCTGGGCTGTACTGGTTTTAATACTTTTATAACGTGGTTGTGTTGCTGACCGCAGGCGTGCGACCGGCTCCTGGCTCACAGAGTGGACGCAAAGATGAAGGGGAAGAAGGTCCATGACGTGCTGAACCGCCTGCACCTGGCCATGCCCAGCAAGAGGGACGACAAGGTCAGGCCCCACTCGAGCTGCACTTCCAACACAGAACTTAACAGGAAGCCAGAGCAGTGAAGATAAAATTGGTGTGACGTGCGTTAAAAACCTCACAGCTTTGTACAATTTGCAGCTGCTTGAGTGTGGATGCGTTAAAACAAGTAAAAGAATTACAGAAATCTAAACGAGATGAAATAAAAGAGTGAACAAACATTTCAGGATCAGTTTTTGATAAAATTAGTCTGTTTATTGATGTTCATAAATGGTAAAAACAGTTTTTAACCACTGAAGAGTCAGTCATCTTCTGTCCTGACAAACCTAAATGTGAAGTCCTTTGAGGGGCTTAAGGTTCCTTCTAAAACTGAGGCCTGTTTTTTCAGGAAAGACCTCCGTTCATCCCAGAGGGGGCGCTCCAGAGGAAGAAGGCCATGGAGGTGGACCAACCCAAACGCAAAATGGTACAGACACTTCGTACCACCTGAGCTGAGCCGGTTTTCACTTCAGTTTCCATAACTTTGTGTTGTATGACCAAAAGTGGTTCAGGCTTGTGGTCACGTTCACTCCCCTGCACATTTCACATCTGACAGTATTTGTGTCAGAGCTCTTTTACAACATGTCCACCGTTTGTGGTTCTTCATCACGTGTTTGTGATGTTGCAGGAGCGCGACTTGGAGCTGGAGATGGGAGACGACTACATCCTGGATCTGCAGAGTAAGTGACCCTCTGTCTGTTAGCCTCATGTTTTTAGCCTCATGTTTTTAGCCTCATGTTTTTAGCCTCATGTTTTTAGCCTCATGTTTTTAGCCTCATGTTTTTAGCCAGATGTTTTTCATGGTTTTAGCTCTGTGTTTTTAGCCACATGTTTTTAGCCTCATGTTTTTTGCCCCATGTTCTTAGCCTCTTGTTTTTGCCCTCATGTTTTTCGTGTTTTTAGCCCCATGTTTTTAGTCTAATGTAGGGCTGCAGCTATCGATTATTACAGTAATCGATTATTCTGTCGATTATTTTGTTTGAATAATCGAGTAATCGTTTGTTATTGTCGCGTCTACTTTGCACATGTTAAGTCCACACCACCTGCATTGACAGATACACGTGTTTTGGACATGAAAAACGTAATTATCGCTGGGCTAAGGTTGACTCACCTCACGGTTTCTTTTCCACTTGATGTAATGTACGGTTCTGTTTAGATGTTGTAGCATCAGTGTTGAGAAGGTGATTTTTAAAATGTAATCCCCTACAGATTACAGATTACATACCCCAAAATGTAGTTTGTGACATAATCATTTAAATTACTTAAAGTGAGTAATGTAATCTGAATACTTTGGATTACTTGATATTGTCATGATTTTTAAAACTACATAAATGTAGCAACCAACTCCTGCAAATTCTTGTTTAGTTTTAGACCTGGATTAGTTCTGGTTTTAGATCTGTTTTAGTCCTGGTTTTAGATCTGGTTTAGACCTGCTTTAGACCTGGTTTTGTCCTGGTGTGACTTCTGGCGCGGTCCACGGAGTGTACGCGACAAGACACAATCCACGCGCAGAGTGCGCGGTGTACGGGAGATGCGGAGCGTGCGGCGTACCGGAAATGCGGGGTGCGCGGCAAACCGGACCGTACCGCGCACGAGGAGGTTATGCTCTTATTACACATCCATTATACATCCATGGGCGCCGCGCTGTTGTGTGTACAGTGAAGTGCAGTGGTCGTGCGGAAACTTTACCTCTACCACAAAAGGTTCCGGCCATCGCCGAGCGTATGAAAATAAAACGAAGCATCGAGGCAAAAAAAAAAAATCGATGCATTTTTCTAATCGATTAACTCGATGAATCGTTTCAGCCCTAGTCTAATGTTTCTAGCGTCGTGTATTTAACCTCATGTTTTTAGCCTCATGTTTTTAGCTCATCCTGTCGGAGGGTTTATACTTGGAGATGGCAGAAACTCGAGGAACATGTAGCCTTTTATATTTTCTTCCTTCTCAAGAACAAGAGAAGTCAAAAAGCACAAATCTTACATAGTCCTTTTTCTACAGACATTTCCAGTGTTCCTAAGCAGAACTTGTGCATTCTGATAATCTTAAATTCTCGCATAAAACATAAGCTGTTTTAAGCAAATATAGCTTTTCCAAAATAATAAAAGGTAACATGCTGGACAACAAGGCCTACAACAGCCATAAATCCTGCATAGATTAGAGGAGTTTACAAAGTGGAGCTGTAAATTAAGATATTGGCTGGTATTCCTCGGTATAAACAACAACCATTTATCTGAGCCGTCTATAGACTTTAAAAATGTACGTTTTTATTTTGCCGTATCAGGGCAAATGTTAAAATCAGGACCAGGTGGTGTGGACTGGTATTCTAAACATGTCACAGAGGGGGAAGGCTCTCTAAGTCAGTTAACTTTATTTCTCCCTGTTTTTGTCTTCTATCACAGGGTTGTGGTCATAGTAGTTAGAGTCTGTTTTCCTTTATCTTGGCCGTTGGATTCTCTTGACCTCTGACCTCCCTTCTGTGCGCAGAATACTGGGACCTGATGAACAGCGAGGAGAAGCAGGACAGGATCCCGGAGGTGTGGGAGGGACACAACATCGCAGACTACATCGACCCAGACATCATGAAGGTACGGCTCACAGCTCTGTGTCTGTGCAGGGACTCCACCTGTGCAGTTCGTTCTTGAGCTTTAGTGGAATATTGTGCAAGATTAAAATGTACAGTATTTAAGAAGGTCGTACTTGTGCTGTTGTGTTCAGAAACTGGAGGATCTGGAGCGGGAGGAGGAGCTGCGGGAGCGCGCCGGAGAGTACGACTCGGACGACGACAGTGAGGACGAGGAAATGCAGGAGATCCGCGTCCTGGCCAAGCAGATCAAAGACAAGAAACAGTTGCTGGTCCTGGAGTCTAAGGAGAAGGACAAACACGGGCCCCGCATGCCCCGCACAGCCACCAAGGTGAGACAGGCCCCTGCACTGTCCCCACAATGTCCCCAGGATGAGACATGTCCTCAGACTGTCCCCAGGGTGAGACGTGTCCTCAGACTGTCCCCAGGGTGAGACGTGTCCTCAGACTGTCCCCAGGGTGAGACGTGTCCTCAGACTGTCCCCAGGGTGAGACATGTCCTCAGACTGTCCCCAGGGTGAGACGTGTCCTCAGACTGTCCCCAGGGTGAGACATATCCCACATGTCCCTGAGATGGAGAAATACAGCCTCACTCAAAGGCCTTTTAAAGAATCAGAAAGGTTTTATTGCCATATGAGTGAACAGGTTCACAACATTAGGAAATTGCTGCAGTGCTTGGAGCGGAATGTAAACAAACACTAAACATGCAACAAATAAGATAGAATAAAATAAAGTAGAAAACAATAAACTAATATAACACAAAAATGTATAAGAATATAGGAATATAACGGTGCAGGTAATGATCAGTGCAAACAGACAGGTGCAAAAATACAGCACAGGGTCATGTGACTGAAACAGGGCGGGAACAGTCTTGAGTGTTTTTATTCATGACAGTCCACACCGCCCTTTTTAGGTGTCTGCAGCTGTAGCTGGAGGCACGACCTTCCGTTATCTGGCACGATTAGGCCCTGTTGTTGTTTCAGCTCGGCTCCATTCGGTCTCAGAACCAAAACCCCTTGTGTGAAAGGACACGAGTCTGTAAAAAGTGCTGCTGTAGTTACATAATGTGTCACCCAGTCGTGAAATTGGGAACAAAGACTCCTGATATGATGAGGAATATAACAATTTAACCAGGGGTTTATCTATTTGTTTTTACAGTTATTAGACCATTTTATAGGAACAAATTAAGACTATTCTCTGGAACAAATCCTCTCTACAAACAGATTGTGACACATCAGCATGGAATTAGTTTCATATGTACCGGTAAATAAAACACTTCCCCAGTTCATCAGCATCAAATGAAGTCCAGGATGAGCTCCGTCTCCAGTGGATCACCTGCTGTAACAGAAATAATGTTACACAAAACAAACCCACAGATAGAATCAATCATTTGGCCTTAGACTGGATATGGGGCCATTCCAGGGGAAACTGGCAGATTTCAGGCTAAAAATTCAACTTGATTTTCATGAATTTTATTCATACTCTGCACAATTCATGTTTATATATGAAATATTATCTAAATCAAATTTGAGTCTTGGATCTTTTAAAATGTTTGAGTTTTGGGAGATTTAAAAAGGGGGCGTGGTCAAAATCAAATAACTTCCCTTAGCCACTTTGCGCCAGAATATTATATTTAATTCCAACTTTTTATACAATGTCAAGTCTTTTTTTAGACAATGTTATAAAGTTGTAAGATATTGCAGGTGTAACATGACTTTAAAGCAACATGATCATAATTGTGAGACATGATCAGTGACATAGGTCTGTTACAGTTCACTTGTTATTTATTGAAGCATAATCTTGTATTACTGAGTGAAAACTACACTAATTTATATGTATTTTAATTTCAATTCAACCCTAACCCCCCTAACTGGCCCATGTAGAACGGTCCCAGTGGAAATGAGGCTGAACTGTCTCTTTTCAGCCTCCGTGTGAGCTGTGAAGGCAGAGCTCTGACTCTGCCCCTTGTGTCTCTGTTCCAGGTGGAGCGGAAGCAGCTGGAGAAGGAGATGGGCGCTCTGGGTCTGGACATGGACGATAAGGACGACGTACGTTTGACTTCCACGTGTGAGTTCCAGAGGCTCATGAGGAGACTGCATGTGACCCTCGTGTGTGTTTTCGGTCTGGTTTTCAGAGTCACTACGCGCAGCAGGCCCGACGCTCCCGCAGTCTGGTGAGGAAACGCAAACGCGAGGCCTCCGCTCCCCCCACGTCCAGAACCCGCAGCCAGAGCGCGTCCAGACCTCCACGGGACAAGTCTGGACTCAGAGACCCCAAGGTAACACTGCACAAAGACTCGTACAGCACAGGCGTTTCATCAGGCCTAAAGAGTCTCGCCACGTCTGTGCAAGGAATCGCACTTAAAATCATGCTTTTAAATATTGCTGAATTATAGTTTCAACTATTTTGGTCAATGCCTTCTGCTCAAAATGACGTTCTGCCCTTCAAATCCTGGGGCAGTCACTTTTCTAGACTACAGAAACAAAACAACAACAAAACAAAAGGGTCACACGTTACTCGAAATGTTAATTCTGTACTTTCACAACGGGTTAATTTTAACAGTATAAATGTATTTAATAATTGGGATTTCAATTATGAGGCAAATAACTGTGATTTTAATTTTTGTCAAACATCCAAATGCTCATCCCACATTTGGTAGGATCTCATTAGTCTTTTATACGGGCGATGCAACGATAGTTTTCCCCCAATTCGATGCGCATCTCGAGTCACGATATCGATTAAATTTCACCACGTCTTAAGAACATGTATTTTTTTCTGCTAATGAGTATAATATAACAACACTACAATAATCAAACATTAGATACATAAACATTACAGTAGAACTACTGTACAGTTGTAGTTTATATGTAAAGCGTTTTAGTTCATTCGGTTCAATATAGTAATGGGACGTCCGGCTCTTTTTAGAGAACCGGCTCTTTTAGCTCGGCTCACTAAAAAGAGCCGGCTCTTTTGGCTCTCAAGGTTGTTTTGTTGCTTTCATTAATTTATTATCAACAACAACATAAAATTGTGCAGAAAATGAATTACTAATGTAAAAAAAAAAAAAAAGATTTTTATTGATATATGTTTTATTTATTAGCTCCATATAAAATGTAAAAAGATAAATGGTCTTCTCTACCACCGCTCTGCATCTCCAGTACTCTGCTCATTATAGACTTGGAGTAATAATAGGTTTAATGCAGTTTTGCGCACATTTATTTGTTGTTTTACAGAAACAAAACTTAAAACTGCATGGCTAATTTGCATACAGTTTGAGACTTTGCATACAGTTTGAGAATTTGCATACAGTTTGAGAATTTGCATACAGTTTGAGAATTTGCATACAGTTTGAGAGCTGAAAAAAAACTCATGCTCTGATGTGGTCAGCAATACATACTGACCAATCACATGCATCATGAAGAGAAAAAAGGTGAGAGAAAGAAATCATTCATTCGCAACCGACCCATCGCTAGTTCAATGATTTCCAGTATTTTTCTTCAGTAAAAATAAGAACAGAGCTTTCTTAGATTATTTTATATTTTATAATACAGCCAGTGTACTGTTAATGTAGACTGTAGGGGAGTTACACTATCAAGCTTTTCCTTTTTGATGATGATTTGATGATTTCTTTTCCTTTCACTGCGTTCACCGTTGTCGAAACCCAGTTTCTGGGTAAAAATTAGTAGATAGAATTTGAGAAAAAGATCGTCTTGCCGTCGTGTGTTTGCATACAAGCACATTTGATTAAAGCCAAAATCGATTTTAAGCGATTAAAGTTCATATCTTTGCCATTCCTGGGTCTATCAATGTAAAGTAAAAAGTAACTGGAAGATAAAACCCTCTTCTGTTAGAATATTTCAGCTGTGAGCCTCTTTGGAAACGTTTACCTGCTGCACCTGGGGACTACGCCACGTTAACTGTTTCCCTTTCCGACCAAAATAAATGGCAACACAAAACACGTGGAGGGACACGTGTATCGAATCGTGACACCAGTTTTGAACTATTTGATATTAAATCGAATATCGTCGCATCCATATTTTATACTAACATGTACACCTATTAAAAACCCAAACATTATTACAACACTTGTTTTCTCCCTTTTAATGAATGATTCTTCAGTATGTCAGGACAGTTCTTAGGGTTAAATAATTTCCTCTTTACCATAAACAACCATTGTGTGTTTACCTCAGATGATGAAGAAGGCCAAGGACATGATGAAAAACTCCCAGAAGGGCATGAACCGACAGGGCAAGAAGGGCGAGGCCGACCGCCACGTGTTCGACCTCAAACCCAAACACCTGCTCGCCGGGAAGAGGAAGTCTGGCACCACAGACCGCAGATAGACCCGGACTCTACACCTATTGACACCTGAAAACACCTATTGACACCTGAAAACACCTATGGACATGTGGTCAATGAAAATAAATATTAAATGGTTGTCATGTTTTTCAAAATGCCCCATATTCTTCAAAATATAAATATATGAAATGATGAGGTGTGTGTTTTCCGAAGTTTTCATTACTTTTTATACTTGTATAGTATTTTAGTTGGGTAGCACCATTTGTGTAATGTATAATAAGGACCTTGAAACTAAAGCAAAAGTCATAAAAGGACAATGGGTGTACCGGTAAACCAATAATTGCTGCTTTACATATGATTTCACAATATTCCGTAGTCCGGTATTGTGTGTAAAATCCCAAACTTAACCAGGTTTCAATTTGTCAACTGGACAGAAGGAAACGCAGCTCATCAGATCAATTTTAACTGTCCCCATCTGTATTAATATTGACATGAAAAGTAGAGATGTTATCTGAAACCCAGCGATACAATACTATACTATATATTATTCAATATCCTGCTCTAAATTATTTCTTGTAACGATACAGAAAACCTTTACTTTTCTTGTAACTACTAACATAATAAAAATAATGGTGATTTGGAGTCCTAACATGTCATGGTACAAATGTGTTTAAATCGTTGGAAGTCGAGTAGTGAAGAATTATTTTTTAGAACGTAACTTGACACGTTTCCTTTTAGCAACTGATTGGGTTTATTCTTATTCGCATACAGATTCATTCACATATATTCAAAGATAATATAATGTATAAATAAATAAAAAATGAAGTAAAATCTTGGGACGAAACGTTTAAATAAGTAATTCAACAAATGTGATTTTGCAATAGAGAATACATCCACTATATTACCAAAAGTATTCACTCACCCATCCAAATAATAGAATCAGGTTTTCCTATGCAACATGTTCAGTTGTGATATTTCCTCCTCATAAATATTACAGTCGATTGTCAGTGGGAACAAAGTGGAAACGATTGGGAACGATGGCAACTCAGCCATGAAGTGGAAGCCACATAAACTGACAGGGTCAGTGGATGCTGAGGCGCAGTGTTTACCAACTTTCTGCAGAAACAAACACTACAGACCTACAAACCTTAAGTGTCCTGCGAATCAGCTCCAGGACAGTGCAGAGCTTCATGGACTGGGACTCCATGGCCGAGCAGCTGCATCCAGGCCACACATCACCAAGTGTAACGCAAATGTGCTCACAGTGCAGTGGTGTAAACGCCTCCACTGGACTCTAAAGCAGTGGAGACGCCTTATCTGGAGGGACGAATCGAGCTTCATCTGATGAACGAGTGTGGGTTTGGCGGCTCCAGAACAGTTCTTGTCTGACTGTGCCAAGTGTAAAGTTTGGTGGTTATGGTGTGGGTCTGTTTTTCAGGAACAGGGCTTGGCCTCTTCATTCCAGTGAAAGGAACTATGAATGCTTCAGCAGACCAAGAAATTTTGGACAATTCCATGTCCCGACTTTGTGGGAACAGTTTGGAGATGATCCTTCCTCTTCAACATGACTGTGACCAGTGCACAAAGGTTCATAAAGACCTGGAGGGCAGAGTTTGGTGTGGATGAACTTGATGCCTGCACAGAGTCCTGACCTCAACCCAACAGAACAACTTTGGGATAAATTAGAGCAGCGACTGAGCGCCTCAGGCGTCCAACATCAGTGTGAGAGCCTCAAGCCTTCTCGTCCAACATCAGTGTGAGAGCCTCAGGCCTTCTTGTCCAACATCAGTGTGAGAGCCTCAAGCCTTCTCGCCCAACATCAGTGTGAGAGCCTCAGGCCTTCTCGTCCAACATCAGTTTGTGGCCTCACAAATGCACTTCTGGAAGAGTGCTCAAAAATCCCCATAAACACACTCCTAAACCCTGTGGAAAAAGCCTTTCCAGAAGAGTTGAAGCTGTTATAGCTGTAAAGTTCATATGCGAGTCAAGGCAGGTGAGCGAATACTTTTGGCAGTATAGGGTAAGTATCCGAACAGATGAATAGGCCTGTTCAGATTACACATTTCACAAGTACAATATATGTTTGAAGAAAGTATAGACAAACAATAAAACTGAAATTAATTTACGCCACTGATACAACAGCAGGTCTTTTAAATTAACAATAAAATTATAAAAACACAAACTAAAATCAATAAAAAACAATAAATAAATAAATATGAAATTTGCAATCAACAAAATGGGGAAAAACAGCAGAAATGTTTAAAGTTCAAAATGACGTGGCCACAGCAGCAGGCACAGAGAGGAGCCCCAATATTCCAGTAGGAGCCGGAAGAGCCGCATGAAAACTTCCCTTCTGGAACACGGTGGGTTGAGCGTTCGCTATGAAAATTTATACAGGAGTCTATGGCTAGTCTTCATATGTGTTTTGAGATTAGAACTATCAGCAAACACTTTGTCACAGACTGAACAGCTGAACGGTTTCTCCCCTGTGTGTTTCCTCATATGTGTTTTGATATTACCTCTTACAGCGAAAACTTTCTGACAAACTGGACAGCTGAATGGTTTCTCCCCTGTGTGTTGCCTCATATGTGTTTTGAGATTACCCCTTACAGCAAACGCTTTCTTACAGACTGTGCAGCTGAAAGGTTTCTCCCCCGTGTGTGTCCTCATATGCGTTCTGAGATGAGAACGATCAGCAAACACTTTCTCACAAACTGAACAGCTGAATGGTTTCTCCCCTGTGTGTGTCCTCGTATGTAATTCAAGATGAGCCTTTTGGGCAAATGTTTTCTCACAGACTGAACAGCTGAACGGCTTCTCTCCTGTATGTGTCCTCATATGTAACTCAAGATGAGCCTTATGGGCAAACAGCTTCTTACAGAATGGGCAGGTGAATGGTTTCTCCCCTGTGTGTGTCCTCATATGTATTTTGAGAGCACGTCTTAGAGCAAATACTTTCTTACAAACTGAACACCTGAATTCCTCTCCTGTATGAACTTTACTGTGTACTCGTAGTTGATATCTAGACTCAAATCTCTCTTTACAAACAGAACATTTGTGTTTCCTGCTCTCAGCTTCCTCACCAGTTCCTGACATGTCTCCAATGTCCACAGAGGCTCTGGTCTCTGGTGCAGACTCGTCTCCATCAGACTCTGTGTCCGTGTGTGAACTGAGTGGAGCTCTCCAGTCTTCAACATTGTCAGTGTCAGAAGAGTGCTCTGTGTCTCCTTCAGTCTCTGAGGGTGTCTCTGCTCTGATGTCCTCTCTGTGGGCATGTGTCTCTGCTCTGTCCTCTCCCTGTGTGTCTTCTCTCTGCTCAGTTTGTCTTTGTTGAAGCAGTGAAGACTCTTCTGTCTTCACGGTCACAGCACTAAACTCTAGGACAGACCTGAAAAATATAAGATACATTTGGATATTTCAAACCCAGTCTGAATATTTGCAAAAGAAATTAATAAGAATGAATAAGAAATTAAAGAATTGCAATTTGAAAGTGTCTGAGACTCACACTTGCAGCTCATCTTCCTCCTGTTTGATGTTGTTTTCTTCTTTAATCTGTGTTGTCAGAGCAGGACTCAGAGAGGACACCTGGACACCTGCAGGAGACATGAGAATACACACTTACACATAAACACTGTGTTGGGAAAGTTCATTTTCTACATAGTTCAAAGTTCAGCTCATACATTTCAAAATGAGTTCATGGTTCATAATTATTTATAGTTCGTTCATAGTTTCAAAAAATAAATTAGTTCATAGTTCTTTTTTTCCCAATACGTTGCTGCGCGCTATTATACATATAGAACCACAGACAGCAATTATTTTATCAGTTTTAACAATGAAATTATGTGTTAGATTTCATCTTCATGTCAGATTTGACAACAGAGCTGCTGCTGTTGGATTTGGGTAGAGGATCTGATTTGTTTCTTTTGATTTAATACGTGCACTTTCCCCACGATATCGTATCATGAGACATGGATATCGTTATACTCTTAGTGGGAGCCCTGCACTTGGCTGGACAAATCAAATGGCTTTTTATCTGCGTGAGGTTGTTTTTTTAGTCAGAAAGGCCGCATCATATATGGCCACTGTACCGCTGCGTCTAAGTTTGTGCATCGGTCTTACTTGCAGAACGCTGTACCCCTGATTTCTTTCGCTTAGACTTCTTGTGGAGGAATAAAATAGGCACAGCACCTGGTTTTAAGCTTAAATCTCGTACCTGTGAGCTCCTGCTGCAGCTGTGGTCGATCCTCAAACGCATCAGGGCCAAAGGGACGAGAACACGGTCGCGCATCTTTAGGCAGTTGTGCTCGTCCGACAGCATTTTCCCCTTGTTTTTTTGTTTTCGCATCCCGTGCAAAGCAGTGGATGCTCACCTCAGTTTCCTTATCGCCTGTAGACTGGAAATTAGTATCGAAAGCCGCGCAGTGTGGCATTATATCATGTGTTGTCGTGAGCGAAACTGAGCTTAAGCGGAAGTTGAAGCCGAAGACGGAAGACAACAACCTTGTGACGTCATCGACCCAGAATGCTCTGCGCACGAAATTAATTTAATTTTATTTTGTTTAAATACTCTATAACCCAAAATACAAACAAAAAGACACCACACGAAAATCACATTGAAACACAACAAAAACAAAAGCACAATTATTTAAAAATTCTAAAGCTCCTGATTAAAGGAACAAATCAACATCGTTCAGAAAGGACACAAGAAACCCGAATTATTTTCTTTCAATGAGCTGACAAAAAGTTTCAGGTCATTCTTTAAGTCTTAAATAGGGAGGGAAAAACATTAGACCATCTCTATGCTAATGTTCGTGGCGCATACCTGGCGGCCCCCCTGCCCCCACTTGGCCGTTCAGACCACATCCTGGTGCTCCTCAGGACATCTTACACACCTCTGGTGAAGCGCCTTCCCCCCTCCCCCCGGTCTGTGAGGGGGTGAACAGATGAGTCTCTGGAGGTGTTACAGAGCTGCTTTGAGGTGACAGACTGGGCTGCACTCACTGAGCCCCATGGAGAAGACCTCGACGGGCTGACTGACTGCATCACCAGCTACATAAACTTCTGTGTGGACTCAGTTGTCCCAACAAAGACTGTGAGCTGTTATCCAAACAACAAGCCATGGATAACCAAGGACATTAAAGCCACACTCATTGGGAAGAGGAAGGCCTGCAGCTCGGGAAACAAGGAGGAGGCCCGGGCTGCTCAGAAGAAACTGAAGGTGCAGCTGAGCCAGGCCAGACAGAGACATGGGAGGAAGCTGGAGTGGAAACTTCAGCAGAACAACATGCAGGAAGTGTGGAGCGGCATGAGGACCATCACGGGACACAAGCCGACCCGAGGGGGGAGCGTTGAGGGAGACGTGAACACAGCTAATGAGTTCAACATCTTCAATCGCTTTGACACTGCAGGAACTGTCCACCTCCAGCCAGCAGCAGTCACCCCCCGACCCCACCCACCCCGTCTCCTGTGGAAGACCCAGTTCACACCTCAGACGACACCACCCCTCCCCCTCCTGACACCTCCACACTGACTGTCACTGAGGAGCAGGTGAGGTGTCAACTGCAGAGACTGAAGGCCGGGAAAGCACCAGGACCTGATGGAGTGAGCCCCAGAGTCTTGAAGGGCTGTGCTCCCCAGCTCAGTGGTGTCCTGCACCAGATCTTCAGCCTGAGCCTGAGTCTTCAGAGAGTCCCCCTGCTATGGAAGACATTGTGCCTCGTCCCTGTCCCGAAGACGCCGCGCCCCAGCGACCCTAAGGACTACAGGCCCGTGGCACTGACCTCCCACATCATGAAGACTCTGGAACGACTCGTCCTGCAGCAGCTGAGGCCTATGGTCCAACATCTGCAAGACCCTCTCCAGTTTGCCTACCAGCCCCACCTTGGAGTAGATGTACGCCATCCTGACCCTACTCCTCAGAGTCTACTCCCACCTGGACAAGCTGCCACTGTGAGGATCATGTTTTTTGACTTCTCCAGTGCGTTCAACACCATCAGGCCGGCTCTGCTGGCTGAGAAGCTGGCAGTGATGCAGGTGGATGCCTCCTTGGTGTCCTGGATTGTGGATTACCTCACTGGAAGACCACAGTATGTGCGTTTGCAGAGCTGTGTGTTGGACAGAGTGGTCAGCAACACCGGGGCTCCACAGGGGACAGTCCTGTCTCCCTTCCTCTTCACCCTCTACACCACAGACTTCAACTACTGCAGCCAGTCTTGCCACCTTCAGAAGTTTTCTGACGACTCTGCAGTGGTGGGATGCATCAGCGGTGGTGACGAGGAGGAGTACAGGACTGTAGTGGACAACTTTGTCACTTGGAGTGAGGAGAACCACCTCCAGCTCAACGTGATGAAGACAAAGGAACTGGTGGTGGACCTTAGGAGGACCAAAGCTGCTGTGACCCCCATCTCCATCCAGGGGGTCAATGTGGACGTGGTGGAGGAGTACAAGTACCTGGGGGTGTACTTGGACAATAAACTGGACTGGAGCAGGAACGTGGACGCGGTTTACAAGAAGGGCCAGAGCCGCCTCTATTTCCTGAGGAGCCTGAGGTCCTTTGACATCTGCAGGACAATGCTCAGGATGTTCTACGAGTCTATGGTGGCCAGTGCCATCATGTACGCTGTAGTCTGCTGGGGCAGCAGTCTGCGCGTGAGGGACACTAATAGACTCGAGAAGATCATTAGGAAGGCTGGACATGTTGTGGGGGAGGAGCTGGACTCTCTGGCGGTGGTATATATTTTTTTATTTATTTATTTTTTTAACGAACGTAGCGGAAAACACTAGAATGGCTTAATACAAACATTTTAAAACCAAAATGACAAGGCTCACAGCAGCAGGTGCAGACAGAGGGGCCCCGATTCCAATGTAAATGAATGGGAGCCAGTCTGGATTTTTTTTGTTTTTATACGCCCGTGATAAAACGGGACGTATTATGGTATGGCGCTGTCCGTCCGTCCGTCCGTCTGTCCATCCGTCCGTCTGTGGACACTTCAAAGCTTTGAAGTTTAAAGTTCAAAGGTGACACACAGTTCCAGCTGCAGCGGTTGCTAGGCAACGGGAGAGAGAGAATACAAGACAACTACACATAACCTTGTCCGCGCTCTAGCTCGACAACCGTCTCACCTAGGAATGTCAAACTTCCAAACTGCACCAACAATTCATCTTTAACTTGGTTTGACAAATTCTAACTTAATTCTATATACAATAATTCAAAGTACGGGCGTATTTTGCCCCGCTGGCGGAGCTCTTGTTTTTCTTATTATAATACATAAATACATTATATACAATATACACACATAGAATAGACATTAACAATCATTCATATCAAAAGTGAAGTAAACAACAACAACAAAATAATAATAATAATAATAATAATAATAATAATAATAATAATAATAATAATAATAGATATGATAAATCAAACCTAATAAAGGAAACTAGATCCATCGGCGCTGGTACCTTGCACTTTCGTTCAGCTTCTTTTCCAGCTGTGTGCATTGTGTCAACTCTGGTTTTAACATCTGACAGTTTTTTGAAGAAAAACTCAGAGCTTTTGATCAGTTCATTGATGGTCGCCTTGTTTTCCTCAATCTTGTTTCCCAGGTCCTCTCTGCGTGCTTGCATGTCCCCGCGACAAGCTGTAATTTCACTCGGGATCATGCTGAGGCTGACCTGAGTGGGTTCCGGGTGCTCCAGCTCCGGCTCCACTGGCTCCTGCTCCACGGGCTCCTGAGGTCTGTCTTGCCTTTTTTGGCCTCAGGGGTTGAGTCAGTGGATTCGGGCAGAGGGACGTGGTTTGTGTTGGCGGTCGCACCAGCAGCAGTAGGGATGAGGGAGATGGACTTTAGTGACTTGCCCTTTTTCATTTCTCTGGCTCGTTTTTCTGCCATGCTCAGGCTTTCTCTGTTCTGAGTGACAAAAGTCCAAAAAAAAAAAAAGAGTCTCTTGGGTCCATGTTTGGACAAGTTCTTGCTCTGGCCTTAACTTGTGTTTTGAGGTGACTTTATATCTTGAAATCAAAGCGTAAATGCAAGAGGTTTAGTGTTGTGTTTAATGTCCATTCATATGTGCTGTCTATGCTGTGTCCTCACATGTCTTTTGAGAGCACATATTTGTGCAAACGCTTTCTCACAAACTGAACAGCTGTGTGGTTTCTCCCCTGTGTGTGTCCTCATATGTCTTTTGAGATGAGCACTAACAGCAAACTCTTTCTCACAGACTGAACAGGTGAATGGCCTGGTCCCCGTGTGTGTCCTCTTATGTGTTTTGAGATTAGAACTAAGAGTAAACGCTTTCTTACAGACTGAACAACTGAATGGTTTCTCCCCTGTGTGTGTCCTCATGTGTGTTTTGAGATTAGCCCTAACAGCAAACACTTTCCTACAGACTGAACAGCTGAATGGTTTCTCCCCTGTGTGTGTCCTCATGTGTGTTTTGAGATTAGCACTAACGGCAAACACTTTTTTACAGACTGAGCAGCTGTGTGGTTTCTCCCCTGTGTGTGTCCTCATATGTAATTCAAGATGAGCCTTTTGGGTAAATGTTTTCTTGCAAACTGAACAGCTGAATGGTTTCTCGGCTGTGTGTGTCCTCATATGTGTTTTGAGCTGAGCCTTTTGAGCAAACACTTTCTTACAAACTAAACAACTGAATGGCTTCTCCTCTGTATGTGTCTTCATATGTACTTTGAGAGTACCTCTTATAGCAAACGCTTTCTTACAAACTGAACACCTGAATTCCTCCCCTGTGTGAACTCTCTTGTGTATTTGTAATTTATATCTAGACCCAAATCTCTCTTTACAAACAGAACATTTGTGTTTCCTGCTCTCAGCTCCTTCACCAGTTCCTGTCATGTCTCCATTGTCCACAGAGGCTCTGGTCTCTGGTGCAGACTCGTCTCCATCAGACTCTGTGTCCATGTGTGAACAGCTGAGTGGAGCTCTCCAGTTGTCATCACTGTCAGTGTCAGAAGAGTGCTCTGTGTCTCCTTCAGTCTCTGAGTGTGTCTCTGCTCTGATGTCCTCTCCCTGTGTGTCTCTCTGCTCAGTTTGTTGAAGCAGTAAGGACTCTTCTGTCTTCACGCTCACAGCACTAAACTCTGGGACAGACCTGAAAAAAAGACACATTTGGATATTTCAATTCCAATTTGAATATTTGTAATAGAAATGAAAAATAAAATAAAGAATTGCAGTTTGAAAAGTGTCTGAGACTCACACTTGCAGCTCATCTTCCTCCTGTTTGATGTTGTTTTCTTCTTTAATGTGTGGAGTCAGAGCAGGACTCAGAGAGGACAACTGGACACCTGCAGGAGACATGAGAATACACACTTAGACACACACACACACACACACACACTGTGTAGGGAAAGTTCATTTTCTACATGAAGTTCAGTTCACAAATTTCAAAATGAGCTGGTTCGTTCATATTTCATAATTGTTTATAGTTAATAGTTCGTTCATAGTTCCAAAAAATGAACCAATTCATAGTTGTTTTTTTTTCCAATCGTTTGCTGCAAGCTATTACTATTCAATATCATTGCCAAAGCCCATACAGAACCCGAGAAAGCAATTATTTTATAGGTTTTAACAATGAAACTATGTGTTAGATTTAATCTTCATGTCAGATTTGCAGCTGACACATGACAACGGAGCAAACGGAACAAAAACAAAGAGAAATCAATAAAGCATATGCCATGCCAGCGTTCGGGTTTTAGCAGGTTAGCGATGTGACTGAAGAGCGCATTTTCTTTTTGAAAGCCGACGGGCAAAATTTGCACATAAATGAGGTTATTCCCTTCTTCACCGACCTTGTCAGAGCTTGTAAATGTTCATATGATAAATCCCTGTTGCTCTTACCTGCTACAGTGGCCTCCATACTGCTCATAAAACTATATCAACATAAATATTTAACATTTATTTATAATGTTTTTATTTTAGATCCATGATGCTGCTGCGTCTTTGTTTTGTCGCATTTCGATGACGCAAGCGGCGATGCGACGCTGGGGCCGAGTGTCGTTATCAGAAGCAACAACATCATGGACCTAAAATAAAAACATTATACATAAATGTTAAATATTATAGTTCTATGAGCAGTATGGAGGCGACTGTAGCAGGTAGGAGCAAGAAGGATTCATCATATGAACATTTAAAAGCTCCGACAAGGTCGGTGAGGAAGGGAATAACCTAATTTATGTGCAAACTTTGCCAATCAGCTTTCAAAAAGAAAATGCGCACTTCAGTCACATCAGCATCAAACTTAAAATGACACATTGAACTGTAACACCCGGAGAGCCTTTAAAGGTTTATGAAAGCACGTATTAAACTAAGAGAATAAAGAAGCGACATCCTGCTTGTCTTCTATAACCCCTCCATTCCCAAAGATCTCTCTTTTCTCATTCAGACTCTGATTATACTGGCCAAATATCATACACAAAACAAAATGGACTCAAAATAAACCAAATAGTCACCACTATATTAATGAAACACAATAATAGTTCCAAACAATAAAACGGGTCAAAAACTAAAAGTTGGTTTTAATTATGATTAGCTGGGTCATTATCATTATAAAGTGCCTTTTAAGGTCCCGGTCAGAACCACACATTTATTTTCAATTTAATGTAAAATACGGATGTTTTAAACTTTTATTACAAATGTATAAACATTAAGACATACATTTATACTATTTTTATACGCCCGTGATAAAACGGGACGTATTATGGTATGGCGCTGTCCGTCCGTCCGTCCGTCTGTCCGTCCGTCCGTCTGTGGACACTTCAAAGCTTTGTAGTGTCTTTAAGTTCTGTTGCTGCAATCTGATTGGTGGAATTCCGATTCTAGAATGTGATGATGTCATACTCATACTCCTACTGCAAGAGCCAGATTTCCCTATTGATTATCCGTCCGTCTGTCTGTCCGTCTGTCCGTCTGTCTGTGGACAATTTCTTGTCCGCGCTCTAACTCGACAACCGTCTCACCTAGGAATGTAAAACTTCCAAACTGCACCAACAATTCATCTTTAACTAGGTTTGACAAATTCTAACTTAATTCTATATACAATAATTCAAAGTACGGGCGTATTTTGCCCCGCTGGCGGAGCTCTTTTTCATACTAAATACCTGGAAAAAGTCTATTTGATGGTAACATTTTATATAGAGCTTTTCCACCTTCAATGCATTTAAAGCACTTTTACATCAGGGAACCACGCCAAAGGACACAACAACAGCATTCTTCTTTGGGAGCTGGAATCGAACCACCAACCTGTGGGCCAGAGGATCTGATCACTCTCCCAATGATGTGTATGTTGAGAATGGGATTCGAACTGGCAACCTTCAAATTAGAGGACGAGCACTATATCAAATGAGCTACTGTCACTAGTGTATAAAAAAACAATTGACAACAACAAAACTGAACACTTTTTTGCAGTTAATAGATGCTTTTATTTAAATGAGTGCACATCTACTCCTCAGTGGAATCGTCATGAGGAGGAGGGCGGGGCGGAGCAAAGTCGGCCATGTTGGGAAGGTCAAACACCACACAGCAGCTCAGGTCAGAACGAGGGATCTCCATGTCCCGCACCTGAGTCCAAACTCCGGTCCTTGCATCAAAACATTCACAAGCACAATGAATGGTGCCCTGATTGTACCCGCCTACAACATATAGCTGATTGTCAACAACCTCGATGCCAAAGTGGCTGCGCCTGGCCCGCATCTTGGGTAGGGGGCGCCACGTGTTGGTTGTTGGGTTATAGGCTTCAACAGTGTTCAAACGGGAATATCCATTAAACCCACCAACAGCGTAGATTTCATTGGCATAGGCGATGACTCTGACCCCAAAGCGCATGGTGGACATATCCGCTATCATGGTCCACTGTTCGGTTAGTGGGTTGTAAGTCTCAGCTGATGCCAGGTTATGTTCACCACTAAAACCTCCACAAATGTAGATCTTTCCATTGTACACTGTGCTGCTGGCATCGCTCCTCTGTTCGTTCATAGGTGAAATCATGGTCCACTGATTGGTCACTGGCAAGTACCTTTCGGCTGTCTTCAGCCAGTCCAGTCCATCGAACCCGCCTATCGCGTAGATCAAACCATCCAGCAAAGTCACACTAATGAAGCTCCTACATGAATGCATGGGTGCTATTTCTTGCCACGTGTGAATTGCCAGGTCGTACTTGCAGGTAGTGTTGAGCCAGTGATTGCCGTCATACCCTCCAATCACGTACACAGATCCATTAAGGAACACTGTGCCGTGATGGGCTCTTGGAGTCCAGTCATCATTAGCCACACCCACCCAGCGATCGGTGCGGTTGTCATAGACTTCAATTCTGTTGATTCTTCTTCCGATTCGGCGATAGCCACCAATAACCATAAGCACCGCAC
Organism: Odontamblyopus rebecca; assembly: GCA_030686955.1. Lineage (NCBI taxonomy): Eukaryota > Metazoa > Chordata > Actinopteri > Gobiiformes > Gobiidae > Odontamblyopus > Odontamblyopus rebecca. The sequence goes on from CM060666.1 coordinate 33,199,897, forward strand.
TGGGCAGCCTTGGAGTGGCTAGACGAGTGAGGGGCAGGGAGGCATTGTACCTCCTAGCTCTTTCATCCAACATCACCTTTATGATCTTCTCCTCCACAATCTTCCAGTTATGAATGTAGTGGAACAGGTTATATCTAATCATGCACTGAGTGAAGTAATCAACATGGATCAGACCCAGACGGACCTTTAGTAGGAGGTCGGCCAAGTAGTGGTTCCTTTCCTCAGGAGCATGTGCAATCCATCTGATGACTGCCACTAACACGGTGGTCTCCTCCTTCACGTTCAGCCGATCATCATCAATGACTGAACACAGGTCTTCGCTGGAGAGCTGGAAGAACTCTTCAGAACTCTTCAGAGCTGGTCACCACCTCTTCGAAATGCTTCAGGACGTATAAGAAGGCTTGTTTCCTCAGCTGGGGGCAGTAGTACTTGTTTGAGATACCCCATACAGTGATGCAGTTACTGGGGGACATTTGCTCTTTCATGACCTGACAGCAGACTTCGGTAATGCCGCTCACATCTAAGTAGTGAGCAGCTATAAAGAGCTCCTGGAGGTTTTCCTGGGTGATGTGCACCACCCCGGTGTAGCAGTAGTCCAGGATAATCTTCATGATATCAGCTGACACATTGGAGATCTCAAACACCTGGCAGTCAGGGCTGGACCAGTCAGTGAAGAGGCTTTTAAAGTATGTGCTGCAGCTACACAGAACCAGTTTGTGTGCTGGGAATTGCACGCCGGCCACGTTGAGCAAAGCATCGCACAACTTCTGCTCCCTCCTCAATTCCTCGAACACAGTGTTCATGTTTGGTTTTGTATTTGAAAATGGATATCTTTGCACAGAGACATGTCTGTCTCTGTGCCCTCTCACAGTGAAAGTGAAGCCTCTTTCCATCTCTGTCTTTTTATCTTCCATCTCTGTCCTTTTATGTTACGTGCCGTAGATCTGAACTCTCTTCTCAAATGTTCCGCTGCTGAAAGCGAGAACAACCCACATTCTCTGCTTCTTTGAGCTTTGACACTTCAAAGCTTTGAAGTCTTTGAAGCTTTGTAGTGTCTTTAAGTTCTGTTGCTGCGATCTGATTGGTGGAATTCCGATTCTAGAATGTGAAGATGTCATACTCATACTCCTACTGCAAGAGCCAGATTTCCCTATTGATTATCCGTCCGTCTGTCTGTCCGTCTGTCCGTCTGTCTGTGGACAATTTCTTGTCCGCGCTCTAACTCGACAACCGTCTCACCTAGGAATGTCAAACTTCCAAACTGCACCAACAATTCATCTTTAACTAGGTTTGACAAATTCTAACTTAATTCTATATACAATAATTCAAAGTACGGGCGTATTTTGCCCCGCTGGCGGAGCTCTTGTTTACTATGCTGGAGTCATTTTTATTAATTTTGTATCATTTTTAAAAGTGTGTGTAGGCGATTTTGCCATGTCCCTCGCACAATTGTGGGAGCAACTATGGGTATAAGAAGTCATTAAATAAAACATAATTTAAATTATTTTGATATGGTCTTATTGTAATTAACAAAAGCTTTCATAAATGGGTGATTCTGGTAGTTTTCAACAGATATTTAATATAAATATTAATAATTTAATACATGTCCCTGAATTCAGTGTCCACCCTGTCATTATGTTGTAACTGGTCCTTTAATGCAGTAGCTGATGTCATCAGTGACATCATGACCACCATTTTGACGCTCTTCAGTGATGGTTGACACACATGACCTCTTGTCAGTAAGTATTTACACCTTAATTTCACAATTTTCTTCATATTTTCTTTCTTGTTGCAAGGTGTCAAGCTTAACATGTCCACCCTATCATGGGGGAATATTAAAAAAAATTATTGTTTTTCAGAAATGTTAAATGTTGTCATTTATATTTTGAGGTCACCTACAGTACTGTAATTCTGCTTGCTGAGGGCCTCCCATGTGCTCTTCAATAGCTAATTTTAGCTAAAAATGTCCACCCTATCATTGTCCACCCTGTCATTGATACTTCTCTGATAGGGTGGACATGATGCATGACAGGGGGGACAGTTGGATAGTTTTTTGGAAATAATGACAATAATTACATAATAAAACAAGAGCTCCGCCAGCGGGGCAAAATACGCCCGTACTTTGAATTATTGTATATAGAATTAAGTTAGAATTTGTCAAACCTAGTTAAAGATGAATTGTTGGTGCAGTTTGGAAGTTTGACATTCCTAGGTGAGACGGTTGTCGAGCTAGAGCGCGGACAAGGTAATGTGTAGTTGTCTTGTATTCTCTCTCTCCCGTTGCCTAGCAACCGCTGCAGCTGGAACTGTGTGTCACCTTTGAACTTTAAACTTCAAAGCTTTGAAGTGTCCACGGACGGACGGACGGCAATAATGTTATATACACATGTTGTTAACTATGACAAGTTATGTTAGACTGCTGTTTTAAGGGAGTCTTGCATCTTTTTATACGCCCGTGATAAAACGGGACGTATTATGGTATGGCGCTGTCCGTCCGTCCGTCCGTGGACACTTCAAAGCTTTGAAGTTTAAAGTTCAAAGGTGACACACAGTTCCAGCTGCAGCGGTTGCTAGGCAACGGGAGAGAGAGAATACAAGACAACTACACATTACCTTGTCCGCGCTCTAGCTCGACAACCGTCTCACCTAGGAATGTCAAACTTCCAAACTGCACCAACAATTCATCTTTAACTAGGTTTGACAAATTCTAACTTAATTCTATATACAATAATTCAAAGTACGGGCGTATTTTGCCCCGCTGGCGGAGCTCTTGTTTTAGTTATGAGTAAAAGAGGAGCTGAAATAGCGAAACTCTACCGGGAGCGCCGTGATGCTGACCCTGACAGAAGAAGACAGTATCTTGAGAAAGAGAGGGCCAGGTGGAAGAAGGACAGAGACACTGGAAAGAAAAAGGGCATTGATGAGTTGAGTGAGCGAGAGAAGAGGGCAAAAAGGAAGAAGTGGAGAGAGGCAAAAAAAGCAGCCAGAGCAAAGTCCAGGGCCAGCGCTTTGCTTTTGTCAGAGACACCACCCAGCACACCTGAAACTCAGCCCGAGCCGGTGGCCATCTGGGCTCACCTTGACCCAATTCTGACAAAAGTAAGACAGCAACACCCTGAGGTCAGCACACTCCATTTTTTTTAGTGATGCCCCTGCAACCCAGTATCGCCAAAAGGGGAATTTTTTCCTCCTCTCTACAGAACCCTTCAAGTATGGCTTCAAGCAAATTTCCTGGCATTTTTTTGAAGCCAGCCATGGCAAAGGGGCCCCAGATGGGGTAGGGGGGGCCCTCAAGAGAGCAGCGGGCAAAATTGTGGCCCATGGAGAAGACATCCCAAATGCACAAACAATGTACGAGAAACTAAAAGGCCAAGAAAACAGTTCAATTGACCTGCACTTCATCCCAGAATCAGCCATTGAGGCAAGGCCTGAGGTAATGAATGAATGAATGAACACACACACACATACACCTCTTGATCAGTTATCTTCCCTCTGTCATAGGTACCTGCTGTGACTGCTGTAAAAGGCACTACAAGAATCCACCAAGCCATCAGCATGCAATCTGGCCAAATGATGTATAGAGACATGAAATAAATGGGAGGAAGACACCCTGGATTGCTCATGTTTTGACCTTCAAAACGCATCCATGCTGGCATCTGATCAGTTGAAAGAACATGTGAAAGAGCCAACTAAGAGTTGGAGGCCAGAGGTAATTGAAGAGAAGCACATTGGTGAATGGTGTATTGTCAACTACGACAATGATGGATACCCTGGTATCATCCTCGATGTACAGGAGCATAATGTGAAAGTTAAATGCACAACAAAGGTATCAACAAATTCTGTTGGCCAAGTCCTCGTGATGACATCAACTGGTATGGGGATTGGCAGATTCTGTGCCTCATGCCGGAGCCACAACTTGTCAACAGGCTTTCTCAGTTGAGCCATCCGTTTGGAAGTACATGGAGGACCAATTACAGTAGAACATATCTACTGATGTTCTGATGATGAATAGGCTCAATATGTGTTCTGATGATGAATAGGCTTGATATGTATTGTGATGTTCTCTTGAGAAGCCTATGTGTTCTGATGCCAGTGTATGAATTAATAGTTTACAGTTTACAGAGTACAGTTTATGAATTAACTGAATGCAATTTTTACTTAAATCATCCTTTTTAATATTTTTATGCGTTTAATGAATTGTGTTTGTCCACCCTGTCATGTAATTTTCCACCCTATCGTATCATTGTCCACCCTGTCAAATTTAAGTGTAATGGAAAAAAAAAAAAAATCTTGAATATACAGTAACCTTGTGTGTGATTTCCTGATGTCTAAATGATGACCAAACAAAGCATTAAAAAGTTTTGCTCGATACATTTGTTTTTTTCATTTTATTTTAAAAACAAAGAAGACCTATGGCGATCGCTGTGGATAAACTGAAATTTTACTGTAATTTCATTATTTCACAAATACTTTTTCCATTATTTTAAATGTGTTATGTAGAAAGGGACACATTATCTCTCTTAAAAAGTATGTTTTATTATATTTATGTAATAAAAAACATATCGCTGAAGCTCGCAATTGTCCCCGACAGGGTGGACATATTTTGCAACATGCCCATATTTTGACATTCTGTATTTAATTAATAAAAAGTGTTTAAGCTTGACCGACGTGTATTTTGAACACCTTAGAGGCTGCTTAATAACATGATTAGAAAGTAAAATGAGAAATCTTTTTTCTGATCCAAATTACAATGTCCAAAAGGCACTTTACAGTGATGGCCGAAAGTATTGGCACCCCAGAAGTTCCGTCAGAAAAGGCCCAATTTCTCCCAAAAAATGAATGCAATCACAACTGCTTTGACATTAAAATGTTCATTTAATTTATCTTCAATGACAAATCACAAAAAGGAATTGTCAAAAAGCCAAATTGAATATAATTCTGCACTAAAACATAAAAAGGGGTGGACAAAAGTATTGGCACCCTTTGAAAGATCATGTGCTGCTTCTCTAATTTGAATAATTAATAAAACCTGGTACTCACCTGTGGCACACAACAGGTGGTGGCAATAACTAAATCACACCAACAGCCAGTTAAAATGGATTGAAGTTGACTCAACCTCTGTCCTGTGCCACACACACACCACACTGAGCATGGAGAAAAGAAAGAAGACCAAAGAACTCTCTGAGGACTTGAAAAACAAAATTGTGAAGAAGCATGAGCAATGTCAAGGCTACAAGTCCATCTCCAAAGATCTTGAAGTTCCTGTGTCTACTGTGCGCAGTGTCATCAAGAAGTTTAAAGAGCATGGCACTGTGGCTATCCTCCCCAGATCTGGACGGAAAAGGAAAATCGATTACAGATTTCAGCGTAAGATTGTGCAGATGGTGGGAAAAATCCTAGACTAACATCCAAACAAGTTCAGGCTGCCCTGCAGTCCGAGGGTACAACAGTATCAACCCGTACTATCCGCCGACATCTGAATGAAAAAGGACTCTATGGTAGAAGACCCAGGAAAACCCCATTTCTGACCCAGAGACACAAAAAAGCCAGGCTGGAGTTTGCCAAAACCTACCTGAGAAAGCCACAAACATTTTGGAAGAATGTTCTCTGGTCAGATGAGACAAAGGTAGAGCTTTTTGGGAACGGGCATCAACACAGAGTTTTCAGGAAAAGAAATGAGGCCTTCAAAGAGAAGAACACGGTCCCTACAGTCAAACATGGTGGAGGTTCCCTGATGTTTTGGGGTTGCTTTGCTGCCTCTGGCACTGGACTGCTTGACCGTGTGCATGGAATTATGAAGTCAGAAGACTATCAACAGATTTTGCAGCATAATGTAGGGCCCAGTGTGAGAAAGCTGGGTCTCCCTCAGAGGTCATGGGTCTTCCAGCAGGATAATGACCCTAAGCACACTTCAAACAGCACTAGAAAATGGCTTGAGAGAAAGCACTGGAGACTTCTAAAGTGGCCAGCAATGAGTCCAGACCTGAATCCCATAGAAAACCTGTGGAGAGAGCTCAAAATGGCAATTTGGAAAAGGCACCCTTCAAATCTCAGGGACCTGGAGCAGTTTGCCAAAGAAGAATGGTCTAAAATTCCAGCAGAGCGTTGTAATAAACTCACTGATGGTTACCGGAAGCGGTTGTTCGCAGTTATTTTGTCTAAAGGTTGTGCTACCAAATATTAGGCTGAGGGTGCCAATACTTTTGTCCAGCCCATTTGTTGAATTTTGTGTAAAATAATATTTGATTTGACTTTTTTCATTCTCTTTTGTGTTTTTTCATTGCAAGAAAAATAAATGAAGATATTAATGCCAAAGCATTTGTGATTGCAATCATTTTCTGGAAGAAATTGAGTATTATAGGACAGGATTGCAGGGGTGCCAATACTTTCGGCCATCACTGTATAATGATAATGGCCCAGCTGTTGCTTGTATTTGTTTTGCTTTTTCCTTCTCTCGTGTGTAATTGAATGCTGCGTATCTCCCCAGTGTCGGATATATTATTTATGTGAGTTTGTGACTTGATGTTCCTGTTTGCCCCTGACTGCTGATCCTCACACCTGCCATAACTGTGAACTGGACAAAGCATTGATGCGTCAAACAAACTCACCTACACCGTACGCTGATCTGTCTCTGCCACTATGTATATAATGTATATGTTCAATTAAAAAAAAAAAAAAAAGACAGATCCTCTTTGTTTTTGTTTACATGCGACTGTGTGCAGAAAGTCAGTGGAGCTGCTCGTTTGTGTTGACAGTTGTGTTGCATATGTCCGTCATGAGATAACTCGTCTTATTTTGAAGTAGGTTTTGCATTTAATTGTTTTGACATGACTTCATCGTCTTACTTTAAGTCAGTGAATGTTGAGGATCAAAAATGTAAAATAATTGCTCTCTGTGGTTTTATATGGGCTTTGGCAGTGATATTGAAAACTAATAACTTGCAGCAACGGATTGAATAAAAAGAACTATGAACTGGTTTATTTTTTGGAACTATGAACAAACTATTAACTATAAACAATTATGAATTATGAACGAACCAGCTCATTCAGAATTTGTGAATTGAACTTTAAACTAGTTGATGTAGAAAATGAACTTTCCCTACACAGTGTATGTGTGTAAGTGTGTATTCTCTTGTCTCCTGCAGGTGTCCAGGTGTCCTCTCAGAGTCCTGCTCTGACAACACACATTAAAGAAGAAAACACCATCAAACAAGAGGAAGAGGAGCTGCAAGTGTGAGTCTCAGACACTTTCAAACTGCATTTTTTAAATTTTCTTGACAAATATTCAGATTGGGTTTGAAATATACAAATGTATCTTATATTTTTCAGGTCTGTCCTAGAGTTTAGTGCTGTGATCGTGAAGACAGAAGAGTTCTCACTGCTTCAAAGAACTGAGCAGAGAGACACACAGGGAGAGGACATCAGAGCAGAGACACACTCAGAGACTGAAGGAGACACAGAGCACTCTTCTGACACTGACAGTGATGACGACTGGAGAGCTCCACTCAGCTGTTCACACACGGACACAGAGTCTGATGGAGACGAGTCTGCACCAGAGACCAGAGCCTCTGTGGACAATGGAGACATGACAGGAACTGGTGAAGGAACTGAGAGCAGGAAACACAAATGTTCTGTTTGTAAAGAGAGGTTTGGGTCCAGATATAAACTACGAGTACACAGGAGAGGTCACAGAGGAGAGGAATTCAGGTGTTCAGTTTGTAAGAAAGTGTTTGCTGTAAAATGTAGTCTCCAAACACATATGAGGACACACACAGGGGAAAAACCATTCAGCTGTTCAGTTTGTAAGAAAGTGTTTGCTGTTAGTTCAAATCTCAAAACACATATGAGGACACACACAGGGGAGAAGCCATTCGGCTGTTCGGTCTGTAAGAAAACGTTTGCCCGAAAGGCTCATCTTGAAATACATACGAGGACACACAGGGAAGAAACCATTCGGATGTTCAGTTTGTCAGAAAGTGTTTGCTGATAGTTCTCATCTCAAAGAACATGAGGACACACCAAAGACTTTGCCTTTATAGATTCTCATAGCGAACACTAACCGCCGTGTTCCGAACAGGAAGTTCTCATGTGGCTCTTCTGGCTCCCACTGATTTACACTGGAATATCAGGGCCCCTGTCTCTGTAACTGCTGCCGTGAGCCTCGTCATTTTGGGTGTAAAATGTTTGTACTAACACATCCTACATGATTTAGCTGTTTTTTCTGCTATTTGTTCACTTAATTCTGATTTTTGTTTATTGAAATTTGTGTTTTTGTCACTTTATTGTTAAGAGTTTTAGAGATAAACCTGCTGTTGTTGTTGAAGCGATCCAGTGTGGGTCCTTAGGCAAGACTCTTCGCGCTACTGCTCACCTCAAACAATGATGAGAGACACAACAAATACTTTCCCGTTGGTAAAACACAACTCCAGGACCGTTTCTGTGACGGTAACAGCATTATACAATGACACAAATTTCACAGGAGTCAATTCACATGCGTTTAAAAGGCTTTACAAAAACAGATTTATCCAAAACAAGATTTAAACTAACTTCAAGGTGAACAGCATTTTGAGCTTTCGACATGCAGACAAATGAATGAACCAGGATTAGTCAAACACTTGTGAATGAAACAAAACACAACCTGCCTTAAAGCTCACAAGAATCCATTCTATGTAATACAGAACCTTTTAACGAACTAGTCCTGTTTTTCAGGTTTTTAAGAGTAAAAATCAGTTTCAGCGCCTTTAAGAGCCAGTTTCATCTCTTGCTCTGATCAACTATAAATGTATTTTTGCCATCTCTGCATTCGTGCCAATTAGACTTTTTAAAATGTCCCAAAACAAAGTTGTACAGCAATTTGTCGAACGTGCCGTCGCTGCCATTTAATCCCAAATTCTTACATTTGTGAAACACATTTCCACACCCTCGTCCACAGCCTCGGGCAACACTTCCTCTCCTTGTAGTTGACGTAGGTCTAATAAGATTCAAGTGGACAGTTTTAGAGCGAAAATGCAAAAACCCAGACACATTTTAAAAGGCTACGCTTACAATTAAGACAACAAATTAATCATTTAAATCACGCCAAATGCTAAATTGTTGATTAGTTTGTTTAAAACCCGTATCAAGTCATTAGATGCTCCAACCTGTGTGAGGTGAGCAAGCAAAAATACAGAAAAGTACGCTTATTTTGACCAGGATCCGTTTATGGCCAATGTTGTTTTTACCCCATCGACTTAAAGGTGCACTGTGTAACTTTTTGGTCGCAGGTCTATGGTTATGTCATTGCTCTGTCTGGAATGTTTCACAATATGACATTAAAAAAAAAAAAAAAAGGCATTCTGACCTGTAACTTGGTCTGGTTTAGTCTCCATGAAGATGAAGCGATAACATCACGGAGAAAAGTGACACATTGCACTTTTAAAAGTACATATACGACTTGTTTTACTAAAAACCCGCTCTTTCTCACAACATTTCTAAACTTTTCCATGACTTTTTCGTGACCTAAAGTGATTTTCCAGAACTTTACAGCACCTACATGTGTATAATTTCTCAATCCTTTAGGGCTAAAATATAAAATGTTAACCTTTTCCACTCATCTTATGCTTTGGTATTATAGTTTTTTTTAACATTCAAAACCTTAACAGTGCATTTATTGTCGTCTCTTTTAAACAAAACACCTTATTGTGTATTGTCCTGCCTCATGAGGACTTAACAGAACGCTGTAGCTGCGTGAAAAAGAGACTAAAATTCTATTACTTTTTCAATTTCCATGAATAATTTTCCCCCAGTTTCTCTATTATTTAAGTTCCAAATGTCACTTCCTTCTTTACATATAATTTTAAGCTTTTAATTTTACACAGAGCTCAATTCCACAGTCCGGAGTCTTTGGAGCCGGATCTCCAGCTTTTTGAGTCTGACTTTAGGCTCACTTGATCCGGCCTCAGCAGCTCTTCGTCCTTTAGTGCGTTCAAGCGGGTCCACCACCTTCAGACAAGACGGTTGCTTCAAATTCCTCCCACACGGGTCAGAGCTGCAGCTTTTCTCTTCAGTCTGGGAGGTTTGGGCATGTTTCAGATTGTTCCTCGCAGACCTGGAAGCCTTCCCTCTTTCTTCACAGTCGTCTGGCTCGTCTGATTCGTCCGATTCGTCTCCTGTGTGCGTCCGGTAGTGACTGGAGAGTTCCTGCAATGTTCCAAAGAACTTTTCACACTGGTTACACTTGTATAGCCTGTGCCAGAAGTGAGTTCTCATGTGACGATTCCAACCGGCTAATTGAGTGTAACTTTTCCCACACGGGTCACATCTGTACGGTCTCACCCCTGTGTGGACTCTTCTATGCACTTTTAAGATGCTCAACTGTCTAAATGTCTTGTCACACACATCGCATCTGTAAGTTTTTTCCCCCGTGTGGATTCTCATGTGCTGACGGAGGCTTTTGCGGTGTCTAAATTCCGTTCCACATTGTTCACACGCAAATGGCTTCTCTCCTGTGTGGATTCTCATGTGCTGACGGAGATAAGCAGGCTGTATAAACTCCTTCCCACACAGTTCACATGCAAATGGTTTCTCTCCCGTGTGGATTTTCATGTGTTGACTGAGGCTGCCAGACTTACTAAAGCATTTCCCACATTGTTTGCACTCGTGTGGCTTCTCTCCGGTGTGGGTTCTCATGTGCACTATTAAAGAGCCTGACTGTGTAAATGTCTTCTCACAAACATCACACCTGTACGCTTTTTTTCCTGTGTGAATGTTCATATGTTGACTGAGGGAACAAGAATCGATAAATTTCTTCCCACACTGGTCACAGCTGTACGGTCTTTCCCCTGTGTGATGTCGGTAGTGCACTTTCAGTTTGGCAGGTCTTGAGTACACCTTCCCACACTGGTCACATGTGACGGCCATTCTGCTGGTGGATCCTGTAGCTCTGCATTAGAACAAAGGAAAGCAAAGGAAAGTTAAGTAAAATCCCTTTTGATGACGTAGGCTCGGTTGCGCATTTTGGCAACAGAAGTGCCGCAGAAGTTGTCGAGCTCTGTGAAAGGTTTATCATCCAAAGATCATGAATATTTCCTCAAGAAGTTGACTTTGACAAATGGTGTCCGACTGCCAGATCCTTGTGCGAGGAAAAGTGAGGAAAACTTTAAGACTTTAGTCCGCTGGTAAAATATCGATTCTGACAACCACACACAGAACAATTAGACATTTTGGTGCTGGAAATGTTTTTATCTCCGTCTTCTTCTGTTCGTGTTCAGTCTGAAGGAATTGGAATAAATAGGGAACAAAGCCACTTCTGTTGCCAAAATGCGCACGCGGCTTTTTCAAAATCACTTCTGCCCATTTGTGGTTTGCTGCGGGTGGATAATTTAAGTTTGGATTTTTATTTCCTGTAAGAGTACTGAGATTGAGTAATGTGTTTAATCCAGTTTTGCGCACATTTGTTTACATTTTACAGAAACGAAACTTAAAACCACATGGTTAATTTGCATACACTGTAAGCGCTGTGCTTCTATCACGTTGGAGATGGTTCAGCGATTATACATCAAGTCGTACATATAGACCATATATATGACTGGACATATATTCTCTGTAGCATTTCATTCATTCATAAATGCAACACACTAGTCTTTTATACAGAGCAGAGAGGTTAAAAAAAAGAAAAAGATCTGCAGTGTTCTCATTTTAGAGTCAGAGGGTTTTGTGGCTCTAACCTGCAGCTTCTCTTGACGTCTTGTCTCAGCTTGTCTCCATGGGCGTTTAATGCCACACAAAAGAACATTCCAGGAAAAGCAATATAAGCGCTTGGGGGCGTCGTGCACATGAGCAGTAGCGCTTGGTAGCTCAAATCGACGGGACGCCTGTTCTGAAACCGGATTCGCGAGAACACCTATTCACTTTTGGGCTTTCAGACGATACAGAACTGTCCCAGGGGCACGTTGTGCTGATGGTAAGTGCACAAATACAACAACAGATTCATTCCCTCTATGTATTTTGATGGGGATACGCTTACGAACTGCGTAAAAAAAAAGGGTGGCTCCTATTTTCCGCGCCCTCATTCACTTTTAATGCATTCTGAAAATTACGCGTCCAAAAGCTGCAGTTTTTACGCTTGTGTAGCTTGTTGTAGGGCGATATACGCGTGCAGTGGAGCCTCGAATACTTTTTGCTTTTTTGGGTAAGTGCTATTTAGCAACATAAGCGGGACAGCTAATCACAAAAACTAACTGCTATTTAGCAACATAAATACGACCGCGAAACACAAAAATAGTACACCGATTACTGCTTAACAACTCACCTTTGAGCAAGAGGCAGTTTGGAACCAGAAAACCCCAATAATTCACAGGTTTGACCCGAATACAGAGCTGAGCATGAACCACACGAGGAGACAGGAGACTTCCTGAAGCTTTTATATATGTTGATGCTGTACGTCCGGTTTCCGCATGTTCCTGTTAAGGTGTAGGCCCTACACTGTAGGGGATACAGTGTAGGGGATACAGTGTAGGGGATACAGTGTAGGGGATACAGTGTAGGGGATACACTGTAGGGGATACACTGTAGGGGATACACTGTAGGGGATACAGTGTAGGGGATACAGTGTAGGGGATACACTGTAGGGGATACAGTGCGGAAAGGGCTGAACTGGAGGAGAGGCTGAAGGTTCTTGGATTTAAAGAGCTGAATCTGAAGAGTGTTCTGAGTTGTAGTTATAGAGGACAAGTAGGAGCATTGGTGGGCTTTTTCAAAAGTACAGGTATCTATAATAGAATATAGTGTTTGTTTGTTTTTTTTCTTGTTTTTTTCCCCCCTGATTTATTATTATTACTATTGTTTTGTTTGCAATGATTCAGTCTAGACTGTGAGATTACTGTCTGACCCATACTCCGGAACAGTAGGTGGCGGTAATGCTCCTTTAAGTTGGTTGCCAACCGCCGTAAAACTAAAAGAAGAAGAAGAAGGTGGTTTCCGCATGTTCTTTTATGACGTCACTTCCTGTCTCCTCCTCGCGTGGTTTATGCTCAGCTCTGCCTTCGGGACAAACCTGTGAATTGTTGGGTTGTTCTGGTTCCAAACTGCCTCTTGCTCACAGGTGAGTTGTTGAGCAGCAATCGGTGTACTATTTTTGCTCAATTCTGCACATGTAGGTACGGTAAAATCATGGAAAATTCACTTTACGTCATGAAAAAGTCATGGAAAAGTTGAAATTTTGTCAGTGAAAAAGAGTGTGAACCCTGAATTGTACATAAAACACCTTTTATAGCAAGTATCACCACAATGGGGTGACCACTCGTCCATATTGACCCGGGACAGTCACAGTTTTGAGCCCTGGGTCCCCGGTCCCAGCAATTATTCAAAACCAGTGATTAATCCCAGTTTTATACAAAATAAATGTCCCAGGTGTCCCCTTTTTGACGAATTTAATCCCCACCAACAGTAAAGAGAGGCATAAAATTGTCATTTGTTTAGGTAAAATACAGAAAAGCTGCTTAAAAATGACCAGAGCACAAAGAAAATATGACTGTACTGACACATGATAGTCTTGAATGGGCCAGCTGCATAAACATTTTCTTTACTTACACACTCGTTTCCCAATTTTATTTATTTATTTTATTATCATCAACCATCCAAAGCCAGGGGTGTTCCAGTTTTTTATTAAGTAAAAAAGGTATTGAAAAATAGTTTGGAAAGGTTGGCCCTGCGGGGACAGACAGGGAATCCAAATATTGGAGGGACCCTGCAAATATTGCATGATTAATGCCTGATACAATTGTGTTGGTCTGTAACAGCCATAGGCCAGAGCAGGATGTGGGACAGGATGTGGTGCCTGTCTCAGATAGAAGGCGAGAGGCCTGTATGAAATACGGAACTATTTTTTGTGAAGTTTTCAGCCTTACATAATACGCGTGCTGTACCTATGGGTTAGAAGCACGATGCAGCTTAAACTGGTTTTGACTGGAAACATGTCATGTTCATGTGACCTGAAGGTATAAAATGTGAAGACAAATCGGGCGCCTTCGAAGTTTTTTCCAACCTCTTATTAGCAGGTGCACTGAGATTAACTTCCCTCACCCGATTTCTCTATAATCTCTCCTGTAAAAATGTATCTGCTTGAAATAGTTTTACACAGATATGCGAGTATGCATGCTTAATTGTCTGCTGGACTGCCATGTCTTGTGAGGGTGTGTGTAGTCATATGTTATATGTGTTTGTCTTGTCCCGTCATTCTTTCTGTGAATGAATCTTTCGCTCTGTGAGTGAATCTTTTTCTCTGTGAGTGAATCTTTCCCTCTATGAGTGAATGAATTGTTGTTTGTCTTGTCCTGTCAATCAATAAGAAGGCCAGAGAAGCTTCAAGCTGGCATATGTCATACGTGTTTGTCTCTTGTCACGTCTGTCTCTTTATGTGTGAGTAAAAGAATTATAAGTGAATGAATGGTGGAAACATTGTATAAATGTTAAATAATAAATCTGTGGTGCAAAATCACGATTAAGACAATTTCAAGCATCGTCCAAATCTGTAAAATTACATACATACTTTAGGAGGTAGAGGTACCGGGGCCCACCTAAAGGGAAGCGCTGTTTGAATATATTTTATATGGACTTATCAAGTGAAAGTTTAAATTGGAGAATTGTAACCCGAGTGGCGTAGGGCTAAGAAGGGGGAATGTTTGTAATTGAGAGTAGTGTATTCTCTATGACCAAGGAATATAACAGGATAAGAAAATGTCTTTGTTAGGAATTATGTAAGGTTGTAATTAATCATATTAAAGGAAAGGATTTGTTTATAGGATAAACATAAGGGGGTTGCGGATCTCCTTGTGCTGAGTAAGGGTAAAAAGTCTGATGCATGCTGTGATAATTAAGGAACCTTACTTAAACGCACAGAATCTCAACAGGTATTTTACTTAACACTTGCTTTCCTTTGTTCTAATGCAGAGCGACAAGACCCACCAACGGAATGGGCGCTACATGTGACCAGTGTGGAAAGGTGTTCGCAAAACCTGCCAACCTGAAAGTGCACTACAGAACTCACACAGGGGAAAGACCATACAGCTGTGACCAGTGTGGAAAGGTGTTCTCACAACCTGCCGACCTGAAAGTGCACTACAGAACTCACACAGGGGAAAGACCATACAGCTGTGACCAGTGTGGGAAGCTGTGGATAAATTCTTCCTCACTGAAACGACACTACAGAACTCACACAGAAGAGAAGCCATACGAGTGCGACCAGTGTGGGAAGGTGTACTCACAACCTGCCAACCTGAAAGTGCACTACAGAACTCACACAGGGGAAAAACTGCACAGCTGTGACCGGTGTGGGAAGCTGTGGATAAATACTTTCACACTGAAACGACACTACAGAACTCACACAGAAGAGAAGCCATACAAGTGTGACCAGTGTGGGAAGGGATTTTGCGACTCCGGTGGCCTCAGTCGACATAAGAGAGTCCACGTAACAGAGAAAACATTTGAATGTGACCAGTGTGGGAAGAAATTTAGAGAGTCTTTTCACCTCGAGCGACATGAGAGAATCCACACAGGGGAAAAGCCATTTGCATGTAAACAGTGTGGCAAGAAATTTAGACAGCCTAGTAATCTCTCTAATCATATGAAAATCCACACAGGAAGCAAACCATTTGAATGTGAAAAGTGTGGGAAGAAATTTAGACAGACTGCCCACCTCCATCAGCATATGGGAAGCCACAGCGGGGTAAAATCATACAGATGTGAGGTTTGTGAAAAGGCGTTTACACAGCCAAGCCGTCTAAAATCACACATGAGAATCCACACCGGAGAGAGGCCGTACAGCTGTGATGTTTGTGAGAGATTATTTTCACGGTCAAGCTACCTAGTCTCACATATGAAAGTCCACACGGGGGAGAGGCCGTACAGCTGTGATGTTTGTGGGAAGACGTTTTCATGGTCAAACATCCTTGTAACACACATGAAAATCCACACAGGAGAGAAGCCATTTGAGTGTGACCAGTGTGGGAAGGAGTTTGCGGAGTGTAGTGGCCTCACTCGACATATGGGAATCCACACAGGGGAGAAGCCATTTGAATGCGACCAGTGTGGGAAGAAATTTCGATACCCTAATAGTCTCTATATTCATGTGAGAATCCACACAGGGGAGAAGCCATTTGAATGTGACCAGTGTGAGAAGAAGTTTAGAGACAATTCTTCCCTCTATCAACATAGGAGAACCCACACGGGGGAGAAACCATTCGAATGTGACCGGTGTGGGAAGAAGTTTAGACACACTGGTGCCTTCCGTAAACATATGAGAAGCCACTCGTCTGCGAGGAACCGTCTGAAGGTGGTGGACTGCCCTGAACACACTAAAGGAGAAAGAGCTGCTGAGGCCGGATCAAGTGAGACTAAAGTCAGACTCAAAAGGCTGGAGATCCGGCTTCAGAGACTCCCGACTGTGGAATTGAGCTCTGTGTAAAATTATAAGTTTAAAATGTAAAGAAGGAAGTAACATTTGAAACAGAGAAAAAAAAAGTGGGCATGGAATTTTACTCTTTCTTTCACACAACTACAGCATTTTCTTAAGTTCTCATTAGGCTGTTCTGATTATTTCCGAACTTATGCGCCAGCTGCTCCAGCAGGACAATACGCAATAAGGTGTTTTGTTTAAAAGAGACGAAAATAAATGCACTGACAGGATTTTGAATGTTAAAAAACTATAATATCAAACTGTAAGGTGAGTGAAAAAGGTTAAGATTTCATATTTTGCCCTAAAAGTTTGCTCAATTCTGCACATGTAGGTGCCGTAAAGTCATGGAAAATTCACTTTAGGTAAAAAAAAAGTTGTGGAAAAGTTTTGAAATTTTGTGAAAAAGAGCGGGAATCCTGGTTTTCGTAAAATGTTGTCCTATATGCACTTTAAAAAGGTGCATTGTGTCACTTTTCTCTGTGGAGATGTTATTGCTTTGTCTTCATGGAGACCAAACCAGACCTAGTTACAGGCCAGAATGCCTTTTTTGTTTGTTTGTTTTTTTCCTTTAAATGTCATATTGTGAAACATTCCAGACAGAACAATGACATAACCGTAGAAACAAGCAGACGAGGGACCCGTGACCAAAAAGTTACACAGTGCACCTTTAAGTCGATGGAGTAAAAGCCACATTGATCACAAAATAAGCGTACTTTTCTGTATTTTTGCTTGCTCACATCACACAGGTTGGAGCATCTAATGACCTGATATGAATCAACAATTTTGCATTTGGCGTGATTTAAATGATTAATTTGTTAATTGTAAGCGTAGCCTTCAAAATGTGTCTGGGTTTTTGCATTTTCGCTCTAAAACTGTCCACTTGAATCTTATTAGACCTACGTCAACTACAAGGAGAGGAAGTGTTGCCCGAGGCTGTGGACGAGGGTGTGGAAATGTGTTTCACAAATGTAAGAATGTGGGATTAAATGGCAGCGACGGCACGTTCGACAAATTGCTGTACAACTTTGTTTTGGGACATTTTAAAAAGTCTAATTGGCACGAATGCAGAGATGGCAAAAATACATTTATAGTTGATCAGAGCGAGAGATGAAACTGGCTCTTAAAGGCGCTGAAACTGATTTTTACTCTTAAAAACCTGAAAAACGACTAGTTCATTAAAAGGTTCTGTATTACATAGAATGGATTCTTGTGAGCTTTAAGGCAGCTTGTGTTTTGTTTCATTCACAAGTGTTTGATGCTGTTCCACCTTGCAGTTTGTTTAAACCTTGTTTTGAATAAATCTGTTTTTGTAAAGCCTTTTAAATGCGTGTAAGTTTTGTGTCATTTTATAATGCTGTTACCTCCATAGAAACAGACCTGGAGTTGTGTTTTACTAACAGGAAAGTATCTGTTGTGTGGCGAAAGCACAGCTGTGATCTTCAATTAAAACAAAGAACAAACCATAAACAACGTGTTAGAAAACGTCGCACAATAATAGATGGTATGCGCTTGCCGTAGAAGATAATGCTTCATCGGATTTTGAATTTCAAGAGCCGTTGGAAATGTTTAACTCTGGAAAAGACATGAATTGTTTTTATTCTGAAATTTCAATTGCTGTCATTTTAAGTACACATTTTCAGTGTGTTTAAATATAAAATAAAATAAAATAAAAATTCAGCACAGCAAATATTTAACACGCATATTTTCAAACCCTCAAATTCAAGAGTCCAATTTCAGAGAGTAAAATGACCGCAGTAAAGATCCAAAATACCACGGCATGAGACTTTTTAAACACCTTGGAAACGTTACTTAACAGAATCAGAAACAGGCTTCAGGAAAACTTGGACAAAGAATGAATATGGCGCCAGGATTATTGAAATGTGTGGATGAAACTAAACCACTCCAGGAGGACACGGCATAAAAACCAGGATCTCAACGGTCGGGTGAACACTACAGGACTCTCATAGCTCTAGAAGAAGTTTGTATTATTTCACCTTTTTACAGTATCCAATAAAAGTAGTAGCAGAATCCAGTCCGACTTTGTTTATAGAGCACTTTACGCACAGGTGTGTTAAAATATCTTGTTTAGTGTCTGCGGCAATGCTGAAGTGATGGGCAGACAAACAGTGTTAGTTTTATTTAACGATACATCGGTTTATTTCAGAATTTTTGATTGTTTTGACAGTAATAAGTTGTTCATAATCATTCAGTTCATAATCATTAATTTAACGTTTATGTTTCATGTACGTGGCTGTTTCACATGTTTGACGGAGAGGGTCCTGTCCGGTGAAAGCCCCTCCTCCTGAAGCCTCCTCCTGTAGCACCTTTTCCTGCATCCTCCGCCTCCTGCAGCCTCCGCCTCCTGCAGCCTCCTCCTCCTGCAGCTTCCTCCTGTAGCCCCGCCTCCATCAGTCCCTTCCTGTAGCGCCGCAGTGCATGCTGGTACCACACGGCTGCCTGCTTCTGCTCTGGGCCCATCCTGGAGGCATCTTCACCTGAAATCTGAGACAGGAGAAAGGACTCAAACGTGCAGGAAGAGTGAACAGTTTATAAAATAAAGTTAACTCATAATAATGTTTATATATGAGGGATAAAAAAAACAAGTGCAGGGATTGTTTTTTGTAATAAGCCTCAGCTTGTCGCTATGGTGGTGTTCCCTTCAGCACAGGTGAGTAGAGCAGCCTCGAATCACTTTAAAAGAATATTACTCTAGTCTAGAAGATTGATTAGAGACTTTAGGAGGAGCTGGACACAACTGCAACCTGTGACCACTGAGGAGGATGTGGAGGTTATAGAGTTATAAGTGATCCGAAAATACAGACTTCTCCAGAAAAGGGACAAGAGCAGATGTTCTCAGACGGCTGAAGTCCTTTAACATCTGCCAGAAGCTCCTGCTGATGTTCTTCCAGACCGTCATCTCCAGCGTTTGTGTGAGTGTGATTTACCTGTGAGTAAAGCTGTGCCCAGCGGAGGAGCAGGGCACGTGGGCACAGTCGGGAGGGAGCCCCAGACTGGACCTGCAGTCCAGTCCTCGGGCTGATGAACTCTGACCCCTGTCCGTAGGTCCAGCTCATGCTCACGTGCGCCCCCTGTCCACCTGTCGGAAGGTGACAGGGACCCACACCTGAGCACACAGCACAGAGTAAAGCATCAGCACAAAGACCAGTCCTTATTCATTCATGTTTTAATACTTCTGTGTATTTAAAAGCTGCTGTTGATTTGTGTTGATCGTATTTGTAAATAATAATGTGTTGTAAATGTTCTGTAACAGTTTTTAATCTTATCTATAGAGTAAATGACGAGTCTTGGGGACAGAGAAACTAGAGGCCGCTACACACTACAGGATTTTTCGGTCTTAAACGATTTTTAAACATGCAACAAAAAGCGCAAACACCACAGACACAAGAAGAAACTTATGAGACTAAAACTCTCTGATCTCCCGGACTGCAGCAGGATCTGTCTGCGGACCACAGGATATAAAGCTGTGAGAAGCGATAGCGTCGGCTGTTTCCTGTCTACAGTAAAACCACTCGCTCTGAGACTCTGAAGTGTTCAACTTCTAGTTTAGACACAAGCCAAAACTGTGTTATTATTATTTGTGAAATGTGGGGCAATACTTCAGATACA
The DNA here is from genome assembly GCA_030686955.1 of Odontamblyopus rebecca. Lineage (NCBI taxonomy): Eukaryota > Metazoa > Chordata > Actinopteri > Gobiiformes > Gobiidae > Odontamblyopus > Odontamblyopus rebecca. The sequence continues at coordinate 33,219,955 of CM060666.1, forward strand.
GGATTTCTAAAGCAGAAAAGAGGCGATAAAGTCCACAGGAAGTAGAGTCACTGTGGCTGATCTGCAGCTTCACCTCGATCCGTGCACTGCGTGGATGTAAACAGACACACGTGAGGAACTATCTCGACTTTTTACTTTTAAAGAACGCCTCAAAATGGATTAATAGCGCCGTTTTTGTGGACTGGATGTCATTATTTGCGAAGGACAATTTCTATGGATAACATGGGCGAGATGCTGCACTTTAACTGTACCACTTTACATTAGGTGAGTAATAAAGTCTTTATTTTCACTCTATCCCGAGTTTGTTTATTGCGTCTCTGTGTCCGTCGCTCCTCTGTTTTATCAGCTGTTCTCTTTGCTCATGTTTGGTGGTTCTGATCTGACACTGACTCCACACATGAGGAGCAGCGGCTTCAAAATCGCACACAGAGACAAAAAGTCGGGTCAGGCCTCCCTGAACTCGGGAAGAAAACATCGCAGCCAAAATTGGGCAGATTCTCCTGTAGTGTGTGGAGGCCTTTAGTTAAACCAGCTCCTCTCAGCAGGACGAGATCTGCACTCACAGCCGAGCAGGAACAGCCTCCGTCTGTAGGGAAACTGCAGCCGCTTGACCGGTGCCAGGCGCCGCCACATGACCCGATGCATGTGCCCGGGGTGGCTCTGGGTCGCTATGGTAACACTGTGCAGGTAAATGGGCTCCACCAGGTGAGACAGGAGTGCCCCCTGCAGGCCCACTACGCACCACCTGTGAAACAAGGCAAGGGATTGTGGGTAATGGAGTATGATGAAGGCTGTGCTCAAATCCAGTTCACCTGTCTTCTCCAATTTTTAAAGGTGCACTATGTAACTTTTCTGTTGGAGCATAGATCATCCACATTTATCCAAGAAAATATATAACAGGCAATTACAACACATAAATATTTTAACTGGACAGTTCCGAATTTTGGACATAGGGCCTCATTTCCTCGTGAGCCAGAGTGTTGGAGACGTGTGGAGACACTTTTGTAAATATTCCATCTAGTCCTTGTATTTGGAGAGGTCGCTGGTGCTAAAGAAGTAAAACCAGCCTTGCATTTGAAGGATTTCTGTCTGAGCAGCAGCAGCGAATTGTGCTTCCTGATAGAAGCTCGGCAGCGGCGGACTGATATATGAGAAAATAGTCCCTCAACATGAGACGATTCATACGATGCAAGGTTAGCTTTATTTCAAACATTCCGCCCGTCCTTCTGCCCTCAGTCTGCTGAAACCACCTTTATCACCTCCCGCCTCGACTACTGCAACAGCCTGCCCTACGGTTCACCCTCCAAACTCCTCAGTAGACTCTAGTACATTCAAATCTCTGCTGCCCGCCTCCTCACTCCTCACCCGCACCTCCTCCCATGAACACATCACCCCTGTCCTCGGAGATCAACTCCACTGGCTCCCCGTCCCTCAGCGCATCCAATTCAATCTCCTCACCATCGTGTACAAGTCCCTCCATAACACAAGACCTGGGGGGACAGGGCCTTCTCACCCTCTGGAACGTCTTGCCCAAACATCTCAGAGACTCATCCACCCTCCGCATGTTTAAAAAAGCCCCCAAACCATCTCTTTAAAACCACTTTTTATCAATTATCCTTTTTTTTTTTGCCTTTGCCTCTCCATGTAAGGCATCGTTGAGTATCTTGAAAAGCGCTATACAAGTGTTATGCATTATTATTTTTATTATTAAACATGATTCTCTGGACACAGATGTTCACGTGGACAGTCTGGAGTTCTAATAGTTTTTCCTCGGGTCTGTGGAGTGGGTCAGTGTGTTTTTAGTGACAGGACGACTGTGGCCATTGACATGCACTAGCCTAGCACCAGCAACCTCTGCAAATACAAGGACTGGAGGGAAGATTTTTTTTAAAAAAAGTGTCTCCACACGTCTCCAACACTCTGGCTCATGAGGAAAGGAGGCCCTCTGTCCAAAATTCCCAACTGTCCCTTTAATACTGACAAGGTATTTTTAAATATAACTTTCAAAACGAAAATCACAGCTATCATCATTATTGTACATTTTCCTGAGCCTCATTCACGCAGACAGCCAGACCTGTGAATTTGCCGCATTTTGCCAGAGCAGGGTGAACAAACCCAGAACTGATTTCACTGAACTGCAGTTTTTTGGGTAAATTACCGTGAATATGCAGGGAAGGGGCTAATGTATAAAGCCAGAAAATAGCAATCGCCACCACTTGGCTAAAAGCTTCCTTGGTTGCCCGCATGGCTTCCTAGTTTCTGCTCAATCTTAGTCCGTTGCTTTGTGCGAGAGCCAAATGCCATTTACTGGGATCTGTATGTGAGCGGGGCCCTGGTCAGTGTCTACACCGAGTGGGGAGAGGCCGGAGACAACAGCCCCTGCACGCTGGAGCTCAGGGACAGACCCAGAATGACTCACTTTGCCATCTTGTCAGTGCAGGACATGCTGGCTCTGCGCTGCTGGACCCGGTGTGTGGACCAGGGCAGCGTCCCCTCCCCCCCGTGCACCTTAACTCGGACTCCACAGCGCCACTTCTTAGACGACACTGAAATGACAGCTGTATTTAAAAAAGAAAGTGACACATTCAGATGGTTTTTGACAGAGAGGCAATGTCCTGGGAACAAAAGGATGCCAGTCCTTTTACCCCTAAAACAGGACTGGTTTTACATGTGGAGGTCATTTCATGTTTCTCCATCTTGGTGTTTCTTGGATGTTTTTTGGGGCAGAGAAATGCTGGAGGTCAGTCTGTAGGGCTCAGTTGGTTTCCTCCCTGCACGAAGGAGCAGATATGAATCCCGCTGATGGGTTGAGGACCTTTTATGGCCCTGTACAGCTCTCCTAGAGGAACTGCCTGTCTCCTGAAATCTCCTCCATGTCCTGTAAAGGATGCTGGGAGACATTTAATCTCCTTATCTAGATGTGCCGCCCTGGAGAAGTTGGACAATCTGTGTAACTTCTGTAGCGTTAAGGAACGGCCTTATACTCTCAGTAGTGATAATGACTCGGCACTAGTGGAAAATTGGCCAAAAAAGACCAAAAGGGAGAAACTTAAAATGACTCCCACATGCAAAACCAGTCCTGTTTTAGGGGTTGTCTCATTGTTGCACTTGTTGTTCATTTCCATTACGAGAGGGGTCATCCTTTTGTTCCTAAGACATTGCCATACTGTCCATATTTGTATGTATGTGTGCGTGTGTGTGCGTGTGTGTGTGTGTGTATATAGGTGTGTGTGTGTGTGCGTGTGTGTGTGTGTGTGTGCGTGTGTGTGTGTGTGTGGTGGAGTAGTCAGCGCTGGGTCGTGTATAGGACAGGGTTCTTATGCACTCTTGTGGGCAGGGCTGTGGTGCGGCCAGTGCAGGCGGGCGTCCCCACATGGAGGGCAGCTGAGAAACATGTGCAGGTGAACATGGTCCCGTAGGCGGAACACAGCGCCCCCTCCTGGCACCGGGACAAAGACGGACCGGGCCCCTGCATCTGAGGGGCTCCTGCAACACACACAGACACTTTGTACAAGGACCAAGAAGGATCTACTAACCAAGTAAGAACTAAACCATTTGGAATCTGACTGTAATGTTTTGCAGAACTGTCCCTAATGTCCTTAAAAGAATAGGAGTCAACTCAGCTGAGATTTCTTTGCATAGAATGGTCCACAGTGTGGCATTAAACTTCTCTATCTTGCATTTAAAGCGGGTCTAAACACCTAAACTTCGCCTACAACCAGTATCTGGAGAACTAAAGGGGAGAGTGAGGGGGAGAAGGAATATAAGGAAGAGTGTGATTGGTCTAAGGTATCCACACTTTGCCCCTGCAGCCAGGGGTTTTTAACCAAAAACATAATAATCAGCGCAGCCCTGCTTAATGTCACACAGTACTTGAAATTGCAGTGGCCACTGATCAGAACATGCTCAACCTTCAACTTTTCTAAACACAAAGCTGTAAATACAATATAGTGAAATTGACAAAGAAAAGACATGTTAAAAAACAAGAGGCACCTATGTAACTGCGATTCTATGAATTCATGCCCTGAATGATCATCTTTGCACATGCGCAGGTCAAGAATCTGTATAAAGCACCGCCTCTGACAGTCAGTAGTGATGAAACAGAACATCATATACACAATTTAATAGCAAATAAGGTTAATGTGTTTAAATCCTGGGTGTTTGAATGCAAAAATATATATGTACTAATATATAGATATATTTAAATGCCATACTTTGGAACCTTCCAGGCAAAAAAATATCATCTCCATGGAGACGAGCTGTAAAGAGTAGTTACTGGAGCAGGAGTTCCAGTTGGTCGTAGAAGAAGCAGAGCAGGGCCCTCCGGCACAGCACCTCTGCATGACCGTCCCCGACTCTGAGCCCGTCCTCCTCACTCCTGTCCAGGCTCATGTATTTAGTCCCTGTGGCCAAAGCAACTACCTGCCCCGAGCTGAGGTCCATGTCTGAGCACACAGAGGTCACACAGAGGTCACACAGAGGTCACACAGAGGTCACACAGAGGTCACACAGGGGTCACACAGGGGTCACACAGAGGTCACACACAGGTCACATTACTGGTATTGGGTGAAAATATTCCATCCCTCCTTCAGAAAATCCACTCACCAGTTTTATATTAAAGCAGACCTTGTGCAAAATCGGCTTTTCAGAGCTTTTAACCATGTTATAGTTGTTTCTCCTTCTCATTTTGCCTCTCTCTTAGTTGTATTTGTAGTGATTCATGCACGTTTCACACGCTCAGTGCTTTGTACTAAGTCTTTTAGATGAAAATTGTGATTTAAAATGTTGAAATTATAACATAAAGATCCAAAGGTGTCATAGATTATAACTTCACAGGAGACACAAGAAAAATAGGCCTTTTAAAATATAATACAATATTATTATATAGAAATATTTATGAAAAAAACACATGTTCACATTTTTTAAAATGAACATAATAACATATGTTTATTTAACGTCCCTCACCTGTGGTCATGACTATCCCCACCAGCCCTTTGAGAGGAGGAGGAGGAGAGGAGGAAGAGGACAGGCTCAGCTCTCTGTACTTCTCTGTCACCAGCCCACAGATGGACTCTGCAAACAGCTGACACACACACACACACACACACACACACACACATACATATACACACACACATACACACACACATGCATACAAACACACACACACACACACACATACACATACACGCATACAAACACACACACACACACACACACACACATAGACACACACACATACACATACACACACACACACATACACATACACGCATACAAACACACACACACACACACACACACACACACATACACACACACACATACACACGCATACAAACACACACACACACACATACACACACACACATACACATACACACACGCACACATACACACGCAAATTCTGTAAGGTTCTGATCCTCGCTTACAATTTGGTAACAATTATTTACTGGCCACGACCAACCAGTTTTAATGCATAACCCTCTGACCTCCATGGAACCAAATCATTTTTGACATTTGACATTTTACACTAAAAATGCTTAATATAAATTTTAAACAGATTTATGCACCTGACACTGTAAATATTTGAAAAAGTTTAATAGAAATTAATATTTTTTTAGTTGCCTGTTGAAAATTCTTATACGTCATTGATCTATTTATTTATTGGATTTTCAGACAATCTTCGATCTTTTTGACAGTATTTGTGTGAATATGTGCATTGTCTCACCATGGCAACTGCTGAAAACTCCATCATAGAGCTTTACACCGCAAACGTTAATACTATCCTAAATATGGGGCCAGTGTGGGCTGGAGGATACCTGTGGCAGCTGCTGTCCGGTGCTGCTCCTCAGACCAGACCCTGGGCTGGACCACAGACCGGACCCTGGACTGGACCATAGACCGGACCCTGGACTGGACCATAGACCGGACCCTGGACTGGACCATAGACTGGACCCTGGACTGGACCATAGACCGGACCCTGGGCTGACACCACCGAGCACGCGCAGAGCACAGGCAGCAGCTCGAGCCTTGGCCACGCCCTTGCTCCTCCCACAGCCCTCAAACACTCGCCCCCCCAGCTCCAGCTGCACCACCAGGCCCCTCACAGCTCCCCCATGTGGCCGCTCGCAGCTAAACCTCAGCCCGGGGTGGAGCAGGCTCAGCAGTAGCACCGGGCTCAGTCCCCCACTCCACGCCCGCTGTTCTGGAAACGCCTCCTCTTTGGTCTCCTCTGCCGGTTCAGAGTTTTCAGTTGAATCTTGAAGGATCTGGTCTTGGGTGAAGTCCATAGATGCTCTAGTTTTGGGAAAAATCGTACTCATTACTCAAGTTCAAAGTTGCGGTCCAAGAAATGCCTTAAGAATTTGGAAAAAGTGCTACTAGTGTAAATGGGAGTGACAAAACATAACATGATTCACTAAATCTTGTATTTTCAGAGGAATGTTCAAATCATTTCATACTGTCAACATAAAGCTTTTCTTATAGCCCTTTACTCAATTAAAAGTGCTGAACACTGCACAAATTAATACTCAAGTAGGAGTAAAAGTGTCTGAAAACTACGAGAAGCACAAGTTCTTTGAAAAGTTCATGTAGATGTAGCTGAGCACTACCCACCTCTGAGTCTCTGGTCTTATTCTTGCATTGTCCTGCTGCTCATTTAGAGACTGAGTTAAAAAGCACCGTGCAAGTTCTGCAGTCTTCGTTTGATGTTGTGTCTTTGTCGCTTCATTGCGTTGGAGGTACTCGGTTCTCGGTCTGATGCCCCAAAACGGATGATATGTCTTGTTCAAAGGTGGTGGTTCAAACCTGTGTGGGCCTGGAGAGTCCATCGCTTTGAAACTGCTGCTGGCTGGAAACATAAAAAAAAATACAGTTACAAACACAAGAGAAATCTGTTTTCTAACCCCTGTTGTTATTGCACACCAGAGTGCACTGTTTAAGGACAGACACACAGGCTGTGCCAATGGACACCTGCATATGTCCAGCTTGTGCGTATGTCCCATACACACAAGCTGGACATACGCACAAGCTGGACATACGCACAAGCTGGACATATGCAGGTTTGATGGACACAATACTGAACATGATATTTCACACAATGTAGGACACAAGTTGGACACAATATTGAATACAGGTTGGACACAATATTGGACACAATGTTGAGCATAAGTTGGACACAATATTGAACAGGTGTTGGACAAAATATTAGACACAATATTGGACAGAATGTTGGACACAGTGTTGGACACAAGTTGGACACAAGTTGGACACAAGTTGGACACAGTGTAGGACACAAGTTGGACACAAGTTGGACACAGTGTAGGACACAAGTTGGACACAAGTTGGACACAAGTTGGACAGAGTGTAGGACACAAGTTGGACACAAGTTAGACACAAGTTGGACACAAGTTGGACACAATATTGGACACAATATTGGACACAATGTAGGACAATATTACACACAATGTTGGACACTATTGAACACAATGTAGGACACAAGATTGGACACAAGTTGGACACAGTGTAGGACACATGTTGGACATATGTTGGACACAGTGTAGGACACATGTTGGACATATGTTGGACACAGTGTAGGACACAAGTTGGACACAGTGTAGGACACATGTTGGACACAGTGTAGGACACAAGTTGGACATATGTTGGACACAGTGTTGGACACAAGTTGGACACAGTGTAAGACACAGGTTGGACACAAGTTGGGCACAATATTGGACACAATGTAGGACAATATTACACACAATGTTGGACACTATTGAACACAATGTAGGACACAAGATTGGCCACCATGTAGGACACAAGTTGGACACATGTTGGACACAGTGTAGGACACAAGTTGGACACAAGTTGGACACATGTTGGACACAGTGTAGGACACAAGTTGGACACAGTGTAGGACACAAGTTGGACATATGTTGGACACAGTGTAGGACACAAGTTGGACACAAGTTGGACACAGTGTAGGACACAAGTTGGACACAAGTTGGACACAAGTTGGACACATGTTGGACACAGTGTAGGACACAAGTTGGACACAAGTAGGACACAAGTTGGACACAGTGTAGGACACAAGTTGGACACAAGTTGGGCACAATATTACACACAATGTTGGACACTATTGAACACAATGTAGGACACAAGTTGGACACAGTGTAGGACACAAGTTGGACATATGTTGGACACAGTGTAGGACACATGTTGGACATATGTTGGACACAGTGTAGGACACAACTTGGACACAGTGTAGGACACATGTTAGACACAGTGTAGGACACAAGTTGGACACAGTGTAGGACACATGTTGGACATATGTTGGACACAGAGTAGGACACAAGTTGGACACAGTGTAGGACACATGTTGGACATATGTTGGACACAGAGTAGGACACATGTTGGACACAGTGTAGGACACATGTTGGACACAGTGTAGGACACAAGTTGGACACAGTGTAGGACACATGTTGGACATATGTTGGACACAGAGTAGGACACAAGTTGGACACAGTGTAGGACACATGTTGGACACAGTGTAGGACACATGTTGGACACAGTGTAGGACACAGTGTAGGACACAAGTTGGACACAGTGTAGGACACATGTTGGACACAGTGTAAGACACAAGTTGGACACAGTGTAGGACACATGTTGGACATATGTTGGACACAGTGTAGGACACAAGTTGGGCACAATATTACACACAATGTTGGACACAGTGTAGGACACAAGTTGGACATATGTTGGACACAGTGTAGGACACAAGTTGGACATAGTGTAGGACACATGTTGGACATAGTGTAGGACACATGTTGGACACAGTGTAGGACACAAGTTGGACACAGTGTAGGACACATGTTGGACACAGTGTAGGACACAAGTTGGACACAGTGTAGGACACATGTTGGACATATGTTGGACACAGAGTAGGACACAAGTTGGACACAGTGTAGGACACATGTTGGACACAGTGTAGGACACATGTTGGACACAGTGTAGGACACAGTGTAGGACACAAGTTGGACACAGTGTAGGACACATGTTGGACACAGTGTAGGACACAAGTTGGACACATGTTGGACACAAGTTGGACACAAGTTGGGCACAATATTACACACAAGTTGGACACAGTGTAGGACACAAGTTGGACACAGTGTAGGACACATGTTGGACACAGTGTAGGACACAAGTTGGACACAGTGTAGGACACATGTTGGACATATGTTGGACACAGTGTAGGACACAAGTTGGACACAAGTTGGACACATGTTGGACACATTATTGGACACAATGTTGGAAACAATATGGACCCAGTTTTGGACACAGGTTGGACAGAGGCTGGGCCGTGGACATGATGGACACACACAAACACAGGCTGCTTAAGTGGACACACACTGGATTCATGCTGGACACTCCAGGCTGCTCACAGGATAATTGCTGTGGCTTTTAGGATTATGGAGCTATTGTTTAATCCACATAAGAGCCGGTGATTACGGCTGTTGTTTAAAGTGGTTGGTCCCGCTTAGCTTCAGTCTGTCACGGCTTTCACACATGTCCCCCTCACAACAGCAAAAGGACAACTGCCCGAGACAAAGTCAAAGTGCAGGTCTGGACCACTGCTCACTTACTGCAGGAACTGATGACGAAAGCAGTACAGTAGTCTAGATTAGATTTAGAAAGTTAGTCTAGAAAGCTTTTCCGTGACTTTTTCATGACCTAAAGTGAATTTTCTATGACTTTACAGCACCTGTATGTGAAGAATTTCTCAGACTTTTAGGACTAAATATGAAATGTGAACCCTTTGCACTCACCTTATGGTTTGGTATTATAGTTTTGTAAATATTCAGAATCCTGTCAGTGCGTTTATTGTGTCTCTGTTTTGTGTATCGTCCTTGGAGCGGCTGTGCAGACGTTCAGAAATAATCATAACAGCCTCGTGAGAACTTAATGCTGTAGTTGTGTGACAGAGATACTAAAATTGCATGGCTTTTCCAAAACTTTCATTGAAATTACAAGATTCCATGACTTTCCCAGGTGTGGAAACTGACATTTTCAATATCTGTGACTTTTAAAGGATTTCCATGACCGTGTGAACCCTGCCTGTTGTTCCTTTAGTGATTATATTCCACAATATGGCATAAAAGAGAACGTTCCAAAAATTGTTGGATCACACACTGTACATTTGATTCAAATAATTTAAATCACAGTCGATGAGATGGTTTAACATGAGTATTAAACCGAACAAAAAAAAAAACTTTCACTACATTATTTTACAAAATAAATCAAAGTATATTCGTTAAAGTTTTTTTTTTTTTAGCACAGACCTCTGGCTTGGCTCCTTGGCCTGCGCCTCCTCCGGCTCCTCCTCGGCCCCGGTCCCTGGTCCATGTTTGTGCTGCAGGTTGTGACCATCCTCTCCGTTTGGCCTTGTCCTCCTTCTGTTGGTGCGAGTGGAGCTGGTGCTGATCCCTCCCTCACACAGAGGCGGGGCTACAATATGTAATACGTAATATGACCACAAACTGGCCAAGTGATGTGTCTGAAGTTCAAATCCAAATGAAAACAGTAAAAAGGAGATTGTGAGTGTGAGATTAGAACTTTCTTAGAGCTTAAGAGTCTTCCCTAATTTTTTCATTACAAATTCATGAGGGCAAAACAACTCCATGAAGCAGGTTTTGATCACAAGTTACAAGTTTGTCTTATTTTATTGTCATTTTTCTTTCACAAATAAACCAGAGCCATACCAGGACTAAACCAGGGCTACACCAGGACTAAACCAGGGCTATACCAGGACTAAACCAGGGCTACACCAGGACTAAACCAGGGCTATACCAGGACTAAACCAGGGCTATACCTGGACTAAACCAGGGCTACACCAGGACTAAACCAGGGCTACACCAGGACTAAACCAGGGCTACACCAGGACTAAACCAGGGCTATACCTGGACTAAACCAGGGCTACACCAGGACTAAACCAGGGCTACACCAGGACTAAACCAGGGCTACACCAGGACTAAACCAGGGCTATATCAGCACTAAACCAGGGCTACACCAGGACTAAACCAGGGCTATACCTGGACTAAACCAGGGCTATACCAGGACTAAACCAGGGCTACCCCAGGACTAAACCAGGGCTACACCAGGACTAAACCAGAGCTATACCAGGACTAAACCAGGGCTACACCAGGACTAAACCAGGGCTATACCAGGACTAAACCAGAGCTATATCAGGACTAAACCAGGGCTACACCAGGACTAAACCAGGGCTATACCAGGACTAAACCAGGGCTACACCAGGACTAAACCAGGGCTATACCAGGACTAAACCAGGGCTACACCAGGACTAAACCAGGGCTACACCAGGACTAAACCAGAGCTATACCAGGACTAAACCAGGGCTACACAGGGACTAAACCAGAGACTAAACCAGGGCTAAACCAGAGCACCAGGACTAAACCAGGGCTACCCCAGGACTAAACCAGGGCTATACCAGGACTAAACCAGGGCTACACAGGGACTAAACCAGGGCTATACCAGGACTAAACCAGGGCTACACCAGGACTAAACCAGGGCTAAACCAGGGCTAAACCAGGGCTAAACCAGGACTAAACCAGGGCTAAACCAGGACTAAACCAGGGCTACACATTGTCTAAACCAGGGCTACACCAGGAATAAACCAGGGCTATACCAGGACTAAACCAGGGCTACACCAGGACTAAACCAGGGCTACACCAGGAATAAACCAGGGCTATACCAGGACTAAACCAGGGCTACACCAGGACTAAACCAGGGCTATACCAGGACTAAACCAGGGCTACCCCAGGACTAAACCAGGGCTACACCAGGACTAAACCAGAGCTATACCAGGACTAAACCAGGGCTACACAGGGACTAAACCAGGGCTATACCAGGACTAAACCAGGGCTACACCAGGACTAAACCAGGGCTACACAGAGGTTAAACCAGGGCTACACCAGGAATAAACCAGGGCTATACCAGGACTAAACCAGGGCTACACCAGGACTAAACCAGGGCTATACCAGGACTAAACCAGGGCTACACCAGGACTAAACCAGGGCTACACCAGGACTAAACCAGGGCTACACCAGGACTAAACCAGGGCTACACCAGGACTAAACCAGAGCTATACCAGGACTAAACCAGGGCTACACCAGGACTAAACCAGGGCTATACCAGGACTAAACCAGGGCTACACCAGGACTAAACCAGGGCTACACCAGGACTAAACCAGGGCTACACCAGGACTAAACCAGAGCTATACCAGGACTAAACCAGGGCTACACCAGGACTAAACCAGGGCTACACAGAGGCTAAACCAGGGCTACACCAGGAATAAACCAGGGCTATACCAGGACTAAACCAGGGCTACACCAGGACTAAACCAGGGCTACACCAGGACTAAACCAGGGCTATACCAGGACTAAACCAGGGCTACACCAGGACTAAACCAGGGCTACACAGAGGCTAAACCAGGGCTACACCAGGAATAAACCAGGGCTATACCAGGACTAAACCAGGGCTACACCAGGACTAAACCAGGGCTACACCAGGACTAAACCAGGGCTACACCAGGACTAAACCAGGGCTACACCAGGACTAAACCAGGGCTACACCAGGACTAAACCAGGGCTACACCAGGAATAAACCAGGGCTATACCAGGACTAAACCAGGGCTACACCAGGACTAAACCAGGGCTACACCAGGACTAAACCAGAGCTATACCAGGACTAAACCAGGGCTACACCAGGACTAAACCAGGGCTATACCAGGACTAAACCAGGGCTACACCAGGACTAAACCAGGGCTACACCAGGACTAAACCAGGGCTACACCAGGACTAAACCAGAGCTATACCAGGACTAAACCAGGGCTACACAGGGACTAAACCAGAGCTATACCAGGACTAGGGGTGGGTATTGCCAACAACCTTGTGATACGATACACGATTCGCGATACAGGGTCTCGAGCACGCGATACGATTCGCGATACAGGGGTCTCGATACGATATGATTCGCGATACAGGGGTATGCTGATACATGGTCTTCAAGGCGATACGTATCCCGATATTTTACATTACGTAACCTATAATTTAAAAAAAAGACAGATGTTTACTCAAATGTTATTTTTATTTTGGTGAAGCGCATCAGTTACAATGTAACAGAAGAAGCTGTAAGGCAGAAACTGCCCTTGATTAACCTGTTAACACCCGCACTCGGCACAAGTGTTCAAATATGTACCAGATGTTCCAAACTGTAATAAGATGTAATGTATAATAAATAAACCATCTTCTGAAATTTAGGCATGTTTTCACACTACACTACAAAGCTTTAATGTGTCAAAGCTCAAAGAAGCAGAGAATGTGGGTTGTTCTCGCTTTCAGCAGCAGAACATTTTTGCCTCTTCATGAAGACAAAGCTTCAAAGACTTCAAAGCTTTGAAGTGTCCACAGACAGACAGACAGACAGACAGACGGACGGACGGACGGACGGACGGACAGCGCCATAGCATAATACGTCCCGTCTTACAACGGGCGTATAACAACTGGATATTCTTTTTCTGTGGACTGTTACGGACTAATTGAGCACAGCTATTCCTGGATTGGACCCGTTTCGGACCGACAGAACCGGCTCAAAGGTAAGAAATGCGATGAATATTTTCGGGAATTATAAGTTATGGCTCTTTGGGCTCGCTGTGTGGCATAAAATGAATGCTATGGTGGTTTTACTGAGGAATTAAGCTTTCAAACGATGTATAGCATGTCAATATTGGAAAAATAAGTACGGTGAATATCTGGCTTGACTTTTTAATGTTGTGTAATCGCCCGCCGGCGCGCGGGTGGATGTTAAGTTTATTAATGTAAACATGGCTTAACAAGGCTGTATGCTGACATGCAGCTCCTTTGATGAAAGTAAACTTAAGATATGGCCTTAACAAGGCTGTAGTGCAGAAGGAATGCTGCCTCTGACAATACGAAATGCGCATTGCAAGGATCACTTATCAGACGCAGTTTGCTGAAGCTTGATAAATAATGTTTGTTGCATGTAAAATATCGATACTGACCAGGGCTAAACCAGAGCTACACTGGGACTAAACCAGGGCTACACTGGGACTAAACCAGGGCTACACAGGGACTAAACCAGGGCTACACCAGGACTAAACCAGAGTTACAGCAGGACTACACCAGTACTGAACCAGGACTGAAGCAGAACAGAACCAGGACTGAACCAGGACTAATGCTCGGAGGTGATTGTCGTCTCATATTAAAAGATCTAATCTGTTGTTGTTAAACTTGATCTTAATGAATGAATGAATGAATGTTGTGTGTTTGTGTTGTTTCTTACTCTTTTGTGGAGTGAATGGCCAGTGCAGTTTTCCCATGAGCTCTTGTGAGCCGTGCGCAAACGTTTGAAAACAAAACATTTATGTGCAATATCCTCTCATCTACAGTAAAAGCACAAACTAATTGCATTTTACATCAGGCTGTTGTAGAAAAGCTCTTACTCACTGTAATGATTTTCTGTCCCATAATGCATTGCAATCTACAGTTATGACATGTAATATGTGAAAGCAAGAAACGGCTGTAAAAATGACAGGTTTATTACATACATGTTTTATTACATTGTTATTATATCTGTATTTTATTATATTTTAATATATTTTTTACTATCTTGTTTACTATTTCTCTTGCAAACACTTTTTTAACAGTACTATTTATCGCATGCTATTAGTACTTCTTGAATACGGTTCTTCTCATCCTAAGCATTTCATTGCATTGTTGACCTTGTGTTGAACCTGCATATGACAAATAAACAATTTTGATTCTTGCATCTTGAATCTTCTTTATCCAGGGCAAAGGAGAAATACAATTTGTCAACTGGACAAAAGTTTTTAGTCAAATGCATTTCGCAGCTTATCCAAGCTTATCCAAGGTGCTTCTTCAGTTCCAGAAATGTGTCGTTTATCTGTTCCAATACCTCTCTAACAGCCCCTGCTCTCCAGTGCCCCCTGCCTGTGGGCTGCAGCTCTGCACTGGACATGTTTATATGTTTGATGTTGCTTGATGTTGCTACAGAAATCAATACAAATTGTGAGGGAAAAGCGTTCCTCGAATTCAGAGATTCGACACAGAAGACCAGGCTCCAAGCTGCACAGTAGGCTATCTTTATTAACTTTAATAACTTTATTTTCCAAAATAACTTTCTTCTCTATCTTTTTACTTCTGGAACTTGATATAAGCCTACAGCAGACAGTCCAGTCCAGAGAGGGAGGGAGCCCTGGACCGTCCTCTACCTCGGACATCCTGGGATCGGACAGGCCATTGTTTTGTTTGGGCCAAGGACGCAAGTGCGGTCATGGCGGAGCGCTTTTATTTTGAAAGGGCAGCGGCCCGACAGTCTGTGGTTGGACGAGAGTGACATTGAGCGAATTACTTAGTTATTTATGTTTAGTTTTTTTGCTTCTACTTTACAGGTTCGAACTGAACGGTATTTCTCTTATGACATACAGACAGCAGCGGGCAGGCGCGTCATCATACAACAGTGTAAGTGCGCAAAGTTAAAGACTGGTCCAAGCCCATACATGAGCCGTGTGCGTATTTGGAGAGGACGCGTGGCTGCAATAATCCCCATGTGAGGCGCTAAATCTTCTGGTTCGAATGCTTTTCCATCTTGAAGTCTAAAGTCACCGTTTTAATCTCAAATGCCGGCTGGCGCTTCCCGTGTTTGCTGCAGCTTGACGCGTTGTTGTTAAAGAGCGGCAGAAGCACTGCGGCAGCCGTCCCCGCGCTCTCCCCCGGCCCCCCGGCTCTCCCTTGCTCCCCGGCTCTCCTCCAGCGCCCGCGGCTCTCCTCCACCACCCGTCCATCACCCCTCCATCACCTCTCTGTGACTTCCATGGTCGGACGCGCGGCGGAGGCGGTGCGCGTCCGTGCTGGAGGTCGGTGGCTGCGGCGGGAGGAGGGCATGTCCTTGGCGCGGAGGTGGAGCTGTGGATGGATGGTGTAGCGCAGCGGTAGGCACTGACATTGGGCGCCTGGGATGTGTTTGGCAGGCGGCGGTGGGGAGTCAGCAGTGAGCCCTGTTCGCTCCACCGAAGCTGCCCGCGCAGAGTGATGTGCTGCGGCAGACAGGCCTCCGCATCCGGACCGCACCGGACCACAGCGAGGAGCGTGCTCCGCAGATAAACAAACCCTGGGCTGATTGTGGACCAGCGGTGAGTATCTTCTGTGATGGCTTTGTTTGTCCGCCTCAGCCCAGCGGCTTCAGCGTTCCTCACGGTGCCCTTCATCCGTACTGCGGACACCTTTATGTCCTTATGGCCCCGGGATTCACCCTTCTGTCATTTGGACCTGGTTCAGTCACAGTTTTGGGCCATTATCCCAGCGTAGTGTAATCCTGGTTCAGTCCTGGTGGAGAACTTCTAGGTTTCCTGGTTGTTTTTCCTGCCATTCCTGGGTCAAATGACTCAATTTCGTAATTTAATTTTCATTATCTATCTATCTAAATCTATCTATCTATCTATCTATCTATCTATCTATCTATCTATCTATCTATCTATCTATCTATCTATCTATCTATCTATCTATCTATCTATCTATCTATCTATCTATCTTTGTATGTATATATTTAGAGAGATTTGAATAGGCTACACAAGTGAATATGTTATGTTATTTTTTATTGCACTGAAATCATTTGTGTTGAGTTTGAGTTTGTCTCTGACTTTTATTGTTTTTGTTATGCCAAAGCAGTGTGGAGGAGAACCTAGCTTAAGGTTTAATTTACATGAGGTCATTTATTAGCTTTAGGGGGAAACCAAACCCACGGTGACACAGGAAGAACATTTAATGATCCGTGCTGTGCGTGATAACTTTATGCAACCACGTTTGAGTCTGTATTTTGTCGCTTTTAATTCCATTTTAAAGGTTGATGTTACAGCCAAGTGTCTAAAGTGTCGTCTTTTACTTTTTCGTCACAGAAAACAACAAATAATGGCCAGTACCAAGGACGCCGAGCGGTCGGAGTCCCTCGACACGGACTTCTCCAGTGAGCCGGAGGAGCCAAACTTTAAATCCAAGAGTTTGCCCATCCTCAACGAGAGAGTACCCCACAAGGAGAGACAACAGACCAAGAGAGAGCAATGCCAGGAGACCCTGCTGGCCAAGAAGGTGCCACAGGAGGTAAGCCCACGGCCTGAACGAGTACCTCACAAAAAGAACCTACTGAATGAGAGGGTACCCCACAAGAAGAACCTACTGAATGAGCGGGAACAATGTAAGGAGAGCCTGCTGACCCAGAGAGTACCCCACGAGGAGAGGCTGTTGCCCGAAAGAGTTCCCCTCAAGGAGAGCCTGCTGACTGAGCGCGTACCCCTCAGGGAGAACCTACTAACCGAGCGAGAACAATGCAAGGAGAGCCTTCTGACAGAGAGACCACCCAATGAGGACGGCCTGCTGACTGAGAGACCGCCCCACGAGGAGAGCCTGCTGGCAGAGAAAGTACCCCACGAGGAGAGCCTGCTGACGAGATCCTCTTTGCTGCAGACCGAAGAGAGCGCCAGGTTCCTCCAAATCGCCCCTAAAACCACAGACTCGCGATACGCCCCCAAACCGGGGAAGTCCGCGTTGAACCGCTCCAGCTCGTACATGGAGGCCGCCCAGATGCACACGGCGAGGAGAGCGGCGGCCGGATCTCTGCGCTCCAAGTTCTCTCGGATAAGACTCCCCAGCAGGAACCTCTTGTGGGCGATTTTGCAGGACTCGCGCTGCTTCCTCTTCTGCATGTGCTACCTGACCTTCATCCAGTCCCTGATGGTGTCGGGCTACCTCAGCTCCGTCATCACCACCATCGAGAAGCGCTACAGCCTCCGCAGCTCCGAGTCCGGACTGCTGGTCAGCTGCTTCGACATCGGCAGCCTCCTGGTGGTGGTCTTCATCAGTTACTTCGGCGGGCGGGGCCAGCGTCCTCGATGGCTGGCCGTGGGCGGGGTTTTCATCGCGGTTGGTGCCGGCCTCTTTTCGTTACCTCACTTTATATCTCCGCCCTATCAGATACAAGAAGTGAACTCGTCGCTGGCCAACGAGGGGCTGTGTTTGAACAGCAACAGCAGCGGGCGGGACCACGTGGACATTACTTCCTGTCCGCGGGAGCAGGAGGGGAATGAGCATAACCTGTACGTGGGGCTGTTTATTGTGGCGCAGATCCTGGTGGGCATGGGCTCCACCCCCATCTACACGCTGGGACCCACCTACCTGGACGACAACGTCAAGAAGGAGAACGCATCGCTTTACCTGGGTAATGTCGCACCTTCACACCTCACGCTGCCGCAAAACGTACACACAGGGGTATCATTTAGAAAACCTTACGTGGGATTATTATTAAAGAGGAGCTGTTATGCAAAATGCTTTCTACCATGTTCTGACACTGTTCCCTCATCAAAACTAGAGATGTCCCAGTCAACAATTTTTTGGCTTCTGATTTGAATTTCCAATACCTTTTTTTAATTCAACCCTAAGGAGCGGAAGGAAGTTTGCCGCCTTGCGCTTTGCCGTCTCGCGCTTGTAAATCTCAAACTCGTCTGGATGATTCTTTTGTAAGTGATGAATCAAATTGTTGGTGTTAAAGTGGCTCTGCTGGTTCCTCCAGGAGAAACTGTTTGTTTGCAGCGATTGCGTCGCTGTTTGACTCTCGTTTTGTTGTAGTGAAAAGTCCCACACAGCAACATGGCGGCGTTTTGATTTACGGCGGCCATAAAGCGCGTCGATGCCGCAAAAACATGTGAAACTGGATCAGTCTGAGCACGTGACTGAATCCAATACTTTCCGATACTCATAAAAGAACCAGATCAGGAGCCTTTACCGATACTGATTATCGGATTGGGACATCCCTAATTAAAAACAAGTCTGAAGAGGTTTTAGACGTTATCCATGCGAGTTTGAGTATTTTAGTGATTTCTCCTGGGTCCTATTCAAATTCTCCTTACAATTTGCAGTAAGATTCTACGCAATACTCAGCCCACAAGTGCAGTACAGGGTTCCCACGGTCATGGAAATCCTGGAAAAGTCATGAAAATTGAAAATGTAATTTTCCAGGCCTGCAAAAGTCATGGAATTTTAGTGTCTCTTTCACGCAATTACAGCGTTCTGTTAAGTTATAATTAGGCTATTACAGGGGTCCCCAACCTGTAGCTCTCCACCCTCTTCCAAGTAGCTCGCCAAGGGATTTCAGAATTATATCACTGTGCTGAATAAGAAAAATTTGGTTAATTACATGTCTGTTACGATTGTAAATGTATAATTTTGAAGCCCAACTTTCTGCACTAATAAATGGACAATGGTTTAGGTTTTATAGGCATCTAACTGTATCCAAAGACTCGCCCTCTTTCTTATAATCTTCTCAGTTTCTTGTTCCTTCTAAAACAAGTAGCTC
This sequence comes from Odontamblyopus rebecca, assembly GCA_030686955.1. Classification (NCBI taxonomy): domain Eukaryota; kingdom Metazoa; phylum Chordata; class Actinopteri; order Gobiiformes; family Gobiidae; genus Odontamblyopus; species Odontamblyopus rebecca. The sequence continues at coordinate 33,239,416 of CM060666.1, forward strand.
TCTGGCATTTTTGTTATGTAAAGCTATATCACCAGAGGAAAAACACTGGACACCCCCAGGCTATTATGATTATTTTCGATTATTTTCACATGTCTCTGATACTGGCGAATCCCCCAACCACCTTGACTAACAAATGTTCTGTGGTAAACACTGCAGGCAATAAATGCACTGACAGTATTTTGAATGTTAAAAAGCTATAATACCAAACCCTAAAGGGAGTGGAAAGGGTTCACATTTCATATTTAGCCCTAAAAGTGCTCAATTCTACACATGTAGGTGTCGTAAAGTCATGGAAAATTGTCTTTAGGTAATGAAAAATTGAAATTTTGTCAGTAAAAAAGTGGTTTCAGTAGTCAGTAGGCAGTAGTTTCATTGGCAGAATCCACGCTGATTGTGTTGTGAGTTCATGCAGAGACTCATCAAAGGTATCATGATGATCTAATTGTTGTGTGTTTACTGTTAATACCCCATAAAAGTAGATTACCATCCATCCATAAGTGGAAGAAAACAGATGGATGGAGTAAAATACCCCCTCTTTAAAAGTGACAAATCATGACAAAACACACATTTCCAGAAACCTCCTCAGAACTGCTTACTCCTCATCTCTCTGAGCATAGATTCTTTCTTCTGGGAAACTCACTTTTAGCTGAATAAACTGTCGAAGAGGCATGATGCTGGAGCTCTAACACAGGAGAAGTTTATTTAGATCGATACAGGACTGAACACGGAGACATGACCCCTCAACACACTGTGATAATGTTGTCTAGTCCAGTCCTGTGTTTGTGCTGTCTGGCTGTGCTTTTATTGCAGGGAGCATTACACCTCAGGTGACGTCGTAGACCAAAATGACAAAGGCTGAGCTGGCGGTGTGTCCTCAGTACAGCGCATAAACTCATGCTCTTTTTATAGATCACAAACTTAACGAAGATACATGAGACCCCGGATCGTTTAGTTCTGTTAAAAATACCAATTTACTTTAATGAGATTCCAGCCATGTTACACCGTTGTTCTTCTCTAACACACTCAGCGCTTTGTTCTTACAGACGCATAAAGCTATTATTGGCTGAGATGTCTCCTTCTGACGAGGAAACACTTAGACTCTAAGTGCTCTTGGGTCGGTCCTGCAGTCTTTATTTAATCTCCATGAATCGTGGTTTGAACGTACTTCTTCTTTGTTAACGAAAAGCTACAGAGGGTTTTATGGGCATCTACTTTAATTCATGTGTGTGCTAAATACACATTGTTTCCCACCAAACAAAACGTTCTAGCAGCCCTGGTTTTGGTACATGTTTGCAGGAAAACGCCTACCTAAAGCCAAGAATTTTTCCTGTCAGTGCTGTCAATTGTTTTGTTTTTTTTAAATCAGATTAATCGCAGTTAATTATTCTTCAAAAAAAGACAAAAATATTTTGAATGAAATTTATTGCTACTCGGGTTGTTGTTGGTACAAGTAGCGTCGTTGCTGCCGCTGAATCAAACACGTTTTTTGCTTTAAGATGGTGTTTTAAACTTGTTACGACCTTAGTTTTATCTAAAGTCCCGTCGGGCAGTTTTTTGAAGAGAAGTTTTCCAGCTGAGCACCAGTTACAGTCTCATCTGTCGTCTTCACATCCGCGTATGGACCTGATCACTGACCTAATAACCTGCGCCACCTTTCAGGACCATCCGCACTTTCCACAGAGGAGTGTGTGCGTTCAAAATAAATTGTGTGATTAATCTGCGTTAAAAAAAAAAACATTAGTGTGATATTTTTTGGTGACTAATCGCATGTGTTAACGCGGTAACGTTGACAGCCCAATTTTTTAGTAAAACTCCCATAATCTGAATGGAAAGGAGACAGAGATGTATTAATACATGGATGTACCAGTGAGTGTCTGGTGCTCTCTGGGCTGGAGGTGCTTCCCCCTGTGGCCTACATGAGCTCAGCCAAACCAACCCCGTGGCCTCCTCGCCCCACTGGCCTGCAATAAGTTCAAGCTCCTAATCCTACAAAGGAGCGGGTTATGAAACGGCCGCGGCGGAGGGGCTTAGGCATTCCTCCTGCCACGGAACGCTCAGGGAATACAGTTTATGTGGACCTCATGAACCAATGACACGGAAACTCCTGGAATACCACTGCTGTTGTGTCCTTAGGCAAGGCACTACACCCACATATCTTAGTGTGAGTGTCAGGGGTACGCGAGTGTTGGGGGTAGTGTTGTCACGATACCACGATTTCAAACTCGATTTCGATAAAAAGGAATAGACTCGATCATTAATGCCTATTCCGAAAGTGCAATTTTAATAAAAACACTTTCTTTAGACCAGGCCTGTCCAAACTATGGCTGGTGGGCCCTCAGACCAATTGTTTTGGCCCTCAGGCTTCCAGGTGAATTGGCCCATACTGCTGCAAATGCTACTTTTTACTCCATGTTTTTGAAATCTGTCTTGATCAAGCAAATGTAGTGTGTCCTTTTGAGGATTTAAGCATGAACAAAGTTCTGGAGGGTCATTCAGACCTGTTATAAATGCACAGATTTGAATTACTCACTGTTTTGACCACCAGTCTATGACCTCGATCGGCCTCACGCTGGTCTGTGTTTTAATATGTGGCCCTTGATGAAAAAAGTTTGGAGTTGCTTTGGATAATAGAATGTGATTTTTAACATTAAACCCTAGTACTTTCTTTTATATTCCCATGTGGTCTTATATCTGTGTAATCCCTCAGTGGTCCAGGTAGATTCCACATTGGTCCATGGGTGTTACTAGTCTCTGTGCTCTTTTACTTCTAGATCAGTCGAAAACTATTGAGGAAAGACTCATTTCTGTCCTGTGAAAATGTTAAGTGTCGATACTGGCTCAAATGAGTTTTGATACTAGTTTTAGTATTGATTAGTGTCTGATTTTCAATACTTTTGACTGGTCAGTCCACCTCAATTCACCCAATGAGTTAAACCCTACTTTGGTATATAGGCAAATCATAGCCAGAAAAGCCAAAATTTCTCATTTTAATGTGATCTGACCAAAGTTTCTGAGATATTGCAGTTTCATTTTGTCACTAAATTGCATTTACTCAGCAACTACTGGTCCAATATCATGATAAACCAATGTATTTCTGGAAAGGGGACATCATAAGGAGTCGAAATCTGGCATTTACATTTGCATTTGAGTACTTTTGACCTATATTTTGACCTTGAAATTGACGATAAGGGACACGTCCGACCTCAATGACACCAGTAGAACGAAATGTAGCCCTATAAGTCTACTACAGCATATAAAAAATCTGGAGGGGTATTGATTTTATTTTCACACAAATTTAACTAGAAGTTGACTTAATCCCATCTTAAGACATGCCAAATATCTGTTCGGTGTATACGGCTGTACATTTATACACACAGAGTCCGAGTTGATATACTCTACTGAACACTGAACCAAAAGTCATTAAAACGTTCACAAATGTCTTTGTTTTATGAAATCAGGATATTTACTCCTTATCTACAGGCCAGTTCAAACTGTGGTTAGAAAGTCTGGACAGGTCATTATGCGAAATACAGCAATTTTCTTTGCAATTGGACAACGCGAGTGCTCAAACTGCAATTTTTTGGGGTGAATTGAGCTGGAATGGCCCTGACAGCCCTATCTGGGAGTGGTCTGAGGGGCCAATGGTGCAGATTGGCAGTCGTACTTCTGTCGGTTTGCCCCAGAGCAGCTGTGGTTACAACAGTCCCTGACCACTACCGAGTGTGGAGCAAATGAATAAAACTGTAAATCTATCCGAGTGTCTGGAAAAGTGCTATATAACACTAATGCATTATTGTTGTTAGCAGTATTATATCTGACAGTCCAGGAGCAATGGTATGACTGAACTTTATGACCATGTTGGAAAATATTTATACACAATGTCTCCAAAACAAACTCTGGGAAAAAAAACACTGGAAAATGATCCGTTTCTCTGATTTTACTACTTGTAGGTCTGTGTTTGAGTAAAATGAGCAGTTTTGTTTCATTCTATAAACTACTGACAACATTTCTCGCAAATTCCAAATAAAAATAGTGTCATTTAGAGCGTTTATTTGCAGAAAATAATAACTGGTCAAAATAACAAAAAGATGCGAAGAAAACAAGATCATCTTCATTTTAAAAGAACACAAGACTAATGTTTTAACTTAGGAAGAGTTCGGAAATCAATATTTGGTGTAATAATAATAATGATGATGAACACAGCAGTGGTTTTTCTGCTTTTCCTCCTTAAATAAGATCATCAGTGCCTCATGAAGCAGAATGAGGTGTATTTGTGTTGGATTCAACAGACGCTGGAATAAAATGGCCGTCACACATGTAGAGATGCTGATTTCAGAAAAAAAAAATGCAGTGGTCTCTTATTTTTTTCCAGAGCTGTAGTTATATACCTGGTGAAAGGTGAGCTACCCGTACCATTTAGAGAAAAGTTATAATGAATTTGTGTTTCTCTCGTGTACTGGACTGTCCTCAGGCTCTTTGGTCTTTGGTCTCGGGTGATTGTTGGACCTACAGTGGTGGTATTTTAACCCAAACCTGGACCGAGCATATCCTCCTCCCTACCACACGCTCTCAGCTCACAGAAAAGGGAAAGCCAGTGACCGCTCTGACCGCTGCCTTCTGTGGCCTGGCCGTATCATTACAGCGTCAGAACGTCCGGGAGGCCAGAGCAGCGTAAGAAGCTGCCAGTGCGCTTAAGCTCTTTGTGCTCAGTCACGCTCACAGGAGGAAGGCTCTGAATGGCTCCAGTGCCTCCTTCTCCAGCACCGAGACATGAGCTTAGCCGTAAGCACAAACCGTACGGCAATCTTTGGCATTAAAGGCAACAATGACAGAGAAAATGTTCAAGATTTTCTTCCCAATACAGCAGTTGTGTTTGTATTTGGAATATTCTGGATCATTATGTTATTATATGAGCATTTTAAACATTCATCTAAAAAGACTTAATGAAGGAAACAAGTCTCCACTGTCTCCTGCGTTATAAAACTGCGGAGCATTAAAGGTCATCACAACAAAGAGCCGTGAAGTTCGTGACACCAAATAAAATTAGACAATGAAGTAAGTACAGATCAGTGTGCATGCACCAGTGTCTGTAAAAACAGTCAAAATGGTGTTTTAAGTGATTAAAGATTGCACAAACATGCACAAATCACTCCAAACACTTTGAAGGTCAATGGGAATGAGAAACATAACATGTTTAAGTCGATCTGATCCTCTTGTCACCAGGAGATTTTGATAGTCAAACTTCTTTAGTAAACACACACCAAAGTCTTACCTAATTATTGTTGTTATTTAATTTACCGTGGTCCAAAGTTAGTCCTCATTTACCTTAAGAAAAAAATACTTCATTAAAAACCCTGTACATGTACTTTTACTGATACTGACCGTTTAAATGAGGTGAAATTGTTGAAATAGCGAAAGTACGATGTGCTCTGACTCATGTAAATGTAATTAAAGCCACAAAAATAACTGATTTAACTTTAGTTTGTGATTTTATTTTCTATAATCCACATTTCTAATCAGTCAATTAAGATTAAACGTATTAACAGTGTTGAGAAAAAAGCATTTTGGATCATTTCACTTCAAATTACCGTCTCCGCCTCATTAATACACTATTGATGCTAATTGACAATACACAAACGAACAGTTTCTGAATAGTTTGTCAAATTAAACCAAATAAAGAAAAAAATATGTAAAAATACATTCATAGTTTAATGAATGTATATCTTGATAAGCTGCTTGCCCATTTAGCTGCTGAAATCCAGATGCATGCTGGGATTGCGTGATGACAAGTGCTTTTTTGGACTCTCAAAGACGCTTTACGGAGCATTATTCATTCACTCCACACTCCGTGGTGGTAAAATTCTATTGTAGCCACAGCTGCACTGATACTTGTGCAAATACTTGTGTAATTCATAAGAAGTCCTTTAGTTTCACTTCTTCTGTACATGGATCTTATTAGACCAGCTGAGGACTTTGTGTGGCCCAAATGAACAAATGTGATGAACGATTTCAGTTTTTTGTGACATTTTCCGACTTTCTTTTCACAGTAATTGTGACACTCCATCTGACACAGTGACCTCCTTTGTCAGTCAAGGCGCTTTTTATGGAGCAAAACAGCTTCTCAGTATTCCACATTACAGCCGTCCCCATAAGTGTCCCCGTCCCCATAAGTGTCCCCGTCCCCATAAGTGTCCCCGTCCCCGTGAGCGTCTCTGTCCCCGTGAGCGTCTCTGTCCCTATGAGTGTCCCCATGAGCGTCTCTGTCCCCGTGAGCGTCTCTGTCCCTATGAGTGTCCCCGTCCCTGTGAGTGTCCCCATGAGCGTCCCTGTCCCTATGAGTGTCCCCGTGAGCGTCCCTGTCCCTATGAGTGTCCCCATGAGCGTCCCTGTCCCTATGAGTGTCCCCGTGAGCGTCCCTGTCCCTATGAGTGTCCCCGTGAGCGTCCCTGTCCCTATGAGTGTCCCCGTGAGCGTCCCCGTCCCCGTGAGCGTCCCTGTCCCTATGAGTGTCCCCGTGAACGTCCCCGTGAGCGTCCCTGTCCCTATGAGTGTCCCTGTGAGCATCCCTGTCCCTATGAGTGTCCCCATGAGCGTCCCCGTCCCTATGAGTGTCCCCGTGAGCATCCCTGTCCCTATGAGTGTCCCCATGAGCGTCCCTGTCCCCGTGAGTGTCCCCGTCCCTATGAGTGTCCCCGTGAGCGTCCCCGTGAGCGTCCCTGTCCCTGTGAGTGTCCCCGTGAGCGTCCCCGTGAGCGTCCCTGTCCCTATGAGTGTCCCCGTGAGCGTCCCTGTCCCTATGAGTGTCCCCATGAGCGTCCCCGTCCCCGTGAGCGTCCCCGTCCCCATGAGCATCTCTGTCCCCGTAAGCGTCTCTGTCCCCGTGAGCGTCCCTGTCCCCGTGAGCGTCCCTGTCCCTATGAGTGTCCCCGTGAGCGTCCCTGTCCCTATGAGTGTCCCCGTGAGCGTCCCCGTCCCTGTGAGTGTCCCCGTGAGCGTCCCTGTCCCCGTGAGCGTCCCCGTGAGCGTCCCTGTCCCTGTGAGTGTCCCCGTGAGCGTCCCCGTCCCCGTGAGCATCCCTGTCCCTATGAGTGTCCCCATGAGCGTCCCTGTCCCTATGACTGTCCCCGTGAGCGTCCCTGTCCCTATGAGTGTCCCTATGAGTGTCCCCGTGAGCGTCCCCGTCCCTATGAACATCCTTGTCCCTGTCCCCGGGCACATCAGCCTGCCCCTGTAACATCAGCCTCCATTAACACTATCCACCCCTGAAGGCCTCCACAGCCCAGCGTGGCTCTGTGTGTTTTATTTTATTTATGAGTGTGGGACAATGGCTCCTCTGAGCTCAGACATGTCAGCCATGTGAGCCATGTGGGGCCACGGGGTCACGTCTTCATGACACAACACAAACAATGTCATTCTCCTGTTGGGACGACAGGCTGGGGCTTTTCAACAAAAAGTCAGAGAAAACAATTGTGATGTAGTTTTGTTGCAGTAGTTTTCAACACAATGCGCTTTACAGTGATTAAAAAAGTACAAGACATTCTTTTTTACTCACTGAATCAGGAAACTTTATTAAAATTACTATCTCTCACACCTTTTTTTTACTATCTAGATATCTAGAACCATTACACAGAGAAAAAAAAGAAAAAACAGGAAGAATAACAAAAACCATAGTGTGCACAAGCGCTTCGTGTTGCATTTTGCATTGTATGAAAAGTGCTATATACTGGTGTATAAATAAAGTTTGTTTGATTGATTGATTGCAGGAGTTTTAGATTATTTTCTTTGTTTTACACTTGAGTCAGGGGTGTCCAACTGTGGCCCTCAGACTTTGAATTTTTGTTGGTCCTCAGTGAACCTGCTGAATTGGCCCAAATGATACTGGGCTTCACTTTTCATGGCAAATTTAAGCATGATTACCAATGTAACCCCAATAAAATCACTGTTTATGACACAAATTTCAGTATAAACTCTGTAGGCCACTTTTGTGCTGCTGCGCTTCCAACTTCCATTTGTTTTAGCCCAGATTGAGTCTAATTATTTCCACAAACCTTCTCCCACAAGGGCAGAACCTGAAGACTTGTTCCCTGTAGATGAGTTTGTCTGCGGTCGGATCATGGGGCGCTCACATCAGATAATGAGGATCGCAGATGCACGGGTCTGATTATAACGTCTAGATAGAACCTGGGCCCTGTTGCCATGGCGAACACGGCGGCCATCTTGTAAGCGGAGCGAGATCAAAACTCTGATTAAAAACAATGTAAAAACAGGGCCAGAATATTCATTGATTTCAGTGTTTAAATTCACATACACTGATGTATTTGTCTTAATAATGCTGAACACAGAGCTCTGTCGTGTTCTTGTACTTTTTCTCAGAAATATATAAATGAACATTGACCTAAAAGCCCTGCACCGAGCTACAGTTTATGCACAATGAAACTACACTATGAACTAGGGCTGCAACTAACGATTATTTTCATAATCGATTAATCTGGCGATTATTTTTTAACTAATCGATTATTAATCGGATAAAAATAAGGAAAGTGCTCCAAAACTGTGCTAAAAGTAAGTTAGCCGTGCGTCCTGGGTTTACGCACAGAAGCTGTGCTCGCTCTGCCAACCCCTCTCTATTACGAACGCGGTCAGATCAACAAAGCTTTGACCAATCACGGTGTTCGTGGGCTTGTACCGCACACTCTGTGATGGACAGGAGCACCAGCGAATCACAGAGGGTTTAAGAGGTTAACTGGACTAGTTAATGGCTTAGAAACACATTGTTCCAATGCAATCGCGGCTAATATGTGCTAACTAGCTAACACCAAGCAACTTCGGTTTAACTTGTATAGTGTCAAACAATACGTTGTGATTAAAACGTTCCTATTAACTTGTACCAGTAATGCACCCAACTACTTTTCATGTCAAAAAAGGTTGCCAATATGTTTGTGAAACCTCACCAGAGTCCGACTGATTTTAAAGGGGAGACGCCATTTCTCAAGTGTCCTCTTTTTTCCCCGTGTTAACCTGTTCTCGCCCCTAACCGTGGTTGGGGAGCACAGGGGAGATCATCTTCTCCAGGGCCGGGGATTGCTTCTCCGGGGTTAACTCCCTTGAGGACCTCGTGCGTTTGCGGTGTATGAAAATGTAAATAAAAGGAGGCAGTTTCGCTGCAGAGTGGGGCTTTATTAGCTCACTACACTGTAGGAGTAGCACCTTTTACCCTCTACGTGCCCGATCGCCGTGCCCGATCCCTGAGAGCACACGCGGACACACACACGGAGCGAGACCCGGCTCCACTGCTCCGCGCGGACATACATACAGCGCGCCCCGGCGCGCGCACGCAATCACTCACCCTCTCTCTCTCCTGCACTGAGCTATAGACACAATATAGACACGTCTCACAACACCCGATTCTCCCGCTTGGACTTTGTCACGTGAACTAGTCAACTAATCGACTACTAAATTAGTTGCCAACTATTTTAATAGTCGATTTTAATCGATTTAATCGATTAGTTGTTGCAGCCCTACTGTGAACCCAAATAAGTTTCCAAAAACCCCAAAAATTGAGGCCATCGTTGCCTCAATTCTTTCAAGTTGATGCACTTAAAAGTCACAATCTTCCAGAACTTGAAAACAGCTAAATGAAATGTGCTTATTTACTTCAACTCAAATATTTGCAGTTAATTTGACTCATAGTTTTCTGTTAAGGCAAATACATTATTTTCATTTATTATGACATTAAATTGGGAGTTTTCAAACCACTGGAATAAGTTCACTCATTTGGTGAAGCGCTTTGAAATTATATTGTATTTTAGCACGTACTATATAAATTAAGTTTATTTTTAAATAATCTCACTACCTGAAATACAAGAAATAACAGGACTTTATCATTCTCAGTGTTTAATTACTTAAATCTACTAAATGTATTGTTATTAAATTACGTTCACTTATAACATACTGTAATCAAAAAATATGAGTTAAAGTGACTCAAAAAGAAGAACATGTTACAGCAACTTGACATATTTAAGTTAGTAGGACTATTTCTATAACTTTACACATAACTTAATCTATTTAATTACTTTAATTGTTTCGGTTTATAGTGATGTTTGTGTGTCAGTGCAACAGGTGGACACAGCCACAGACACTTATTCTGTTTACTTCTCGTATATTACTACAAAATAATTATCTTTATCTCATTAGTTCACATTAGTTTGGTAGAACATGGGTATTAGATAACGTGCAAATACATTAAAGACCAAATATCAATGTTTTAAAGGGAAATTATAATGAAAAAGTTCCATTGTAGCGGCGTTAGCTGAATAAGCGCTTGTACAGATGAATGTGCCTTTTCCATGTATTTATTTGTATGTATTTGCCATGCACAGTCACCGTAAGAGCGAAAAACCTTTACCGTGATTCATTTACATCCATGACAATATAATAATATAGTGATAAAAACATACAAATACCATTTTTCTCTTTCAAACTAGGCGCTTTTCCTTCCCACCCCCGCCATGACGCTTTAAATCCTACCAGGAAGAAAACAGGAAGTGACACCGGAAACCTGCTCATTCAAAATAAACCAATCTTTACTTCCGTGTTAGTTTGCGTGCGTGAGATCCTGGGTAAAGCGGGTGAGGCGTTGGTATTACCAGAGTAGTTTTTCACACAGAAGCTGCCCCGTTGTTCGTGGTTAGGTAACATCGGGCCACCGGGTTTCCGCCATCTCCTTCAACTCCTTCCAAAGACGAAGAGATTAATGGCTCTAATCAGGGCAAAGCCACGGCCGACCCTGCGCAGGCTGGAATGTCCCGCTCATATGATCTGCACATATGACCAGCAGCAGCCCCTAATGCAGGATTAGACCATTACAGCCTGACAGGAACTCACTGCGCCGGTGTTCGGTGCGTCGAAAATGGGCCGCCCCGTCTAAACGAGCTCCCCGCAGCTTAAACCGAAAGTGACTTCTACAGATTCACGCTCCCCCGTCGAAATAAGTTACCTTCACAACTGTATAGATCCAATAAAGCAAACCTCCCCAGTTTTACTACATATATCTTTGTTTTAGAGCAGGCGAGTCAAACTCATTTTGGTCCGGGGGCCGTGTACAACCAACTTTGATCCCAATGGGGCCGGATCAGAAAACTCATGGCATATATACTCCAAAAATAGCAATAAGTCCAAATATTTGTGCAGAGAAATGCGAATCTATTACAGAAATCCGGGTGAAAACAGGCGGCTGTTTCTTCAGTCGCAGCAATAATTAATTTATCTTCTGTTTTATCAATTCTCTGTTCAAGTTATTGTATTTTCCGCCGTGTCTCGTAGTGGCGTTTAGGATTATATTCCTTCAGCACCGCCACTGCAAACACACCGAGCACAGGTTTCCCATTCACCTCCATGAGCAAATAAGAATTAGTCATTTTTTCTTGGAAAATCCTGCACTCAGCTCCACTTTTCTCATTTTTGACATTTTGCTGATGAGGGTGTCACTGTCAACACGAACTTCAAAACGATCGTCCTTTAAGAGCGTTTCGAAAGAGCACTGGAGACGCTGCTATGCTCAGCGGCACAGAAAATTACCAGAAAAATCTGAAAATTTTAAATATTTTGATAGAAAATCAGCCGAGGGCCAGATTAAAGGTCTTGGAGGGCCGGATCTGGCCCCCGGGCCACATGTTTGACACCTGTGTCAAACATGTGTCTCTAATCATTAGAGACTTTGGACTGATGCTGTTTGCACACGGTGATCACACTTTATGCCTTAGTTATGTCAAATTTACATGAATATGCGTAGTTCATTTTGACACTCGTATTCTGCTCTCGAATAGGGCTCTGACTAAACATATCGACAGGTCAATTTAACCATTGAATAATACTCCTACTGTAGAATCGCCATTATTCACTCATTTATATGAATATGTGCAGAGGGAGCTCATTTCGACAGGCCTATATCTTCTATTAAATAAGGCTCCCACTAAAGGTGACCAGATTTTCAAAATAAAAAACTGGGACACCCTGGGTGGTGGTAGATGGTAATAATAAAACTGTGATTTAAGTGCATTAATAAGGAAAATTGTTCTGCACTCGGCCCATTCATGACTAACATGTATTAGTACAGTCACATTTTCTTTGTCTTTTGGTCATTTTTAAGCAGCTTTTCTGTATTTTACCTAAACAAAGGACAATTTATGCCTCTCTTTACTGTTCTCTAGAGTGACCAGAGTTTAAAAAAAAAAAATTGGGACATTCCCAGTTTTTTGGTAGTTGGTAATGATAAAATTGTGAAACAAGTGCATAATTAAAAAACATTGTTAAGCAGAGACCATCCATGACTAACATATGAGACAGTATAGTCACATTTCCTTTGTCTTTTGGTCATTTTTAAGCAGCTTTTCTGTATTTTACCTAAACAAAGGACAATTTATGCCTCTCTTTACTGTTGGCAGGGATCAAACTGGTCAAAAATAGGGACACCTGGGACATTTCTTGGATATAACTGGGACAAATCACTGATAAATCTGCTGGGACAGGGGAGACAGGGCTCAAAACTGGGACTGTCCCGGGTAAATAAGGGCGTCTGGTCGCCCTATCTAAGAGTCTAGAGTCTGATCTAATCTTGTCATGCTCCGTTCTCCACAGCCCTCATGTATGTGATGGGAGCCTTGGGGCCCGCCGCGGGGTACCTGCTGGGGGGAGTGCTCATCGGCTTCTACGTGGACCCCAAAACAGACGTGCACATCGACCAGAGCGACCCGCGCTTCATCGGGAACTGGTAAGAACCACTTCCTCCTCTCCCAAACACATCCGGACATAGCTAACCTGCTAACCGCTGTATTCTGAATTGGAAATGAGCATGGATACGCTTCTGGCTCCATTTCACTTTCTACTATTAAAAAACTGTCCCCTGTTTCTTTGGAGCGCTTAATGTTTTATTATTTTAATAGCACCACAATTGCCACGTTTACATGAGAGCTTTAATTCTGAATAAAAATTAACTCCGCTCTAAAAAAGACCATGTACACAACACTTAATTTCTAATGAAAATTATTACTCGGAATTAAACTTAATTCAGAAGTAAGTGGGTGGTTTATTCTGATTTTAAAGCCAAATTAATTTACTCCTCGATCATTTAAACATGAAGCTGCTGCTTCATTATCATCAGAACCACCGCGGAAAAAGTTCGGATCGTGTTTGCGTCGGCGGTGAAACGACAAACCGAGATGACAGAAAAGCCGGGAGCAGCTGAAGTGTGGGTTTTCTTCCCAAAGACGGAAATACGTTTGTGTCACTGTCCAATCAGAACCTTCCCCACCCCCAGACGCTGAGTTGAATTAAATAAAGGCGATTTAACGTCTTTTCTGTGTAAACCTCAATTCTGAATTATTATTTCCTGGTAAACTCCAAGCAGAATATTTTAACTCCGGACTATTTAATTCAGAACAATTAATTTGGACGTGGCCAATGTGGTGTTTCGATTTCACCCCCTTTTATCTGCCAGTACTGTTTCCTGGTGTAGACATAGCCTCTGTCCACAACTATCTACTGTGCTCATCATTTTGGGCATTTACAAAGCAGTAAATTAAAAATTCACCAAAAATGTTTGACCTGCAGATTTTTATGGTGTCATCTGAAATCCAGGAATAGTTTGCTCCAGCTCTAATCGTTACCTAATGGTTACTTACGTTAGGATTGTGTCGCCCCCTGCAGGTGGAGTGGCTTCCTGCTCTGTTCTGTGGCCATGCTGCTCGTCATCTTCCCCATGTTCGCTTTCCCCAAGAAGCTCCCCCCGCGACACAAGAAGAAGAAGAGGAGGAAAAAGCTCAACCTGGACGACTCGAGTGACGACGACGTGCTCAAAGAGAAGAACAAGAGCCAGAACGTGTCCTCCTCCATGGGCTTCGGCAAAGACATGAGAGGTACTGGCATGGCTCTCCTAAAGATGCTCACTCTGCTATTATAGAGCACAGAGTCCTGGAGGGAGGGCCGTCTGCAAAGCTGCACTATGTGGGGAAAATAACGTCTGTACTTTTAAAGGCACTGTACCTGATTTTACTGTCTCAAAAATGTGAAAAAGACCACTAGTTTATTTGAGTTATTCCTCTTTTACCTTATGCATTCGGAGTAGGGGTGGGACGAGACAGAATTTAGACCAATCTGTGGTGCAGAATGACAAACCGAGCACCACAAATTGATTCTGCCTCTTTTTTTTTTCAATGCGATTCTGTTATTCTCGCTCACACGCACAGACAGAAAGAGAAAGAGATCAACAGCTACGGATACATGTCATGTCCTGTGAGCTTTAAGCCATGTTAGAACATTGTTACATCCTCAAAAACAGACCTGGAGTTGTGTTTTGTTTCATTCATTGTTGTGGGATTTCAGGCTCTCCTGGGGGACGGGGCTGGGTGTGTCTCTCGGGTATGAATAAATGTCCGGCCACTGAAGTTTAGGCCATTTCTTCTCATCTTTTACACTTATTAAACACTATTTGCTCTCCGGACCCGACTGTCTCTGCCCGCGGCACGGCTGTGGGACGGGAAGCTGTTCCCGTCCTCGAGGACCTTGAGTCCGCGGAGCAGGGTGTCCGCAAAGTGCAATCGGGCGGAGCTCTGGGCCGGTCTTTTCCACACCTCCGGGCCCGTCCCGACACTCTGAACTGTAACGAAGCCCGGTGCAGTCCGGGGGTAGCCAGGCCTGGGCTTTCCCTGTGCAATAAATGGGCCAGAACTCAAGGAGGTCCCTTATGTTCGGGCACTGGAGTTATTTTTTAGAAAGCCTCGTAAAATTAGGTGTCCTGATGGGACATATGCACCAAATCGGCTCACGCTGGTTCATTATTTCATTTAGTTGCCCTGTTTGACATTTTGTAGTTTCTTAGGTCTAATTATAGTATTTTATTTATTGCATTTGTACTATTATATCATTGTTACATTATACTATTTATTTAGTTTTACCAAAAAAAACAAACAAAAAAAACATTAAATACAAGAACAAGTTCATATTGGTTACAAAATACAGGTCTTCCCCATAAACATAATTTGTGTGAGCAAACTGTACTGGCGCCTTGGACCTCAAGAGCTGCTTATATTATCTGTTCTAGTTCTAAAAGTATTAGTTAAAACAAAGTACTTTGAAAATGAAAGTCCAGCACGGTTCAGCTGTGGTTTTTGCCGAATACGTCCTTGACCACCTCCCTGTTCCTCTGCAGATTTGCCCCGCGCGGCCGTGAAGATTCTGAGTAACGTGACCTTCCTGTTCGTCAGCCTGTCGTACACGGCCGAATGCGCCATCGTCACCGCCTTCATCACCTTCATCCCCAAGTTCATCGAGTCTCAGTTTGGCATCCCCGCCTCGAGTGCCAGCATTTACACAGGTACCACCACGGCCAGCAAATACACAGTGCCACCAATGACAGCGAATACACAGTACCACTAATGACAGCGAATACACTGTGCCACCAATGACAGCAAATACACTGTGCCACCAATGACAGCAAATACACTGTGCCACCAATGACAGCAAATACACTGTGCCACCAATGACAGCAAATACACTGTGCCACCAATGACAGCAAATACACTGTGCCACCAATGACAGCAAATACACAGTGCCACCAATGACAGCGAATACACTGTGCCACCAATGACAGCAAATACACTGTGCCACCAATGACAGCAAATACACAGTACCACCAATGACAACAAATACACAGTACCACCAATGACAGCGAATACACAGTGTCACCAATGACAGCGAATACACAGTTACACAAATGACAGCGAATACACAGTGCCAACAATGACAACAAATACACTGTGCCACCAATGACAGCGAATACACTGTGCCACCAATGACAGCAAATACACAGTACCACCAATGACAGCAAATACACTGTGCCACCAATGACAGCAAATACACAGTACCACCAATGACAGCGAATACACAGTGCCACCAATGACAGCAAATACACAGTACCACCAATGACAACAAATACACAGTACCACCAATGACAACAAATACACTGTGCCACCAATGACAGCGAATACACTGTGCCACCAATGACAGCAAATACACTGTGCCACCAATGACAGCAAATACACTGTGCCACCAATGACAGCAAATACACTGTGCCACCAATGACAGCGAATACACAGTGCCACCAATGACAGCAAATACACTGTGCCACCAATGACAGCAAATACACAGTACCACCAATGACAACAAATACACAGTACCACCAATGACAGCGAATACACAGTGCCACCAATGACAGCGAATACACAGTGCCAACAATGACAGTAAATACACAGTGCCACCAATGACAGCAAATACACAGTACCACCAATGACAACAAATACACAGTACCACCAATGACAGCAAATACACAGTACCACCAGTGACAGCAAATACACTGTGCCACCAATGACAGCGAATACACAGTGCCAACAATGACAGCTAATACACAGTGCCAACAATGACAACAAATACACAGTACCACCAACGACAGCGAATACACAGTGCCAACAATGACAGCAAATACACAGTACCACCAGTGACAGCAAATACACTGTGCCACCAATGACAGCGAATACACAGTGCCAACAATGACAGCGAATACACAGTGCCAACAATGACAACAAATACACAGTACCACCAACGACAGCGAATACACAGTGCCAACAATGACAACAAATACACTGTGCCACCAATGACAGCAAATACACAGTACCACCAATGACAACAAATACACAGTACCACCAATGACAGCAAATACACAGTACCACCAATGACAGCAAATACACTGTGCCACCAATGACAGCAAATACACAGTGCCACCAATGACAGCAAATACACAGTGCCAACAATGACAACAAATACACAGTACCACCAACGACAGCGAATACACAGTGCCAACAATGACAACAAATACACTGTGCCACCAATGACAGCAAATACACTGTGCCACCAGCAAAACTGACTAATTTTGCATTCTCAAGTAACTTTTTCTCTAGCAAGGACCACGCCAATGACACATGTGCGTTTATTATATGGAGACGAGGCGGGTCGGCTGTGTTGAGACTCAGGGTGGGGGTTCAGTCTCAATCTTCACATGGCTCAACAGGATGGGACCCTTCCCTCCCCCCCGTAGGCGTCTTATGTCTGGAAGTGAACAGATCGGGGTTGGGAGGGTGGGGTCGAGTTATTCGGGACGAACTGGGTTTCCAGGATAGGCTGGTAGAAATAGGCTTCTGGGAAATTGGGATGTGGTAGAAGTGAGCTGTGATTCGCTGGAGAGGAGGCGAGGGCGGCTGAGGCGTGGTCCTGGTCCTGAACCTAACTTAATCATATTAACTACTAAGGACTTTATGGACTTTCTAAGCAACTTTTATGGAAGTATTTTTTATGCAAGTTTCGGTTTGTGTTTGTAGAATAAAATTACAAATTATTTGAATGCGCCTTATTTATTTGGTTCGCTATGTCATAGTATAGGGTATACAGTATAGAGTCTTGAGCAACCTCTAAATATTAAGTAATTTGCATAAAATTTGGACCTAAATATTTTGTCTAGATATGAACCAAATGCAGGGTTCTAATCTAGAGACCTCTGCATTATACAGTGATGAGATATACAAAATGAAAAACTAAAAGCAAGGGGTTTTGAGGTGTGAAAACACAGAAGACTTGAATGGATTTGAAAGATATTAAGGGTATGGGTAATATTTTCCAATCGGAAGCGGCCTTGTACTGAAATTATCCAAGTCTTTACAGATTCGTGGAAAGCGTCACCTGCTTGTGTCCATGTAGATGAAAGAGCTTAAATAGAAAATTCCAGGCAAAACTATCCATCTTCTATTCACGCTTTCGTCACAAATCAGGAAAACCGTTGGAAACATGTGACGACAACTTCCGGCGGGCTCTGTTCGCGGTCATAAGTCTTGGAAAATATAGGAAAAACAAGAAAATGTCCCGGTTTTCTTCATCTCCATGTCATTGTAGCGTTCCGTTATGTTCGGCTCATCAACAATTCCAACCGTACCTCAGTTTTTATTGTTTCCCCGCTGACGCGCTGGGTACATGCGATTAGAAGAGACGAGGATGATTCCAAACAGCACATACGTCTTCATTTTACCAACGATCACATTTACTTCAGTGGGTTTGATCACAGTGGTGGGAACTACACCGGAAGTCGTCATCCGCATGTTTCCAAACGTCTTCCTGGTTTGTGACGTGAGCGTGAATAGAGCCTACTAAGACAAGCAGGAAAGCGACGTAATGCACCTCTAACTCCCGCTTACATGTGCTGCGGTTCCTCCAGGTGTGATCATTGTGCCCAGTGCTGGCGTGGGCATCGTCCTGGGCGGGTACATCATAAAGAAGTTGAAGCTGGGGGCGCGGGAGTCTGCTAAGCTCGCCATGATCTGCAGCGGCGTGTCCCTGCTCTGCTTCTCCACGCTCTTCATCGTGGGCTGTGATAGCATCAACCTGGGCGGCATCAACATCCCCTACACCACCGGGTAAGAACACAGACCTCCAGACCTTTACGGACACAGATACACCAACAGTCAGGAGTTTGGACACACTTTATCATTCATTGTTTTATGTTAACTATTTTCTACAGTTAAGATCCCTGTGGAAGGCATCAAATACGTGAAGCACAATGTTTATGTATCAAAGAAAAAAATATAAACTAAATATATTTTAGATTTAAATTCCTCAAAGTATCCACTGTTTTCTCTCCATGAAGAAGTCTCCGGAAATGGTTTTATCTTCACAACTGAGTAAAAGTACAAACCACAGTTCAAAGCAAACGGTGGCTATTTTTAAATTCTGAGATCTCGTAAGTTCTGAGTTATTGGCCCTCGCCAGTAATGAAGTTAGTAGGGAGGGGTATTGTTCTTCGTTGGTTTCTTACACTTTGTTATTTTTATTTTTCCTTGTGAACAATCGAGTTAAACTAGAGTTACACTGGGGTTGCACTGGGGTTACAATGGCATTAAACTGGAGTTACAAAAGGGGTTGGGGTCGCCCGCCTATTCCAACATGCCTATATTTAGACAAACCGCTATTCCGACATGTCTCTATTTAGACGTGCTGGTTTTCCAACACTTTTTGGTATTGCTATTCCGACACGTCATTTATTTTTTTGAAAGAGTTGCGATCGTCTACCCAGGCGCGTCTATCGCTGTCCATGGTGCTGGGTGACGCGTTTGGTCACGGTTGTGGACACATCAGCACGATCACACGAATTAAAAACAGCTTAAGGCCACCATAAACTACAGGATATTTCGTTCTTAAATGATTTTTAAACGTGCGACAAAAAGCGGTGAGGACATTTTCCCACTGTCCGATATCCTCTGATCAAAGAGCTTTGCACCGGCCCAAGCATCATCATCAGTACCATCGCTCCCTTACGCACATTACGCACAGTGTGTAGGACTGAGGGCAAACCAACATGTCCTATCACACTAATATTGTTCATGTCGGAAAAGCGGAATGTTTGAAAAAATAGACAGTGCTGCTACTCCAAAATGGAAAAAAATGTCGTAGTAGTGGGACGCTAAAAAAAAATGTATATGTCGCTACTCTGACAATTAGACATCAACGTTTAAAGCGGGATGGAGGAATAGCAGGGTGTAAACACTGGGGTTACACTGGAGTGACTGGCGGTTTTGCAGACCAGACCAGAGCCAGGGATACAGTCCAGACTCTGCTGCATGTTGGTCTGGATTGAGGTAAAGGTGCTGTACATGATTTGACCGTCTTAAAACGTGAAACTACAACTAGCTCTTTGTAAAACGTTGGTGTCCGCAGTTATTCCTCACTTATCTTATCCATTCTGAGCATCTTTATTACTCACCATGATGAGTTTACGAGCGCTTTCCACAACTTTCAGAGATCAGAGTCAGTAACCTCACAACCTGCAGTTCGTAGTTGGTCAAAATCCGCAGATATTAACTTAAAAAATGTAAGATGAAAATGAAAAAAGCATAAAAACTGCTCAACGCGCCCGCCAATCTGCCACAAGAGCAGCCGACCACAGCCATGACAACCTCCCTGGTACAATCTGTACTGGGGCAAGACAAATTTGGCTCAAACACGCAGGACAAAAGGTCTTTCAAAGGTACAGACTGCTATGGAACAGGAAAACCTACTACCAATACTTAAATATGTTCGCGTTTCGTGTCGTTATCATTCTGGTTGTGTTGCTTTTGCATGGGGCTGCAGATCTCCACAGCAAATACGTTTTACACAAACCAATTTAAGCCTCCTAGAGAAATACAGCAACATAGACAAACATTCCAGGTTTTATCTCAGTACTGGTATTGAAAAGATGTTTACACAGTCGTAGCTGCAAGTTCCAAACAGTCAGGCAGTTAAGATTGAGCTTGTGGTGCTCAAAAATGTGTCTTACCCCAGTACAGATATATTGTATAAGTCACTCTTGAGGTTGAAATAAATCAGCTGTGTTCTGTCCGTGTGTCTGTTGCTCAATAATCAGGAAATAAACACACTTATAAACTAGGGTGACCAGACGTCCCTGTTTACCCGGGACAGTCCCAGTTTTGAGCCCCGTGTCCCCTGTCCCAGCAGATTTGTCCAAAAACCAGTGATTTGTCCCAGTTTTATACAAGAAATGTCCCAGGTGGCCCTATTTTGGACCAATTTTATTTAAACCAGGACTAAACTAGGACTAAACCAGGACTATATCAGGTCTAACTAAGGTGACCAGACGTCCCTGTTTACCCGGGACAGTCCCAGTTTTGAGCCCCGTGTCCCCTGTCCCAGCAGATTTGTCCAAAACCAGTGATTTGTCCCAGTTTTATACAAGAAATGTCCCTATTTTTGACCAATCTGATCCCTGCCAACAGTAAAAAAGAGGCATAAAGTGTCACTTGTTTAGGTAAAATACAGAAAAGCTGCTTAAAAATTACGAAAACATAAAGAAAATGTGACTATACTGAACAATTTTCCTTAATTACGCACTCGATTCACAATTGTATAATTACCAACCCAAACCATTTCATGTCCCACTTTTTGTTTTGAAAATCTGGTCACCCTACTGTATTATAAACTCATCGTGGTGAATAATTAGGACGCTCTGAATGCATAAGGTAAGTAAGGAATAACTTTGGATCACAGTGAAATGTTTCAAATGATCTCGTTCCTTTTTTTCTTCCGTTTTAAGGCAGTGCCGCAGTGTCCCTGAAAGCATCACGTCCGTCCGATATAATTCACTGCAAAGCTGCTACTGTGTGCCCCTGGGTGTTGTTTGCAGATTTTGACAAACCGCACCCGCCCGTACCCGTCGTATCTCAATTTTTTTGACCCGTTTTCCGACAAAATTGAAGTAAAATTCCGCACCCGATCCGACCCGCTGTAAATACAAACCGACACCCGAACCGCACCTGAATGAAAATCAGTCTGAGAGCCAAAAAAAGAGCAACAACTTTGTACTCTCCACTCGCTCTAATTTTCCTTTCAGCTCCTCGTATCGCGCGTGTGGTTTAAAAGTGAAAGCGGCAGAGATTTGTGGGAATGTGCGCAGCAAAAACATATGGATTTTACATCGAATCATCTTGTAAAAACAACGGCATCTTTGCATTTCACTGAAATACAGCCCTGTGTTTCGTCCGCACATGATGTTTTGTAAAGCGCAGATTAGACCCGCGCTCTCCCGCGTCCGACACAGCACAACATTTTTCACCCGTTTCATTAAAATTTGCGCTTCACCCGTCGGGTATCGGCAGGTGCCCGAACCGGTGCAGGACTTGCCTGTTTCAAACCCTTTTTAATACATATATTTTGCATTAAGCCCCACTTTTACTCTCTGGCCTTCAACACCGTGTGAGTTGTATGGTCCTCTTTTATTATTTTATGTATATACTTGCTCTTATTGATTTTACTAGTTTTATTATTTTATTTACGAGGACTAGTGGAGGCAACTAGAGCTTTATTTTTATTTCTCTTGACTATGTTTTATTTATATTGTGCAGCACTTTGGAAACTCTTTTGTTTATGAAATGTGCTATAGAAATAAAGTGGATTGGATATATTTAGTAGTACCGATTATGAGTATCTGTATCGAAAAAATCATCTCCCCAAAACCTGTGATATCACCCATTCCACCTCCATGAAGTCGCCCCCATAAAACGCAGTCCCACACAAAAACTATGTCAATCGTTTGTGCTCCGTTTGTGCAGCAAAAAGTTTAGTTTGTGCTGCTTTAATTTTGGAGAAATTAACGATTCTTTTACAGGTCCAATTGGGGCCCCCAGGAAGCTTAAAAATGCACTAAAACGTCCAAAATGGAGTCAATCGTTTGTGCTTCGTTTGTGCTGTTTTGTGCTGCAAAAAGTTTCGTTTGTGCGTTTCTGGTTCTTAAGATATTTGGAGTTTTATTTTCGGCCGATGACGTCGTCCAGAACCTCAGAATGTGAAACAGAGCTCAAAACAGGAAGGAAATTATAGAAAACGTTTGTATTTGGTTTGTGCTGTTTTGTGCTGTGACAATTTTCATTTGTGTGAGTTTATTTCGAAAATTATTCATTATTATCTCTGCGGTAATTATAGGACGTCATTTCCGCTCAGCTGACGGCGACAAACTCCACAAAACTAGTGGCGTTAAACGATCTCAGGCAGCACAAATGAAGCGCAAATGACTGACTCCATTTTGGGCGTTTTAGAGCATTTTTAAGCTTCCTGGGGGCTGGTTGACCCCAATTTGACCTGTAAAAGAATCGTTAATTTCTCCAAAACTAAAGAAGCACAAACAAAACTTTTTTGCAGCACAAACGATTGACATAGTTTTTGTGTAGATTTGCGTTTGACGGGTCCGACTTCACGCAGGTGCCCATTCCTAGTCCTGACTCAAATACCAACGCTCCTCTATATGGTTCAAATCCGCAGCACAAATTGAATCTTGATTTAACACAAAAGCGTAATCGCATACCGCCGCGTCTCAGTCGGGGGTGGAGCTGTGTAGATTCTGTGCTGAGCTCCCTGTGTGTGCCCAGGCCCACGCTGACCATGACCCAGAGGAACCTGACGGGCGGCTGTAACGTCAACTGTGGCTGCAGGATCCACGAGTACGCTCCGGTGTGCGGCTCCGACGGCATCACGTACTTCAACCCCTGCCTGGCCGGATGCAGCAGCGTGTCCAACGACTCCAGCGGGGTAAAGGCCCAGGACCACACACACACACACACACACACACACACATTAACCAGCAAAAACCAGCGTGAATACAAAGTGTTTACGGTGATGTGAAAATGTACGATGAATATTTGCGTGTTTTAAGTAATACCTCAGTTAAACTCGCGTCCTGGTTGTTCCTTAGGCTATAATCTGCCACAGCAATGTATATACAACTGATCTGTTTCCATGGAGAATGTTCCAGAGTGTGGTTTTAACTTCCTGTTTCCGTGGAATGAATAGAAAACTCCAGAATGTTACGCAGCATTGCTTTAACTCTTAGATGATATGACAATAGATATGACAGTATGGTCAAAATGATGTGTCCAGTGATCTCTAAACTCGCTCTCCCCCTACCCTCTTTCTCTCACTCACTCGCTACCTCTCGCTCCCCCGTCTCTTTCCCTCCCTCTCTCCCTCCTCTCTCTTGCTCTTTCTCTCTCTCTCCCCTCTCTCTCTCTCCCTCTTTCTCTCTCCCTCTCTTTTGCTCTTTCTCTCTCTCCCCCTCCCTCTCTCTTGCGCTTTCTTTCTCTCCCTCTTTCATTCTCCCTCTCTCCCTCTTTCTTGCTCTTTCTCTTTCTCTCTCCCTCTCCCCCTCCCTCTCTCTCTCTCTCTTTTTCTCTCTCTCTGTCTCCCTCTCTCCCTCCCTCTCTTTTGCTCTTTCTCTCTCTCCCCTCTCTCTCCCTCTCTTTTGCTCTTTCTCTCTCTCCCCTCTCTCTCCCTCTCTCTTGCCCTTTCTCTCTCTCCCCTATCTCTCTCCCTCTCTCTCTCTCCCTCTTTCATTCTCCCTCTCTCTGTCTCCCTCTCTCTCTTTTGCTCTTTCTCCCTCTCCCCTCTCTCTCCCTCTCTTTTGCTCTTTCTCTCTCTCTCTCTCTTGCCCTTTCTCTCTCTCTCCCCTCTCTCTCCCTCTTTCTCTCTCCCTCTCTTTTTCGCTCTTTCTCTCTCTCTCCCCCTCCCTCTCTCTTGCGCTTTCTTTCTCTCCCTCGTTCATTCTCCCTCTCTCCCTCTTTCTTGCTCTTTCTCTCTCCCTCTCCCCCTCCCTCTCTCCCTCTCTCTCTCTCTCTTGTTCTCTCTCTCTGTCTCCCTCTCTCTCCCTCCCTCTCTTTTGCTCTTTCTCTCTCTCCCCTCTCTCTCCCTCTCTTTTGCTCTTTCTCTCTCTCCCCTCTCTCTCCCTCTCTCTTGCCCTTTCTCTCTGTCCCCATCTCTCTCCCTCTCTCTCTCTCCCTCTTTCATTCTCCCTCTCTCTGTCTCCCTCTCTCTCCCTCCCTCTCTCTTGCTCTTTCTCTCTCTCTCTCTCTCCCTCTCGCCCTTTCCCTCCCTCTATCACTCTCTCCTTCCCCTTCTTGCTATTTTACCCCCCCTCCTCCCTCTTTTTCTCCCTCCCTCCTCCCCCTCTCTCTCCGGCAGGTGCGTAACTACTCGGACTGCGCGTGCGTCCAGAGTCGGCAGGTGATCACCCCGTCCTCCGGGGGTCAGGGCGGCCCTCAGCTGCAGCTGGTCATCGTGAAGACGTATCTGAACGAGAACGGCTACGCGCTGTCGGGGAAGTGCGAGCGCGCCTGCAGCACCCTCATCCCCTTCCTCATCTTCCTCTTCATCGTCACGCTGATCACCGCCTGCGCGCAGCCCTCCGCCATCATCGTCACGCTCAGGTGGGCGCGGCATTAAGATACAAACACTTAAATCTATCAGAACGTGACTGAAAAGTAGTGAAGTGATCTTGCTGCATGGACAGATCATTTTATTTTGACAAGTTTTAAAATAAACGACCTCTAGAACTAGAAAGAAGTGTCTCAGAACAAATAAGTTTATAATAAATCTGAAAACAAGATGGTTCAGTGGTCCCTTGTTTGTCGCGGGGGGTTACACTCTAAAAATTACCCGCAATACGCGAATTCTGCAAAGTAGTCAGCTTTATTTTTTACAGTTATTATATATGTTTTAACTCGGGGTGTCCTGATACGATCGGTATCGGCTCCTGATCCGGCTTTTTTATGAGTATCGGACAGTATTGGATTCAGTCACATGACTGGAGCGATCCAGTTTCACATGCTTTTGTGGCATCAACGCACTTTACGGCAGCCGTAAATCAAAACTCATGTCGCTGTGTGGGACTTTTCACTACAACAAAACGAGAGTCAAACAGCGACGCAAACGCTGCAAACAAACAGCAGAGCCACTTTAACACGACCAATTAGATTCGTCATTTACAAAAGAATCACCTGGACGAGTCTGAGATTTCCAGGCGCAAAGCCGCAGCAGCAAACACTGACAGAGGCATTTCAGACAAGGTGAGGGAGGTCAGGCTTTCGTCGTCTAGTGGACTTTTTGGAGCTAAGGTACGAACTTTCTTCACGACACTATATTACAGAGACGGAGCTACTGGAGCTATAAAAAAAAGGGTATCGGAAAGAGCACTCCTTAAAAAAAAATTGGATCAGATCGGAAGCCAAAAAATCTTGATCGGGACATCTCTAGTTTTAAGGCTGTAAAACCCCTCACCACACAGGGTGTAGAACCCAATGCACGTTCATATGCTGTAAGAAAAAAAAATACAAACCCCCTTCAAAAAGCATGCAAAATTGTGCAAAAAAAATCTGCTAAACAATGAGGGCGTGAAAGGTGAATTGCGTTATAGTGAGGGACGACTGTAACCTGATATACCTGATATAAGTTTTAAAATCTTGGCCAGATCACAGAAAATTGCAGTGTGAATGCTTTCGTCTATGATACTCCTGAGCTAAAAATAATATCACGGTACTTATTCGCATTGCAGACAGTTTAAATGATATGATATGAATAATTGAATATAAATAATACGTTTCCTCTCAAAGGGTCGATATTGCACTATTTTCTGAACTGTTCTAATGTAGTTTCCTCATCACAAACAGACCTGTTGTGTTTTGTTCATTCACACATGTTTAACACACAAACCTGCAGATTTAAGTTCTTCTCTCAAACAGAAAACACAGTGGTTTATTTACATTCTGAAAATAATCCACAATAGGCGAAATCTGCAAAGTAGTCAGCTTTAGTTTTTACAATTGTTATATATGTTTTAAGGCTGTAAAACCCCTCACCACACACTTTATACACTTTTATCAGACAGACTCCACGATCTAAACTGAGGAGCGGGCGCCACATAATGGTTTATATGTGGACAACTCGTCTTTTTCCACTGAAGGCCTTGGTGCAGGAGTCTTTTTCCAAGTGAAGAACATAGTTATGGGGAGTTGTTTCTGCTGTTTTTTTCTTCTTGGCGAGAAGATTCTTATAAACAGACATGGCACCTTCGATTACACAGAACAGCCAATCAGGGCGTAAAACACAATGCACGTTCAAAAGCAAGCAAAATTGCATGAGAAAAGTCTGCAAAACAACGAGGCTGCAAATGTGAACTGCGTTATAGTGAGGGACGACTGTACATGAAGAGCTCCACTGTGTTTTTAAACTCCACACACCTTCACTAGGATCATTTGGACCATTTCAGGCCTGGAATTGCCCATCAAGGTAAAAAAAACAAGCTGTTAACTTGAATACTATCACTTCATGACATCACAACGTGGAACAGAGCATTTGGAGCTTTGGAGATGTAGACAGACCTATAATAACACAGGTTTTTGAGGAACGTGGCTTAAAGCTCACACACGTTTTCAAAAATATGATTAAATTGCTGTCAATAATCATTCATAAAGATCAATATAAACGATAAAGTTGCATTGATTTGGATTCTAGCGCCCTCTCCTGGTCTCATGCTGTGTTTGTTTGTGTTTTCTGCAGGTCTGTGGCGGAGCAGGAGAGGCCCTTCGCTTTGGGGATGCAGTTTGTGCTGCTGAGGACCCTGGGTAAGGTTTACGGCTACATGTAGAGATCATATCGTTTAGTGTCTCTGTCTGTGGTGGTTTATGGTACTTTTCAATTCAAATATTTACTACATTTACAGTGACTTAAAGTCATTTCTGTCCTCCTTTGAGTGGGGCCGCATTTATAACAGGTATAACACAAGTTTAGTCTATTTTAGACCTTGCTTAGCTCCAGGGATTGATTAGTCCCGTTGTAGGCCTGGTTTGGCTCTGCAGTGTTTTCTGCAGCACTTACATTACAGCACTACAGCACTACAGTTAAAGCAGCTTTGACATTAATTGCCTCCGCCTTGACTACGTCCCTCCAAACCACGTGAATCCTCGCAAAGCTACAGTCCTCACTGATCCACACTCATCCATCCATTCATTTTCTTCCCCTTATCTGGGGCCGGGTTGTGGGGGCAACAGTCTAAGCAGGGACTCCCAGACTTCCTTCACTCCAGACACTTCCTCCAGCTCCTCCAGGGGGACCCTGAGGTGCTCCCAGGCTCTCTCTTCACCACAACGGGTCCGATACAGCGACCGCATCACTTCCGACGCTGCACCTGTCAACCTCACGCTCCGTCCTCCCCTCGCTGAGAACAAGACCCCGAGATACTTGACCTCCTCCACTTGAGGCAGGGACTCTCCATCCACCTGCAGACCTTGCAGTCGAGTCGCACCTTACAGCCGAGAACCATGGCCTCGGATTTGGAACAGCTGATTTCATCTGTGAAGAATAAAATAAGATGTAAACATTCCTCCTCCTTTTATGGGACCAGGAGTTCAGGAAGGTCTGAGACTGTAGACTTCTTTCATCTGAGTATGAAATGGAAAGTGATTTACAGTTTAAGAGTTCAAACTGCTCGTGTCTCCTTCTCCAGCGGAAGCTTGGTGGTTGGTGACACTCGAGTGTAAAAACGTCTTTGTGGCTTAGTGTGTCTAAATGCGGCCGTATTGGACGTTGGACGTGAAGGCGGATGCTCAGCTAAAAGCATTGATTGAGTGTTGCTGAGAAGGCGGGTGGAGTTAGTGCAGACGGAGCACTGCTGTCAGGGTCATCAGTCAGAGCAGGGTGTGGTCTGCAGAGCCACAGCACATCCGTGTGAAACCACAGTCTGACATCAGCACTGGAGGCAGGGCCGCATGCACAAAACTTGTTCATGTCATATCGACACTTTTCTCTGAGCCACAACACACTTCCGGTCTGTGAAAAGTGTGTGTGTAACATATATGTGTGTTTAACATGTTTCAAGATTCAAAAAGTTTACGAAGTTACCGTTGTCACTCCCAATCAAAGATAAATTAAATAATAATAAAATGAAATAAAAGGTTAAAGTTCAGGGCGTACACTGGGCGATATTTTTGATGGTTTCACTCAGCTCCAGCTCAAACTGTTCGACCAAATCTCAGGGTTTAAAAGTTCATAGCTCACGATTCATGTTCTCACACTATACAAGCTACTTCAACAGTACAAACCCAGTCATGAGGTATTAATCGATTCTCATTACCCCATGTATACTAGGGATGGCAAAAACTAAATAAAATCATGACCCACCACTAAGCCTCGTTTAACTGATTAAAATCGACTAACTGTTCAGTTTAAATTTAATCACTATTTGAAATAAAAGCCATTTGGACTCGAGTCGCTCCTTCCGCTGGCGCTCACACGTGACAGCGCTGAAGAGAAAGGCATTAGTCCAGTGTTAGAAGCTCATTTGAAACATCACTGTGGAGCTCAAGTCTGTCAACGCGAAACATGAAGCATTTATACACGGACACGCACGTAAGACTCCGTTTAACCCAACAGTCATGACTTTAGTCCACAATACACACAAAACCCTGAGGAGAAAATGCCAAAACATCCAGCAGTTGCCTGCCCCAAATTACTGTTAAGTGATTGAAACAAATAAACGCCCCGGCTCTTATTTGCTATTTTACGTGAAATAGGTCAGGTAAGGTAAGGTTTATTTATATAGCGCTTTACACATGTCCCCAAAGTGCTTTACACAGCATTTTACAGAGCATTTTTTCATTCACTCCAGACCCGGTGGTGGTAAACTACTGTTGTAGCCACAGTTGCCCTGGGGCAGACTGACGGAGGCGCGGCTGCCAAGCCAAGCGGCGCCAACGGTCCCTCTGACCACCACCATCACTCACTCACACAACTTTTACACCTACAGTGCATGTTTTGAGTTGATGGGGGAAACCGGAGCCCGGAGGAAACCCATCCAGACACGGGGAGAACATGCAAACTCCACACAGAAAGGCCCGGGTGACCCGGGGATCGAACCCACAACCTTCTTGCTGTGAGGCATGAGTGCTAGCACTCATGCCTCACAGGCATACCTATATAATACCTATTAATAGGTATTAAGTGAGTGGCTAAATAGGTATTAAGTTTTTATATAAATGGTCTTAAAAATACTTTAATTTAACTTAAAGAAACCTGTAGGAACCCTGGCATGTGCGTTTAAGATGTGCGTGTAACGTGTGTGTGTGTAAAATGTGTGTTGCAGCGTACATTCCCACGCCCATCTACTTTGGCGCGGTGATCGACACCACGTGCATGCTGTGGCAGCAGGACTGTGGCGTGCACGGCTCGTGTTGGGAGTACGACGTCACCTCGCTGCGCTTCGTCTACTTTGGCCTGGCCGCCAGCCTCAAGTTCCTGGGCTTCCTCTTCATCTTCCTCACCTGGTACTCCATCAAGTCTCGGGAGAAGAAGGTGGAGGTGTGGCTGAAGCGGCACCTTTCTCCGGCGGACACGGTGGGCAGCCTGGTGTGCCACCCGGGCGGGCACAAGGGCCACGCGCGAACCCGCTCCTGCCCCGTCAATATCCCCCGCCACGAGCCCGCCCCCCTCAACCGCGGCGTCAGCACCCACTCCTGCCCCGGCAATGAGCTCCAGGCCCCACCCCCGGACACGCCCACAGCCCCGGACACGCCCACGCCCGACACCCACCGCTCTGCCATGGTCTGACCGCAGGACCGAGCGCTCTGATAGGCTGTTGAAACTCGCTGCCCGGCGCTGTGGTGGGCGGGGTCTGGACTGGCGGGGTCTGGACTGGCAGGGGGCAGACTGTCCAGGAAGCTCTGAGACGCTGGGCACACCGTGAGCTTGTGCCTGCTGGACCACGGACCCAGCTCTGTCCTGTGATGGACCTGAATTAGTTTTGGACAATCTAGCTGTTTTACAATTAGAAATCTAGTGATGTTGAGGATTTTTGAATGACTAAAAAAGCCAGTGGAGTTTTGTGATGAGCCTCATTACACGCACATCGGACAGTGGCACATTTACCCCAGAGAATCCTCCCAAAAGTTGAGGGATTCTGGATGGTACAGAAGAACAAGGTGTTGTGACAGGCTGGAGAAGTGCCCTTGAACATAAAACATGCCCTTGAACTAATAAAAGTTAGGGAGGCGCCGAAGAATTTGCTGAATCAGGTATGGGTTCCATGATAATGATTAAAGGTTGTATAGAGGATTTTTTTTTATTTCAAATTGTCAATGAAAGTTCAAAATAGCATTACAGAGATGCAGCAGCCTTGTAATTATGATGACCAAAAAAAAAAAAAATCCGTCAACTGTGGATGTGATGGGGCTAAACATTCACCAGTAGATGATGAGTCTACCTCGTCATCTATTGGCTGTTAAGTCGTCCATCAAACTCCCTACATTTCTGGCGTAACTGACTCGTTGGTGTGCTGGGATTATGTGACATTAGGACATTAGGGTTGGCCGGTAATACCGTAATATGGTATCCCACGGTATCAAAAAGTAGTAACGGTATCGGTTTCATTACCGTCATTTTAAAAATCTGCATAAGGACCTAACACGACAGCGTGGACTTTCTCCCCTCCGCTCTCTCTCCTCTTCAAACGTTGTTACGCTCAGAGATTTCCATCCACACGCAGCGAGGAAGAAGAAAAAAACCCGACTGACGCTTCCTGTGTGATGTTGAGCCCAAAAGTTTGTGACGCCGAGAGTTGAGAGGGGACGAGGCGCTGAAGAGGAGAAAGTTCCCGCTTGAGGGCGAAATCAGACTTTCATGGAGGAGACGGTAACTACCGGTCAAAACAACGCAGACAGCGAGGGGGAAGCGACGCAGACGATAAGGGCTGTGATTGGTCGTCTCCACTGCTCTACATTTCCTCTGCTCATTCTAGACTTTGAGTAATAATGGGTTTAATGCAGCTTTGCGCACATTTATTTACGTTTTACAGAAACAAAACTTAAAACCTCATGGCTCATTTGCATACAGTATCAGCGCTGATGAAAACAGCTTCTGCGCTGATGCTGATGCGATCGAACGCGCCGCAAATTTTGGTTTGATCAGAACTTGTGCCTCATCTTCAAATATAAAGCTGCGACTCTGTTTCTGAAGGGTTTAGGTGCAGCTACAAAATAATTCTTAATTAGTCACAGTAATACCGTATACCCCGGTAAAATGCTGAGACGGTTTAACGGTACCAAAATTTGGATACTGCCCAACCCTACGTGACATGTCCCACCACATGTGTGCACAGTGCCGGTCAATTTAATGGTCTAACAAAAGGTAGTGAAAACCAGGGCATTTCCCTCAATTTATTAAAAAAAAAAAAAAAAACGCCCAGGACAGGACATGAAAACCGGACATGTCTGGGGAAAACCGGACATGTCTAGGGAAAACCGTATGTTTGGTCACCCTATCTTAGCGTCTTTTTCGATCTGTAGCTTCCTCACAGTTTGCACAATGTTTGTTGCGATGGAAGACGAGAATCCACGACCAGTTCGCCGCAAAAGAAAGTCCGATTTTGAAGTCGCTGAAAGAAGAAGAGAAGGGGGAAAAGGAGCAAAGCCAAACCAAGCGTACGATTCTTGGAGATTCCTTCCAGCGATGGCGCGACTGAAGCAGACGAGGGGTCTAAAGATGCTAAAGGTCACTAAATTACTTCTGGATGAGTAACTTTAGCTGCAATTGGTTCAGCGATTCTGTAAACAGTCATGATTTCTAGCGTAAGGAGGAGGTGGGAGGAGGTGTTTCTACTGTGGTCGCTGTGTTTCTCTTTCCTCGGAAAATCCTCTGTACAACCTTTAAGCCGATATCCTGGTTGGACCTTTAATTGAAGACTCTTTAGAGGCTGATTTGGCAAACAACTTCTCATAATGTTTGAAGTTTCAGGAGATACTTAAAGTCAAATTACTGATATCGGTAACAAAACTGAAAAAGATGGATCGGTACATCCCTAATTAAGAGGATGACTTATCTTCTGAGCAAAAGATTCACATTTAAAAACAATAACAACAGGTGGAAATTAGGAGGAAAAAAAGAAAATAAATGTACACACAGTTTTAAAGGTGCACTATGTAACTTTTCTGGAGGGCACACCGCCTGCTTGCTTCCATGGAGATGTTATTTCTTTGTGTGGAATGTATGGGTTTTTTTTTATGCAATTCCTGGTGTTAAATTGCAAAAGAATACAAAGCGAAGCGATAACATCTCCGTGGAGACACCTGCGATCATAAAAGTCAAACATTTCATTAGTAGTTTTCATGAAAGATGTGTAAAAACAAATGATGCACCATTTCCGTCACAGTGAATTTCATACTGAGACGTTATTTGAAGTTATTTTATTTGACTAAACTGCAGAATCGGACTGAAAAGAATTTCTGACTGAAAAGATGTTTGTTCCAGTTGCCCAAAAGTCTCATGAGTCACTGCAAGTCCTGGTTTATTCCCGGTTTGATCCTGGTTTAGTCCTGGATTAGTTTTAGATTAGTCCTGGTTTAGTCTGGGATTAATCCTGGATTAGTCGTGGTTTGGTCCTGGTTTAGTCCTGGATTATCTTTGGTTTAGTCTGGGATTAGTCCTGGTTTAGTCCTGGATTAGTCCTGGTTTAGTCCTGGTTTAGTCCTGGATTAGTCCTGGATTATCTTTGGTTTAGTCTGGGATAAATCCTGGTTTAGTCCTGGTTTGGTCCGTGTTTAGTCCTGGATTAGCCTTGGTTTAGTCTGGGATTAGTCCTGGTTTAGTCCTGGATTAGCCTTGGTTTAGTCTGGGATTAGTCCTGGTTTGGTCTGGGGTTAGTCCTGGATTAGTTCTCGTTTGGTGGTCCTGGATTAGTCCTGGTTTAGTCTTGATTAGTTCTGGTTTGGTCCTGGATTAGCCCTGGATCAGTCCTGGTTTAGTCCTGGATTAGCCCTGGATCAGTCCTGGTTTAGTCCTGGATTAGCCCTGGATCAGTCCTGGTTTAGACCCTGAATCTGCACAAGTTCCTGTTTGTGACCTTCTTCAGTTGAGGCTAAATAAAAACCCGCTCGTCTGTGCAGCTGTGGTGAGTTCAAGGTGCACAGGACGTTTGGGGTTCAGAATGTTCCCTCACCTCAGGGCTTTGTCTTTGTTTGTATTTGTGCCGCAGGAAAACGTTCGTCAGTGTTTTTAAAGAGTTTATAGAAGACGGCTCCAAACAAAAAGGATCTGGCAACACAAAGCTACAAGTTCATTCAGCGTTATGATTGAATTAAACAACTTTTGGGATCAATGACGTTTAAGGATTTTCAACAGGCAAATTTTAAAATATAACAAAATATTAGTTTCTATTGAACTTTTTCACATATTTCCAGTGTCAGGAGCATAAATCTGTGTTTAACATTTATATGAATCATTTTTAGTGTAAAATGTCATGTGGTGCGACCGAGAATAACCTTAAAATGGTTTTATTTTCTAAAACGTGGTTGGGATATTCATCTATGTTCTGAGTAATATGAAGTGTATAGAAACAAACTGTTGCATTTCTTCAGATTTTTAATGCATATTGATATTTTCTTTTGCTCCAATATGACAGTCGCCTGCTTGTGTTTAATGAACAAACTACTGCCCTGGAAAATGCATCAAATGAAGAAAAATGCCTAAAGAACCATTCACCCAAGTCGACTTTGTCTGTTATTAAACTCCAGCCACAGAATTCCTGCTGTTATTAGTCGCACCACATGATGCACGGTCGCACCACATGACATTTTAACACTTTAAGGACAAAAAACATGCAGAATAACTCATGATATCTGAAAAAAAAATGATTTGGTTCCCTGGAGCTCAGAGGTGCTACAGAAATGTGGTGAATTATTATGAAATTTGAACCTTTTTAACTGTGGAAATTGCAATTAGACAGAAAATGTAGGCGTCTTTTACATGATCTAGGAGGTTAAAATAATGAATGAAAATGAAAATGATTATAAGCAAAATAAGTATTGATTGATTGATCGATTTGAACCTGTTTCCTTCATGTCTGAGGACACAGATGGGGAATGTTTATGAATCAGTTGATAACATTTGAACCCGTGTAACTCTCTGGAGGCGGCACATCCCCTGCATGATTCCATGGAAACAGAAAGTTAAAAGCATACTTTGGAAATTAATGCTATATTGTGGAATATTATAGCTAAAGGAACGTTTCCATGAAAATAAGTAGGAGGAGGCGCCCCCCCCAGGCCAAATATGAGTCTGTGGAGAAGTCAACTCAAGAGTACGAATGCATGTTTTTATGACATCCAAAATGAAAAAGAAACATGCTTTTATTTTACATTTTATTTCATTTCTTCGCTAAAAAGTGTGGTTTTAAACAAAATGTGTTCTGTTGTCTTTGCAGTATGACACATTTCAGGAACTGAAATGCATTTTATACATTTTGTAACGCAGTGTGTACACGTTTTATTTTTGTTTCCTGTTTTACATTCAAACTGTCAAACGTGTTTAGATCGGGAACATTTACTGAACCAAAGAGCAGTCGGAGATGTCACGAGTCACTGTAATAAACAAAATGGGCCAACGCTGCGTTCACGGCCCCTCGATTTGTGAGCGATGGATCCTGAACGCCTCTGGACCTGCTCGTACTCTGCACAGAAGACGATTAACGAACTGGGCACGAAACTCAAAAAGAGCAGAAATAACATTGTTTTATACGTCACTTGAATGCAGCTCAAAATCTGACATTTGCGTATGAGCCTAAATGCACCGAGATGAAAGAGCCCTCCTGCCCCGGCCGATCCCTGATGCCCCGGCCGATCCCTGATGCCCCGGCCGATCCCTGATGCCCCGGCCGACCCCTGATGCCCCGGCCGACCCCTGATGCCCCGGCCGATCCCTGATGCCCCGGCCGATCCCTGATGCCCCGGCCGACCCCTGATGCCCCGGCCGACCCCTGATGCCCCGGCCAATCCCTGATGCCCCGGCCGACCCCTGATGCCCCGGCCGATCCCTGCACACAGCTTCAGTCTCACCTCTGGAACAGGTTTTTCACACTTGTTTGAGCAATAAATCACAGTTGGAGTGTTTGAAGCGATGGTCCTTGTTAGAAGTTGGAGTTGCTGCTGCTCTGGTGGTGTGAACATTCTCGAAGGTCATACACACATCGTGTTAAACGGACTTTCTAACCACGGTATGCACTTGTTTCTCAGTCCAAATCATGTTTTTTGTTTGAATTTCTTCACTCCTCAGTGGTAATTATAAAGGGCCAGTATCTGATTTCGAACCATGACTCAGGAACATGTTTTAATTTGAAGTTTTAACCCCGTTTATAGATCCTTTTAGTGCGGAAGTGATAAAAAAAAAAAAAAAGAGCTAAGCGCGCATTTTGGCAACGGAAGTGACATTGTTCCCCATTCACTTTGATTCATTCAGACTGAACACGGACAGAAGACGGAGTTAAAAAACATTTCCAGCACCAAAATGTCTGGTTGTTCTGTGTGTGATTGTCAGAATCGATATTCTACCGGCGAACTTAAGTTTTTAAAGTTTTACTCACTGCTCGCACGAGGATCTGGCAGTCGGACACCGTTCGTCAAAGGCTTGTTGAGGAAATATTCTCGATCTTTTGACGATAATCCTTTGGCAGAGCTCGACAACCCGCTGAGTTCTGCCGCACTTCTGTTGCCAAAATGCGCAACCGAGCCTACGTCACCACTGTTTACGAACACTAAAAGGGTCCATTTAATCCTGTCTGCCGATGTTCTGTCATAGGCTTTATTCACGCTTACCGGAACACGTTTGGAAACATGCGGACGGCGACTTCCGGTGTAGTTCCCGACATTGGGAATGTGATAAAACAATAAAACCGTGGATTCAGCAGCAGCGTCTTCACAGCCTGCTGAAGTTTTCCACGGGGGAAGAGTTTTAACCGTTGATCTGAACATAACAGAACGCCACAATGACATCTTTTAATCTAAGTTAGACACATTGTAATACACAAATGAATAGGCAATTCACAAAAGGAAAAAAGAAAGAATACACTGACATTTAGATGAAGAAAACCGGGCTATTTTCTCAGTTTTCCCAGATTTACTAGCGCCGACAGAGCCCAGAGGAAGTTGCCGTCCGCATGTTTCCAAACGTCTTCCTGTATTGTGACGTCAGTGTGAATAGAGCGTGTCTGATTGAACAGCTTCTGAATGTGGTATTACCCAAGAAAATGCTTTTTAAAGTAAATACATCATATTTCACCGTCTCATTTTTCTCTTATTTAGCTGCTTTAACCAAACAACACGTGCCGTAACAAGCATTTATATTGACAATACACTGAAATCAGGTACAGGCACTTTCATTTTGTTTTAAATTATTATGCTAAGACGTAACAGAACACTATAGGCTTTATCCACGTTTACCAGAAGACGTTGGGGAAACATGCAGATGACGACTTACGGTGTACATCCCGACACCGAGGTGGTAAAACCGTGGATTCAGCAACAGCGTCTTCAGAACCTGCCAAAGCTTTTCATGGAGGACAAATTATAACACACAAACGAATATGCAATGTACAAAAATAAAACAGAAAGAATACAATAACGTCTAGATGAAGAAAACTGCTCCATTTTCTCAGTTTTCCCAGATTTTTTCAGAGTTACTACCGCCGGCAGAGCCCAAAGGAAGTTGTCATCCGCACGTTTCCAAACGTCTTTGTGAATAGCGCCCATCCGGGACTCTCCTTGTATCTCGAAATGACACTTCTGCAGGTGGATGGGCTGATGTGAGGAGCCGCGTCCCTCAGGTTGTGGGCTCTGGGCTCTCGCGTGGAGGTTCTCATGTTTAGGCTCTCAAAATACCGACCACATGTCCACGGGCTGCTCCAAACACAATGTGAATCTAATAAACACTCACTGGACTCTGCTCTGCTCTGTTCATTGTCTCGTTCTGTAGCCTGGTGGTTTCCAAAGTCGTAGTGGGGCTTTCTCAGATAATTAAGTAACTGTATTTAGTCCGTGCTCTTACAGTTTTTAACAAGTTACAGTCACAACTGAACATGGGTCGCCAAAGCTTTAACACACACAATTTTCTCCCTCATTCTCAGTTTAAGGACAGATCGGGCCTAATGTGAAGCTCAGAACCTCCAGAATCCCTTCCCTGAGCTGCAGAGGCTGCACTAGCGCTGACTCATGACTGGCTGCAGGAGCTGGGGTTTAGGTAGTGACCGTTCAGATCAGAAAGTGTCATAACCGCTCCTCTTCTAGGGATGTAACGATATCCAAATCTCTCGTTACGATATTTACACTAATATTTTGTGGAGGCAAAAAGAAAAACAAAACAAAATCGTGAATATTCTACTTTTTTCTCATAATAAATTTTTAAAAAATGGTTTAAAAGTGCTTAATAGCGCTGGCTCATGACTGGCTGCACGTGCTGGAGCGGGTGGGTCTCTGGGCGCACAATTTAACTGATTCATTGCTGCTTCTTTGTTCGATAAATTCAATAAATTTAACGGCAACTTCCACTCCCCTTTCTGGCCTGTCTCTGCTTCCCATGGCTCTGTCTCGCCTCCACTCTGCTCTCCACTCCCAGTCTCCCAACAAGGAAAACGAGCTTTAAAGTGCGTGTGTGTCAGTGTGTGTCCATTTCCTTGATGTAAAGCTTTGACGAAATAAAAGCGCTTTTATAAAGAACGTCCGCATCTCAGGTTCTCATCCCGGAATAAAAGTCATAAAACAAAAGATTGCGCCTTGTTTGTGCGAGCAGATTCAGGATTTGACGCGTTTATTTCAATAAGGACAGATTACAGAAGTCGGCATCGTAAACTTCCTGTTCAAAACTGCAGAAGTGACAGGTCCGGCCTCCTGGAGTTGCATTTCACAGTAGCAAGCAGCAGATTTTCATTTGTGTGACATTTTCTGACGCTACATGGGAGCCTTATGGTCCCTTTTGTACAGGACTTTTACCTGTAGCTTCTTTAAGTTCTATCATCAGAAGCAGAGAACACAGACACAGTGACGCTTTAGTGTTTTTACGCTATAAAGCAGCGTGAACATGAACCCAAACTCCCCAGTAGTTACTGATCTGCACGATTACTGAAGTCCTAAAGTCATTAATACTTCCACTGGGCGTGAGCGATGTGCTTAAAGGGATAATTTGGGATTTTTCACACGAATCTGTACGTCCCCGTCAGCAGTGTCGTGCATCAACACTGAGTTACCTCCCGACAGTGTCCGCTGAGTCGAGTTCTTCCGCGGTTTTGGTGCCGATGAAAGTGTCCGGCAAGTTGTCTGGGATCACGAAACTAAAGCGTTTTTCTTCTCAAAACAATATGTGTTCAAAAGAGTGACACATTTGCGTCACAAAACATGAACCATGAAAAAGTCAGAGCTCATAATCGCTCGGTACTATTTTCTCTCCGGTCGTATCACGGCGCTGCCTCCAGGTGAAGCTGCGCCTGTTTCACTGTGTTTCCTGCTCGGAAAGTTCACGACAACATGTGTGACTACGACACTGACGATGAAGACGTCGCCTTTAGCACAGAACCAGGGGGAGCTCTTTATGAACCCGAATATACTGATGCCCAAATTCACCAGATGGAGTCAGAACAGCAGAGAGAGAGAGAGGAGGGACAGAGTGGGACAAGATGAAGAACCTGGAGTTTTTGTGTTCCAGCCTGGAGAATCACAAGTCCGCACCATTTTTTATATATATTCTTATATAGCGTATACAACTTATCGCTGTAGCTCTCACGTTCGCTCTCTCGAGTTGCGGCGGTCAAAAGTCTGAGCACGTAAACACTGCCGAACTACTGGAAAAAAAGTGTTGGATTTGTGCGCGGCTTCACCTGGAGGCAGCGCAGTGATGCGACCGGAGAGAAAATAGTACCGAGCGATTATGAGGTGGGACTTTTTCGTGGTTCAGGTTTTGTGATGCAATTGTGTCACTCTTTTGAACACAGACTGTTTTAAGAAGAAAATCGCTTTATTTTCGTCACCCCAGACAACTTGCCGGACACTTTCGTCAGCACTAAAACCGGGGAAGAACTCGTCTCACCGGACGCTGTCGGGAGGTAAGTCGGTGTTGATGCACGACGCTGCTGACGGGGACGTACAGATTCATGTCAAAAAAACCGGAACTATCCCTTTAAAAAAACAAATAAATAAATCAGTTTTCATAAAGCCAGATCAGGATTAAAATTTTCTTTTCATATTGTTTATTGTGGCATGTTTATACGGCCTGGAAGTGCTCGAGTCTCCTCAAATCACCATCAGATTGTGATTCGGTACAGCCCCAGCGGACACATTCTGTTTTCGTGCGAGCTCACGTTACATTTGTCCACAGAGACATTTGTCCAGTTCTAAACCGGGCATCCCAAAGAAAACGAGAAACACATTCATATACAAATAAACACTGGCCACAGAAAGTGTCCTTTGCTTTAGATTTATAATGAGAAAAGGTTCACGTGAAGTTGAGGCAAAAGTGACTTTAAAACAAGAAATAAAATCAACAAAATCATGTGCAAAAAAGGACAGAAAATAGAAAACGCTCCAAACATTCCTAAGTCACATTAAACGGGGGCTGCAATACTTTACATCAGTGAATTTGCGATAATTTCAGGGATAAAAATAGGGACAATGCCAAGAAAAAAAAAAGTAACAAAGCGACAACCGAACCTTGACTTATCAGTTAAAAGATAAAATTAACACTGGATGTGAATAGCTCCACCCTTTTGTCGCCATAAAAACCCCAGGTCCGCTGTTAAAACTGCATTCAGACCACGGACAGTTCCTTCAACCTTATAAGTGCATCTGTTTCATTTGAGAACTAATAAAAAATTAAAAAAAAAAAAAAAAAGTCCCGAAGCAGAACGTCCAACTGTGGAGAAGCGTTCCCACGTTCCCGATATGTTCAGCCACACCTCCGGGACGACACAACCTGGTGGAAGACACAGGGACACAGG
This sequence comes from Odontamblyopus rebecca, assembly GCA_030686955.1. NCBI lineage: Eukaryota > Metazoa > Chordata > Actinopteri > Gobiiformes > Gobiidae > Odontamblyopus > Odontamblyopus rebecca. The sequence continues at coordinate 33,279,629 of CM060666.1, forward strand.
AGACGATGTCCAGAACACAGGAGCAGGGCTGTAGTGGGCGGAGTGCTCGAGGGCACACGTCCTGTGAATATATGTAGATAAAAAAAAAAAGAAATGTGAAATATAAAAAATAAGCAAATATAAAAATAGCCACAACTTAAATATTGGCAATGGTGAAAACTGCTTAGGCTTATGATATGTGCAGTACTGTCCTACAGTGACCTGAGACATGAGGGGGCCAGGACTGATCCCAGGACTGAACCAGGAGGACTAAACCAGGTCTAAACCAGAACTGAACCAGAACTGAACCCACGACTGAACCAGGAGGACTAAACCAGAACTGAACCAGGTCTGAACCAGGTCTGAACCAGAACTGAACCCACGACTGAACCAGGAGGACTAAACCAGGAGGACTAAACCAGGTCTAAACCAGGTCTGAACCAGAACTGAACCAGAACTGAACCCACGACTGAATCCACGACTCAACCAGGAGGACTAAACCAGGAGGACTAAACCAGGTCTAAACCAGGTCTAAACCAGGTCTAAACCAGGTCTAAACCAGAACTAAATCAGAACTGAACCAGAACTGAACCCACGACTGAACCAGGAGGACTAAACCAGGTCTACACCAGGTCTAAACCAGAACTGAACCCACAACTGAACCAGGAGGACTAAACCAGGTCTAAACCAGGTCTGAACCAGAACTGAACCCACGACTGAATCCACGACTGAACCAGGACTAAACTAGGAGGACTAAACCAGGAGGACTAAACCAGGAGGACTAAACCAGGTCTAAACCAGGTCTGAACCAGAACTAAATCAGAACTGAACCAGAACTGAACCCACGACTGAACCAGGAGGACTAAACCAGGTCTACACCAGGTCTAAACCAGAACTGAACCCACAACTGAACCAGGAGGACTAAACCAGGTCTAAACCAGGTCTGAAGCAGAACTAAACCAGAACTGAACCAGAACTGAACCCACGACTGAACCAGGAGGACTAAACCAGGTCTGAACCAGAACTGATCCCGCGACTGAACCAGTAGGACTAAACCAGGTCTAAACCAGGACCGATTCTAGGACTGAACCAGGAGGACTAAACCAGGTCTGAACTAGAACTGGACCAGGACTGATTGCAGGACTGAACTAAAAAAAAAAAGCTTTAAATGGACTCGTCTCACAGTACATCTCAGATCTACATCGAAAGCGCTTTGTGTTGCCTTTTTTGTATGAAAGTAGCTTGATAAATAAAGTTTGACTGATGGATTGCTCTGAGGTCTGAGGTCTGAGGTCTGAGGTCCAGCTCGTGGGGCCTAAGACGAGACTTAAAACCAGGGGGAACAGGACCTTCTCTGTGACTGGGCCTAAACTCTGGAACGCTCTGTCCCCCCCACGTCCCAACAGCCCCCCCTAGTGGGGTATTTTAAGTCTCATCTTTTATTCTCATGCTTTTAACACCGCGTGAGTTGTGTGGTCTGTGTCTTTTTATTTATTTTACTTATTTACGGCTAGTTTATGGTTTTTATTGTTTTGGTTTTATTTGATTTTACTGGTTTCATCGTTTTAGAACTGGTGTGACCACATTTTAAGCAATTTGCCATTTATTATCTTCACTTTATGTCTCTGCAGCACTTTGGAAACTGTTTTGTTTGTAAAATGTGCTGCAGAAATAAAGCGGATTTGGATTAATGAGTCTTCACCGGGTTTGAAATGGGCATAACGAGAGAATTCAGAAAAAAGTGGTTTCAAAGAGTTTTTTTTTATCCATTGAACTATTTTTCTAGATGATACGAACAAGAACAACCCCATGCAGTACTGGGAGATGTGCCCCATGTGTACTCGTGTTTACCCGTGTTAGGTCCCGGGGCAGAGGAGGCCTTTCTCTGCTTCATGTTTGTCGTCCAGCTCCTCGTCAGAATCTACAACAACAACAGCTTGATTTATTAATGAGCCGTTGACCAAAGACTGGACAGTTTCAGAAAGTGATCAGAGGAATCGCTGTAAATACAGGATCCAAAATCAACTTTTCAGAGCTTTTCACCAGGTTATAGACGTTTCCCCTTCTCATTTACACTCTCAGATTTGTATTTTTTGTGATTCGTTCATGTTTGAGTATCTTTTATCACTTATTTTCAACGCGACCGAGGGATTTTACGCATATTTTCAAGATGCAATTTCTATTCCCGTTTTCCCAGTCACAACACGCGGTCTGTGTACCATTCGTTCTTTTGAATTTCAATGGAATAAGAAGGAAAAACAATAAAATGGGAAAATAGTTTGTTATTTCATTACCGTTTTAGTGTCAAACAAAAAAAACCAAAACTGATTTTGACCTCTATTTCCAATATTTAATCTTGGTGCCTGTTTTAATTTTGATGATTTATTCTCTCTGGTTTATTTGAAGTTCTGCTGTTGGAATTCAGTGTCAACCATGGATCTATAATAAAAACAATTTTTATTATAGTTCTGTGGAGTCGACTGAACAAAGGAGAGTTTATCGCTGCTTCCCGTTTCTCATCATCGAGTTCAACATTTACTTTCCAAGACGCCAAAGTAAACGCGTCGCTATAAAAGACGACGACCCGTTTGTCCACGAAACTGCAACGATTTTTCAGGTGAGTCTTTCTAGCCGCAGAACTGCCGGGGCAAACAAAAACCAGAGAGAATAAAATATCTTTTCATGTTCTGTATGTTCGGCAAATCAACAGCTGCAACTCTTCACGTCCCCCATGAAAAGATTTGACGGGTTGTGAAGACGCTGCTGCTGGATGCACTGTTTTTATTGTTTTATCACATGCCTAGAGTCATCTGCATGTTTCCGAACGCCCTCTGGTCAGCGTGAATAGAGCCTATTCACGTTATCTGCAGTTCAGTGATAAAGGCAGAGGCCGTACCTGCCACAGACTCTGGAGGGGAGTAGAACTGTCCGTCTGACAGGGGCCCGGGGCCGAGCAGAGGGGCCCGCTCCGCCCCGCTCACCACTCCGGCAAACCCTGGACAAAACAAACAGATCGGCCAGTGTCATTTGTTAAGTTTTATGTTGAACTTTTCACAATAACTGAATGTTTGTGTTTTTACAGCTGCCAAGAGGAATCGTTTCTGATCTGAACTTTCACGAGTGTCTTCAGTTAATCCGAGCTAAAACATCATCCACAGACGAGATGTGTCAAGATATATAGTGCAGAGGTATATCGCCTCTTGAAAATTACCTCTTCATGACATCATAAGGTGGAACAGAGCATTTTGAGCTTGTGTGAATGAAATGAAACAAAATAACTCTAGGTTCGTTACTGAGGAGGTAACAATGACATTATAACAGTGATTTATGTTTTTATTTACTCACTTAAAAGGAACAGTTTGGGATTTTGGACAGTTTTTGGCCTCATTTCCTCGTGAGCCAGAGACATGTGGAGACACTTTTTTTTTTTTTTTTTTAAATCTTCCCTCCAGTCCTTGTATTTGCAGAGGTCGCTGGTGCTAGGCTAGTGCATGTCAATGGCCATAGTCGCCCTGCCACTAAAAACATTCTCACCCACTCCACAGACCCGAGGAAAAAGTATTAGAACTCCAGACTGTCCATGTGAACGTCTGTGTCCACAGAATCATTGTAATAATAATAATAATGCATCAGTTTTATATAGCGCTTTTCTGGACACTCAAAGACGCTTTACAGAGCATTATTCATTCACTCCAGACCAAGTAAAACCAATGTTATATTTAAAGGTTTCATGTCTGAGCAGCCTGATCGAAAGCTCGGCAGCGGCGGACTGATATATGAGAAAATAGTCCCTCAACATGTGACGATTCATGCGATTCAAGGTTAGTTTTATTTCAGACATGATTCTGTGGACACAGACGTTCACATGGACAGTCTGGAGTTCTAATAGTTTTTCCTCGGGTCTGTGGTGTGGGTCAGACTGTTTTTAGTGGCAGGACGACTGTGGCCATTGACATGCACTAGTCCAGCACCACCAACCTCTGCAAATACAAGGACTGGAGGGAATATTTTAAAGTGTCTCCAACACTCTGGCTCACTGGGAAATGAGGCCCTGTGTCCAAAATTCCAAACTGTCCCTTTAATGCCTGTGTATTTTTCACTCTTTGAATCAGTGTGTGTGAATAGTGATGCAGTTTTCCTTGTGTGAGGTGCATCTCTGTGCGAGTCTCGGCCATCTGCCTTCTCCATGGGGACAGAAATCAGGTTCCTGGGTGTTCATGTGTGTTTACGTGTGCGTCTGTGTGTTGCTGAATAGTTCTGTACTCACAGGCCTGGTCCAGGGCCTCCTGGGGCAGCACTTTGAAGTCCAGCAGCCAGGTCTCGATCCAGGCCAGGACGAAGGAGGCGATGGGGAGGAGGTACCCGAACGCCCCCAGAGTCAGCAGCTGAGCACACACAACACACACACAAACACACTTCACTATGATACTGGGGACTGCATCAACATGGAAAACTTTAAGAACTAATGATCATGCTTTGATAAATCAATAAAAAAACAATGAAATGAACATTTTACAGTCCTTTTACTTTTGTGCAATACCTGAACCTTTTAAATGACACAGTGCTATAACAGCGGTGGAATATTGACAAAATATTCTATACAATATCATTTCTTGGGACATTTCTCCACTCGGGCTCTATTGACGTTTATGTCACAAACCAGGAAGACGTTTGGAAACATGCGATGACGACTTCCGCTGTAGTTCCCGACACTGGGCTCCAGCGACTGTGATCAAACCCACTGAAGTAAACGTGATCGTTGGTAAAATGAAGACTCCAGAAGTATGTGCTGTTTGGAATCATCCTCGTCTCTTCTAAATCGCATGTACCCAGTGCGCTCGGAGTCGTGCGTCAGTGGGGAAATGATGAAACCTGAGGTACGGTTGGAATTGTTGATTTGCTGAACATAACGGAACGCTACAGTGACATGGAGATGAAGAAAACTGGGACATTTTCTCATTTTTCCTACATTTTGTCAGACTTACTACCACGATCAGAGCCCAGAGGAAGTCGTTATCGCATGTTTCCAAACGTCTTCCTGGTTTATAAGCGTGAATCGAGCCTATATCGACTGAACATAAGGGTAAAAACGTGGCTGTAAAGTTGAAAACCGACGCTTCATGACATCACAAGGTGGAATTTACTGTTTTTGGGCCTGGGAGATGTAGAGACTACTAATAAAGAATTACTCAAACATGTGAATGAAACAAAACACAACTCCAGGTCTGTTTTGGAGGAAGTAACAGCATTCTAATAACTTAAAGCTCACAAAACTGAGGTACGGTTGGAAATGTTGATTAGCCGAACATAACGGAACGCTACAATGACATGGAGATGAAGAAAACTGGGATACTTTATCATTTTTCTTTGATTTTATCAGACTTGACTACCACAAACGGAGCCCGCTGGAAGTTGTCGTTGCATGTTTCCAAACGTCTTTCTGGTTTGTGACACAGCCGTGAATAAAGCCTATAAAAATGTGCAATGTCCAAGTCGCACGGGTTGAATCCATAGCAAAAGAAACATTCAATTCAGTGTTTCTTTTGCGAACTTCCAATGAAGTCAGTTTTCAGTCACTGTTTCTTCTCTACACTCCACTGCTGTTGGCTTAACCACTGTGTGAGAACGGTGTTTGCAACGTTGTTTGTTTGAATAACTGAAAAATACTCTCTAATGCAAGTTGAGGCCTCACCTTAGACAGAAGGACTTTGACGATGAGGAAGACGCAGCTGACTGTAGTGGTGATCTGTGAAGCACAAGTCCATTTCAACATGAAAAACAACCCGACCTCACTGCAGCCACATGCACATAGAGTTATACGACTGCTTAACTGAAATGTAAACTGCAAAATCATCTCATTTCCTTCTGGTCACGGTCCCTCTGATTACTCACATCAGACGTTGTGATTTGCATGTCATTTTAATAGTCTAAAAAGGTACAGTAATCAGATTTGGAGCAAAAAAGGGAACTGTCTGACGGCCTGGAGGAAGAGGAGGAACAAAAAGGAGGAAGAGGAAACAGATCCCCCCGAACGTGTGATGCCCCCGAACAGGGCTCTACACTAACTTTTTTTTTCAGGAGCACACGTGCCCCTAAGTTAAAAATTTTAGGAGCACAGAAAAAAATATGGGGGCACAAATAGGTTTTCGTTTTAAACGATTATTACAGAGCAGAACTTGCCACATACCAACACCAACACTGAATAAATTTAATACAAAAAACAAAAGCATTATGACTGTACTTTTCCTGCATGATCACAATGTTTTTATAAATATATCTTAATTTTATCTGATTATTATTTAGACTTGAAATAAACCAAACAAACTGTACTGCACTGAAACACTCTGTGGCCCTTTTTGGACCTTCACCACAGTTTGAGAACCTCTTCTTTAAGAGAACTTCCACTGCACTTTACACAAAACTGCTTCAAAGTGTAAAACGTAGGTAGGATTTTTAAACCTGTATTTTCAAATTCATAACTGGAGTTTCATTCTCCTGCTGGTTTTAAAGTGTTTTTTAGCCTCTGCACATTTACCAAACAAAATACACATTGTGACAAACAGATTTATTTGGCATTTTCTTAGGCAAACTTCTGCCCACATATCACCTGCTCTGTGCTATAGCTCTGCTCTGTGTGGACACGGACATAAAAATAGTATTGGCGTATTTTACGAGGCGGATGGACAGGTGGGATGTTTCACCTGCCCTGTGATACACACTGGTACATGAGGGTGGCGCTATGTACAAGCCGCGCGCTGGCGGTGCCGCACGCGTGTCCGCGGGCTCCAGCGCACCGGTCCCGCACACGGTACAAGTTTATTGCGGACAGTAGCGGCCGTAATGAACAATTACTGCACTCAGTATTCAGACCTTGAGTCCGTGACAAGACCGAGTCCAAATGCGCTCGAGTCCGAGACAAGACCAAGACAAAGCTCTCGCTTTAGCGGAGCTGGAAGTCCAGCGGTGCGGGGGTGTCTGTGAGTGGTGGGGCAGGTGTGGGTCCTGCTGCGGTGCTGCTCCTCGGTTAAGGGGGGTGGGTGTGTTTTGAAGCCGAGTTTGTTCCATCAGTGATATCGGCCACACGCGGAGCTCGTATGTTGGGGTCGTGTGCGGTCGGAGGTGTTATGCCCGGGCTCGGTTCGGTTGCGCTCGCGCTGGCCGTGCCGCGCTTTAGGTGCGATCCAGGCTTGGGCACGATTCTAAAGTCCTAGTGTGAGTTTGCCCCCAATGTTTGACACATGTAGAACGTTTAACTCGTCACATTACGTCTGTGCGCAGCTCCTTATTGTGGCTGCAGAAGCACTCGCACATGTGCGCCTGTTTTATTTTCCGCGTTCGCACGATGAAATATTTAGTGTGAAATGGGCGCACTGTAGAGCCCTGCCCCCGAATATATTTGATAAGATATTGTCAAATGTACTTCACGACAGGCAGTTATGGTTAAGCAGTTTGAGAAGATGTTTTTTTTGGAGCTGGAGGTTTTGGACACCTCACTAATTTGTAAAACCAGTGTTCAGTACAGCTCCATCCATCCATTTTCTTCCTCTTATCCGGGGCCGGGTCACAGGGGCAGCAGTCTAAGCAGAGACTCCCAGACTTGCTTCACCCCAGACACTTCCTCCCGCTCCTCCAGGGGGACCCCGAGGTGTTCCCAGGCCAACCGAGAGACACAGTCCCTCCGACGTGTCCTGGGTCTTCGCCATACCCAGGAACACCTCTCCAGGGAGGCGTCCAAGAGGCATCCGGAGCAGATGCCTGAGCCACCTCCGCCATCTCGTCCTTTCGGTCTTTACCCAAACTTCAATACCATAAACTAAAACTGTTTTGTTAAATAATCTTTCCAAATAACGAAATCACACACAAGCACATTTGAAGCACACACTCCAACAAAAAAGTGACAAGAAATGCTTTTTCACTAAACCTGAGCAGCCCTAGTCTGAACACCTGGTTAAACGTGTCCTGTACAAACGCAGATACTCACGGCTATGGCGGCCCAGTGGCGCAGGCGGCAGACGGCGTAGGCCAGGATCAGAGCGCCGAATCTGAACACGGCCAGGAGCTGCAAAGAGACACAAGCAGATCAGGGTTAGATGCTACCGTTCCGACATACCGCCGCGCCGACAGTGACGTTTAACTGTCGGAGTTTATCAAACATCCCTGCACTCCGGCATTTTTTTCTCCCTTGGTTACTGGCATCACTTTTTTTCCCCCAACATTTTGCCATTCCGACACATAAGGTAATTATGAAGTTGCGGAGGCGCTCTTTTCGGGACAATATTTTCATGGACTGGCAGCGTACAGAAGGAGGCAAAAAAGTGACGCTCTAAACCATGAGTAGGCTGTCAGAATGGCGACATAAAAGGTGTCAGAGTGGCAGTATGTCAGAATAAGGGTTGTACCCCCACCATCAGACCGACACCAGACTCAGGGTTTGTTTGTTTTATAAGTCATTTGAACAAAACACCGCTGTGGTCTCAGAGTGGTGAAAACTGCTAATAAACTCATTGTGGTAAGAATTAAAATGCTCTGAATGCATAAGGTACGTGAGGAAATAACTTAAAGTAGTTCATTTCAAGTGGTTTGTACTGGTCAGGTTTTTCCTTTTTTTTTTAATGAAAAAAAGAAATGAAAACTTAGATACAGGGCCTTAACTTTTGTACCCCCACCAGCATGATAAACCCAGCTGAGTGACATTTGGTACAGAATTTGCTCCATTTGAGTGTTTTTGAGTCCATCCCCTCACCAGCACCATGATAACTATTAACTTTCCTGGTGAGATTTTACCACGTATATTTTCAGACTCTGTTTAGTCTAGATTTCGTTTCGTTTTGGTCCCGGTGGTACTTGGACAGTTCAGTGTTCTGTTGTTTTATCTGGTGTAAAAAGTGTCTAAACGTGACTCACAAATATGTCGAAGAAGGAGTGGTGGAAGTCGTAGTTCAGCACCTCCTCTGTGAGCTGCTGCAGGAGGCCTCCGCTGCCCTGGAACACACTCAGGGTCAAGAACCAAATCTCAAACTAAAGGTTTTTCATTCTAATAACTTTTCAGACGTTCATTCTGTTTGGGCTGAAAGAACCACATATCTATAATGTGAAACTGGAATGTGTAATAATGTGAACAACTGGACAAAAAAGGAAGCAGCTGTGGGTGAAACTGGCTCTGCTAAAGTTGCTTTGGCTTCTTCCAGTGTTCTGTAGCAGTTTGGTGAATGTTTGCCGTTTCTTGCTTCCTTTATTTTCCTCAGAGAGCACACAGTGTACAACTGGACCTGTCTGTGGTCAGGGTCAGGCTTAGGCTTTAGTTCACTTAAGGCAAATAGCTGTTATATGCAAATTTAACCAAATTATATCAGGACAGCTCGAGGGTACCTCCCAGCAGAGCACTTTTGGTCCAAAGAAATGGATTCATTATCACATTTAAATGATACATAAGCTCTCTATCAAAACTGAGCAGTGTTGGGACGATATGGACACTTTTTGCATGTTGCATTTCTTGAAGACTTCAGATCTTTAGGTTGAAGTTTAGGCAGAAATGAATATTTCCCTCCCTTTGTTTTCCAAAACAACGTTGTGCACATAGCATCGTTTTCAAAAAGGTTTTCGTTTACACGTACAGGGGTATTTTTAAAAACTGAGACATTTCCTTTCGTCTGTTCCTCTTTTACATGCAAACGGTGAATGTCTCTGAAAACAAATCTTTCTATAAACTCTGGCTAGAGTGGAGATTTTGGAAAACTACAGTTTGGCGTTTGCGTGTAGAGTGAGATAAATGGAGTTTTCGGAGCTGACGCACCAGAAGTGTGACCAGTGTTTACCTTTTGCTCTGATAATGATCATGGAAGCATCAGAGCAGCTTCTGGAACAAACACTCTTCATGTGGTTGCATTTGCAGACACAGCTGATGCATCATATCGATGACCAGACACAAATGAGGACTCGGAGGTCAGCAATTTAGCCACTTCTCCCTCTGACTCGAAGAGGGATAGTGCGGTGGAGTTGTGTCAAAATTTTAGGATGTCACAGTCATCACTGCTTCAAAGATTCGTTTTCAGAGGCGAATTCACCGTTTGCATGTTAAAGGTAAGTACAAATGAAGGGAAATGTCTCTCCGTTTTTAAAAATACCTCTGTATGTGTAAACAAAAACTTTTTTTTAAATCAATGCTATGTGCACGATCTTATTTAGGAAAACGGAGGGATGGAAATAGTTGTTTCTCAACATACCCAGCTCTGTGTAAACCTGGCCTAAGAGATGCCTAAAACTATTATTTGCTGCTTCGGAGAGTCGCCTTTAGATAAGTTAAAGAAACTAAGTAGTCTGCTCTTAAATGCAATCACAGCTGAACCTGAGTTTATCCTGCAGACAGAGGACAGGACACATACAAGCTTTAATTTACCTCGTATTTGGGGACAGAGATCGGTCAAGTTTATGGAATTTAAAACCGAAATCTTAACATATAGTTCCTTAACAACCACCTGTCTAGGGCTGCAGCTATCGATTATTACAGTAATCGATTATTCTGTCGATTATTTTGTTCGAATAATCGAGTAATCGTTTGTTATTGTCATGTCTACTTTGCACATGTTAAGTCCACACCACACAGATACACGTGTTTTGGACATGAAAAACGTAATTATCGCTGGGCTAAGGTTGACTCACCTCGCGGTTTCTTTTCCACTTGATGTAATGTACGGTTCTGTTTAGATGTTGTAGCGTCAGTGTTGAGAAGATTACTTTTAAAATGTAATCCCCTACAGATTACAAATTACAGACCCCAAAATGTAGTTTGTGACGTAATCAATTAAATTACTTAAAGTGAGTAATGTAATCTGAATACTTTGGATTACTTGATATTGTCATGATTTTTAAAAGTACATAAATGTAGCAATCAACTCCTGCAAATTCTTGTTTGGTTTTAGACCTGGATTAGTCCTGGTTTTAGATCTGGTTTAGATCTGGTTTAGACCTGGCTTAGTCCTGGTGTGAGTTCTGGTTTAGAGGCGCACAGGAGGAAGCGCGGTCCACGGAGTGTACGCGACAAGACACAATCCACGCGCAGAGTGCGCGGCGTACGGGAGATGCGGGGTGCGGACCGTACCGCCACCGGAGGTTATGCTCTTATTATACATCCATGGGCGCTGCGCTGTTTTGTGTACAGTGAAGTGCAGTGGTCGTGCGGAAACTTTACCTCTACCGCAAAAGGTTCTGGCCATCGCCGAGCGTATGAAAATAAAACGAAGCATCGAGGCAAAAAATAATAATCGATGCATTTTTCTAATCGATTTAATCGATTAACTCGATGAATCGTTTCAGCCCTACACCTGTCACTCTCTAAGTATGAGCGTGTCTGTGTGTATGATCACTGAGCTACAATAAAAAGTCTAGACTGGCAGAAAATGTTCACATTAGCGTTGCCTCTGGTCCCTCCCCCTCTCACATTGAGCTCGATGATCCAGAGCAGAGAGATGAAGAGCAGGTCGAAGGTGACGAAGAGGCAGAAGGTCCTCCTGACGTCCGAGATGCCCTTCTTGGGTTTGAACAGGTCGCTGCACACCGACACGGGCGCTCCGCTGTTGATGCACACGGGCAGGTCACCGCGGGACGCCACGCTGCTGCTGCACACGCTCTCCATGTCCCGCACTGGAGCTTTAACTGGGCTGCTGAGCTGGGGCGGTCATAAGGGCAGGAGGAGCGGCACGGGAGGTCACAACTTCATCGGAAACATCTGCAAACTGACACAAACATAACGGTGAGGAAGGCAGGGCTGGAGCACAAAGCAAAACACATAGATCATGATTTTCTTTTTGCTTTTACCCGGGACAGTCCCAGTTTTGAGCCCTGTGTCCCCTGTCCCTGCAGATTTATCCAAAACCAGTGATTTGTCCCAGTTTTATACAAGAAATGCCCCAGGTGTCACTATTTTTGACCAATGTGACCTAAACCAGGACTACATCAGGCCTAAACCACGACTAAACTTAGTCTAAACCAGGACTAAACTAAAACTAAACCAGCACTAGATCAGGTGTAAACCAGGTGTTAGAATAAAATGCTTATAATGATGAAGTTATTAAAAATGTACATAAAGTTAAGAGGCAGTCTCAATGATATAAACCAGGCTCCTTCTGCATGAAAGAGCCTTTGTTAAGAATCTGTGTGGCATGACAGCACTATATCTGCTAAAACCAGATGTTTGAACTTTTGACCTCTGCTAGAGGGGACAAAATCCCTCCTCAACCATATATCTGTGCTTATTTGATGAAATGTAAACCTAACACATGATGTATACTGACATGATGTATTGTAATGACACAATAAAGATCGTGCCAGAAATACGGGGTTTGGGAGTGGCGTGGACGAGCCTAGAGAAGCACACGTCTTGTCTCCCCCATGTGCACGTAAAAGAGAACTGGCTCAGGTGATTTAATCCTCAATTAGGTAAGAGACTGGCATTTATATAAAACTGTTGATATTTTGCTGCTTGTAATTTATTCCATAACACCAGGACTAAACCAACACTAAACCAGCACTAGATCAGGTCTAAACCAAGACTAAAACAGGACTATTCAGATTCAGATTGAGAAAAACTTTATCCCCGAGGGGCAATTCAGTTTGCAGTCACATCACATTACATTTCGCAGCATAAGAGGCACACACAACATCAACAGACACAAGCTGATGTGGACATTTGAGCAGATGCAAAAAATGTGCAGAAGATAAGGTGCAAAAGCAGGGCTCTACACTAACTTTTTTTTTCAGGAGCACACGTGCCCCTAAGTTAAAAATTTTAGGAGCACAGAAAGAAAAATGGGGGCACAAATAGGTTTTCGTTTTAAACGATTATTACAGTGCAGAACTTGCACATACCAACACCAACACTGAATAAATTTAATACAGAAAACAAAAGAATTATGACTGTACTTTTCCTGCATGATGGCAATGTTTTTATAAATATATCTTCATTTATCTGGTTAATATTTAGACTTAAAATAAGCCAAACAAACTGTACTGTACTTAAACACTCTGTGGCCCTTTTTGGACCTTCACCACAGTTTAAGAACCTCTCCTTTAAGAGAACTTCCACTGCACTTTACACAAAACTGTTTCAAAGTGTAAAACGTAGGTAGGATTTTTAAACCTGTATTTTCAAATTCCTGGAGTTACATGCTCTTGTTTTAAAGTGATATTTAGTCTCTGCACCAAACCAAACGCACATTGTGACAAACAGATTTATTTGGCATTTTCTTTAGCCCACAGATCACCTGCTCTGTGCCGTAGCTCTGCTCTGTGCGGACACAGACATAAAATTAATATTGCGTGTTTGACGAGGCGGATGGACAGGTTGGATGTTTAACCTGCCCTGTGATGCAGGCTGTTACAGGAGGGAGGCGCTGTGGACGAGCGGCGCGCTGGCGGTGCCGCGGTGTCCGCGGGCTCCAGTGCACAGGTCCCGCACCCCGGTACAAGTTTAGTGCCGACAGCAGCGGCCGTAATGAAATATGACGGACTCAGTATTCAGACCTTGAGTCTGTGACGAGACAGAGTCCAAATGCGCTCGAGTCCGAGACAAGACCGAGACAAAACTCTGGCTTTAGCGGAGAAGGAAGTCCAGCGGCACGGGGGTGTCTACTGAGTGGTGGGGCAGGTGTGGGTCCTGCTGCGGTGCTGCTCCTCGGTTAAGGGGGCGTGGGTGTGTTTTGAAGCTGAGTTTGTTCCATCAGTGATATCGGCCACACGCGGAGCTCGTATGCTGGGGTCATGCACAGTTCGGTTGCGCTCGCGCTGGCCGTGCCGCGCTTTAGGTGCGATCCAGGCTTGGGCACGATTCTAAAGTGTGAGTTTGCCCCTAATGTTTGACACATGTAGAACATTTAACTCGTCACGTTACGTCTGTGCGCAGTTCTCCTTATTGTGGCTGCAGAAGCACTCGCACATGTGCGCCTGTTTTGTTTACCACGTTCGCACGACAAAATATTTACTCGCAAATGCGAGTGAAATGGGCGCACTGTAGAGCCCTGCTTAAAGAGGGGGGAATTTTACTTCTGTGGGGTAATAACTACTACCACAGTTCACTCAGGCACAGTTCACATTTAGTGTAGTTCAAAGTCGGGGCTGCGAGTCCATCTTATTCCTCCGAGGGGTTCTAATACAGTTCTAATACAGGACCAATACAGGACTAAACCAGGTCTGAACCAGATTTAAACCAGGTCTAAACCAGGACTAATATAGGGCTGAGCCAGATCTGAACTAGGTCTATACCAAAACTAAATCAGGTCTAAACTAGGTCTAAACCCGATCTGAACCAGGTCTAAAACAGGACCACTAGAGGACAAAACCATTGTTTAAGTCTTAACCAGGACTAAATCAGGTCTAATATACTGTACAGGACTAAACCTGGAGAAATACAGTGACAAAATCAGGTCTAAGCCAGGACTAAACCAGGACTAATCCAGGTCTAAACCAGGACTAATATAGGGCTAAACCATGTCTAATTACTAAAAGTCTGACCCAGATCTAAACCAAAAGTAAACCAGGACTAAACTAGGTCTAAACCAGGTCTACACCAGTTTTAAATAAGGTCTAAATCAAGACTAATTGAGGTCTAATACACATGTGACCTCAAAGTCGTGAACTGCTTCTGGACCTCAGTGAATGAGGTTCTATAGAGTTCACTAAAGAGTGCAGGTCAGTGTAGTGTTTGGTGTTTAGGGCCTAGGATGGACATTCAGACACTTCCAATGTAATTATTGACATTCAGCATTGTGTAACTATGGCAACGCACTCATGTCCATATAAGGAAAGATTCACCTGGCGTCACCTGGCAACACGTTCCGTCAGACATTCTATTTCTTTGTGACATCATCAAGAGTCTCTTATAAAGGGTTCTATAAGTATATAAGGGCAACACAGGTCCTGAGAAACTCACTTCAACTCAGACCTTCGACTGATACACAACTACGCAACTCGCAGAAACAAAGATGTCCACAGCCTGGGGTGATTACACGTCTGAATACGACAAAGTCCTCTACAGCCAGGAGTTCAACCTGATGGAGGAGCTGGAGGAAGCACCAACCAACACACAGCCCTGTGGACCCCCTGTGGTCCACACCTTTCTAACTCTGGAAGAGTTAGAAAGAGAGCACCTAGGACCTCAAAATCAACAGAGGTCTAAGGAGGAAGATGAGAAGGGCGTGACTTTTGTCATGTCTCGACTCCAAACTGCCTCCAAAGCCTTTCAGGACAGAACCAGAGAGGAGCATCTTCTCAAACAACTGGAGGAGAAGGACGCTGCAATACGAGATCTCCAAACTGCACTGGACACAGTGAAAGAGGAGAACCAGGGTCTGACTAAACAGGCTGCAGATGGTCACAAAAAGAACTATATGGCACTGGAGCTCAAGCTTAAGAACGCAGAAGAACAGCTCATACTGGTGAAGGAGACATGTAGAGCTGTGGAGCAGGAGCTGGAGGAAACTCAGAAACATTATAATCTGCAAGTAGAACGGTGTGTGGCACTAGACCAAGCACTAAAGACATCAGAAGAACAGCGCACGCTGCAGGATCAGAGGTATATTATGTTAGAAAACAATCTGAAAAGATCTGAGGAACAGCTCACCCTGCAGGAAAAAACATGCAGTGGGCTGGAGCAGGGCTTGAAAAGATCAGAGAAACATCTTGATTCAATGATAGAATGGTGTGTGGCACTAGACCAAGAACTAAAGACATCAGAGGAACAGCGCACGCTGCAGGATCAGAGATATATTGTGTTAAAAAACTGTCTGAAAAGATCTCTGGAACAGCTCACCCTGGTGCAAGACACATTCACTGCTCTGAAGCAGGAGCGGCTGAAGAAGCAAATTCTGCAAGAAGAAAAGCGCATGGAACTTGAACAGGCACTTCACAGATCTGAGGAACAGTGCAACCTGCTGGACAAGCACTGTATTGTACTTAAAGAGGAGTTAAAAGCTTCTGAAGAGCAGCGCACCCTGCAGGAAGCAAGGTGTATAACACTGGATCAGGTGCTTAAGAGAACAGAGGAAGAGCGCACCCTGCAGGGTAAGAGGTGCAGCGCTCTGGAGGAGGACCTGAAGAAGTCCACAGAACAGTGCTCCCTGCTGGCCGACATGAGCAGGGCACTGGACCAGGAGCTGCAGAGGAAAAACAGGAAGTGGTACAGGAGGTTCTTCTGCCACTAAATCCTCATCACCTGAATTCATTTTCAGCATAAATAAAACATTAGCATAACAAAAACTGAATGTATTGTTTTGTGTTTTGATGAAAGATTAAAATTATTATCCTTATCAAGTCTACAACAGATCTTAATGCAGTTACATGATTTGGGGCAAAGATATGAAGGTTCACATGAGGATAAAATAAACCATCTTTTTTTTTTTTTTTACCTTTATTTACCCAGGAAAGTCCCATTGAGATTACTAATCTCTTTTTCAAGGGAGTCCTGCCACGCACACATCACTTTCACACTTTCTCACTATTTTAAGGAACAAAGTGCTAGTGCAAGAGGTCAGATGAAAAATAGGACCAACATTATTAAAAGGCAAATTTCAAGCAAAAGTTACCTTAACCTGTGCATTTAGGAGCCTGATGGCTGAAAGAATAAAAGAATTGGCAAACCCGATTGGTTCTCCTTTTGGGGGCGAGATAGGATCATGGTCTATGTAGTTCCCTCTGTTTTTTAGCTATTTCTGCATCAGAACTGTTCATTTAAGCAAAGAGACTTGGGATTCGATATATTGTGATGGTCCATGATATTATTGTGAGACCTCTGACGATACGATATCACCAGATTTACGTTATTGTTACGTCCCTAACAGGCAGACTAATAATAAAGGTTTACTCAGACATGTGTGAATGAAACAAAACATCACTTCAAGGACATGTTTTAGTATCAGCATTTGTTTAAAGCTCACAAGAGTCAATTTTGTGTAACACAGGAGCTTTAATAAATATAATCTCCAAATGTGACTCGGTGCAGTGCTGAGTCTCACCAGTAGGAGGAGTGGGTGGAGGCACAGAGCCGCACACAAGGGCTCGTTTGTGAATCAAAATAGCCGATCGTCACAGGAATGAGATCACGATTCGGTTTGTTTTCTCACCGTATTGTCCGGCCCTGTGCGCAGCCCTAATGCAGAACCGTTTATACAGCGCGGATAACCAAAGTGCTTCCATGGCATTATTTATTATTCATTCCCTCCCTGCAGAAGCGAGGAGCCAGATCTGTGCCGAAAGGACAGAGCTGAGCCTTTCCATAACTATCAAACCACCACCACTCGCTCACACAGACCCGTCACCTTTAGTGTTCAGTAGATTTTGGGCGTCAAGATGCATCGTGGAGACTTTTTCTTGGGAAATGTTTGGTTATTTTTCTATTTTAGACTTGAACTTTATTGATCCACAAGAGAAACTATTTGGACACAGCAGCTCACACATCACAATATGTTATAATAACAAAGAGTAAACAATATACGGGGAGATTTGAGGTGTAGGAGGTTGAATTAACTTCCATCTTCGTTATAAATGGTAAATATTCACATTTTTATACAACACTTTTCCACTTTCAAAGCACTCGACAAGGAAACACTCACCTGTTCACTCACACACTCATACACCAGTGTACACAGACACTAGGGGAGTGCAAAAATATTTAAATATCAATATATCGTATTGTTTAATGTGATAATACAGTATTGATTGTGGGCTGTTGTATTGGTATCTCACCCAGAGTATTTTTTGGTGTATTTTACTGTATAATTTCAGCGCTGCAGTTTTGTTGTTTATTTAGAGGAAGGAAACTCATTTATCTCATCTCTGCTTTTTGCGGATGATGTTGTCCTGTTGGCTCCATCGAGCCAGGACCTGCAGCACTGGGGCGGTTTGCAGCCGAGTGTGAAGCGGCTGGGATGAGAATCAGCTGTTCCAAATCCGAGGCCATGGTTCTCGACCGGAAAAAGGTGGATTGCCCTCTCCGGGTGGGTGGGGAGTCTCTGCCTCAAGTGGAGGAGTTCAAGTATCTCAGGGTCTTGTTCACGAGTGAGGGGAGGATGGAGCGTGAGATTGACAGGCGGATCGGTGCAGCGTCGGCAGTGATGCGGTTGCTGTATCGGACCGTTGTGGTGAAGAGGGAGCTGAGCCGAAAGGCGAAGCTCTCGATTTACCGGTCAATCTACGTTCCTACCCTCACCTATGGTCATGAGCTCTGAATAATGACCGAAAGAACGAGATCGCGGATACAAACGGCCGAAATGAGTTTCCTTTGCAGAGTGGCCGGGCGCTCCCTTAGAGATAAGGTGAGGAGCTCGGTCACACGGGAGGAGCTCGGCGTAGAGTCGCTGCTCCTCCACGTCGAGAGCAGCCAGCTGAGGTGGCTCGGGCATCTGGTCCGGATGCCTCCTGGTCGCCTCCCTCGGGAGGTGTTCCGGGCATGTCCCACTGGTAGGAGGCCCCGGGGAAGACCCAGGACACGCTGGAGGGACTATGTCTCTCGGCTGGCCTGGGAACGCCTCGGGGTCCGTCCGGAGGAGCTGGAGGAAGTGGCTGGGGAAAAGGAAGCTTGGGAGCCCCTGCTTAGACTGCTGCCCCCGCGACCTGGCCCCGGATAAGCGGAAGAAGATGGATGGATGGATGGAACTCATTTATGCAACACATTTGTGTTTCATATGAAGTTTGCACAAGAAGTGGTTTAACTAAGGTTTAAGACTTTTAGTATCACAGCCATGATTTAAGCTTTTTAGCCAATTTCTGAACGATGCCCAGTCCTAACAGACACTGGCGGCGAGGTGGGTTAAGTGCCCAAAGACACGACGACAGCATTCATTTGTGAGAGCTGGAACAATTTTTTGGGGGTTTAATTCTGCTTTATGGTTTGATTTCAGTATTATTTCAGTATTTACAACGATATGTGGCACTTGAAAATGTGTTATGGTGACAGGGTACACATGAAATAAGGCATAGAAAAACGGAAAATAAACGGAAAATATACTATATATCTAACTGTTCTACAACCTCTCTATATATATTTGTTCAGCTTAAACGTTTCAACTCAATTATACGAGTTTGGAAATCATTTGACACACAAATTGAAATGGCGTTCAAACGCAGCCTCAACACAAACGGACCTGGAGTCGCGTTTTGTTTCATTCACACATGTTTAAAACGCACAAACCCTGCAGATTTAGGCTCTTCTGTTCCACCTTGTGATGTCACGTGGTGATACAAGAAATGCTCTACTGCGTTTTTAAACTCAACTTCACTGGAATCACTTGAATGATTTCATTTCATTTTTATACGCCCGTTGTAATACGGGACGTATTATGGTATGGCGCTGTCCGTCCGTTCGTCCGTCCGTCTGTGGACACTTCAAAGCTTTGAAGTCTTTGAAGCTTTGTCGAGTCTTTGACGGTTGTCGAGTTAGAGCGCGGACAAGAAATTGTCCACAGACCGACGGACAGACGGACAGACAGACGGACGGATAATCAATAGGGAAATCTGGCTCTTGCAGTAGGAGTATGAGTATGACATAATCACATTCTAGAATCGGAATTCCACCAATCAGATTGCAGCAACAGAACTTAAAGACACTACAAAGCTTTGAAGTGTCAAAGCTCAAAGAAGCAGAGAATGTGGGTTGTTCTCGCTTTCAGCAGCAGAACATTTGAGAAGAGAGTTCGGACGGACGGACAGACAGCGCCATACTGCATGGAGTCTTTTAGGGTAGGCCAATGATGCTATTTTTTGTGAACTATAGGCCAGGCCAGCATTACTTAAACTGGAGAATAACTTTCGAAACAGTTTTCATGATGACCTTTAACTGACATGAGTGGTGTTATTTGGACAGTTCAAAGGTGACGTGACAGTGATGCCGAGAGAGGAGAGAAGCAGAGCCAAGAAGGCGGTGAGGTCAGAGGAGGACAAACCTCTGTACCTGCAGCAAAGGGCTCAGGCTGAGGCCGAGCTGGCCCGCAAGAAAGAGGAGATACTCACACACTTCCTCAGGGTAACACAATACTGCTACTGCTACTTCTGCAACTTTATTGCACTGAAGCTCTCTAAATGCGTATCTTTGTACACATAAAAGTGGCATCATGTAAGGAATGTCACATAGGGGTGAGTAATGTTACAAAACCTTTTTTTTTTTTTTTTTGCAGCTTTTTGGTTTAAAGTATGCATATTTCCAAAACAACCATTTCCATAAAGATTTGATCTCCCATTTCAATGAGACACCGATGCAAAGAAAATATCTCTTTACAAAATATTTCCTTTCATTGTTTTGACTTTTTGACTTTTTGCGGCATGGTATATTTCTCTGAATTAAAAAAGAATACCCTACCCCTATATATGAAAACAGTGTTAAAAAAAAAAAAAAGAAAAGAAAAGAAAAAAAAAATTGATCCAAAATGAGCCACAATGAAATGTTTTTTTGTTTTTGTTTTCCCAGGACAAGCTCCAGCAGATGCAGACTCTGCTGGAGCTGCAGGGGAAACGAATGGACTACCTGGAGCAGGGATGGGAGAGCGCCATGGAGAAATTCCAGGACCAGTACACAACACAGAGGTAAACAATCCATCAGCGATATTACACTACTGTTAGAAATAGAGACTAACCTTTTTATGAAGTCTTAAATGAAGGCATAGTCCTGTTTTATTCCTTTTTGTTGTCGCATTAATTTAGCTATCCTGTTATCTCCCTTATAGTCACATGAATTGCATTTTTTATATCTTTATATATATCAGGCTTTAGACCATTGCAAAACAATGCTGGTGTAGAGGTGTAATGTGTTTTAATAAATTTAATAACAAATGATGTATTTTATAGATACATATCGGTACATGCTGCTAGTTTTCAGTACAAATCATAATGACTGTAAATATCATTTGGTTTTGAACTTTTTGCAAAAATATTAATAATTCAAAAACTTTCAGGGAGCAAAGAACAGCTGAAATTCAGCAACAGCATCAGTACATTGATGACAATTCTTTACTGGTTCAACACAAGTATGATGAGATGATGAATGAGATCGCTGCAGTGTACAGACAGTCCATGGAATTCTATGAAAACCTGTTCTTGGACAAGGTAAATTACAATACTGCTTTGCTATCTAAACCTGAAGATTTTGAACAGCCCTCGCAGTGTGGACGTCTAGTTTTGACTCAGCGCCATCTAGTGGCCCTTAGTGGTGTTACATTAATTAATCTCATAGGTGAAGAAATTGGAGAAGATCCCTGAGGAGAGGAGAAGGGAGCACCAGCAGCTGATGCAGCAGTACAGTGCCAGGCTCCAAGACCTGGAGGCCCTCATCAAAGAAAACCAAGAGTCCACCAAGTCCATAGAGCAGCGCAGTGCAGAAATACAGCGTCTACAGGTGAGGAACCCATCAGAACTTGTCTAACAAGAGCTCTGCCAGTGGGGCAAAATACGCCCGTACTTTGAATTATTGTATATAGAATTAAGTTAGAATTTGTCAAACCTAGTTAAAGATGAATTGTTGGTGCAGTTTGGAAGTTTGACATTCCTAGGTGAGACGGTTGTCGAGTTAGAGCGCGGACACGAAATTGTCCACAGACAGACGGACGGACGGACGGACAGACAGACAGACGGACGGACAATCAATAGGGAAATCTGGCTCTTGCAGTAGGAGTATGAGTATGACATCATCACATTCTAGAATCGGAATTCCACCAATCAGATTGCAGCAACAGAACTTAAAGACACTACAAAGCTTTAATGCAGGGGTGTCAAACTCATTTTGGTCCGGGGGCCGTATGCAACCTACTTTGATCCCAAAAGGGCCGGATCAGAAAACTCAGTTCTCTCTTCAAGTTATTGTATTTTTCTCCGTGTCTTGTAGTGGTGTTTAAGATTATATTCCTCGAGCAACGCCACTTGTTCCAAACACCCTGAGCACAGATTTCCCATTCACCTCTGTCAACAAATAAGAATTAGACTATTTTTCTTGGGAAATCCTGAACTCAGCATCTGCTTTTCTCATTTTTTGACATTTTGCTGATGAGGGTCACGGTCGACAGTCAAAACGATCGTCCTTTAAGAGCGTTTGGAAAGAGGAAAGTCTTCATTTGTGCTGCTCTGGTGGGAGTTGCAACATACAGAAACGCCGGAGACGCTGCTATGCTAAACGGTGCAGAAAATTAACTGAAAAATCTGAAAATTTTAAGTATTTTAATAGAAAAATCAGCCGAGGGCCAGATTAAAGGTCTTGGAGGGCCAGATCTGGCCCCCGGGCCGCATGTTTGACACATGTGCTTTAATGTGTCAAAGCTCAAAGAAGCAGAGAATGTGGGTTGTTCTCGCTTTCAGCAGCAGAACATTTGAGAAGAGAGTTCAGATCTTTCATGAAGACAAAGCTTCAAAGACTTCAAAGCTTTGAAGTGTCCACAGACAGATGGACGGACAGACAGACAGATGGACGGACAGCGCCATACCATAATACACAAGTCTTACACAACGGGCGTATAAAAATGACTTCCGACTATAAGAGAGAAACCCATGACTGTGACGCTTTGGTATTTGGCACAGATGCATAAAGAGAGATTTTTGCGTTTGCTTTATACGTACCATTATATATATATTTGAATAAGTCTGTAATTCTGACCTTTAATGTGTTCTCAGGTGGTGAGTAACAAGACCGTGATGAGGGACCAGGTTTCCATTCGTGGCGGAGCTCTGAAGGTGAAGTACCTGTACGAGGACAACACCAACAATCGCAAAGTCAACGCCATTTCCACAGCAACAGCCCAGAATGGCACCCCAAACAAGACGGCGCCCGCCCCCGCCCTGTCCAAGGAGCAGAGCACCGACAGGTGAGACAGGCGAGGGAAATGCCATGCGAGGCTACCATTTTTGGGAGACGTTTTGCCCCTGTCTTTGATGGAAGAATCAAACAATTATTTATCTCAGTGGACACAGCAGTATATTCCCTCAGTTGAGCTTTTGCACGTAGAGGGCTGCAGGGGTAAAAGGCAGCCACAGCACAGATCTGAACTATAGATTTTGACTAAATGCTAAATTTCCATCACACTGTGCCCTAGATTGCTGTCTCATTGGGTGTACGGTTGGCTACTGTTGAAAGGTACCAGTGTTAATACCAAAACTATTGCAAACTAGTTTCATGCTGTACTGTCAAATTTTGTTGGCAAAGCAGTATAAGCTCCACCTGAGAACTGGAGGTTAAGGCTTACTTTAGTGTTCCTGTAGTAAAATGTTCAAGTTCAAGTTTAAAAAGTTTGTCGTCAGTTCTTCATACGAAAAACATAAGAATCAAAATTGTGTTTCTCACTCCCATGTGTATAAATAAATAATAATAAATGGAAAAGTCCAAGTGTTTTTTGGGCAGTTCTGTTCTAGTGGAGACCGAGGGTATTACTGATATATTACTAATATACTAAATAAGGTTTGCCAATGCTTTATTTTTTGGCATGTCACTCATCTGACCTGTTGTGTTTTCTTCAGTTCTGAGTCTAACAAAGGCTCCAGCGAGTCGTCCAGTGGTAATGGGAGTAAGTGCAGCCCCCTCACACCGGACCAGGCCCTCAGGCTGTACCGCTCTCAGCTCTCCACCCTCGAACACTCGGAGATCCTGTCCTACAGAGATGTTTACTTTGTGGGGCCCAAGGCCAAGAAGCGCCCCGCGGTGGCCGGAGGCAGCAACAACAGTGGCTATGATGATGAGGAAGGAGGCTACATCCATGTACCCCACGACCATCTGGCCTACCGCTATGAGTTTCTCAAGGTACGATAAACAGTACTATGGAAGTTTACGGTGTCGCATTTTAACTAAGCTATTCATATAAATATGTATACATTTTTCTTTTCCTCTCAGATCATTGGGAAGGGCAGTTTTGGGCAGGTGGCCAAAGTCTACGACCATAAGACGCAGCAACACCTGGCTTTGAAGATGGTGCGAAACGAGAAGTGTTTTCACCAACAGGCGCAGGAGGAGATCCGCATCCTGGAGCACTTGCGCCGACAGGACCGGAGTGGCTCCATGAACGTCGTACACATGCTCGAGAACTTCACCTTCAGAAACCACATCTGCATGACATTTGAACTGCTCAGCATGAACCTCTACGAGCTCATCAAGAGGAACAAGTTCCAGGGCTTCAGTTTGCCCCTGGTCCGAAAGGTCGCACACTCCATCCTGCAGTGTCTGGAGGCTCTGAGCCGCCACCGCATCATCCACTGTGACCTGAAGCCCGAGAACATCCTTCTGAAACAGCAGGGGCGCAGTGGCATCAAGGTGATGCATCTGCTCTTAATATGAGCCTGAATATGTGCTGTGTCCAGTGTTTATAACGGTCTCTCTCTCCTCAGGTCATCGACTTTGGCTCCTCCTGCTTTGAGCACCAGCGCGTCTACACCTGCATCCAGTCACGGTTCTACCGCGCTCCGGAGGTGATCCTGGGTTCACGGTACGGCCTGCCCATTGACATGTGGAGCTTTGGCTGTATCCTGGCGGAGCTGCTGACGGGATACCCACTGTTCCCCGGAGAGGATGAGGGCGACCAGCTGGCCTGTGTCATGGAGCTGCTGGACATGCCTCCTCAGAAGGTCCTCAAACAAGCCAAAAGAGCCAAGAAATTCATCAACTCCAAAGGCCACCCGTGCTACTGCGGTGCCAACACGCTGCCCACTGGAGTCACAGTGCTCACGGGCTCCCGCTCCAGGAGGGGCAAAATGAGGGGTCCCCCGGGCTCTAAGGAGTGGAGCACTGCCCTGAAAGGCTGCGAGGACGCCACCTTCACTGACTTCATAAAGAAGTGTTTGGACTGGGACCCCTCGTCTCGCCTCACGCCCACCCAGGCGCTCAGACACCCCTGGCTGTACCGCAGGCTGCCCAAGCCACTACCAGCTGACAAAACCCAGGGCCCCACGGTCAATCGGCTGCCCGAGCAGCACAGCACCTCCTTCCCCTCCATCCTGGCCAAAGGGGGGCCCAGCCTGGGGACCACCGCCACCAGAAAACTGTGCAGCACTATGATGGGAGACTCGGGTGATGCTATCCCACTGCGCACAGTCCTGCCCAAACTGGTCACTTAGAGAGAGAGACCCTCCTCTTTGCCCACTCCTCTGGAGGAGCCGGGACACTAGCTTTTAAACTGGTTTGGTTCTTGTATTTTTGTATTAAGAAAAGAGCTTGCACATAAGTCATAAGTGAACCAGGAAAGTTGACGATGGAAAGTTAAGATGAACGTTACATCTGCTGCTCGCATAAAGGAGTGGATTATAAGGAAGAATTATGGTGTAATATGGCCTGAAGTTTTGCAATCTTTTATTATATGAGCCAAGTTTTAGGGCCAGTGAAAATAGATAGGTTTTAAGGTACGCGAGAAAGATGGCATTTCTCAGGGAGTAATACTTTTTAATACCATTAGAAATTGTGAATTAAAAAGGTGGTTTTGTATGGAATCAATTTTGAGTCAAATAGTTCAAAGAACGCTTTTAAAACGTCAAGCAAAAAAGTGTAAGTCAAAATACCAAGTAAAACAAAATCAATATAAAAGTAAAATAAAATAAATTTAATCAATCAAATTTAATCAAGTAGTCAAATTACTTGTGTAATTGTGTAAGATATCTGTCTTTGCCACTTTGGAAACATTTTGTTTTTGTTCCGTGTCTTTCTCAGTTTTGTTTGATGCCGTTTTAACTTTGGCTATAATTCCAGCCTTTTCGTTTGCGCTTCCTGATTTTTTGCTTCTAGTTTTGGCATAAATGTTATAGGTGGGTGGGGTTTCCACTGGTGCATTTCCATTAGCTAATTTACGTTTAACAGACAGCTTCAGGAACTTGGAGCTCCTGAAGCTGTTGTGGACATTTCCTGCTGTAGTTTTGGCGACTGCAACACAGACAAGTGTGTCCACTGTAGAATAACGTTGCTCCAGAAGAACCGTCCTCCAGAGAATGTTGAATATTAGAACAGCTTCGATCACCGAAACTTAAACAGGAAACGTTCACAACAACTTACAGAGCTCCAAGAGCTGGAAAAAAAAACCCCAGTATCAAACAAAATTGAAAAAGCCTCAAAATAAAAGAGACAAAGACATATTTTACACAGTTACACAAATTTGATTGTAATATTATACATTTTACTATTATTATATTTATTATTTTTGTTATTTTGATTCATAATTTTTTGCTTGGTGTTTTCAAAAGGTTCTTTAAATGATATGACTCAAAATTTCCATAGTTTTGCTGACTGGTCAGAAATTTGCATTGTCATGGTCAGGATCTAGCTAGGTAATGTTAGCAACAGGTTCAGTGATTAGCGGATTTGTAATATTTAGCGCTACTGAGGCTAAATGCCAAGTCACTGAAGTATTGCTCATTCAGACGTTCTATATCGATATGCCAGGTAGGTCTCGCTGTTAGCTCCCATCTCAAATGACTGATATAAAATAATTGAAACAGCAAAAATGACGGCAGCCTGCTGCAAAATTACGACCACATGTGTCTTTGAGCAAGGACACGGCATTAGTGTACCACTGGGCTAGTCATTCTGGTTGTTTAGCTAGTTAGCACAATAATATACCTCAACTCTCGATATAATAAGCTAACCTTTGCTATTAAAGAGGCTTTTGCAACCAACCAATGTACGTGCGAGTGTTGTCGATGGATACGTAGCAAACATTATCCAGTGGTTCGCTGATTAGCAGTAATTAGTCGATATAACCTTGAGGCTAAGCTACATGCTAACAGTCAAACTTTATCAAGCTTAGGGTGACCAGACGTCTCTATTTACCCGGGACAGTCCCAATTTTGAGCCCTGTGTCCTCTGTCCCAGCGGATTTATCCAAAACAAGTGATTTGTCCCAGTTTTATACACGAAATGTCCCCGGTGTCCCTATTTTTGACTAATTTGATACCTGCCAACAGTAAAGAGAGGCATAAATAGTTTTTTTTGTTGTATGTTTTAGGCTTTTGTTTTGATAAAATTACGGAAAACACAAAGAAAATACTAGGGGTGTGTTAAAAAAATCGATACGGGGATACATCGTCATGGGCCTCTTGGTGATACACGTATCGATACGGAGGCGTCAGTATCGATATTTTACATGCAACAAACATTAGTTATCAAGCTTCAGCAAACTGCGTCTGATAAGTGATCCTTGCTTGCAATGCGCATTTCGTATTGTCAAAGGCAGCATTCCTTCTGCACTACAGCCTTGTTAAGGCCATATCTTAAGTTTACTTTCATCAAAGGTAGCGGCATGTCAGCATACAGCCTTGTTAAGCCATGTTTACACCCACCCGCCCGCCGGGGCGCGATTACACAACATTAAAAAGTCAAGCCAGATATTCACCATACTTATACACGGACAGACAGACAGACGGACGGACAATCAATAGGGAAATCTGGCTCTTGCAGTAGGAGTATGAGTATGACATCCTCACATGCTAGAATCGGAATTCCAACCAATCAGATTGCAGCAACAGAACTTAAAGACACTACAAAGCTTTAATGTGTCAAAGCTCAAAGAAGCAGAGAATGTGGGTTGTTCTCGCTTTCAGCAGCAGAACATTTGAGAAGAGAGTTCAGATCTACGGCACGTAACATAAAAGGACAGAGATGGAAGATAAAAAGACAGAGATGGAAACGATCACAGTTAGCAAGAGAGACAGACATGTCTCTGTGCAAAGATATCCATTTTCAAATACAAAACCAAACATGAACACTGTGTTTGGGGAATTGAGGAGGGAGCAGAAGTTGTGCGATGCTTTGCTCAACGTGGCCGGCGTGCAATTCCCAGCACACAAACTGGTTCTGTGTAGCTGCAGCACATACTTTAAAAGCCTCTTCACTGACAGGTCCAGCCCTGACTGCCAGGTGTTTGAGATCTCCAGTGTGTCAGCTGATATCATGAAGATTATCCTGGACTACTGCTACACCGGGGTGGTGCACATCACCCAGGAAAACCTCCAGGAGCTCTTTATAGCTGCTGACTACTTAGATGTGAGCGGCATTACCGAAGTCTGCTGTCAGGTCATGAAGGAGCAAATGTCCCCCAGTAACTGCATCACTGTATGGGGTATCTCAAACAAGTACTACTACCCCCAGCTGAGGAAACAAGCCTTCTTATACATCCTGAAGCATTTTGAAGAGGTGGTGACCAGCTCTGAAGAGTTCTTCCAGCTCTCCAGGGAAGACCTGTGTTCAGTCATTGATGATGATCGGCTGAACGTGAAGGAGGAGACCACCATGTTAGTGGCAGTCATCAGATGGATTGCACATGCTCCTGAGGAAAGGAACCACTACTTGGCCGACCTCCTACTAAAAGTCCGTCTGGGTCTGATCCCTGTTGATTACTTCACTCAGTGCATGATTAGATATAACCTGTCCCACTACATTCATAACTGGAAGATTGTGGAGGCGAAGATCATAAAGGTGATGTTGGATGAAAGAGCTAGGAGGTACAATGCCTCCCTGCCCCCCACTCGTCTAGCCACTCCAAGGCTGCCCAGTGCGGTGCTTATGGTTATTGGTGGCTATAGCCAAGACAGAACAACCAACAGAATTGAAGTCTATGACAACCGCACCGATCGCTGGGTGGGTGTGGTTAATGATGACTGGACTCCAAGAGCCAATCACGGCACAGTGTTCCTTAATGGATCTGTGTACGTGATTGGAGGGACTGACGGCAATTACCAGCTCAACACTACCTGCAAGTACGACCTGGCAATTCACACGTGGCAAGAATTAGCACCCATGCATTCACATAGGTGCTTCATTAGTGTGACTTTGCTGGATGGTTTGATCTACGCGATAGGCGGGTTCGATGGACTGGACAGGCTGAAGACAGCCGAAAGGTACTTGCCAGTGACGAATCAGTGGACCATGATTTCACCTATGAACGAAAAGAGGAGCGTTGCCAGCAGCACAGTGTACAATGGAAAGATCTACATTTGTGGAGGTTTTAATGGTCAACATCACCTGGCATCAGCTGAGACTTACAACCCACTAACCGAACAGTGGACCATGATAGCGGATATGTCCACCATGCGCTCTGGGCTCAGTGTCATCGCCTATGCCAATGAAATCTACGCTGTTGGTGGGTTTAATAGAGATTCCCGTTTTAACACTGTTGAAGCCTATAACCCCGCAACCAACACGTGGCGCCCCCTACCCAACATGTGGACCGAGCGCAGCAACTTTGGCATTGAGGTTGTTGACAATCAGCTATATGTTGTAGGCGGGTACAATCAGGGCACCATTCGTTGTGCTGAATGTTTTGATGCAAGGACCGGAGTTTGGACTCAGGTGCGGGACATGTAGATCCCTCGTTATGCCCTGAGCTGCTGTGTGGTGTTTGACCTTCCCAACATGGCCGACTTTGCTCCGCCCCGCCCTCCTCCTCATGACGATTCCACTGAGGAGTAGATGCGCACTCATTTAAATAAAAGCATCTATTAACTGCAAAAAAGTGCTCAGTTTTGTTGTTGTCAATTGTTTTTTTTATACACTATCACTAGTGTATAAAAAAACAATAGATTCAAGGATTTTTAACATCCTTGACCCATGGGGTGTCCAGCCATGAGGTTTGACATTCCTAGGTGAGACGGTTGTCGAGTTAGAGCGCGGACAAAGCTTCAAAGACTTCAAAGCTTTGAAGTGTCCACAGACGGACGGACGGACGGACAGCGCCATACCATAATACGTCCCGTCTTAGAACGGGCGTATAAAAATCACATTACAATGGTGCAGTTACACCAAAAATAAAATAAAAATGGACGCTAATTCATCTGTTTATGTATGAGACAAGACACTATTTCCACGAGATAAGACATGTCACGATTTTGTCTATGAGAACGAAACAAAAGATTTTGACATAAGTTTTCATAAATTAATTGTGGGATTCCGTTCACAATTTTGGCTTCATCATAGGGCTGGGCGATATGGACCAAAAAATATATCTCGATATATTTTTGCTATATCTCGATTTACGATATACATCTCGATATCTTTACAGGAAAAAATACAGCCCCCCCAAACTACTGCAAAAACAAAAAAACAAATTTTATCTGATTAATATTCATTTAGTACTGCACTTAAACACTCTGCACCCCTTTTTGGACCCTCACCCACAGTTTAAGAACCTCTTCTTAAAGAGAACTTCCACTGACACAAAACTGCTTCAAAGTGAATAAAGTGTGCAGGATTTTTAAACCTGTATTTTCAAATTCCAAACTGGACATTCTCTTGTTTTAAAGTGGTATTTAGTCTCTGCACATTTACCAAATCAAACGCACAATGTGACAAATGGATTTATTTGGCATTTGGCACAGGCAGCAGAGAGAAGCTCCGCACGCTCCCGCACACCGGTATGAGTTTATTGGCAACAGCAGCGGCTTTAATGAAAAATGACCGCACTCAGTATTCAGACCTTGAGTTCATGACAAGACCGAGTCCAAATGCGCTCGAGTCCGAGACAAGACCAAGACAAAAACCAAAGCTCTTGCTTTGTCCAGCGGCACGCGGGTGTCTGTGACTGGTGGGACAGGTGTGGGTCCTGCTGCGGGGCGCTCCTCGGTTAAGGGGGCGTGGGTGTGTTTTGAAGCGGAGTTTGTTCGTATGAGTGATATCTGCGCACACGCGGAGCTCGTACGCTGGGCTCGTGCGCGGTCGGAGGTGTCATGTGGTTGCGCTCGCGCTGGAAAACGTGCATTTAGAAAGTTTAATTCGTCACGTTACGTCTGTGCGCAGCTCCTTATTGTGGCTGCAGAAACACTCGCACAGATGCGCCTGTTTCGTTTTCCACGTTCGCATGACGAAAAATTTGCTCGCAAATGCAAGTGAAATGGGCGCACTGCAGAGCCCTAGTGCTAGTCCTGGTTTAGTCCGCGGCCGAGCCCCGGGCTTTGCGGCCGCGTTTAGTCCTGGTTTAGTCCTAGTCCTGGTTTAGTCCGCGGCCAGCTCCGGGCTCCGCGGAGGAGCTCGGGGGACAAAAGCAGGAGGCGGAGGCGAGCGCGGCACAGAGAAGGCAAAACAAGCGAAGCGGCGAAACCAGAAGTAAACATAAGCATTATAGCGATATATCGATATGTCAGAATTCATATCGAGTTTCAAAAATATCTCGATATATTTTAAATATCGAGATATCGCCCACCCCTACTTCATCACATTTTATTTATTTCATTTTGCTGCTTTTAGCACTGCTTTTAGCACTGCTTTTAGACGAGTTTCTCCGAAAAGTTAACACTTTTTATACGCCCGTTGTAATAAGACGGGACGTATTATGGTATGGCGCCGTCCGTCTGTCCGTCCGTCCGTCCGTCCGTCCGTCTGTCCGTCCGTGGACACTTCAAAGCTTTGAAGTCTTTGAAGCTTTGTCCGCGCTCTAACTCGACAACCGTCTCACCTAGGAATGTCAAACTTCATGGCTGGACACCCCATGGGTCAAGGATGTTCCCTATTGATTTCAAGGTCACAGGGTCAAAGGTCAAGGTCATGGCCCGACCCTTTGCGAAAACCTGCCCGTCGCTCTTGCTAACTGTGATCGTTTCCATCTCTGTCTTTTTATCTTCCATCTCTGTCCTTTTATGTTACGTGCCGTAGATCTGAACTCTCTTCTCAAATGTTCTGCTGCTGAAAGCGAGAACAACCCACATTCTCTGCTTCTTTGAGCTTTGACACATTAAAGCTTTGTAGTGTCTTTAAGTTCTGTTGCTGCAATCTGATTGGTGGAATTCCGATTCTAGGATGTGAGGATGTCATACTCATACTCCTACTGCAAGAGCCAGATTTCCCTATTGATTATCCGTCCGTCTGTCGACAATTTCTTGTCCGCGCTCTAACTCCACAACCGTCTCACCTAGGAATGTCAAACTTCCAAACTGCACCAACAATTCATCTTTAACTAGGTTTGACAAATTCTAACTTAATTCTATATACAATAATTCAAAGTAGGGGCGTATTTTGCCCCACTGGCGGAGCTCTTGTTTAGACTTGATTTAGATCCAGTGGTACTCATACGGAACTATATCTTCTTAGATATTACTTGGTGTAAAAAGTTTGAAGACCACTTATAAACGCAGTACCTTTCTGCTAGTTCGGACCAAGCGGGGCATAAGATCTAGCGATGGGTCCTGGGTGCTCTTCTGCTCTAGGTTTTCCCACCGACACCGACGGACAGATCCCCCCCTCTATGGAAACAATTCAGCGTTTGTAAGATACTTATAACCACAGCTGCCATGAGGTAAACTGACGTCAAAGTAAAGCTGCCAATCTGAACCAACCCATGCACCACATTCACAGACGAGGCAGATGAAGTGTCTTGCCTAAGGACACAACAGCACAATCCAGTCCCCACGCACCTGTCACTGTACAACCAGGTGTTGTGAAGAAATCTGTCATTTTATAGAGCCATAAAACAGGGCCGATGTTATGGTTTATGGGAAAGTGACTAAGAGAGGCCGTTTACAGCTGTTTGTGTTTGTGTCGAGCAGACAGGTCAGAGCTCACGTGTTTTATATACAGGATTACACAAAGTAGAAAATTACTACAGTGACTCATAGTAAACAACAAGTATAGTTTTGTTTAGGAGATGAGCTGTGATGGGGACGTTCACTGTCTGATCATTTCACTTTGTGGACACTAGAGTCACCGGTCTGACCAGTCTGAGCTGTTTGGTGTATTTTCTTTAGGAAAACTTTTACTGTCACACATAATATAATCTTAAATTTGAATCAGTACAACCGCTATCAATAATGTAAGGAGTAGACAAGGATCTGAGTAAATTAAATAAGTATTCAATTACATATTATGCTATTTTCTGATCTGTTCTAATGTTGTTTACTTCGCCTTTAAATTAAACCATAACTTTCAGGTTAGCCCTTGTTTAGACCTGGTTTAGATCTAGAATAATCCAGTTTTAGACCTGGTTTAGCCCTAGTTTGGCTCTAGAATAATCCAGTTTTAGACCTGGTTTAGCCCTACACTAATCCTATTTTAGATCTGTTTTAGATCTAGAATAATCCAGTTTTAGACCTAGTTTAGATCTAGAATAATCCTATTTTAGACCTGGTTTAGATCTAGAATAATCCAGTTTTAGACCTGGTTTAGATCTAGAATAATCCTGTTTTAGACCTGGTTTAGATCTAGAATAATCCTATTTTAGACCTGGTTTAGATCTAGAATAATCCAGTTTTAGACTTGGTTTAAATCTAGAATAATCCTGTTTTAGACCTAGTTTAGATCTAGAATAATCCAGTTTTAGACCTGGTTTAGATCCAGAATAATCCTATTTTAGACCTGGTTTAGATCTAGAATAATCCAGTTTTAGACTTGGTTTAAATCTAGAATAATCCTGTTTTAGACCTAGTTTAGATCTAGAATAATCTAGTTTTAGACCTGGTTTAGCCCTAGTTTAGCTCTAGAATAATCCAGTTTTAGACCTGGTTTAGCCCTACACTAATCCTATTTTAGATCTGTTTTAGATCTAGAATAATCCAGTTTTAGACCTGGTTTAGATCTAGAATAATCCTATTTTAGACCTGGTTTAGATCTAGAATAATCCTATTTTAGACCTGGTTTAGATCTAGAATAATCCTGTTTTAGACCTGGTTTAGATCTAGAATAATCCTATTTTAGACCTAGTTTAGATCTAGAATAATCCAGTTTTAGACCTGGTTTAGATCCAGAATAATCCTATTTTAGACCTGGTTTAGATCTAGAATAATCTAGTTTTAGACCTGGTTTAGATCTAGAATAATCTAGTTTTAGACCTGGTTTAGATCTAGAATAATCATATTTTAGACCTGGTTTAGATCTAGAATAATCTAGTTTTAGACCTGGTTTAGATCTAGAATAATCATATTTTAGACCTGGTTTAGATCTAGAATAATCCTATTTTAGACCTGGTTTAGATCTAGAATAATCCAGTTTTAGACCTGGTTTAGCCCTAGACTAATCCTATTTTAGACCTGTTTTAGATCTAGAATAATCCAGTTTTAGACCTGGTTTAGATCTAGAATAATCCTATTTTAGACCTGGTTTAGATCTAGAATAATCCAGTTTTAGACTTGGTTTAAATCTAGAATAATCCTGTTTTAGACCTAGTTTAGATCTAGAATAATCCAGTTTTAGACCTGGTTTAGATCCAGAATAATCCCATTTTAGACCTGGTTTAGATCTAGAATAATCTAGTTTTAGACCTGGTTTAGATCTAGAATAATCATATTTTAGACCTGGTTTAGATCTAGAATAATCCTATTTTAGAAAATAGGATTATGTGTATAACAAAAGAATTATGACTGTACTTTTCCTGCATGATTGCAGTGTTTTTATACGCCAGTTGTAAAACGGGACGTATTATGTTATGGCGCTGTCCGTCCATCTGTCCGTCCGTCCGTCTGTGGACACTTCAAAGCTTTGAAGTCTTTGAAGCTTTGTCTTCATGAAGAGGCAAATTCCGATTCTAGAATGTGATGATGTCATACTCATACTCCTACTGCAAGTGCCAGATTTCCCTATTGATTATCCGTCCGTCTGTCTGTCCGTCTGTCTGTGGACAATTTCTTGTCCGCGCTCTAACTCCACAACCGTCTCACCTAGGAATGTCAAACTTCCAAACTGCACCAACAATTCATCTTTAACTAGGTTTGACAAATTCTAACTTAATTCTATATACAATAATTCAAAGTACGGGCGTATTTTGCCCCACTGGCGGAGCTCTTGTTATAAATATATCTTCATTTTATCTGATTAATATTTAGATTTAAAATAAGCCAAACAAACTGTACTGTACTTAAACACTCTGTGGCCCTTTTTGGACCTTCACCACAGTTTGAGAACCTCTTCTTTAAGAGAACTTCCACTGCACTTTACACAAAACTGCTTCAAAGTGAAAAACATAAGTAAGATTTTTAAACCTGTATTTTCAAATTCCTAGGTGAAGTTACTTTCTCTCACTGGTTTTACAGTGGTTTTTAGCCTCTGCACATTTACCAAACTAAACGCACATTGTGACAGAGTAATTTGGCATTTTCTTAGGCAAACTTCAGCCCACATATCACCTGCTCTGTGCTGTGGGTCTGCTCTGTGTGGACACTGACAGAAAATTAGTATTGGTGTATTTAACGTGAGGCGGAAGGATAGGTAGGGATACCTGCCCTGTGATGCAGGCTGTTACAGGAGGGTGGCGCTGTGGACGAGCTGCGCGCTGGCGGTGCCGCGGTGTCCGCGGGCTCCAGTGCACAGGTCCCGCACACCGGTACAAGTTTAGTGCCGACAGCAGCGGCCGTGATGAAATATGACGGACTCGGTATTCAGACCTTGAGTCTGTGACGTGACCGAGTTCAAATGCTCTCGAGTCCGAGACAAGACCGAGACAAAACTCTCGCTTTAGCGGAAAAGGAAGTCCAGCGGCACGGGGGTGTCTACTGAGTGGTGGAACAGGTGTGGGTCCTGCTGCGGTGCTGCTCCTCGGTTAAGGGGGCGTGGGTGTGTTTTGAAGCTGAGTTTGTTCCATCAGTAATATCGGCCACACGCAGAGCTCGTATGCTGGGGTCATGCACAGTTCGGTTGCGCTCGCGCTGGCCGTGCCGCACTTTAGGTGCGATCCAGGCTTGGGCACGATTCTAAAGTCCTAGTGTGAGTTTGCCCCTAATGTTTGACACATGTAGAACGTTTAACTCATCACGTTACGTCTGTGCGCAGTTCTCCTTATTGTGGCTGCAGAAGCACTCGCACATGTGCGCCTGTTTTGTTTACCACGTTCGCACGACAAAATATTTACTCGCAAATGCGAGTGAAATGGGCGCACTGTAGAGCCCTGCTTAAAGAGGGGGGAATTTTACTTCTGTGGGGTAATAACTACTACCACAGTTCACTCAGGCACAGTTCACATTTAGTGTAGTTCAAAGTCGGGGCTGCGAGTCCATCTTATTCCTCCGAGGGGTTCTAATACAGTTCTAATACAGGACTAATACAGGTCTAAACCAGGTCTGAACCAGATTTAAACCAGGTCTAAACCAGGACTAATATAGGGCTAAGCCAGATCTGAACTAGGTCTATACCAAAACTAAATCAGGTCTAAACTAGGTCTAAACCCGATCTGAACCAGGTCTAAAACAGGACCACTAGAGGACAAAACCATTGTAGTCTTAACCAGGACTAAATCAGGTCTAATATACTGTACAGGACTAAACCTGGAGAAATACAGTGACAAAATCAGGTCTAAGCCAGGACTAAACCAGGACTAATCCAGGTCTAAACCAGGACTAATATAGGGCTAAACCATGTCTAATTACTAAAAGTCTGACCCAGATCTAAACCAAAAGTAAACCAGGACTAAACTAGGTCTAAACCAGGTCTACACCAGTTTTAAATAAGGTCTAAATCAAGACTAATTGAGGTCTAATACACATGTGACCTCAAAGTCGTGAACTGCGTCTGGACCTCAGTGAATGAGGTTCTATAGAGTTCACTAAAGAGTGCAGGTCAGTGTAGTGTTTGGGGTTTAGGGCCTAGGATGGACATTCAGACACTTCCAATGTAATTATTGACATTCAGCATTGTGTAACTATGGCAACGCACTCATGTCCATATAAGGAAAGATTCACCTGGCGTCACCTGGCAACACGTTCCGTCAGACATTCTATTTCTTTGTGACATCATCAAGAGTCTCTTATAAAGGGTTCTATAAGTATATAAGGGCGACACAGGTCCTGAGAAACTCACTTCAACTCAGACCATCGACTGATACACAACTACGCAACTCGCAGAAACAAAGATGTCCAAAGCCTGGGGTGATTACACGTCTGAATACGACAAAGTCCTCTACAGCCAGGAGTTCAACCTGATGGAGGAGCTGGAGGAAGCACCAACCAACACACAGCCCTCTGGACCCCCTGTGGTCCACACCTTTCCAACTCTGGAAGAGTTAGAAAGAGAGCACATAGGACCTCAAAATCAACAGAGGTCTAAGGAGGAAGACGAGAAGGGCGTGACTTTTGTCATGTCTCGACTCCAAACTGCCTCCAAAGCCTTTCAGGACAGAACCAGAGAGGAGCATCTTCTCAAACAACTGGAGGAGAAGGATGCTGCAATAAGAGTTCTCCAAACTGCACTGGACACAGTGAAAGAGGAGAACCAGGGTCTGACTAAACTGTGCACCCTGCAGGACCAAAGGGGTGTGGCACTATACCAGGCACTGAGGAGGTCAAAAGAGCAGTGCGCCCTGCAGAAAACAACATGCAGTGCTCTGGAGGAAGGGTTGAAAACATCACAGGAACAGCACGTCCTGCAGGAAAAGAACTGTATGGCACTGGAGCTCAAGCTTAAGAACACAGAAGAACAGCTCATACTGGTGAAGGAGACATGTAGAGCTGTGGAGCAGGAGCTGGAGGAAACTCAGAAACAGTATAATCTGCAGGTAGAACAGTGTGTGGCACTAGACCAAGTACTAAAGACATCAGAAGAACAGCGCACGCTGCAGGATCAGAGGTATATTGTGTTAGAAAACAATCTGAAAAGATCTGAGGAACAGCTCACCCTGCAGGAAAAAACATGCAGTGGGCTGGAGCAGGGCTTGAAAACATCAGAGAAACATCTTGATTCAATGATAGAATGGTGTGTGGCACTAGACCAAGAACTAAAGACATCAGAGGAACAGCGCACGCTGCAGGATCAGAGGTATATTGTGTTAGAAAACTGTCTGAAAAGATCTCTGGAACAGCTCACCCTGGTGCAAGACACATTCACTGCTCTGAAGCAGGAGCGGCTGAAGAAGCAAATTCTGCAAGAAGAAAAGCGCATGGAACTTGAACAGGCACTTCACAGATCTGAGGAACAGTGCAACCTGCTGGACAAGCACTGTATTGTACTTAAAGAGGAGTTAAAAGCTTCTGAAGAGCAGCGCACCCTGCAGGAAGCAAGGTGTATAACACTGGATCAGGTGCTTAAGAGAACAGAGGAAGAGCGCACCCTGC
This sequence comes from Odontamblyopus rebecca, assembly GCA_030686955.1. Taxonomy (NCBI): domain Eukaryota; kingdom Metazoa; phylum Chordata; class Actinopteri; order Gobiiformes; family Gobiidae; genus Odontamblyopus; species Odontamblyopus rebecca. The sequence goes on from CM060666.1 coordinate 33,317,558, forward strand.
AGGGTAAGAGGTGCAGCGCTCTGGAGGAGGACCTGAAGAAGTCCACAGAACAGTGCTCCCTGCTGGCCGACATGAGCAGGGCACTGGACCAGGAGCTGCAGAGGAAAAACAGGAAGTGGTACAGGAGGTTCTTCTACCACTAAATCCTCATCACCTGAATTCATTTTCAGCATAAATAAAACATTAGCATAACAAAAACTGAATGTATTGTTTTGTGCTTTGATGAAAGATTAAAATTATTATCCTTATCAAGTCTACAACAGATCTTAATGCAGTTACATGATTTGGGGCAAAGATATGAAGGTTCACATGAGGATAAAATAAACCATCTTTTTTTTTTTTTACCTTTATTTACCCAGGAAAGTCCCATTGAGATTACTAATCTCTTTTTCAAGGGAGTCCTGCCACGCACACATCACTTTCACACTTTCTCACTGTTTTAAGGAACAAAGTGCCAGTGCAAGAGGTCAGATGAAAAATAGGACCAACATTATTAAAAGGCAAATTTCAAGCAAAAGTTACCTTAACCTGTGCATTTAGGAGCCTGATGGCTGAAAGAATAAAAGAATTGGCAAACCCGATTGGTTCTCCTTTTGGGGGCGAGATAGGATCATGGTCTATGTAGTTCCCTCTGTTTTTTAGCTATTTCTGCATCAGAACTGTTCATTTAAGCAAAGAGACTTGGGATTCGATATATTGTGATGGTCCACGATATTATTGTGAGACCTCTGACGATACGATATCACCAGATTTACGTTATTGTTACGTCCCTAATAGGCAGACTAATAATAAAGGTTTACTCAGACATGTGTGAATGAAACAAAACATCACTTCAAGGACATGTTTTAGTATCAGCATTTGTTTAAAGCTCACAAGAGTCAATTTTGTGTAACATAGGAGCTTTAATAAATATAATCTCCAAATGTGACTCGGTGCAGTGCTGAGTCTCACCAGTAGGAGGAGTGGGTGGAGGCACAGAGCCGCACACAAGGGCTCGTTTGTGAATCAAAATAGCCGATCGTCACAGGAATGAGATCACGATTCGGTTTGTTTTCTCACCGTATTGTCCGGCCCTGTGCGCAGCCCTAATGCAGAACCGTTTATACAGCGCGGATAACCAAAGTGCTTCCATGGCATTATTTATTATTCATTCCCTCCCTGCAGAAGCGAGGAGCCAGATCTGTGCCGAAAGGACAGAGCTGAGCCTTTCCATAACTATCAAACCACCACCACTCGCTCACACAGACCCGTCACCTTTAGTGTTCAGTAGATTTTGGGCGTCAAGATGCATCGTGGAGACTTTTTCTTGGGAAATGTTTGGTTATTTTTCTATTTTAGACTTGAACTTTATTGATCCACAAGAGAAACTATTTGGACACAGCAGCTCACACATCACAATATGTTATAATAACAAAGAGTAAACAATATACGGGGAGATTTGAGGTGTAGGAGGTTGAATTAACTTCCATCTTCGTTATAAATGGTAAATATTCACATTTTTATACAACACTTTTCCACTTTCAAAGCACTCGACAAGGAAACACTCACCTGTTCACTCACACACTCATACACCAGTGTACACAGACACTAGGGGAGTGCAAAAATATTTAAATATCAATATATCGTATTGTTTAATGTGATAATACAGTATTGATTGTGGGCTGTTGTATTGGTATCTCACCCAGAGTATTTTTTGGTGTATTTTACTGTATAATTTTGTCCTGTGCAGTTTTGTTGTTTATTTAGAGGAAGGAAACTCATTTATGTGACACATTTGACACTTTCACTATTTTTATCATTTAAATGTTTGTGTTTCATATGAAGTTTGCACAAGAAGTGGTTTAACTAAGGTTTAAGACTTTTAGTATCACAGCCATGATTTAAGCCTTTTAGCCAATTTCTGAACGATGCCCAGTCCTAACAGACACTGGCGGCGAGGTGGGTGAAGTGTCTTGCCCAAAGACACGACGACAGCATTCATTTGTGAGAGCTGGAGCAGTTTTTTGGGGGGTTTAATTCTGCTTTATGGTTTGATTTCAGTTTTATTTCAGTATTTACAACGATATGTGGCACTTGAAAATGTGTTATGGTGACAGGGTACACATGAAATAAGGCATAGAAAAATGGAAAATAAAGGGAAAATACACTATATATCCAAGTGTTCTACAACCTCTCTCTATATATTTGTTCAGCTTAAACGTTTCAACTCAATTATACGAGTTTGGAAATCGTTTGACACACAAATTGAAATGGCGTTCAAACGCAGCCTCAACACAAACGGACCTGGAGTCGTGTTTTGTTTCATTCACACATGTTTAAAACGCACAAACCCTGCAGATTTAGGCTCTTCTGTTCCACCTTGTGATGTCACGTGGTGACAAGAAATGCTCTACTGCGTTTTTAAACTCAACTTTACACCTTCACCGGAATCACTTGGATGATTTCATTTCATTTTTTTGCCTGGACTGGCAAATTTCTGCTGACTAAAAGATAAAAAGCACACGCCAGCTTGACTGTAGTATCACTTCACAGCATCGCGGTGGAAACAGAGCGTTTTGAGCTTTAATTTAGGGCGACTAGACTTTCAAAATAAAAAAAAGTGGGGCATCCCTGGTTTGTGGTGGTTGGTAATAATAAAAATACTAAATACAGTCAATCAATTAAATACTGTCCCACTTTAACTGTTGGCTTTTAATCATATTTAATTTGTTTGTGTAACATATATTATTATTATTATGATTATGATTATTATTATGATTATTATTATTGTGAAATTAGTGCATAATTAAGGAAAACCGTTCGGCCCATTCATGACCAATGTGAGCCAGTATAGTCACATCAGTCACATTTTCATTGTGTTTTGGTCGTTTTTAAGCAGCTTTTCTGCATTTTACCTCAGCAAATGACAATTTATGCCTCACTTTAGTGTTGGCAGGGATCAGAGTGGTCAAAAATAGGGACATGTGGGACATTTCTTCAACAAAACTGGGACAAATCACTGGTTTTGGATAAATCTGCTGGGACAGGGGACACATGCTCAAAACTGGGTAAAAAGGGAAATCTAGCCACCCTAGTTTGGAGACATAGACAGACATAATAAAAGGTTATTCAAACATGTGTGGATGAAATAAAACACTCAAAGTATGCGACATGTCTTAGGACCTTTTTTTTTAAAAGATTCATTTCGTGGCGAACAGTAAAACGCACAGATTTTAGGCACGTTTGTGGGTCACCTGAGGCCTTGGGCACGTCTGTGGACCATATTTCGCGTAAATAAGGTTCCCCACATCTACAATCTGCCCAGAGGATGACGCACAGGCCCGGATTCCTCACCGCCGCTGGAGAGAGGAGCAGGTAGGAGGAAAAGCGCAGCTGTGGCCTCGTTTACCCTCCCCTGACGCGCTATTGCCCCCCGAACCATCAGAGAAAATGCGCAAAACACGAAATAAATCCAAGGTAGATGTATTATTCTAGCTGTCCCTGACAACAGGACGAGGGTCTGCTGCAGAATACCTACAGAGGAAAACGAGAGGAAAACGAAAGTAAAACAGAGGGGAGTCTCTCCGGCGGTGCGCCCGGCCCCGGAGCGGTCACACGCGGCCGCAGGCTTACCTCAGCGCACCTCTGGTCCTGGAGGGTCCTGATCTAGCCTGGTTCGGCTCGGGTCAGCACCAGTATGGTCTGTCAGTCCCGGAAGTGAGATTTCCTCTTTTTATGTTTACGAGCAGAGCGTGCGCCGGGTCTGCGTAATACCGCCTCCTGTTGGCACGAAACGTACATTTCCATCAAAAACCATACGAGGATTTACTGAACATTCAGTCACCAGTTGTAGGCCAACTTTTATTTTTATAATAGAGCATTTTTCAAGGTTCAACAATTCCATGCCTGTCTGAGAGCTGGATAATATTTATTTTTATTTTTATTTTTTTGCTAGGGATGTACCAATAACCAAAAAATGGTGATATCGTATCGTCAAAGGTCTCACAATATCGTGGACCATCACAATATATCGAATCCCAAGTCTCTTTGCTTAAATGAACAGTTCTGATGCAGAAATGGCTAAAAACACAGAGGGAACTACATAGACCATGATCCTTTGCTCCGTTTCAGTGCAGACGACGTGAAGAAATAACTGTTCTAAGCACTTTTACATCTTCATTCTTTGCGAATGAAGATTTGTCTTGCGAAGGCATTTTTAGAGGAAAAAGTAGCATATTGTAATAAATATTGTACCATGAGATGTACAGCAAAAAAAAAAAGAAACCCCTGCATTTGTTCTTCTGAAATCCGCATCTCTACATGTGACCAACACAAACACACCTCATTCTGCTTCATGAGGCACTGATGAGATCACCTGAACCAAACCTAATTTAAAGTATTTATAATACACTGCTGTGTTCATCATTGTTATTAATATTCCACCAAATATTGATTTCTGAACTCTTCCTAAGTTAAAACATTAGTATTGTGTTGTTTTAAAATGAACATCATCTTGTTTTCTTCGGATTATTTAAGGTCTGAAAACATTTAATCTTTTTTTATTTTGACAATTTTCTGCAAATAAATGCTTTAAATTACAATATTTTTATTTGGACTTGGAGTAAAAATGAACTTTTTTGTTTCATTCTATAAACTATTGACAACATTTCTCCCAAACACAGACCTATAAGAAGAAAAAACAGAGAAACTGATCATTTTGGTGCCTCTGCCCCTAGGTGCAAAAGTGACAAGTTTAAAGTTTAAAATGATCTGAACGTTTGTGTTTCTTGCAGCGCTCCTTCAGATTTGATCTAGTTTACCTCGTTTTTGTGCCGATCCTTTGAAAACAGCAGATTTTGTGACTTATTTAATGTTTGTCCTTCAGATTACATTAAAATGATAAATCAGATATCTGAGTTTGGAGAGCACAGAGAAGAGGAATAAAGCAAAAAGCTGAAATATCCTTTTATTTTTTATTTTATTAGGCAAAAAATCAAAAGAAAATCTGAGAGTTATGAGTTCAAGTTAAACCTACAAATTGGATTCGAACGCATTGACACCAGTGCTGGGAGCAATACTCTGAAAATGTGTTTACTGGTAGTTACAGAATTTGTATTTTTATGCATTTATTAAAGGTGCAATGCAAATTAAATCACAAGATAAAGCAACAGACAAACATGTACGAGTAAATATGCAGCCAAAGTTCATTTCCATCCTTAGTCCTATGTTGGACGATTCATAAATAACACTGTAAACCTGTGAACTTTGTAAAGTATTCGGTTACATGGTCCAATCAGGGCAGGGTACTTTATTCTATATATATTTTTCTCAATTACACAGCGCAGTGCAAAGCCTAAGATGTGGTTAAATAGGTATTTTTCGCTCTTTCATCCAGCTTCCTCCATCGCTGATCCTGTGAAAAACTTTTAGACCACGGAACCCCAGTACCAAGATGGCGGCGATATTAACGCATCCAAGAGTCTGCACGCGACACCTACTGCGTATATCTATGAAATCAGTTACGCCGATGCTCTGGTTGGGCCTTTAATTGGACGTAATGAGACGACTCACTGACCAGGACGTCTTATAACGTTTGAACTTCAGCTCGTATAAAGCTGTTCTGTAGTTATTTGCGGGATAAATAAGTGACACAACATAATTTGATCAAACTTTTGATAATCCATTGCCGACAGAGCTGCAAAACCTCGATCTTCTCTTAATGAGCATAGTTTTGATACCTTTAGTGAGAAGCTAAATAAAAAAACATAAATGAAAAGGTGTGTCCAAATTTTTGATCGTCTAGAGAACATTTCCCGAAGTCGTTCAGTGTTACGTTTTAATCCTGTATTTATCTGCAGCTTAGAACTCGATGTACTTTTTATCTTTATCTAATTGTCTTCACTCCTCCGGTGCAAATAAGTTCTGTGCGTCCTCCGTGCGGGAGCTCAGCAGTGGGCCTGGCGGAGGAGGGGCCGGGCCGAGCCGCAGGTGGGAGGCGGCGTGAACACCTGAGGGTCGCTGATGCCGAGGCGCAGGTCGAAGAAGCGCGTGGAGGTGGTGACGCTGGCGTTCCTGGTGTAGGTCTCCTGAACGGGGTAACAGTCCTTCACGGTGTAAACGCCCACCCACGTCTCATCTGAAGCACAACGGAGAAAACAAGGAACGGGATTCGAGAATTAAATATAAACATGACACGCAACTGTGTCCCCCAAATATCCATCGCTTTTACTGACAACAATTAGAATACCGATTTATTCATTATAATCCATCCATCCATCCATCCATCTTCTCCCGCTTAATCCAGCTGGGTCGCGGGGGCAGCGTGCTGCCCAATACTCATAGCACCTGACCCCCCCTATGAACCCCTCTGCAGGTGGTGAGCCCACAGGAGGGTGGACAACATGGTCCTTGATGTTAGTTCATAGTGGTGCTGCATGTTTTGGGTTGATGGGGGAAACCGGAGCACCCGGAGGAAACCCATCCAGACACGGGGAGGAACATGCAAACTCCACACAGAAAGGCCCAGGCGACCCGGGGATCGAACCCGCAACCTTCTCAGCCACCGTGCCGCCATATTCATTATAATCATTATTGTTAGTCAAAAGAACACTGGACCTGATGGTGAAGTGTGTCTATAATTCTGTGTTTTGGCTCCTGACATTTATCCATCTGAAAGCAGAATGAGCCTCACAGGAGTCTCTCATTTGCTTGGTTCAAATCTAAAATACTGGTGGTTCTGAGTTTTCACAATAGGTCTGTCCATAAACTGAGAATGAGACAAACTTTTGGTCTCATTCTGGGACAATGAAGTATAAGGATTTTCAACAGGCAAATTTTAAAATATAAAAAATATTAGTTTCTATTAAACTTTTTCACATATTTCCAGTGTCAGGTGCATAAATCTGTGTTTAACATTCACATGAAGCATTTTTAGTGTAAAATGTCATGTGGTGCGACCGAGAATAACCTTAATGGTTTTATTTTCTAAAACATGGTTGGGATTTTAATCTAAATTCTGAGTAATATAAAAGTGTATAGAAACAAACTGTTGCGTTTCTTCAGATTTTTTATGCAGATTGATATTTTCTTTTGCTGTTCAATATGACAGTCGCCTGCTTGTGTTTAATGAACAAACTACTGCCCTGGAAAATGCATCAAATGAAGAAAAATGCCTAAAGAACCGTTCACCCAAGTCGACTTTGTCTGTTATTAAACTCCAGCCACAGAATTCCTGCTGTTATTAGTCGCACCACATGATGCACGGTCGCACCACATGACATTTTAACACTTTAAGGACAAAAAACATGCAGAATAACTCATGATTTCTGAAAAAAATGATTTGCTCAGAGGTGCTACAGAAATGTGGTGAATTATTATGAAATTTGAGCCTTTTTAACTGAGGAAACTGCAATTGAACAGAAAACTTCGGCGTCCTGTCATCGACCCATCTGCAGGTTTAGGCTCTGGGGACACAGGTTCAGTTGTGACTGTTCCTTTAAATTGTCCATTTAAACTACACAGTAGATTAGAAATGGAAACTATAACAAATGTTACATCAGATGATATTTGAAATTTTTGTAATATTGGTAAGGGAAAGATTCCCTGATGAATGTGTCATTCCCAGTTTGTCATCAGGGCATCAGGTCTTTAATCATAGGCCAGGAGCCAGGTCCACCCCTCAGGATGTTTTTTGCTCCTTTTTTCACTATTATTTCCTGTTATCTTATATCTTGTGCCATCAAAAGTTGATAGAGACCAACTCTAACTCGACCCTGTTTGGTCTCAGGGCCCAAAAACACCCCATTCAGGAAAAGCTATTGGCAGAATTAAAAACTGTAAATATTAAGGTGCTGCAACTGCATAAATTGTCAAATAACCCTAAAACTTTGCCTGGTGTATCCTGACACATCGGGGAAACTAGTAGAAAAATATTTTGGGGCTTGTTGCCTTTTTACTGTCAAATATATCACCCTCAACATGCCCCAAAAGACAAAAAAATGTCTGTCATGTACAGAGCCCACCCCGTCAGTGTATTATCGGCAGGGGACTCACGCTGACGGGCAGGTTTGCGGTCCGACCACTCCTGCACCTCCACACTGTCCCCGGGGCCCCCCACTATGTACTGGTCCTCGAACGTGGAGTTATCCGGGATGTCGAAGGGGTCCCAGGGCTCGCTGAGGGGGAGCTTCGCGCACTCTTTGGTTTTCTGGTCGATCTGGAACATCACGGCGCTCTGGTACAAGTAGATGAACTCAAAATACCTGCGGGAACATCGGACAAACGTGAACAATAACAACACCTGTTCCAATCCGAATCAAAACTGCACTTAAATCTGCAGGGTTTGTGTGTTAAACGTGTGTGAATGAAACAAAACACAACACATTTCCAGGTTTAGTTTTGATGAAGAAACAATCATTATAACATAGATCAGACAGTAACTTAACACAGGCCCTTTAAATTTTAGTAAAACCGTTTGGAATAAAGCTGCAAGATGAATCGAAATCAACAAATCGAAGTGGACACAATTAGGAAATCGCAAAAGCTGTGATTTTTAAAGTTCTGTCATTTCCTCCATCACTAAAATCTCATGTGTTATTCAAACTGTGAACTCCGTTTCTTGTATACATTTATTCAGATTTCACTCTTTTTGTTAAAACGCCTGTACTTTGGCTCTGAGTGTTTTTCAGTTGTTTCTGGTTTTTCTTTTGGCTTCTGTTGTTCTGCTTTTGTGGTTTTATGTTCAACTCTGACAATGGCTTTTCTGAATATAATGTAGTTTATCTGGGAGCCAAAAGAAGAGTGGAAAGTTGCACTAAATACAGTTAGCCTCAGAAATATTTGGACAGACACACAATTTTCATGAGTTGGGCTCTACATGCCTCCACACTGGATTTGAAATGAAACATCTTGAACAGAATTGAAGTGCAGACTGTAATGTTTAATTCAAGGGGTTGAACAAAAATATCTGATTTGAAATGTAGGAATTGTACACATTTTTCTACAAACACTCCACATTTTAGGGGCTCAAAAGTAATTGGACAAATAAGCATAACCTATACAAAAAAGTTTTTTTTTTTTAAATATTTTGTTGCGTATCCTTTGGAGGCAATCACTGCCTGAAGTCTGGAACCCATGGACATGACCAAACGCTGGGTTTCCTCCGCCTTGATGCTTTCCTAGGCCTTTACAGCAGCAGCCTTCAGTTCATGCTTGTTTTTGGGTCTTTCCACCTTAAGTCTTGTCTTAAGCAAGTGAAATGCATGCTCAATTGGGTTGAGATCCGGAGATTGACTTGGCCATTGCAGAATATTCCACCTCTTTGCCTTCATGAACTCCTGGGTTGCTTTTGCTGCATGTTTTGGGTCATTGTCCATCTGCACTGTGAAGCGCCGTCCAGTCAACTTTGCAGCATTTGGCTGAATCTGGGCAGAAAGTATAGCCCTGTACACTTCAGAATTCATCCAGCTACTTTTGTCTGTTGTTACATCATCAATAAACACAAGAGACCCAGTGCCCTTAAAAGCCATGCATGCCCATACCATCACACTGCCTCCACCATGTTTTACAGAGGATGTGGTGTGGTTTGGATCATGTGCTGTTCCCTTTCTTCTCCAAACTTTCTTCTTCCCATCATTCTAGTACAGGTTTATCTTCATCTCATCAGTCCAAAGAATACCTTTCCAGAACTGGGCTGGCTTGTTGAGGTGTTTTTTGGCAAAGTCAAGTCTGGCCTGTCTATTTTTGGCAGTGATCAATGGTTTGCATCTTGTAGTGAACCCTTTGTATTTACTCTCATGAAGTCTTCTCCTAATTGTAGACTTTGAGACAGATACACCTACTTCCTGGAGAGTATTATTCACTTCAGTAGATGTTGTGAATGGGTTTTTCTTCACCATGGACAGTATTCAGCGATCATCCACCACTGTCGTCTTCCGTGGACGTCCAGGCCTTTCTGAGTTTCCAAGCTCACCAGTGCACTCTTTCTTTCCTAGAATGTACCAAACTGTGGATTTGGCTATTCCAAGTATTTCTGCAATCTCTCTGATGTTTTTTTTTTTTTTCAGCCTCAGGATGTTCTCCTTCACCTCCATTGAGAGCTCCTTTGACCGCATGTTGTGTGGTCACAGGAAGAGCTTCCAAATGCAAATCCACACACCTGGAATCAGCCCCAGCCCTTTTCACTACTTAATTGATGACAGGTTAACGAGAGACAAGCCTTCTGAGTCAATTTCAGCCTTCTGAGTCAATTGTCCAATTACTTTTGGTCCCTTGAAAAAGAGGTATAAAGAGTGTAAAGACCTATAATTCCTAAACCCTTTCTCCAATTTGGATGTGGAAACCCTCAAATTGAAGCTGAGAGTATGCACTTTAAACCCATATTAATTATATCATTGTATTTTTGGAGTATGTCTTTGTAAACAGTCAAAATGACAAAGCTTGTGTTGCTGTCCAAATATTTCTGAGGCTAACTGTATGTGGGAAAAATCAGGTGTGCGTAAAATGGCCTGTGCTCGTAGTGCGCAGTCATCCGTGTTTACTTTACGCGCTCCTTTTGGCCTGGCTGGAGTGGACGGGACACAACAAGCTTAGCAAACAATAAACAGTTTGCTTTTATTCGTGTTTCATACTTTGCTTCTGCCTGGCACATCTTACGGCGCCACAATCTCTTTCCTATAATCTCATCCATGAATGAGACTCTGGAAGAGGCGCACGGTGCTCGTACCTCTGACAAGGCGTGTGCTTCTTTTGCTGCTGCAGGAGCCGGAGCCGCTGGTTCGGGGCATCGTAGGAGACCGCCACACGGCTGTTTTTCCCGGTGCTGTGGTCGTACTGCACCCAGCGGCCCTCCCACTCTGTCGGGGCGAGGCAGGGCGAGGGCGCGGCGGAGGCCCGGTACTCCGAGACCAGCGCCGCGGAAAGGACAAGGAGGAGCAGGGGTCCGGACATGTCGCTGCGGTCGGCGGGGTGCGGGCAGTGTGCGGGCGGTGTGCGAGTCCCGTTAGAAAACCACCTGCTACAGGAAATAACGCAGGGAGACTTCCGGTGGAGCCCTTCACGCGTAAAACCATCCATGCGTAAAACCACTGTTCACCATTCAAGTTCTGTTGGAGCAAATTTTATTTAATTTTATTGATATGCTCATTTAGGCCTATTCCTTTTTTTGCTTAAACGTTTCAAGAGACATCGCATGTGCTGGTTTATAGGATGAAAACCAGTGCGTTTTTGTTTGTAAAGAAATAGGGTTAAAACAATAAAACCTTTTCTAATTAGACTGACTAAAATATATTATTAAGAGATAAGAGATAAGATATCCTTTATTTGTCCCACAATGGGGAAATTTCAGTGTTGCAACGCACAGTAAAGAGAACAGCAAGAAACAGTCAGCAATAGAGTACAGTTAAGTTAAAAATAGACAAACACTATAAGAATCTAAAAAGATAAGGATTATAAAACTATGTATCATATAAATTGGTATCTTATGACAATATATACAATAAATTGCAATCTAAAAACTATATATACAATAAATTACTATCTTACATTATTGCACAGGGTCCCAGTATTGCACAGCTTCACAGCTATGCAATATTCACAGCCATTCACAGCTTCAAAATGAACATGTTTACCTCATACAGAAAGCAAAGTTAGATCTACAATATACATCTTTGCCACGCGGAGGCGGTGTTGTCTAACAGAGTTGTAAACAAGTGGCGCATGGTGATGACGTACGGCCGGAGACGCGCTTCGGAAACGTGGGTTGTGTTCGTGTGTTCATGTGTTCAGGATCCGGCAGCTAAACGTCTGAAAATCGAAATGGCAGAGGATGAAAGCAGCGCAGACCTTAACTTCTCCCTGGAGCAGTCTGACGATGAAGCGCCGGAAGAAATGACCTTTGAGTCGGCGCGAAATGAAGCTCTGCGCCGCGTGAAGAGCGCCCTGGAGACGGCCAAAAGGTGAGATCACGGAACCATAGTGCAGGCAGCCATAGTGCAGGCAGCCACAGTTCAGGGAGCCACAGTCCAGGGAGCCACAGAGAGCCACAGGGAGCCCTCCAGCATGTGAGGGCTGGAGAAGTGTGATCAGCTCAGGTGTAGAGCCCAGAGGCAGTGGTGGACAGATTAACCATCACCAGATCTTGAAAATATCCTCAGCCAAATGCTTCTGGTTTTACATTTTCAAAGTTCAGTCCAGTCAGCTCCTTTAGTCAGTTGAATTTTCTCATAATCCCTATAAATTTGACATATTTTGTGATATTGTGACTGCGTATTTTAATAATAATAACAACACTCCTGAAGAGAAACCTCTCAAAACTCTGCTCTTGTCATTATTCATCCAATCCAAACTTGGTGGTAAATGAAATTGTAGCCACAGCTGCCGTGGTGCAGACTGACTGAAGTGAGGCTGCTAATCTGCACCATCAGCCCATCCGACCATCACCATCACTCACGCACACACCACTTACACTAGACAAGGTGGGGGAAGTATCTGGCTTAAGGACACAACAACAAAACTCGGTAACTTACCATCCGGGTAAGTTAAAACACTAATGTCCACTTTCCACCCTGAACACACGATACTGACTCACCTGGGGCTGTTTTATTTATGGCAGAAATCATATATAATCAGAATTCTTACTGTGAAAATGTGCTTTTATGGAAAGTATAAACGTATTTTATTAGTTAATGTGTGTGTGATCAGCTAATGTGGCGTTTGCGTTTGCGCCGCCCCTAAACGCCTGTTTGTGTTGCAGGGAGAAAGAGCAGCTGAAGGAGAAGAGGCGGAGGAGACAAGAACTCTTCCAGGAGCAGAAGGTCACTCTTTATATCACACATTAAACACACACTGTGGAACTTTTCTGCCCGCTGGACTCCATGGAGACGCGATTCGTTTGCCTGGAGTGCCACAGTACGGCATTGAACTTATCTAAAGTTTACTAAACATTATCTCCATGGAGACGAGCAGGAAGTGTTACCTGGTCAAGGATTTTTATTGCAGTGAAACCTGTAATTGAATAAATGCAAGAAAGCGAAGTGCCACAGTTAGATAATAAACCTTTAACCCTTTAGGACTCACTGAAAGTCTAATTATGGCTCTGTTACAGAAAAGAAAACTGCTCCCTACAGATGTGCTGGACCAGATGGACGCTGTCGATCCAAAGTGAGTGTCACTAGTGTCACAGTGATTTGAGCTAAAAACATGAAATTATTTGTACTCAAAAAGTCTCACTGATTTTCACATTTAAGGCGGTGGTAAAGGGCTCATATTAAACTATTTCATGATCTGTTTTAATGTTTTTTCCTCGTCACAAACAGACCTGGAGTTGTGTTTTGTTTCATTTGCACTTGTTAAACACGCAAACCCCACAGATTTAAGCCGAGTTCTTCTCCACACACCTTCATTACAGTCATTTGGATCATTTCGGCCCTAGAATCTCTCTTTTGCTGAACAAAGGGTAAAAGGAGCTGTTCACACTTTAGCTTCATGACATCACAAGGTGGAACAGAGCATTTTGAGCGTTGGAGATGTACAGACTAATAATAAAGAGTGACTCAAACATGTAAATGAAACAAACACAGCTCCAGGTCTGTTTTTGAGGAGGGAACAGCGTTCTAACATGGTTTAAAGCTCACAAGAGTCAATTTTACGTAATATAGAACAGAGTATACGTTTTGATTAGAGTTAGAATTACTCCAATCAATTACACAAGGTTTATCCAAATCAACCTTAATCAAATCAGTTCTGAATGTCCCGTTATTCCCTTCGTTCAAAATCCAGACGGTCTACAGAGTCGTTTAAGGTTGTGAGATGAATTTCAATGACACGATTGGCTAAGAACTATAATTTCCATATAGTTTCCTGCACAATAACATCTCCTATCAGGGTTTGTATTTTTGATTGATTTGTTTATTTTGGTCACAGGTGTTTTAAGTATGTAGTATAGTTTATGTCTGGTAAACTGTCACATTTTTATCCAGCGCCTTTTCACCTTCAGTGCGCTCAAGCCCATTCACACACACACATTCATACACCAGTGCCTGCAGACAGGCCCGGCCCTAACCATTTTGACACCGTAGGCAAGATTTCAGGTGGCGCCCCATGGATTGCAAAAAAAAAATTTTTTTTAAATACTGCCAGAGTACAGATACTCACAAGAAATCAAACAGTTCATAGTGACGATGTTTTAGACCAGGGGTGGGCAAACTTTTTGGCTCGAGGGCCACAAAGGGTTCTAAAATTTGATGGAAGGGCCGGACCAGGAGCAGATGGATGGAGTGTTCTAGTCCATTTTCATCTTATTTGCTGGGTTGACGTAGTCAGACTAGAACACACCATCCAACAGCTCCAGGTCCGGCCCATCCATCAAATTTTAGAACCCTTTGTGGCCCGCGAGCCAAAAAAATTGCCCACCCCAGTTCTAGTCTGACTACCTCAACCCCGCAAAAAAAACGAAAATAACTTGCAGGATCCAACAATTTACATGTGACATATTCAAACATCTCAATTCAACATGTGCACCACATATCGGCCGATGATTTTCCACTTCAAAAATTAACTTTTTTCGTTTCAGAAGTTTTGACTTCCGTTTGATTGTGACACATTTGATAATTCTGTTGACAGTGTTGGGAAGGTTACTTTAAACTGTATTCCCTACAGATTACAGATTACATACCCCAAAATGTAGTTTGTAATGTAATCCATTAAATTACTTAAATAAGTAACTGGATTACTTGATATTGTCATGTTTTTTTTAAAACTACCTGAATGTAGCAACCACCTCCTGCAAATTCTTGTTTGGTTTTAGACCTGGTTTTACTCCTGGTTTAGACCTGGTTTTAGACCTTGTTTAGACCTGGTTTAGATCTGGTTTTAGTCCTGGTTTAGACCTGGTTTTAATCCTGGTTTAGACCTGGTTTTAGTCCTGATTTAATGCTTGTTTACACATGGTGTAGACCTGCTTTAGACCTGGCTTAGTCCTGGTGTTAGTTCTGGTTTAGAGGTGCACAGGAGAATGCGAGGTCCACGCAGCGTATGCAACAAGACACAGTCCACGCGCGGTGTCCACACCGAACAAGAGGAAATGTGGCACGTGCCGTGCGGGAGCAGGTGCACTAGATATATACTTGGCCGCAGTGCTTTATGGGAAGGTTTTCGGACCATGAGTGAGGAAGTCGTGTTCAAGATATAGTTCTACCCCCGAGCACTATACACCCAGCCTATGTGGATAATTTGGTTTTATGTATCACTGTATCTAGAGTGCGCCATCTATTGGGAAACGCCAGAATTGCAGGGAAAATAAAACTAATAAATTGTATTGCAGTTCATTCATGTTTGGCGGGCCGGATTAAAAAGGTTAACGGGCTGTATGTGGCCCCCGGGCCGTAGTTTGCCCACCCCTGTTTTAGACAGTGGAGAATTTTGTCCCCCATCGCCAATTTTTGCGCTCGGCGCCCCTAGTGGAGCGGCGCCCTTAGCATTTGCCTATGTTGCCTAATGGGGGGCCGGCCCTGCCTGCAGACACAGGTGAGGTGGGTTAAGTGTCTTCCCCGAGGACGGTCAGTGATGTTTTATATGTTGAAAGCAGGATTCTGACCACCAACCTTCAGATCAGTGGACAAACGCTCCACTAACTGAGCCACTGCCGCCCACATGCTGCTCGTGTTTAAATATTCCACAACAAAGCAGCATTTTCAAACTGTCGTACTGGAACACGCCGCCACAATAGACGCTCAATACACTTCATGGTCTTGTATTGTAACGTAACATAAATGTTTTTTTTTTATGTGTCTCCAGGGAGCAGGAACAAGGCCAGGATGAAGGTACAGTTACATTTACGTCCAGGTCTAAGAGCCTAAAGCTGCTCTAAAGCTGTTTTCATGTTTCATTTTTCACTTTCAGCTGTTCTAAAGCTGTTTTTGTGTTTCATTTTTCACTTTCAGCTCCAGAAGAACCACAGGATCCAAAGTTCCCCTCGTCGAGAAGGTTAGAACTGACATTTGTTGTAATTATCATGAGACGACGACAAAGTGAAGTCACGTTAAAGCCGCGCTGTTTGTCTCCATAAAGGTGTTTTGGAATGGCTTGCAATGTTCCACAGTAGGGCATTAAACATGTCCGACTGTATAATATTTATTTAACTGTAGGCGCTCAAAAATATTTTGACCATTTTGAAACATTCCAGGTGAAGTATTAGGAGTGTAACGATATCCAAGTCTCACAATACGATATTGTCACTGCACGATATTTGTTGCGATATCGTGGGAAAGGTCACGATATTACGATATTCTACATAATAACAAGACTGACATTATAAAACGCTTTGACCAGTCATTTGGCACAACATTTATTGTCATTAGGGATGGAACGAAATCCAAATCTCTCTGTACGATATTTTCACCATAAACATCTCACCGAACCAGATTTATTACAATATTTTGTGTGAATCTGCAACTTTTTCCTCTAAAATGCTTCACAAGACTTAATCCAAAGAATGAAGATGTAAAAGTGCTTAGAACAGTTATTTCTTATAAACGGAGCAAAGGATCATGGTCTATGTAGTTCCCTCCGTTTTTTTTAGCTGTTTCTGCGTCAGAACTGTTTAAGCAAAGAGACTTGGGATTCGATATATTGTGATGCTCCACGATATTATTGTGAGACCTTTGACGATACGATACCACCAGATTTACGTTATCGTTACGTCCCTATGAAGTGATCATCATCTCTGTGGAGACGACCAGGTCAGCGCCTTTGCTTTCATCATAAATTAAGCAGAAGAGCCAACAAGTGTTCCTATTCACGCTTACGTCACAAACCAGGAAGACGTTTGGAAACCTGCGATGACGACTTCTGGCTGGGCCCTGTTCGCGGTCTTAAGTCTGACGAAATTGAAGAAAAATGAGAAAATGTCCCAGTTTTCTTCATCTCCATGTCATCGTAGCGTTCCGTGATGTTCAGCTAATCAACAATTCCAACCGTACTTCAGTTTTTTATAATTTCCCCACTGACGCACGACTCTCTCTTGCACTGGGAACATGCGATTAGAAGAGACGAGGATGATTCCAAACAGCACGTACGTCTGCAGGCTTCATTTCACCAACGATCACATTTACTTCAGCGGGTTTGACCACAGTGTCGAGAGCTCCGCCGGAAGTCGTCGTCGCAGGTTCCCAAACGTCCTCCTGGTTTGTGGCGTAGACGTGAATAGAGAATACTGACCTGTTAAATGTTCTCATACTCTTCAGCCTGTCGGAGAGGTACACGGTGACCACGGCCAAGCAGCAGGTCTCCTTCCAGCAGAAAGCCGCTCAGGACTTCCTCCACTCGCGCCTCTACGGCCCCGACAGCCGACGCACCACAAGTGAGAGGCTCCTGACCGCACTAACACACACACACACACATCTATCCATCCATTCACATCCAGGAACCACTCTCCCATTCACACACATTCTCACACCAGTGTTGTGTCAAGGCCGCCGCACACTACAGGAGAATTTGCCCGATTTTTGGCTGCGATTTCGGCCATGTACACACGTAGCCGGGTATTTTTAAAACCGAACATTCCCCCCCTCCGTTTATAAAAATAGTTTTATCCACACCACCGCGTCTTCGAAAAAAATACCTTCCACACATAACTGAACATCTGCGTTTTCAACCACATTCATACACATTCCAAACCTGTAGATGGCGTTATTTCCATTGAGCCCTCACTTCGCAGTCACTTCCGCCTAAACTTAAACAACAGAAAACATGGCGGCGAGCTGCTTTGTCTGGACAGACTCGGAGTCAGAATTGCTCCTAAACACAGTTTAGGAGCAATTCTGCTCTCAACACACACACAGCTCTCAAGAAACGACTCCGGTCCATAGTCTGCTTTGGCTTTGGCTTTGGCTTTGGCTTTTGCAGTCGCCTAAACAAATGTCGCACGTTTGACGTCAGGGCAGATTCATATTTTTTGGCGCAGACAGTGACGTTTTAAAACGCAAAACCCCAGTTATCTCTGTCCACACAAACAGGCATAAATGGAGTTTTCAAAAATCTTCACTTTGGCCGGAGTTTTCCCTGAATACTCATTTTTGATGCGTGTTCGTGTGGATGACAGGTCAAAACGCAGCAAAACATCTTCGGTTTATCGGATACCCGGCTACGTGTGGACGAGGCCTTCATCTCCCCGAGTTCAGGGAGGCGTGACCCGACTTTGTGTCTCCAAGTGAAATTTTAGTGTTGGATCGTAACCACCAAACATCAGCGACGCTGCAGTAACGGCCGATAAAAGGAGCGACGGACACAGAGACGCAACATACAAACTCGGGATGCAGCGAAAATAAAGACTTTATTCCTCACCTAATGTAAAGTGGTAAATTTAAAGTGCAGCGTCTCATCCACATTACCACAGAAATTGTCCTCTGCAAATAATGACTCCAGTCCACAAAACTACGCTACTAATCCAGTTTGAGTCGTTCTTTAAAAGTAAAAAGTGGAGATAGTTCCTCACGTGTGTCTGTTTCCATCCACGCAGCGCACGGCTCGAGGTGAAGCTGCAGATCAGCGACAGTGACTCTACTTCCTGTGGACTTTATCACCTCTTTTCTGCTTTAAAAATCCTGTATCTGAAGTGTTGCTCCACATTTCACACATAATAATCACACAGTTTGGACTTGTGTCTAAGCTGGAAGTGCAGAGTCCGATCTTTGAACACTTCAGAGTCTCAGAGCGAGTGGTTTTACTGTAGACAGGAAACAGCTGACGGCGTCACAGCCTCACAGATTTAGATCCTGTGGTCCAAACACAGATCCCGCTGCAGTGTTTGCGATCAGAGATTTTAAGTCTCATAAGTTTCTCCTCGTGTCTGTGGTGTTTGCGCTTTTGTCGCACGTTTAAAAATCGTTAAAGACCGAAAAATCCTGTAGTGTGTAGCGGCTTTAAGTTGCGTTCCAGTGTCCTCGTCTGTTCATGTCAGGCACTTGTTTTAGCGATTTACCAAACATAAGTGGAGCTTTGGAGGATAATTTGTTTCATCAGATTTTGCATTTGAAACGCTGTTGAATTTTTCGCTTTGAATTTTTTTTTTATGCATTTGAATTATTTTTATTCAGAATCTCAAGTTAATCAGTCAACTTTATTTATAGTATTCTTTTCATACACAAAAAATGCAACACCCACAAGCTCTTCATGAAATTATATGTGTACATTTTCATAGTGTTTAAAATAAATCACCTTTTAAATACTCAGCTCACATATTTTCAAGCCCTCGAATTGAAACAAAGTCCAGAGTGTAAAATTTGCAGTAAAAAAAAAAAAAATCGCAGGAAAAATTCAAGATTCCAAGGGATTTTTTTTGTGTGCGAATTTTACACTCTGAATTTCGATGGTTGAATTTGAGGGCTTGAAAATATCTGTGCTTTTTTTTGTTTCATTTTGAATTTGAACCACGTTGAAAAAGTGCACTTACAATTTCAGCACCTAAAATTCAAAATAAAAATGATCCAAACAGGTTTTTTTCAGAGTTAAAAAATTTCCAAGTGAGGAATTCGGCGATTTTTAACATTCAAAATTTGATGGAACAAATGATCTTCCATACGCAGCCTTCACTGTCTGTTAAAATGTGTGTAAAAGTATGAGGAGTACAGCCGGATATCCTGCCCGCCCTCCATGATTACTCTATTTTCGTTGTCGTTTTGGGCTGGGATGCGGAATGAAGGAAGTGACTCTGGAGAAACACACTTCAGGCAAAGGGCCAAAGCTTTGGGGAAACGTCCAAAGACAAAACGCACTTGTGGGAATTGAACATGAGCTTTACATTTGCCATCTGAACTATTCTTCCGCAGAGCCCAGCGCGTTATTAAGTGGAGAGGAATCTTGAGTGGGTTTAGTTTAATGTTGGGGAAAATAAAGATAAAAAAAAGTCCATTCTCACGTGTAGAACATTTACTATTTAAATCTGTGTCCTCAGACAACGAGCTTCTGTCACTGCAGAACAAAAAGGGCCCCAACAAACGGGCGGCTGCACAGTTCGTCAAGAAGAACTGGGGTAAGTGACACTCAAGGGAACAAACCGACCAAATGTAATTATAAAAGAGCAATTGTATAAATACATCAGGTCCATGTAAATTAGGGAGGAGCACCTGCCATGTATAAAAAAAGAAATGTTTGCCTAGAATGTTCTTCATTATCTATAATCTGTGTGTCATTCATTTGTTTTTCAATTTAAAACCAAAAATAAGACTGAACCAGGACTGGATAGGGACTGGACTAGGACTGAACCAGGTCTAAACCGGGTCTAAATCAGGACGGAATCAGGACGGAACCAGGACTAAACCAGGACTAAACCCCACCTCCCCGGTCATTGCCTTGACTAATCGATTTTCTGCAGGAAACACTCCTGTCCTGGTGAAATCCTGGTTCAGTCCTGGTTTAATACTGGTTTAATCCTGGTTTAGTCCTGGTTTAGTCCTGGTTTAATCCTGGTTCAGTCCTGGTTTAGTCCTGGTTCAGTCCTGGTTCAGTCCTGGTTCAGTCCTGGTTTAGTCCTGGTTCAGTCCTGGTTTAGTCCTGGTTCAGTCCTGGTTCAGTCCTGGTTCAGTCCTGGTTTAATCCTGGTTCAGTCCTGGTTCAGTCCTGGTTCAGTCCTGGTTTAGTCCTGGTTTAATCCTGGTTCAGTCCTGGTTCAGTCCTGGTTCAGTCCTGGTTTAGTCCTGGTTCAGTCCTGGTTTAATCCTGGTTCAGTCCTGGTTCAGTCCTGGTTCAGTCCTGGTTTAATCCTGGTTCAGTCCTGGTTTAATCCTGGTTCAGTCCTGGTTTAGTCCTGGTTTAATCCTGGTTCAGTCCTGGTTCAGTCCTGGTTCAGTCCTGGTTCAGTCCTGGTTTAATCCTGGTTCAGTCCTGGTTTAATCCTGGTTCAATCCTGGTTCAGTCCTGGTTCAGTCCTGGTTCAGTCCTGGTTCAGTCCTGGTTTAATCCTGGTTCAGTCCTGGTTTAATACTGGTTTAATCCTGGTTTAGTCCTGGTTTAATCCTGGTTCAGTCCTGGTTTAGTCCTGGTTTAATCCTGGTTCAGTCCTGGTTCAGTCCTGGTTTAGTCCTGGTTTAATCCTGGTTCAGTCCTGGTTTAGTCCTGGTTCAGTCCTGGTTTAGTCCTGGTTCAGTCCTGGTTCAGTCCTGGTTTAATCCTGGTTTAATCCTGGTTCAGCCCTGGTTCAGTCCTGGTTTAGTCCTGGTTCAGTCCTGGTTTAATCCTGGTCCAGTCCTGGTCCAGTTCTGGCGATCGGTGGTTCACTAATGACCCTCTGTACGCAGACGCTCCACACTGGATTTTAGGACCAGGACTTTGGTTTGGGGGAAACGGCCGTTCTCCGTTTTTTTCCATTATTCATTTAAACACAAAATCGAAAACTGAAAAACAAATCGTTGCCTGTTTTTTTTTCAGTTTGGGTTTGGAGACAAATAGTGAAAAGAGTTTTTTTTTTTTTCTATTTTCTTACGTTTGGTTTTATATTGAAAAACAAATGATACATGGATTTTCTATGTTGTTTAATCAATTCTGGGCAAAACATCTCCATAGATGAGGGGAGGAGACCCTCCTCTGGGAAAGTTACGTAGTGCACCTTTAACTAACAACACTAAAAGACGCATCCGAATCTGGAAATTTGAATAATGGTTTTTCCCAGTATTGTGCAGTTTACATTTTGGATTTGAGGCTCGGTCCATTTTTCCAAGGCAAAAGTGACTGGAAACGCCCTCGACGGACTTTCAAGCGCAGTTCGTTTTTACCTCCGTCGACCCTTTAAAGCTCCATCCAGAGTGTTTCCCAGGATCACTGCTTTTAACACTTTTACAGCTTTAATCCGCAAATGTTTCACCGTCTCGTGTCGTTATTTGTAAATGAGAAGCTGTTCTCAGTCGACTCACCTGGTAAAATACCGACTCAATAAAAAACAAATCCTTCTGGAACAGTCGAGAGCGTCGTCTGAAATGTGCCTGTAGGTTCCTCACGAGGACCCGACCGATATGGATTTTGTTGCGGCCGATATGATACCGATACAGTGGGAGTCAGAGCTGCCGATATAATCCCTGATATGTTTATGATGTAAAAAATTCACTGTAAATCTTCAATTGTTTATGAAATAGTTTATTGGATTTTCAGTCGCGTTTATTTAGGCGACATTTATTGTTCTTCTGCCTCTTTACGTCATATTTAAAGACGGTCGGTCGGCCTAATGGTGTTTTTGTACGATATTCTAGCCAGTAAAGAAATTACTGTAAACAAACTACCGCTATTAGCTTTTAGCGGTAAATAATTAATGATCTGCTAAATGCCGATAATTCACACTTCTGTTCACAGCTCATTTACATAGTGTCCAGTAACATATATACGGCCACTATAGTCACTTTACAGTCACTAACGGAAGAGAAAACAGCCTGTTTATGTGTGCGAGCTACAGCAGCTAATCACTAACCAATGAGAAAGAACCAAAACGAGCTTCAAAACCGACACATTCCAACACTCAGCCTCACACAGGCTCCTCTCAGATCAGCACTAAGAACTGTCCTTTAATCCAGACTCACACTGAGCGTCCGGAAAAACAAGAGAATCTCAGTGTCGCGCACACACAGACCGTATATGTGCACATGGATCTGCAGCTGCAGGTGTAAACACGAGCACATGGCGATGCGTTCAGGGGCGGGATGGAAACTCCGTAGATAAATAGTGATGCGGTGCCACATATTAGGATTTATTTATCTGTCAGTAAATTAGATTAAATGAGCATAAAATAAACTGTCTAAGCTTTATAACAAGGTAAAACATGTCCATGTGAAATATCGGCCCATATCTGCAAGATTTTGGCCGATATGTTTCCAAGCGCCAGATAATATCGGCCGACCGATATATCGGCCGGGCCCTATTCCTCACTTCTGCTCTTGTGTTTGCAGCGTCTAAAGAAAAGGCCAAAGCGGAGAAACTCAAACGGCGCTGGCTCCACAAGCAGAAGGTCGTGTGATGGGAAACTCTCGACGGACCTCGGGACGGACCCCGGGACGGACCTCGGGACGGACCCCGGGACGGACCTCGGGACGGACCCCGGGACGGACCTCGGGACGGCATAAGCTTCTGTCCCGATCTCCTCGATGATCCGAGACTGTTCGAGGACTCATGACGCAAAACGAACTTTGGAAAAACCGTTACGAGATCGTTCCCTCGTCTCGTATACCTGGAGTTTTTTTGCTTTTTTCGTGTTAACTGCTAAAACGTCACGTATTTAGATCACCACGTTCCTTTCGTTGTTCTGTTTTGTGTCTGCATTCACCCAAACGGCCTGTTGGGGTGAACATATTTGTAAATTGTGAAACGAGTGCGTAATTAAGGAAACTTGTTTTGCCCATTTATGACTAACGTGAGTGAGTAAAGTCACATTTTCTTTGCGTTTTGGTTGTTTTTTTTAGGCAGCTTTTCTGTATTAAAACAAATAACAATTTATGCCTCTGTTTACTGTTGGCAGGGATCAGATTGGTCAAAAATAGGGACATCTCTTGTATAAAACTGGGACAAATCACTGTTTTTTTTTCGATAAATCTGCCACGACGTCACAACTGGGCCTGTTTTAGGGTAAATATGTCTGTTTGATGCTCCGAGTCCCTCCTCACTTTGCGCTAAGACGGCGCAGTTTTTGTATCATGTCTTTAATGGAGAATTGTCGTGTGGGCAGATGGATGACGTTCACACGGGGCCTGGAAGAGATTATTGCTCAGTTATTACCGACAACAAGCACGGATGACGTTTGAAACCTCCTCAGGCGCGTTTTTTTTATTTTTTTTTTTATGAGGGAACATCGTTACGAAACACCTCCCTCTTTGGTCCTGTTAAGGTTGTTGTCGTGCCCTGAGCTGCAGACATCAGGGTGTGTGATGTGTGGGAAATCCTGTGCGTTTTAAGTCTGTGAATCCTCGGCACAGAGTTTTTCTACTGACAAATCAGCTTCACTCATTTGGCGCGTGAACTTTTACAACAGAGGAGGGACCAAGTCATCGTTTTGTAAGACTCAAGTCATTTCAAGTGTTTAAACCAAACCAGCTTAGATTTTTGCAATTTATATGATTTTTAAACTAAATTGTGAGTATTTATCTAAGAGTTGTAGAAATGCCTTTTTTTTTTCCTTTTTAAATGTCTTGGCAGGATCTTAGTGCAACTCATTACGGTCAGAATAGAAAGAATTCAGAATTCAGATTTAATAGTGCTAAATAACAGGTATTTTGTCCAGGGTGATCAGAAGTCCCTATTTCATTGGGACAGTCCCAGTTTTGAGTCCTGTGTCCCCTGTCCCAGCAGATTTACCCAAAACCAGTGATTTGTCCCAGTTTTATACAAGAAATGTCCCACGTGTCCCTATTTTTGACCAGTTCAATCTAAACCAGGACTAAATCAAGACTAAACCAGGACTACATCAGGTCTAAACTATGACTAAACCAGGACTACATCAGGTCTAAACCAGGACTAAACCAGGACTACATCAGGTCTAAACCAGGACTAAACCAGGACTACATCAGGTCTAAACTATGACTAAACCAGGACTACATCAGGTCTAAACTATGACTAAACCAGGACTACATCAGGTCTAAACCAGGACTAAACCAGGACTACATCAGGTCTAAACTATGACTAAACCAGGACTACATCAGGTCTAAACCAGGACTACATCAGGTCTAAACCAGGACTAAACCAGGACTACATCAGGTCTAAACCAGGACTACATCCGGTCTAAACCAGGACTACATCAGGTCTAAACTATGACTAAACCAGGACTACATCAGATCTAAACCAGGACTACATCAGGTCTAAACCAGGACTAAACCAGGACTACATCAGGTCTAAACTATGACTAAACCAGGACTACATCAGGTCTAAACCAGGACTAAACCAGGACTACATCAGGTCTAAACCAGGACTACATCAGGTCTAAACCAGGACTAAACCAGGACTACAACAGGTCTAAACCAGGACTACATCAGGTCTAAACCAGGACTAAACCAGGACTACAACAGGTCTAAACCAGGACTAAACCAGGACTACATCAGGTCTAAACTATGACTAAACCAGGACTACATCAGGTCTAAACCAGGACTAAACCAGGACTACATCAGGTCTAAACTATGACTAAACCAGGACTACATCAGGTCTAAACCAGGACTAAACCAGGACTACATCAGGTCTAAACCAGGACTAAACCAGGACTACATCAGGTCTAAACTATGACTAAACCGGGACTACATCAGGACTAAACTAAGACTAAACCAGGACTAAACCAGGACTACATCAGGTCTAAACTATGACTAAACCAGGACTACGTCAGGTCTAAACTATGACTAAACCAGGACTACATCAGGTCTAGACCAGGACTAAACCAGGACTACATCAGGTCTAAACTACGACTAAACTAAGACTAAATCAGGTCTAAACTAAGACTAAACCAGGACTAAGCCAGGACTACATCAGGTCTAAACCAGGACTACATCAGGTCTAAACTAAGACTAAACCAGGACTAAGCCAGGACTACATCAGGTCTAAACCAGGACTAAACCAGGACTAAACCAGGACTACATCAGGTCTAAACTATGACTAAACCAGGACTACATCAGGTCTAAACCAGGACTAAACTATGACTAAACCAGGACTACATCAGGTCTAAACCAGGACTACATCAGGTCTAAACTATGACTAAACCAGGACTACATCAGGTCTAAACCAGGACTACATCAGGTCTAATGAGCTTCACGTTCACGAGTCCCAAGTCTTCGTCCGTTTTATCAAGTCTCGAGTCCTAAAAATAGTGACTCAAGTCCCTCCTCTGCTAAACAAACCCATTATTTTAAGTTCTGAACGGTCCCGAAGGCCGAGAACAACACAAACGGTGAATAATAATCGTCTTTTAAGAGCGCACTTGACCCGGAGTCACATTATATTTACACAGTCAGAGCCCGGGTCAGGCGTGAGGAGTGTTTTGGCCGAAGCTCCTGTGATGCGCCAAAGTTTAAATACGACCCGTGAAGTGCGACAGATTATTTTGCTGGATTTAGATGTGTGGGGAATTGTAACTGGGAACATTTGACTAGTTACTGCCGACTATTTTAAACGGGTGCAGCCCCTTTTCGTCGCCACTGCTAATTTCAAGTGTGTGTGCAGAAAAACGAGGCAGAAATATCCGGGTATCAGCCAACGTAAACAGAAGTAATAGTCTTTTGTACTAAGCATATTATTTCACTGCTGTTTAAATTACTTCCTGAAATAATATGAAAATTGTCTTTTTTTTCCTTTTTAAACCAGCAGCCCTGATCTGTGGTGCAGGTGTAAAGCTACAGAAACCAAACTGAATCACATGTCGGCACCGCTTATGATGATCCAATAAATATTTTGTTAACTCTTATTAAGGAATTACTATTTTTGCATTTATAAGGAAAGGTTTACGCCTCAACATGTCGAGTGAAATATGACCTACGTTAAATGGTACATTACAAACGTTGAATTTTTAATAATATTTTCATGAATATACAGGGTGTCCCCAAAAAAAAAATCAATCAAAATCATTTCGCAGGCCAATAATTTAGGCAATCCTTGTTGAAATAACCTCAAATTTTCACAGGATGTATAGAAACACTCCCAAAGAGAAGTCATTTTGCGTTTTAAAATCTGCTGCACTCACCCAAAAAACTTCACCAACTGCAAACAAATTTGGGACTTGGTACCAAAAATGTAAAAAAAAAAAAGGAAGGCTGTTTATGCAGAACTAAAGGATCTGGATTATCGTTTTTATCTCTCTTGGTCACTGCGCCTCGAGGAACACATTTCGTTCCGTCATGCGTTTCTTTCACGTGCTTGAATCACAAATAAAGAACCCGGGACCTTGGTAGACCATCATCAGCATCGTCACAGAGCTGGACTTAGTAGTTTTCAAGATAATTGCTTTTAAATTCATGTCAGTTTTTTGTGGACACCTTGTACTTTGCAATAATAAAAGAGCAATGCTGTTTAGAAGTACCTGTATGTAGCCTGTGCACTTAGGGTCTAAAACGTCACTATAATCACAACTGAACCCGTGTCTCCAGAGCCTTAACCTGCAGACTGAGACACATCCAACTTTGTCTCATTCTCAGTTTACGGACAGACCGGGCCTCACGTGAAAGCTCCGAACCTCCAGAATTCCCTCCCTGAGCTGCAGAGGCTGCACTAGCGCCGCATTAATGGTGTTGGAGTTTACGTTGTGACCGTTCAGATCAGGTCCTTTCTAGCTTAGGGTGACCAGACGTCCCCGTTTACCCCCCAAAACCACTGATTTGTCCCAGTTTTACACAATAAATGTCCCGGATGTCCCCATTTTTGACCAATTTGATCCCTGCCAACAGTAAAAAGAAGCATGAAGTGTCATTTGTTTAGGTAAACTACAGAAAAGATGCTTAAAAATGACCAAAACACAAAGAAAATGTGACTATACCGAACAAATCTCCTAAATTACTCACTAGTTTCACAGTTTTATTATTACCATTCGCTCCAAACTGGTCGTGTCCCAGTTTTTTTTAAATATATTTTGGGAATCTGGTCTCCCTATTCTAGGTTTATGACATGTATTAAAGAATTAAAGATGCCCCCTCATATTTTTTACACACATTTTTGACAGGTTTAAGGCTGGTACAGACAGTCAACAGCACAACTCCAGTCAGACTCATGGAATTGGGACCTTTATTATTAGAATAAGTTGTGGATTTTGCTTTTGCTGGCGTTCAACAAATATACTGTAAATGCAGGTAACAATAATTAACATAATGATCATTAGAATAAGATATTTGTCTGCGCCGTCCTGTTAATCCGGAAAAAGAAGAGCCACGTGACACGCCCCACAACCATCAAAAAAACCAAACAAAAAACAAAAAAGAGGAAAAGAACTGTCAAACCAATTCAACGCAACAGTAAAAACAGCTTAGAAGAGTCTTGTCCCAGTCCACACACACCGCGTCACACGTGGGGAAGAAGGGGGTGAGGGACCACGCAGCCCCACGCTCCTGTTAACACACTATTCAATACGTCCCCCTGTTAAACAAGTTATACCGGGTAAGCCCTGTACTGCAAAAAGGCCCGTGTTCCTCGATTTTCTCATCTAGGTTACGTTTCCTCATCGAAAACGGACCTGGAGTTGTGTTTTGTTCCATTCACGCACGTTGAAACACAGAAATCCTATGCATATTTTTTTTTTAGGTTGAGCTCTGATTTGTCCACTGCGGTTTAAACTCCACACACCCTCACGAGAATTACCGTATTTTTCTAACTATAAGTCGCACTTTTTTTTTTACAGACGTTGGTTAGGGTGACCAGACGTTTCTATTTACCCGGGACAGTCCCAGTTTTGAGCCCTGTGTCCCCTGCCCCAACAAATCTATCCAAAACCAGTGATATGTCATAGTTTTTTTTACAAGAAATGTCCCAGATGTCCCCATTTTTGACCAATTTGATCCCCGCCAACAGTAAAAAGAGGCATAAATTGTCAAAAATATGATTAAAAATGACCAAAACACAAAGAACATGCGACTATACTGGCATATGTTAGTCATGAAGGGTTTTCTGTATAACAATTTTCCTCAAATGTGCACTTGTTTCTCAATTTTATTACCAACCACCCAAAAAAATGGATGTCCCAGTTTTTTATTTTGAAATACTGGTCACCCTAACGCCAACAGCCACGAGAGAGAGCGATCCAGGCTCGTCTTACTCCTGTACCACTGAAAATTAAACACTTAAACATCAGTTTATAAAGACGACTGAGAAAGACTGAACAGAAATGCACCAAAAAGAAAATCATATTCTGCAGATTACAGGCTGAAAGTGGTGAAATATGCAGCTGAAAAGTGTGATCGAGCCGCAGAAAGAAAGTTTGGGGTGAGCGAAAAACTTGTGAGGGGCTGGAGAAAAGCGGAGGAAACTCGAACTGCAAAGAAGAAAAGCGACAAAAGCGAATCACCAGCTAAAAGAGAGACGGCCACAGCTTGAGGAACAAGTTCGCAGAGAGAGGAGAGGCTTGTCCATGTGCAGTTACGCCTCCGCGCTCAGGGAGGTGAATATAAGTGACAACGAAATCCCAAAAACTGCGGCAGATTTCCAAGCCGAGGCCGACGGTTTTAAGTGCTGAAATGTCTGTTCTCGGACTCTGATTATTAAAATAAATTTCCACCAAAAATGCGACTTGTATCTGTTTTTTTTCTTCTTCATTATGCAGTTTTTGGCTGGAGCGACTTATAGTGCAGAAAATACTGTATTTGGATGATTTCAGGTCCAGAATCGTCAATATTCTCTATTCATTCGCTTGCGTCACAAACCAGGAAGACGTTTGGAAACCTGCGACGACGACTTCCGGCGTAGTTCCCGACACTGGGCTCGCCGACCGGCTGAAGTAAACGTGATCGTTGGTAAAATGAAGACTGCATCCGTATGTGCCGTTTGGAATCATCTGGAATTCGGGGCCCTCGTCTCTGCTAATCGCACGTCCCCAGAGCGCTCGGAGTCGTGCGTCGGTGGGGGAAATGATGAAGAAAACTGAGGTACGGTTGGAGCTGTCGATTCGCCGAACATAACGGAACGCTACGACGACGTGGAGATGAAGAAAACTCTCATTTTTCCAGACTTAACCGCAAACCGAGCCCGCCGGAAGTCATCATCGCAGGTTTCCAAGCGCCTTCCTGATTTGTGAACAGAGCCTGTACTGTTAACAAATACTAAACACTAAACAGTTGGCTCTTGGGCTTCATTTATTGTGAAGAAAAGAAAAGAAAAACTGGGACATTTTCTCATTTTTCCTTGATTTTGTCAGACTTACTACAGGGATCCCTCGTTTATCGCGGGGTTACGTTCTAAAAATAACCCGCAATAGGCGAAATCTGCGAAGTCGTCGGCTTTATTTATTATTATCCATGTTTTGAGACTGTAAAAACCCCTCTGCGATCTGAGTGGGGAGCGGTGGGGAGCGCTCCACGCAAAATGGCTCGCAATCCAAACTGAGGAGCGTGGGGGGTGAAAAACAGTGTTATGGGTAGTTGTTGGTGCTGTTTTTTACTCTTATAAACAGTTTTAGCAGAGCACAATGCGCATTCAGACACTGTAAAGGAAAAAGCATGTAAAATTGATCCAAAAAAATCCTCGAAACGGCGAAAACGCGTAAAAGGTGAACCACGATATAGTGAGGGACGACTGTATAGCGCCGGAAGTCGTTGTTGCATGTTCCCAAACGTCTTCCTGGTTTGTAAGCGTGAATGGAGCCTATATCAACTGAATAAAAGGGTAAAAACGTGGCTTTAAACTTGGAAAAACGGTGGAATTTTGCATTTTTTGAGCTTGGGAGATGTACAGACGACTAATAAAGAGTTACTTGAACATGTGAATGAAACAAAACACAACTCCAGGTCTGTTTTAGAGGTGGTAACAACATTTCTAACAGCTTGAAGCTCACTGGAATCTTTTTTTTTTGTTGTAATATCGGACTTTTAACCCAAACCTCCTGCCTTTTTATTTTTTGGTAAATAACCTCCAATGGGATTTTTTAGCCTGTCGTGGCGTTCAGGACGTCTCGGAATCTCATAAATTCCCCAAAATCCGCTCGGGACGCGTACACGGGACTCCAATACAAACTCGCACTGATATCTGAATCTCTATGTCGTTGCATAGGAATAAATTTCAGTTTGGCCTTTCTTGGTGTGAAAAGGAGAATTGACGCGGATGTTTTCCTACCGAGCGATAACGAGGCTACATTTTGCATAAAAGTGTAAAATATATAGTTAAAAAAAAAGTCTTTTTTTTTTTAACGACACTCACTTTGTGTCTGGTAACAAAGAGATTCGGTCAAACTCAGTAGCTTGGGGTCCGATAATGTGCACGAGCTTTACGCGAAAACCCGATTTCCCGGATTCCGAGACGCCCTGAACGCAGAATTCCTCCTTTAAGGGTCACGTTTGTTACATTATTTGTAAGGGAATATAATCTTTTGTAGAATTATACATACATTAAATCCAAACAAAAGCCACTAAGCACTACGCGTCGGGTTAAAGGGGAGTACGTCTCATCGCATACAGCGTCCTCTAGTCTCTTCCCCCTGAACAGAGAGTGGGCGGGGCCTGTGCCTGGAGTCCGTTTCGGCTCTTGGTTTAACGCTACGAGGCCGGTTTCCCCATCAGTCAAAGAAAAGGAACAGAGCGGAGCGACGAGGGACCGTGCCTGCCCCGGCGCTCGGCCTCCGGAGGTGGTTCGGGGAGGCGAGATCGACGGCGAGATCTGATGTATGAACCACGGAGCGTCTGCCTACAGAAGGGCCCCGTCCTGCCTGTGGACCACGGCCGAGAGGAGACGGCTGCTTACGAGGAATACGGCTTCACGGCTGAGGACTGTGGGCAAGAACTGGGAAATCTCGCCACCGAATGTCTACAGGCGACGTTCGTGTTATAGAAGAGACGATTAACACAATGACAGGAAGTGCAGGAAGTTTTTTTTAATTGGCAAAATACCGGTGGAAAAGCGTAGCATATTTTTGAGCAGCTTCATAAATCTGCCCCGACACCAAATCTTCACCCAACAAGGTCGACAAAGAACAGATTCTGTCCATGAAGAATTTACTCACCAACGATCAAGGGAAGAAAGACCAAAACTTAAAGGCGAACGACGACGAGCATCAGTGAACGTTATGGTCATGAAAAAAACATGTTCACTCAGACTGATTCTATTCTTATAAAATTAAAAATCGATTTTGTGATGTCGATATTAGCACAGACTCGTCCAGATTTGTTCAGTTTAAGCAGTTTAAATGTCGACCATTTAAACTGCACAAACCTCTCAGTCTGCGCTAATATCAACATCACAAAATCGATTTTTAATTTTAATTGTAGAATCACTCTGAGTGAACAAGTTATTTATGTTTTTGCTCAGTAGTTTCACTGATGCTCGTCGCCGTTTCCTTTGAGTTTTCGTCTTTCTTCCCTCGATCGCTGTGGATAAATTCTTCATGGACAGAATCACACAGGGATTCTGCCGTAGAAAAGCACTGACCGGAAGTTAGGCGACTCAACATCGCGGCACTTCCTCCCACTGTGATAATCGTCTATTGTGTTTCTCACGGAGGGGAGAGGCCGCTGTTACTCTGCGGTTTTAAATGATTATTTTTTTTGTGATCTGAACTTGAATCAGGTGAGGGGAGGAGCCAGGTGAGGGGAGGAGGGAACAGGTTTCACATCTGCCGTCTACTGGGAACAAAATCAAATGTATTTACAAACCGTAAGCTTTAATCGTGAGCTTTTAACTGCAGATTTTACTCTAGAAACCCCCCCCTCCCCCTCCTCAATTTTGAACTACAGGCCCATTAGAAGATCGTAACGTCACATAAACCTAAACCTAAACATCACTTTCCATGGTTCATTACGATAACAGTAAATTCCAGTGTCGTAAAAACTGTTGAATTTGGTGGTTGGTGCAGCTGTAAGTGTGTCTCCCGCGGGGCCCACAGGCGGAGGGTTCGGAGGGCAGGGGTCCAGTGGGCGGGTGGGCGCTCACAGGGGCAGGTTGTGTGGGGCGGGGGTTGGGGGGGAAGGGGGGTAAAGGGCTAGTGCAAGTAATGGTCCACAGAGGCGAAGGCGCAGGAGCCTGTGCCGGTCCGGGCCATCACAGACAGACACTGGGCGGCCTGTCCCATGGCCAGGGCCAGGGGAGGCTGCTTCGGGAGGTTGTGAGTCTCTGCACACACAAACACAGAACACGTTAAGGAAATCCAACAGCCTGAGGACGTTCGCAATCAAAATATGTACGTAGACTTTAAAGGTTTCCGGTGTGGAGCCAGTATTCAGGTTCCATTTATTCCATTTCTCTGAATTTGAGCCTAGAGTTAGGTTTCGGCACATTATGGCTACCGCTCTGACCCTGCAGAAACTGACGATTATAATTAAAAAAAAGAGTCTTCTTCAGTTGCGCTCGGCTGGACAAACCTGATTTGACAAGATCAGCCCAATTCATTATGAAAAGCCCTGTGGCAAAGTGAACAGCAATGTGTTCCTGGATAGTAGGGTTGGGCGGTAATACGAGGCATCAAAAAGTAGCAACGGTGTCAGTTTCATTAACGTCATTAAAAAAAAATCTGCAGTGCATAAGGACCTAATATAATATTAGGAGCATTTTGGCTTCAGGGGGGAGACAGTAAATGTTGAGGAGCTACGACCCTGCGTCTGGCCAGAGATCCCACCACAGTCGCTTCAGACACGGGACACAGCGCCGACTTTCTCCCCTCCGCTCCCTCTCCTCTTCAAACGTCGCTACGCTCAGAGATTTCCATCCACACGCAGCGAGGAAGAAGGGAAAAAACCTGACTGACGTTTCGTGCGTGTTGTTGAGCCAAAAAGTTTGTGACGGAGACGTTTTATTGAACGCCGAGTCTCGAGAGGGGACGAGGCGCTGAAGAGGAGAAAGTTCCCGCTCGAGGCCGAAGTCAGACTTTCAGGGAGGAGACGGGAACTTCTCCGAGTGCCGAGAGCGCGGGTCTGTCAGATACAACACGCTGCAGTGGGAAATATCACACGCCGCGGACTATCGCCTTTTACTTTTTATTCCAGAATCTGCCTCTTCTGCGCTTTTCTTGTCTTGGCGAGTCCCAGATCATTACATGGAGGGAGATCCGCACTGGTGAAGTTTGGTTTGATCAGAACTTGTGCCTCATCTTCAAATATAAAGCTGCTCTTCTGTTTCTGAACGGTTTAGGTGCAGCTACAAAATATGCTGTAATGCTGTATACTCCGGGAAAATGCCGCGAAGGTTTAATGGTATCAAAATTTGGATACCGCCCAACCCTAGTGGATACAGAGAGAGGGTTTGGCCGAGTCTGCAGTGACTTCTACAGTCCTCTCCTCTACAGTCCATCACAGAAATGGGCCGGCCTTGCAACCGCAGTGACACAAACGCATTAGGCCTTCAACACTGGCTTTAGCGTGGAGCTCACTGGACTATTGAAACCAAAACCTTTAGTGCCCATTTGTCCCGATCTCTCCGGTGAAGTGGCCCCAATGTGACGCCTGTTCAGCAGTGCCTCAGATATGCTTTATTTTCTTATTATCTTTCAGCAACAAAAAAAATATTGCACTTATTTTTGTAATTACTAATAGACTTTTCTTTAGTATTTAAAAGTAAAAGATTTCAGGCTGGCGCATATGCAGCTCTGTTTGCATTTTCAGGTATCGACATGCAATGACAACCACGCTAAACCACCCTAAATGGAGCAGAGTGGTTCTAAAGCCCGGTGCGGGGGCGTAGCTGTACCTAATATTGCACTGTTGAGCGTGGAGCAGACCGGCTCTCTCTGAATGGCGTCCAGCTGGTATCCCACAGGGCTGCTCCAGGGGTCCGAGTAGGCCAGCAGGCTGAAGGCGTCCTGCAGACGAACAAACACATGTTATTGTACACACTTTACCGTCTCCACACATGTCCTACACACAACAGCTCCACAGTTGCCACGTTTACATGAGAGCTTCAATTCTGAATAAAAATGAATTCTGCTTTAAAAAGTCCATGTAAACACTTAAATCCTAATGAAAATGATTATTCAAAATTAAACTTAATCCTGAAGTCAGTGGGTTTATTCCGATTTTAAAGCCAAATGAATTTCTTCCTGGATCACGTAAACGTTTCTTCTTCTTCAAAATAATCCCGGTGGTTGGTGCTCGTTGGCTCGTCCTTCTGATCCGGCTCCTCCAGTCGTCTCTTGGGACTTTCCTCCACGTCTCTTTGGATTTGTGAGCTGGATGTCGGAGTGGGCTGAGGTGTGGCAGCCTCAGACTCAGTTTGTCTTCTTCCTCCTTCTCCGACACTCTTCCCTTCTCCTCCTCAGCTCACAGACGTAAAGTGTGAGGACAGAATTCTCCAGCTGCTGCTTCATTATCATCAGAACGACCGCGGAAAAAGCCTGTGTCCGTGGCATAACGACAAACCGAGATGACAGAAAAGCCGGGAGCAGCTGAAGTGTGGGTTTTCTTCCAGTCGACGTAAATACATTTGTGTCGCTGTCCAATCAGAACCCTTCCCCTCCCCCAGATTCTGAGCAGTATTAAATAAAGGCGATTTAACGTATTTTCCATTTAAACCTCAATTCATCATTATTTCCATGTAAACTCAAGGAGCATATTTTCATTCTGAACTATTTAAATCAAGAATAATTAATTAAAATCATCATGTAAACGTGGCCAGTGTCTGAAAACCCTGTAGTCCAATCAGCAGGTCTTGAGTGAACCTAACTACAGTTGTGTTCTCTGCCCCTCAGGCTGGTGCTGTACCTTGAGCATCTTCTTGTTGGTGGAGTTTTTGCCGCACTGGCGTCGCAGATGTTCGCTCATGCTCTGCAGCTCTCGCCCAAAGTGGATCATGCGCTCGATGGCGGCCTGGCTGCCTCCACACAACTGCCTCTTGGACTGCACCGACTCCACCTCTGTGAAGAGACGGCACACGGAGCTTTACAACGCACAGCGCAGGGCCTGACCGGGACGCACAATGACTGTCCACACACATGAACGCACACAAGTCTGAACAAGCCTCCGTTAGACACTCGGCACTTGCACTTGAGAGCACTTGGTTTGTGAACGGCGCAGACTTGCCCCCAGAAGCCCCTTGTATAAGCTGAGATTTTATATATTATTACTCATTTTTCCATTTTATTTTGACTTGTACATTTATACTTGTATAATTATGCCCTATTTGACATCTCTCTCTTGCTCTTTTTGCTACTTATTTAGAATTTATGATCACCATTTATACTTTTTACTCTTTATTGTAATATACTGTGATGTGTGAGCTCCAAAGTTTGTCCAAGTCTAAATCTAAGAAGACTAAGCGGCGACACATGGCAACAGCTGTGCCCAAGCAAAAATACTCTGCTCCTGTAGCTGAAGATCTCGTTTTCAGTTTAACGTAACGCATCCGAACAGTTAGTCAGTATTCCCAGAGTGTCCAGCCCTATTGTAAGTCATGGTGTCACGTGGAAGCACTGACCCATGTCTGCATCACAGTCCTCCGGCTCCACGGCGTGTTTGGAGCTGCCGTTCAGAAAGCCGTTGGTCGGTTCAGACACTCCGTTGGTGAAGTGGTCCACCTCCATGTCCACGTCATTACTGAGAGACAGAACAGACAAACATGAGAAGAGCTAAAACCTAATTAGTGTCTGAACCAGAGGCTCGGGTATCAATACCTATAGTTTAGGATTAGAGTACATGGTTCAGTTTTTAATGACATTTTGCGGCATTTCTGAATCGTTACAGCCCCAACACTTAATCCATGTGTGTTACTGCCGTCACGTGTGTGCTACCGCAGCATGACGCATCATTACACCCCTAATGAAGAGAGTCACCTGGAGAAGGTCTGCGTGCGGCTGCCGTTCAGACTGACATCCAGAGCAGGGCCGGGGGCCGAGCCGGGGCCCGGGCAGGGCTTATGACTGTGAGGAGAGCTGTGCGCCTTCGATGCCACTCCATTACAGCAGTTACTGTCAAACCCTACAACACAACAAGCACTTATCAGAAAATATTTATGAAACATCTATAAAAACAATAGGTGCATGCAACTACCAAGAACCATCTTATCCATATTATAAGTCTGGATAATAAACTCGACTGGATTTTAATGAAAATGTTCATAAACATAAAAAGTGTGTCCTTAAATATTACAACTAATGTTGAGCCAAGTAAAGTATACTTTGCCTCTTTAGGGACTGTGATCTGTAGTACCTGTGAGTGAGGTAGGCCTAAGTAGTACCTGTCAGGTAGGGCTGTGGGGGTTTGGGGACGGGTAGTACCTGTCAGGTAGGGCTGTGGGGGTTTGGGGAGGGGTAGTACCTGTCAGGTAGGGCTGTGGGGGTTTGGGGAGGGGTAGTACCTGTCAGGTAGGGCTGTGGGGGTTTGGGGACGGGTAGTACCTGTCAGGTAGGGCTGTGGGGGTTTGGGGAGGGGTAGTACCTGTCAGGTAGGGCTGTGGGGGTTTGGGGACGGGTAGTACCTGTCAGGTAGGGCTGGGGGGGTTTGGGGAGGGGTAGTACCTGTCAGGTAGGGAGGGGTAGTACCTGTCAGGTAGGGCTGGGGGGGTTTGGGGAGGGGTAGTACCTGTCAGGTAGGGCTGTGGGGGTTTGGGGAGGGGTAGTACCTGTCAGGTAGGGCTGGGAGCCACTGAAGTTCCGGGGTGAGCCTGGGTAACTGTCCTGAGACTTGGGGCTGCGACCTCCCAGACAGCGCACCTCACTGTCTGTGCCGTTCACCATCTCGATGAACTGACGCACTCTGCACACACAGGGGGAGGTACAGTTACTTATGACCAACGGTTTTCAGGTGCAAAATAAATGAGCTCGAACATCGTTCCCTCAAACACATACATTATATTTTACGCTTCATTAATCCCATTTACGAGGCGTCTGACCACTCAGAAATCACAAAATGTACCCAAGACTGTGGCGAATTTCTGTCCATATCTGATTCATTTGTCACACACGCACTCACTTGTCAAAATGTCAGTATTTTGCTATCGATCACCCCGTTACTGCGAACACACGGCAAATCAATATATTCACTAAATGCTGAGGCAAAGGTACTCAAGAGTTTTAAGACAAACAACAATACGAATAACGCATAATGTGTGTCCTTTACACAAAATGATACAGATTATTAACACAAAATGATACAAACAGATTATTCCATGTCCTGCGGCTGCACAGATTGTGTGGACTCACTTGAGCATGAAGAGCAGGTCGGGGTTCCTCTCCAGAAGGCTGGGGTACAGTTGCTGGGTGGTCTCTATGGCCTCCCCCATTCGCCCTGACAACACCAGCTTCTGGATTTCTGTCAACGACAAGAAACAACAGGAACATCTTTACTGACTATTCCAAAACATCACAGTATCCCCACTATGACAGTCACTTTTTACACTTTCCACTTAAATAATCATTTATAGAGTTCACTTTGTTGTCCCCACAGAACCTGGGCATGGGACATTTGGGTCAGAACCTTGCTGGAGGATACAGCATAATGTACATGTAATGTACCAGAAGAAAGTCACCCACACATGGGGAGAACAAGCAAATACAGCACCAGTCTGTTCTTGGTTAAGAGTCACAGTTAGTCAATACTGAGTAACGTTCACTGAGAGAAAAGCAAAGGCCCCGCCGCAGACTCACTCTGTCTGTTTTTGATGGAGGCGAGCTCTTCGTGCACAGCCTGATCGGTGGATTTGGCGAAGGCTTCGGCAGTCGCGCAGTAGCTGTGGTGCACCAGGTATGACGCCACCATCCTGAGGAGAGAGGGAATTACACTCACTGCTAAAATATTTGTGATTAACAATAGTTAAAATTACTGACAAAATGTTACGGATAATAAAATGTCCTGTATTTAGCCTACGCTTTTACCATTTAAAAAATCTACAACCACAGATGAACCTGAGTTAGTTGTGCCTTAACCAGCAAATAAAAAGGGCAAATTGGCTGTCGGTGCTGTGGTTTAGGTGAAGACCATTCAGAGAGTCTTTAGGTTTAAACCAACTGGATTTCAGTATTGAAACTGGCAACACAAATTAGACACTCATGTGAGGCTCATTCAGCTTTCTGATTGGATAGTAATCGTCTTGAACCAAAACACCAAATTATAAACATATACAAATGGGACCAATGTCAGATAATGAAAAAAACTAAATTCAATGTCTCAGAATATTTGAATATTGTGAACAAGCTCAATATTTGAAAGTCATGGTGTCACACTCTGATAAACACCTGCAAAGGTTTCCTGAGCCTTTCAGTGGTCTCAGTCTGGGTCAGTGGGCGACACAATCATGGCTCCCACATGACTGTGTCGTCTACTGACCCAGACAGATGCTGCTGACTGGGCAGAGTCCAGAGTCACTGACTCTGTCCACAAGGAGGGGAAGCCACAAAAGGTCATCACTAAAGAAGCTGGAGAGGTATAAAAAAAGTGTAGTAGGAAAGGGTGCAAAATACTCTCACGAATTTGAGGAAATGTTTGGAAAATCGATCCAGTATGTGTGAAAAAAACCTAACACACTGTTTCTGTTTGTGAACCTGTAGGTGTGTGAGGTCATTTTCACATCACTGCGCTCTCTGGACCAACCACACACTAGATTTAGTTTTGTTTACTTCACTTGTTCAAATACACAACACAACATTCACCCCAAACACGCAGCATGAGCCACGTGAGCCACGTGTCCATCAGTTGATCAGTGAAATTAATTTCATGCCAACATGTTTGACACAGACAGAGCCCCATGAATATGCGTACGTACACTCACTTCCTTATGTGCGGTGTCCTTTTCTTTCACCTATGGC
This sequence comes from Odontamblyopus rebecca, assembly GCA_030686955.1. Lineage (NCBI taxonomy): Eukaryota > Metazoa > Chordata > Actinopteri > Gobiiformes > Gobiidae > Odontamblyopus > Odontamblyopus rebecca. Next base: position 33,356,895 of record CM060666.1, read on the forward strand.
TAAATTCACACTGAGGTCTGTTTGTGCTGGAGGAGAAAACACTTTTTGAAGAACACAGACAGACTGAGCTCACCTGCACAGAGGCAGGACATGTGTTGCTGATATTAAGCTGAATCCAACAAATTCCCTCATCAGACAAATGTATCAAACAGCAGCTCAGTAGTGCTATTCATACAATATACATGAGCCAAGCACTGTTACTTGCACAGGAGACTGCGTAGGTTGGCCTGAGGTCGGCCCTGTTCACACTACACTCACTCTGCTCCAGAGGGAGTGGAGCCGCTCTGAGACCTACTGCTGCAAGAGCTTTTAACTCAGAATGTGTCTGTCATGTTCACACCGGCCCAAGCACCTCTCAGAGAAAATGCTCTTTTCGTTGGCTGAACTAGTGGCAGTGTGAAAACGACCTTAGTTTCCAAGTAGTTTCAGTGTGCTCCTCCCTTCAGGCAGATATAATCTTCAGCAATCTGACCAGAACTGAAGCAGCAGCTCGGATGAGCTGCGAAACCTCCTCACTCTTTTGTCCAGTTGATAGAATAAAATTTTTCTTTTGCTTTGGATCCTACCTGGTCGACTGAAGGATTTGAAAAGCATCACAACACGCAATGATTTTAGAACTGCTTGCCTTGATTTCCCTGGCCACACACCACTGAATGACGATTATACATGTTATTAAGAGTATATAAAGTATACAAACTGTTATCTAACCCTAACTCTAACCCTTTAGGGATGAGACGAGATCCCTGCCGGGAGATTAAATTTCTAAGAGACTGTGCGCACATGCGAAAAACGATCTCTTCAGATTTTATCCTGCGTCTTTACATTAGGCACAGGTTATGGGCCTCGCTACAGACCCAACTCATGTCTCGTCTTCTTGAATTTCGAGTTGCTAATTTAGTTCCTTGTCCCATTCCTCCCGAGCGGAAACACTCACTTCTGGATCATGGACTGCCACTCCCCCTCCCGCTCTCCGATGGGGAAGCGCTCGATCTGTGCTTGGATCTTGGTCCTCCACTCCCTCATGTAGTCCTCGATATCAAACACAAACGGGTGCTGGCCAAAGTTTGCGTCCACCACCTCGCCCGGGGTCTGGAGGCCCACTGTGGGGTACAGGTTTGGCTGCACGACAAGAGCAAACAGCAACATGAAGATAAAATGGGGCGTAGTAGAGCGGTCACGATAATTACTGTAATGACTTATCTTTACGTATATGAAAGCTGGAAAGATATGCATTTTGGGCCTCAATTATTTATTGTGTGTCGATTTTTCTTGCTATTTTTATGCAATAACGTAAAATTTGAGAACTAGAAGCTAGAATAAATAACTTCTACTATTAATTATTGGTTCATTCTGCCTTTTATTTGTTGCAGCTCAGGCCTTTTAATGAGACAGAATATTTAAAATTTGGTTGAAATTTTGGCCTAAAGTATTTCCAATATTATCGTTTATCACAGTATTTCTCCGTAGCGACATATTTGTTATTGTGGCAGGTCTAAGGCACGGTCTTTGTTTTCTAAAGATCGGGACTTCAGTGTTAAAGCCACTGCGCCCCATTTTTATGGTCTGAAATGTGAAAAATGGATTTAGTTCATTTGAAAAGGGGGTCAAAAGTGGTCAAAAGTTATTCCTAATTTACCAAATGCATTTAAATCAGAGCAACATACAGGGTTCCTACAGGTTTGTCCAAGTTAAATTCTTTTTTAAGACTTTTTAAGACCATTTATATAAAAACTTAATACCTATTTCACAGCTTATTTCAGGCCTATTAGACCTGCCGGCAAAGAGAAACAAAATTCTTGAGTTTGTGTTCATTTATTTCTCAAACAAAGGAATCTGGGGAGTAGTGTTCAGAGTATTTTGACCCGGGGCTGCGCTTCGTTCTCGATTATTAGTTCTGCCGCTCTTCATTTAGGCGGCTTTATTTAACCAAATAATGGGGGTTGACAAATTAAACGTTTGAGGAGAAATGCGACACAGAGAAGTTAAATGCTACACTAATTTTAAGACCCAAATATAAAAATTCCAAGACTTTCTCCTGTCTTTTTAAGGTATTATTTCCAAATTCATAAATTCAATGCTTTTAAGACTTTTGAAGACACGGTAGGAACCCTGATCATAATTATTCACTACGAGTTCATGAGCGCTTTTCAGAACTCTCACAGAGCAGAGTGTAGTTTTGCCATCGACAACAAACTAAACCGGTATGCCAACGTGCACTTCCTGCTTACTGGATATCGGACAGGTTTTACCACATAAAAAGGTATTTAGTTGATTCGACAAGGCATCAATCAATCGTGCAATCAGACTCTGTGCTACATCGTGTTTCTCATTAGCCAAATAACTGCAGCCTCTTGATTCATCGTGCAGACAGAATCACATATAGAAGTAGGGGTGTCACGATATGATATTGTCACGGTATGAACCTCATGGTACGATATTTATTGTGACATTGTGGGAAAGCTCACGATATTATGATATTCTACATAATAACAAGACTCTAAAATGCTTTGACCAGTCATTTGGTACAACATTTATTGTCATTAGGGATGGAACGATATCCAAATCTCTCTGCATTATAATATTTTCATCATAAACATCTCACTGTACCAGATTTATTGCAATATTTTGTGTGAATCTGCTTCTTTTTCCTCTAAAAACACCTTCACAAGACTTAATCCAAAGAATGAAGATGTAAAAGTGCTTAGAACAGTTATTTCTTCATGTCGTCTGCACTAAAACGGAGCAAAGGATCATGGTCTATGTAGTTCCCTGTTTTTTTTTAGCCATTTCTGCGTCATAACTGTTCATTTAAGCAAAGAGACTTGTGATTTGCTATAGTGTGATGCTCCACGATATTACTGTGACACCTTTGACGATACGATACGATATCACCGTGTTTATTGTTACATCCCTAAATAGAACCTGAAAGTCTAAAACCATAACAGGCCAATCAGAGCAGAGTTTGGACCACAGTGGGGGCTGAGGAGGAGCACGAATGTCTGTGGCGTTAGACTGACAGCTGGATGGAGGGCGGTACTTACTGGGAGGTCTGTGAAGGCGATACCTGCAGGGAAAAAAGCACAGATATGAACCCACATCTCTCCCATCTCACATATCAGCTCAGAACAAGTGATACAACCATATTTACTAGCTTTTTGTGCAAGTGTAAAGCCTATGTGGACAATGTAGAGCGGTTATTAACTGCTAACACATAACATTTAGATCATCATGTTACCTTTCAGGGTTTTAATATGTTTCTGTTTCATGTTTTTTTTATGTGGGAACAACGTTATACAGGTTAGAAAACTTGAAAAAGTAAATTAAAAGTAAAGTGCAGCTCAGGGTGATCCATATCTGTGAGTTGGTCTTTATAATCAGTCACTGAACTGGTCCGATCTTTAACAAATATCACGTCTAGATGCATAACTAACCTCCGTGAAGTCGCCCCATCAAACGCAAACCTGCACAAAAACCATGTCAGTCGTTTGTGCTTCGTTTGTGCCGTTTTGAGCTGCAAAAAGTTTTGTTTGTGCAATTCTGGTTATTTTGATATTTGCGGTATTTTTGGCTGATGACGTCGTCCGGCCCCTCAAAATGTGAAACAATGTTAAAAAAACGTATTTCATTTGTGCCGTTTTTGCGAGTAAATTTCTAAAGATATTCTTTCTTATTTCTGCAGTAATTATAGGACTTCATTTCTGCTCAGCTGACGGCGACAAACTCCACAAAACTAGTGAAGAGAAACGATCTGAGGCTGTGGAAAAGTCTGTCTCAGTCTTTAGTCATTTGCTTTTGATTCATATTTTATATAATAATACAGACTTTTCCACAGCCTGAGCCACAGAAATAATAATTAATAATTTTAGAAATTTACTCGCACAAATTAAAATCGTCACAGCATAAAACTAATACAAATGTTTTCTATAATTTTCTGCCTGTTTTGAGACTGTGCAACATTCTGAGGGGCTGGACGACGTCTTTGGGTGAAGTTAAAACTGCAAACATCTTAAGAACCAGAATTGCACAAACAAAACTTTTTGCAGCACAAACGAAGCACAAAAGATTGGCTCTAATTTGGGTGTTTCAGAGCATTTTGAAGCTTCCTTCCCAATTTGACCTGCAAAAGAATCATTAAGTTCTTAAAAACTAAAGCAGCACAAACAAAGGACACGCGATCGACATAGTTTTTGTGTAGGTTTGCGTTTGGGGCCGTCTTCCCGCAGGTGCATCACTCGTGTGGAAACAGGACCCGTACCTAGACTGTGTCCATTCTTTGTGTAAAAACAGGTGTTGTTGATGAGGTTGACGCAGCAGCCGATCACGTCGCCCGTCGTGAAGGTGGGGCCGTACGGCTGGCCGGTCCCAGAGGAGCAGAAAGAGTGTCCGTCGTCTCCGTGATAACCGTACGAATGCTTGTCCCAACCTAAAGTCAAACAAACAGAACCAGTTCAGACCACAGACCGTATGAATAAATGGACAAAGCGCTTAAGCAAACAGGGCTATTTTTAAAGACTGTATTTAACGCGCAATATTTTGAACTACGGTGCTGAACAAATTTATTACATGACCACCTAGTATAAGGTGTTTGCTGCTGCCGGACGTAATTTAACAGTATTTCTGTTTACCAAAATATCTTTTTATGTTTCGATAATGGTTAATCCTCCAGTATATGCAAGATCTCTTTATAAAAATTATATCTTTAATGTTAAGGTGACCAGACGTCCCTATTTACCCGGGACAGTTCCCTGTGTCCCCTGTCCCAGCAGATTTGTCCCAATCTTATATAAGAATGTCCCAAATGTCCCTATTTTTGACCAATCTGATCCCTGCCAACAATAAAGAGGCAAAATTGTCATTTGTTTAGGTAAAATACAGAAAAGCTGCTTAAAAATGACCAAAACACAAAGAAATGTGAGATGTTTGTCATGAATGGGCCGAGCGTAGGACAATTTTCATTAATTACTTTCACAATTTCACAATTTTATTATTACACATCTCACCCCAAACCAGGAGTGTCCCAGTTTTTGATTTTTAAAAATCTGGTCACCCTATTTGATGTTAAAATAGAACTACCATTGCTATCCATAAATGTTCAAGTTTAATGTTTTCCAAAGTCTCATCCAAAGTCTCATCCAAAGCAAATCTCTGGGAACATCGAGAAACTATTTGGAACTCAATGACTAAAGAGATTTTGCAAAACGACATAAAAACAAAGCAGCAAGAACGCAGCTGTTATCTGTGCTAAAGGAGCTCACACAAAATATTCACATTTTTTGGTTATTATTTGTCAATGAGGACTATTTTGTTATTCCAATTGGTCATTTTCTTATTCTAATTTGAAACATGTTTCTGATAAACTATGCAGTTATTTATGTTTTCATGCTCTGATAAATCTGTTAAGCGCTGTATTTATTGTGATTATTTGTGCTGTTGATGATCTAGACTCGGGCGCAGCGTTTCATTTCTGTGGATTTTTTTTATACTGAAATTACAAATTCTGATTCTGACATGGCTGACGCGCCGGTCGCCTTGTTCCAAATAGTAAGTTCCCCTGTGGCTCCTATTCCTGCTCCTATTAAAGTCAAAGTCAAAGTGAACTTTATTGTCAATTCCACCATGTATCAGACATGACACGGGGATCGAAATTGCGTTTCACCAAAACTCCCATGTGCAATTTAAAAACTAAAACACACACATGAAACAAGAAATGTACGGTGTCCAATTGCAATTTCCTCAGTTAAAAGGTTCAAATTTCAGAATAATTCAGCACATTTCTGTAGCACCTCTGACCTCCAGGGAACCAAATCATTTTTTTCAGAAATCATGAGTTATTCTGCATGTTTTTTGTGCTTAAAGTGTTAAAATGTCATGTGGTGCGACCGTGCATCATGTGGCGCGACTAATAACAGCAGGAATTCTGTGGCTGGAGTTTAATAACAGACAAAGTCGACTTGGGTGAATGGTTCTTTAGGCATTTTTCTTCATTTGATGCATTTTCCAGGGCAGTAGTTTGTTCATTAAACACAAGCAGGCGACTGTCATATTGGAGCAAAAGAAAATATCAATATGCATTAAAAATCTAAAGAAACGCAACAGTTTGTTTCTATACACTTCATATTACTCACAACTTAGATGAATATCCCAACCACGTTTTAGAAAATAAAACTATTTTAAGGTAATTCTCGGTCGCACCACATGACATTTTACACTAAAAATGCTTCATGTAAATGTTAAACACAGATTTACGCACCTGACACTGGAAATATTTGAAAACGTTTAATAGAAACTAATATTTTTTTAAACTTTGCCTGTTGAAAGTCCGTCATTGACCCATACATAGGCAATAATAACAAATAAAATAAACAAAATATAAGGCAGACAGACAAAGGACATATATATTTCCAATAAGCAAAGACATGAAGCAGCTGTTATTGGTGCATAATGAAATAAGCATGGATATAGAAATGTGTAAAGTTGTTTTGGATGTAGTGGTTAAGATGTTCATGGAATTTTCTCCCATTCACTTACATTAGAATACTGTGGGTGAAGTGTCTTGCCTAAGGACACAATAACACTGACAGCGACTGATACCCGTCCCCCAGGCCCGGCCCTGCTGAGCGTCTGAGATGTGACGGGACCTGACTAAGCTCAGGACGGCTTAAGTTTGGCACAGGCATGTCTGAATTTGAGCCTAATGTGACCGTTTCTTTGTCACAGTAAATATTTAAATAAAGATAATGAACGCAATTTAAATCGGCGAGAGCGTGAAGTGAAAATGAGGCTAGATTGGCGCGATAACGTCTTGAAAATGAATTAGTCAAACGTGCATGAATCACTAAATGCAACTTTGAGGCGGTAAACGAGAAAGAAACTATTATAATAATGACACTTAAAAGTCTGAAAAGTCGATTTTGCACAGTACGTCTCCTTTAACAAACAAAACCTGGGTCTCAAAATACGCCCGTGTCCCGGGAGCCGTCCGAGAGCTGCTCTGGTGCGGCGCTGCTGCAGTGAGTCAAACACACAGAGGAAGACAAAGACAGTGGAGGAAGGAGGAGCTGTGGACCACACCCAGAGCGGCTCTTCTTACCTGGGAGCCTGTTCATGTTGACGCCCTGAGCTGACAGGCCAATGCCCATGTACCTGGAAAACACAGGACAGGGGATCAGGAGCAGCTCCAGCTTCTGCTCAACATGTTTAAGTCTCCATTTGGATCATAAAAGGACAACGTTTTCAACTACAGTTCAAAACTCTGTTCACAGGCCTTTTATCTAGCGCCAGAGAACTTCCCAGTGAAGTACGGATGGTATAACCGTGATCTGCGATATCAGCGGATGTCCACATGTATCAGTATCAACAGACATTGAAAATGTAGCCGATATTTGGCACAGATATTTCTTCTGCACTGCCCCAGCCTCTGTGCTCATGGGTCATTCCCGGTTTGTCTTTTTGAACAGACTATTTTCTGACTGACAGACTACCGTATTTTCTGGACTATAGAGCGCACCTGCATATAAGCCACATCCAGTCTATTTTTCTTTTATTTAAAAAAAGATATACAAGCCGCAACCGGGCTATAAGCCCCTGATATCCATGTTGAAAAATGAGATATTTACTGCACATACAGAACGATTTTGTACTGTAAATGTACATTTATGTACCTGAACAGATTCTTTCCGAACAGTGGCTTTTAACAGCAGCAACTATGCTGATTAAAACGAGGTCAAAAGCAGAAAAGAATCGGTAACTGATTAGCTTCATTTCTCCTGTGCAGTGAAACCACAAGTCACTTTAATCATCTCCGCTGAAACCACTGACCCGAGCTTACAGCTGCAGCACTTTTTCCTTCCTGGAGCAAGATCGATGCCTTCAACTTAAAACTTGCATCATACAAACTCCTCCGTGTGCTTTTCATGATGAAGGGGCGAGGATTCGAAAATAATTACCAGTTACGAATTTGTCGTGCGCGTTATATCTGCTAAATAAAAAGTAGCGTATTCTTCTTTGCATTCATCTTCCGTCTATCTTGTTTTTGAAATTTCGGTTAGAGCGCCCCTAGAGGTGGAAGAAAAATCCACAGATTAGCCGCACGTTTGTAAAAGCCGCAGGGTTCAAAGCCTGGGGGAAAAAAGTAGTGGCTTATAGTCCGGAAAATACGGTAATTTGTGAAAACTTTTAACCCAGCTAAATACATTTTGTTAATCTAAACAGGAAATACCCTTTACTGGAAAATGTAAAAATGGGCAAGGTACAAGGGGTGTCCTGACGAAGACCATGCTGCTGGTTGAAACGTCCGAAAGGACATTTAATATATTCAGTCGTTGTTCCTCGGGTTTGTACCTTATCCATTTTTACATTTTCCAGTAAAGGCTACGTCTTGTTTAGATTTCACGTCAACCCTCGTAGAGCATCTGCGCTGCTACTTTTTGATTCTTTTGTGACCCAGCGACGTGCTCCACCTCCTCTCTTCACCTCACATTTTGTTAATATTTTCACAAAAGTTACTTAAAATTATACTTAAATCTATAAATGACTCCAACATAAATTTGATCTTTGCTCTGGAGTTTCAAAGCTTCATATCGGTGTCAGTAAATATCAGGTATCGGCCACAACAGCAAAACAAATATTGGCTCAAGAAAGTCCATATCAGACCAGGTACAGTTCAGGTAACAATTAAATTAACGCATTTAGTTGTTGATTATTTCACAATCATACTTAAAAAAAAAAAAAAAATAGCTAGAACTAGTGTTTGCAGTCATCCATTCCTCAGTTATTCCTCGCTCTGTAAACCCATTCCTAAGTGTTTTCACGATTGGGAGTTAGAGTACAGTGACCAGACGTCCTGATTTACCCGGGACAGTCCCAGTTTTGAGCCCTGTCTCCTCTATCCTACCAGATTTATCCATAACCAGTGATTTGTCCCAGTTTTACACAAGAAATGTCCCTGGAGTCTCTATTTTTGACCAATCTGATCCCTGCCAACAGTAAAGAGAGGCATAAATTGTCATTTGTTTGGGTAAAATACCAAAATTCTGCTTAAAAACAACCAAAACACAAAGAAAATGTGACTATACTGACTCACATTAGTGTAGGGTGTCCAAATTTTCAAAGGTAAAAACTGGGACACACCCAGGTTGGGATGGTAGGTGTAAATAAAACTGGGAATGTCCTGGTTTAGCCCAAGTTTAGACCTGGTTTAGACCTGAAATAGACCTGATATAGTCCTGGTTTAACTAGTTTAGACCTGGTTTAGACCTGGTTAAGACCTGGTTTAGACCTGGTTTAGACCTGGTATAGTCCTAGTTTAATCATAATTTAGACCTGATTTAGACCTGAAATAGTCCTGTTTTAACTCTAGTTTAGACCTCGTTTAGACCTGAAATAGACCTGATATAGTCCTGGTTTAACTAGTTTAGACCTGGTTTAGACCTGGTTTAGACTTGGTTCAGACCTGGTTTAGACCTGGTTTAGACCTGGTTTAGACCTGGTTTAGACCTGGTATAGTCCTAGTTTAATCATAATTTAGACCTGATTTAGACCTGAAATAGTCCTGTTTTAACTCTAGTTTAGACCTGGTTTAGACCTGGTTTAGACCTGATTTAGACCTGGTTTAGGCCTGATTTAGACCTGTTTTTTTATCATCAATCACCAAAAAAAAAACAAAAAACATTTTCACAGTTTTTTATGTTGAAATTCTGGTCACCCTAAGTTAGAGGAGCAGCTGTATCTTTATTACAGGAATTCTTCTGAATGTTTTCTGAAAATTGGCACATTTGTGGTGTGGTGTGATGATAGTCATCTGATGCTGAACGCTTGTAAAACAAATTGTGTAAGAATCCGTGCTGGGAAAAGACAAGCTGTACATTATTACTACTATAAAAGGTGTAGCCCCTTTAATTTTAATGGCTCTAGTGCCTTTGTTGAACTTTTTTTTTTTCTTTTCCACAGTCCCGGCTCGGCACAGTCCGGCCTCTGTGGGGTTCTGGCATTTTCCCACTGCAGACGAGTTGGTCGGGGGATATTGTGTTTGCATAGAAGGTTTAGGCTGTGCTGCAATGCAAATTTTGTCGAGCGATTCAGCAGTGACGAGAAGAGGGAAGACAAGATGGACAATAAAAGACAGGAGAAATGTGAGGTCGCTAATAGTTTCCATCCTTGGTCTAAAAAATATCCAAGAAAACAAAACAAAAAAATAGCGTGCAAGACTTGGCTGCACTTTTGTCAAATATTCTACTGTGTAACCAGGACTAAACCAGGACTAAACCAGGACTAAACCAGGACTAAACCAGGACTAAACCAGGACTAAACCGGGACTAAACCAGGACTAAACCAGGACTGTTTCAGGTGTAAACACGACTATATCAGGTCTAAAACAGATCTAAACCCATTCTAAACCAGGTCTAAACTAGGGCTAAACAAGGGCTAAACCAGGACTATATCAGGGCTAAACCAGGTCTAAACCGGGAGTTACTGAAAAGTGGATTCGCCAGTAAGAGAAAAGTTCGCCCATATCAAAACAAAAAGTGGCAGCTTTGGACAAAAGAAAGGAAAAAATAGCTGTGAAACCGAGCAATTCTGCAGAAAAAGCAATTATGAATTGTCATAAAACATTTAACGTGCCTCCTACGCAAATGGGTCCTATCTTAAAAGATAATTGGAGTGAGAATCAAGCTTTATTTTTCTTTATACATTTTGTTACCGTGGCAATTTTGGCGGACATCTTGTGACTGTCAGAAGGAGAGAAACATTAGAGTAGAAATTTGCATATAAACACAGGCAGAGAGCTTGTTTTATTATAGTAGCAGGATCAAAATGTCAAGGAGCCTTGTCTGTAAAGATGTTTAAAGAGAAAAGGGCCACACAGATTGTGACGGAGCGGCCCTGTCAAAGTCCGCAGCACTGTCACCAAACTAAATATGCACATAAAAGCGCTAGAGCTTACCGGCTTTCATTCATTCCGCTACTCGTCCTCGTCCGTCCGCTCCGTTCTCCTCTTTAGTTACCGTCCGTTCACTACCGCAGTAATCTCGGGTGCACACAAGTCCACTCTTAAGCCGTCCATGTCCGCAGTTCTGTCCTCCAACAAACTTCAAACCAGTAAACCAGGTCCCGTTCACGAGCCTCAACGTCAAACCGGGCGCCCGATTCACTTCCATTTGTCATGAGCGGGACTTTGGCGTCTGACGTTATAGCGACGTCACCGCAAAATGCCATTTCCCCCTCACTAAATGATCCGTGTTACTTTTCCTGGTTGTAAAATCTATTATTTTTCTACGTTTTTGTTACTATTAAGTTGGATTTTTGTGTAGAAAACCAGTATTTTTGTGTTAACTGGCTTGGCGGAGGAGCCTTGGTGGACAAAAGACACTCACTTTGGGCCAGAGAAGTTAATCTATAGACCCATTGTAAGTAAACCGTGATGACGTAGGCTCGGTTGCGCATTTTGGCAACAGAAGTACAGCTTGTCTTGCTCTGCGGAAGGATTATTATCATCAAAAGATCATGTACATTTCCTCAACAAGCCGACTTTGACAAATGTGTCCGACTGCCAGATCCTTGTGCGATCAGCGAGTAAAACTTTAAAACCTTAGTCCGCCGGTAGAATATCGATTCTGACAAACACACACAGAACAACCAGACATTTTGGTGCTGGAAACGTTTTTATCTCCGTCGTCTTCTGTCCGTGTTCAGTCTGAATGAATCGGAATGAACGGGGAACGATGACACTTCCGTTGCCAAAATGCGCACGCAGCTTTTCTGTTTCTTTTTTTATCACTTCCGCCCTTGAAGAGTCTATAGCTTATGGGTTATGAGGTATATTTCTGCAGTAAACCTTGTAAATACTTTTTTGTTTCACCGTCTTGCAGAGCACTAACAAACTTTTTGGGAACATTACTCATGAAATCACCAAAAACATCCTTCTGTCCCGGCGTTACTCACTCATTACTCAGTATTAGAACCCCGTCACAATAACAAAATGGATCTCTATGTAAACTACAAGCAGCAATAATAATAATAATAATCGTGGTAAGGCAGTGATAGTTTGCAGGCAGTCTTACCCGTCGCGACCCTTGCTGATGATCTTGACCTCAAAGTAGTAAACCCCACAGGCGGCGGGGATGGGGTGAGTGGCTCGCACCGACGCTGCGTCTTTAGGCGTTTTGCCATGACCTGGAAAACACCAGCACATTACACATCAGTATTCCTATTATCAGTGCGTATCAGTATCAGTACGAGACCATAGACTGAATAAAAAACTGCACTAAGCGAGTGTGACGTCACCCAGAGCGTCGAAGCTCGAGACGTGAACGGTTACAGGGGCGAATCTGAAGCCAGGCTGTAGATTATGAGCGGGTTAATACAAACATTTTAAGACCAAAATGTTGAGGCCACAGCAGCCGATACAGAGAGAGGAGCCCCAATATCCTAATGCAAGTCAATGGGAGCCAGAGTCAGAGCGGCTGGTGCGTTACCCATGTCCATTTATATACAACTCTGGGAGAAAAATAAGAGACCGCTGCGTTTTTTGTTTCTGAAATCAGCGTCTCCACATGTGTGACGGCCGTTTTTTTTCCAGCGTCTGTTCAATTCCAACACAAACACACCTCATTCTGCTTCAGGAGGCACTGATGAGGCGAACAAAGTCTTATTTCAGAAGGAAACGCATAACATCCACTGCTGGGTTCATCATTATTTTTATTATTCCACCCAATATTGATTTCTGAACTCTTCCCAAGTTAAAACATTAGTATTGTGTCGTTTTAAAATGAATATGTTGTTTTCTTCGCATTATTTGAGGTCTGATAACATATTTTTTTGTTATTTTGACCATTTTCTGCAAATAAATGCTCTAAATGACAATATTTTTATCGGGAATGTTGCCAGTAGTTTATAGAATGAAACAAAAAAAGTTCATTTTACTCAAACACAAACCTATAAGTAGCTGTACATGTGCAGTCTGTGGTGGAGATGTGCTGAATGTTAAAAAGTTGATTACCGGAAGTCTAGTTTACTCAAGTAAAAATTAACGTTTTAAACTGGGAAGGAGAAGTATGTGATTCTGGTAAACCCACTTCTCTCTCTCATAAGTCATTACCTTAGGGCTGCAACGGACAATTATTGTGCTCATCGATTAATCTAGTCTAACAATTATTCTTTCAATTAAATAGATTTAGTTGTTTAAAACGCACACAAAACTTGTTCTGAATTTGACCCACATGAAGCTAAACTGCTCACGGCCATTCTCCTGGAGTTTATTTACAGACAAACGTTTTTTCCATTAAACATTTTCCATTAAAGTCACTGGATGTACACATTTCCTGTCATTTGAGTCATCGGGTCAGGGTTCTCCTCTCAGCTCATGACACATTTTAGAGTCTGTATACACTGTACCGTATGGAAATAAGATTATTAAATTAGTTGCCGATTAATCACTTCACTTTCGGCCTATTTATGCGCCTAAACAGCTAAACAACGCGCAGCCAACCAGCTCATTTTCTGCGTTTTCTTCCAGGTTTGTCCGATCTGATCCTTCACAATCAGAAACAAACACCCTGCAGTGGTCTGGGTTTCTCACCGTGCTGATTTTACAACACATTTTATGAGAGAAAACGAAATGAACTCATTAACAAGAAGAGAAAGTCGGGTAACGCCGCTTTAAAGTGCCTATGACAAATTAAGACTATCCATTTTTATTCAAAAGTTGAGCTCATTTTCTCAATCTGGCCATTTCTTAGGTGTCAAATTTTACTTCCCTGTTGGAAATCACAACAAATGAAATGATAAGAAGACAGACACCTTTATATTTTATTGAAACAATGTCTAAAATATTGAGAAATGCAGTTTGACATCGCCAATGTGGAACTCTGCTTCTACTTCCTGTCATTTTAGAGACACTATTCGACTTTTCTTTGCATGTTTCTTCTTGACTGGTGTAAAACTATAAACGATCTGAAAACAGGTTTGATCCCAGCAGATTATGACAAAATTTGAGAATCGTCAGAACCGGTCGTGCACGTTTTAAGATATTCTAAAATGGCTGGCTCAACCCTTTGATGAAATATTATAGCAGCGGGTAACAGGAACGGTAAAAGAGCAGCACAGGCGCAGGAGGTTGAGCTGTTGCCCTATAACCGGGGGGTTGCATGCCAATATTGTGTTCCCGGGCGCTAAGACACTACACCAGCCTGTGCGGCTCTTGTTTATGAGCGACTGGCATGGCGGGGGTGGACTAGATTAGAGGAGGAGCGTCCCAAGTTTTCTGGGGGTTTGGTCATCTGGAGGTCATTCTGTGTGGGTTCTGCAGCTGCACACAGGAGCAGACTGCGGTCCTGTTGACGGGCAGCGCACAGCTCGGCTACAAAACCAACAGGGGCCCATCAGAGGCTCCTGGTGCTGTTGTTGATTGTCTGGATGGGGCTTCTGGTGCAGCCTTCTCTCTGTGCAGGCCTAACAACTGCTCTCAGTGCAGGAAGTGCTTAATGACACTGACATATGTAGTGCTTTACAGACTCCTCATGTCACGTATGTGGTTAAAGTACAGATCAGTGAGGATGACAGAGCAGCACAAGTTCCAGACCCTGTAGCCTCCATGGTCTGTTGTGGGTCTGTTGTAGTTCTGCTGTGGGTCTGTTGTGGGTCTGCTGTGGGTCTGCTGTGGGTCTGCTGTGGGTCTGCTCTGGGTCTGCTGTGGGTCTGCTGTGGGTCTGCTGTGGGTCTGCTGTGGGTCTGCTGTGGGTCTGCTGTGGGTCTGTTGTAGTTCTGCTGTGGGTCTGCTGTGGGTCTGCTGTGGGTCTGTTGTAGTTCTGCTGTGGGTCTGCTGTGGGTCTGTTGTAGTTCTGCTGTGGGTCTGCTGTGGGTCTGTTGTAGTTCTGCTGTGGGTCTGTTGTGGGTCTGCTCTGAGTCTGCTCTGGGTCTGCTGTGGGTCTGTTGTGGGTCTGTTGTGGGTCTGCTGAGGGTCTGCTGTGGGTCTGTTGTGGGTCTGCTGTGGGTCTGCTGTGGGTCTGCTGTGGGTCTGCTGTGGGTCTGCTGTAGTTCTGCTCTGGGTCTGTTGTAGTTCTGCTCTGGGTCTGCTGTGGGTCTGCTGTGGGTCTGCTGTGGGTCTGTTGTAGTTCTGCTGTGGGTCTGTTGTAGTTCTGCTGTGGGTCTGCTGTGGGTCTGCTGTGGGTCTGCTGTGGGTCTGCTGTGGGTCTGCTGTGGGTCTGCTGTGGGTCTGTTGTAGTTCTGCTGTGAGTCTGTTGTGGGTCTGCTCTGGGTCTGTTGCAGGTCTGCTGTGGGTCTGCTGTGGGTCTGCTGTGGGTCTGCTGTGGGTCTGCTGTGGGTCTGCTGTGGGTCTGCTGTGGGTCTGCTATGGGTCTGTTGTAGTTCTGCTCTGGGTCTGTTGCAGGTCTGCTCTGGGTCTGTTGCAGGTCTGCTCTGGGTCTGTTGCAGGTCTGCTCTGGGTCTGTTGCAGGTCTGCTGTGGGTCTGCTGTGGGTCTGCTGTAGTTCTGCTGTGGGTCTGTTGTGGGTCTGTTGTGGGTCTGTTGCGGGTCTGTTGCGGGTCTGCTGTGGGTCTGCTGTGGGTCTGTTCTAGTTCTGCTGTGGGTCTGCTGTGGGTCTGCTGTGGGTCTGCTGTGGGTCTGCTGTGGGTCTGCTGTGGGTCTGTTATAGTTCTGCTGTGGGTCTGCTGTGGGTCTGCTGTGGGTCTGCTCTGGGTCTGCTGTGGGTCTGCTGTGGGTCTGCTGTGGGTCTGCTGTGGGTCTGCTGTGGGTCTGCTGTGGGTCTGCTGTAGTTCTGCTGTAGTTCTGCTGTAGTTCTGCTGTGGGTCTGTTGTAGTTCTGCTGTAGTTCTGCTGTGGGTCTGCTGTGGGTCTGTTGTGGGTCTGTTGTGGGTCTGTTGTAGTTCTGCTGTGGGTCTGCTGTGGGTCTGCTGTGGGTCTGCTGTGGGTCTGCTGTAGTTCTGCTGTGGGTCTGTTGTGGGTCTGTTGTGGGTCTGTTGTAGTTCTGCTGTAGTTCTGCTGTGGGTCTGCTGTGGGTCTGTTGTGGGTCTGTTGTGGGTCTGTTGTAGTTCTGCTGTAGTTCTGCTGTGGGTCTGCTGTGGGTCTGCTGTGGGTCTGCTGTGGGTCTGCTGTGGGTCTGCTGTGGGTCTGCTGTGGGTCTGCTGTGGGTCTGCTGTGGGTCTGCTGTCAGAGGGCCTGCTCTACATCCTCCTGCTCTTACGAAACACAAGCCCAAACATGCACAGCTCGGTCCTGTCACACTGCGGGACTAAACGCAGATCATGGGTTTGTTTTGGTGGTTGTGCCAAAGGAGAGACACATTTAGATTAAGAGCATTTGTCTGGGGACAGTGCGCTTCACATGACTGGAGCTAACCCAAATTAATCAAATGGTTTAATGTCCGGTCAAAACCACCTCGATGGTTCTGTGTTAAATAGTCCGGGTCCAGGACAGCCGAGGCCAGGAGTCCTGGGGCCCCGGGCCGCGGAGCTCGCCCCGCTGCGGGGCCACGGCTCATGTTGTTTATCCAGAGAACTGAGGCCTGACGCAATCCTCCAGCAGCAGCCGTTGCTAACTGTGCTAAAGCTTTAGCCCAACTGCCCCACAGTCCCGAAGTGCCCCTGGGGCAGTTCTTACCTTTGTAATGGACCCGGAGGTTGTTCTGGGACAGTCCGATGTAGCTGAACTTGTCTTTGGGGCTCCAGGAGCGCGGCAGCGGGGTCTCCGTCTCATTCACCGCGGGGTACAGACGCCGTAGCCGCTGGTTCAGCTCCTTTTCCTGCTCGTTCAGAGTCGAGTCTCCGTGAACCACCACCGACATGAGGAACCCACAGCCCGAGGCCTGCCCCGACATCTTCACCGCTCCAACTGCGCTCGGATCGGCCCGAGTCCCGCGGCCCAGTCCGGGTCAGCTTTTCTCTGAGCGCACAGACACAGCAGTGCCTCCGTGAGCCACCGTTAGCACGGAGCTAACCTGGCTAATGGGTGAAGGTGCAGAGATCCCTCAGAGGTCTGGGCTTGACATGGGCCGCAGACGGTCCGGGGGCCTGGCTCGGTGCGGGTCGGTGCGGGTGTTTGCGGGGACGGGGCTGGAGGGTCCACGGCGGGGACGGTCTCCGCGGGGACTGAGCTCGGTCTGTCCGGGATGAGCTCACTTTAGCCTGGCTCTTTTGTTTGTTGTCGGAGCGCGGAGCCTAAAGCCGATTGGTCCAGAGCGGCTCAGTCAGTCCAGCGGTGAAGTAAACAGCCTCAGAGCCCAGGGTGATCCGGACCCTCCGCAGGGTCAGGACACTTTCACTATTTTGATTTTGAACACAAACATTAGAATCAAACTCTCATTTACTTTCAAAATAAAACACTGGTTTGTGATGGTAATAATAAAATTAATAATAAGTAATTAAGGATTTTTTTTTCTGCACTTGGCACTAATGTGACCAGATGCCCAGTGTCCCCAGCACATTTATCCAAAACCACTGATTTGTCCCAGTTTTATACAAGAAATGTCCCAGGTTTCCCTATTTGAGCTAAACTAGGACTAAACCAGAACTATATCAGGTCTATTTCAGCTCTAAACCAGGTCTAAACTAGGGTTAAAATAGAACTATATCCAGTCTAAACCAGGTCTAAACTAGGACTAAACCAGGACTATATCAGGTCTAATCCAGGTCTAAACTAGGACTAAACCAGGACTATTTCAGGTCTAATCCAGGTCTAAACTAGGACTAAACCAGGACTATTTCAGGTCTAATCCAGGTCTAAACTAGGACTAAACCAGGACTATATCAAGTCTAATCCAGGTCTAAACTAGGACTAAACCAGGATTATATCAGGTCTATTTCAGGTCTAAACCAGGTCTAAACTAGGACTAAACCAGGACTATATCAGGTCTATTTCAGGTCTAAACGAGGTCTAAACTAGAACTAAACCAGGACTATATCAGGTCTACATCAGGTCTAAAAAAGTCTAAACTAGGGCTAAACCAGGACTATATCAGGTCTATTTTAGGTCTAATCCAGGTCTAAACTAGGACTAAACCAGGACTATTTCTGGTGTAACTAGGACAAAACGAGGACTATATCAGGTCTATTTCAGGTCTAATCCAGGTCTAAACTAGGACTAAACTAGGACTATTTTAGGTCTAAGTCAGGTCTAAACCAGGACTATATCAGGTATATTTCAGATCTAATCCAGGTCTAAACTAGGACTAAACCACGACTATATCAGGTCTAAACTAGAACTATATCAGGTCTATTTTAGGTCTAATCCAGTTCTAAACTAGGACTAAACCAGGACTATTTCAGGTGTAACTAGGACTAAACCAGGACTATTTCAGGTCTAAACCCGATCTAAACTAGGGCTAAACCAGGACTATATCAGGTCTATTTCAGGTCTAAACTAGGACTAAGCCAGGACTATATCAGGTCTATTTCAGGTATAAACCAGGTAAACCAGGACTTTCCTTGTTTTATTTACACCTACCATCCCAACCCGGGGGTGTCCCAGTTTTTAACTTTGAAAATCTGGTCACCCTACACTAGTGTGAGTCAGTATAGTCACATTTTCTCTCTGTTTTGGTCATTTTTAAGCAGCTTTTCTGTATTTTACCCAAACAGATGACGGTTTATGCCAACATTTACTTTTGGCAGGGATCAGATTGGTCAAAAATAGGGACACTTGGGACATTTCTTGTATAAAACTGGGACAAATCACTGGTTTTGGATAAATCTGCTGGGACAGGGGCTCAAAACTGGGGCTGTCTGGTCACCGTACTCTTAATTTAAATTACTCGAAGTATCTCAACCGTTTCTTTCCATATAAAAAAAACAAGGAAACACTGCACAACAATGGCTCATTATTTTAATAAATCCATGTGCATCCAGTTTATGTGCTGTAAGAAATACCACTTATTGGGCAATAGGCTTGAGTTACTTATATCAGGTTATTCATCTTGTTTTCAGATTTATTATCGACTTATTAGTTCTAAAACGCCCTAATTCTAGTCTAGAGGTCATTTATTTTAAGAGAACTTGTCAATTAAAATGATCTGTCCATGCAGCACGATAATTTCACCACTTTTAAGCCATTTGTTGATAGATTTAAGTGTTTATATCTTAAGCTTTTTTGCAGTCTATATATTTATGTTTTATTTTGTTAAATTGACAAACTTTACGGAGCCACAAGGAAAATTATTTGAACATCTCACACATTACAATTTAATAAAATGCAAAGGGTAAATGGTAATAAAAACTTTGTACAAAACATTTATTTATTATTTATTTATTTTTGTTTGATTGTTTTTATTTAATTTTATTTTTTGCAGTCTATATATTGACTACAGTGTTTTGTTTTCTTTTTTGTTTTTTATCTTCATTTATTTCAATTATATAGCTTACTGTTTTCTACTGTCCAACATTTTCAGATATGTTCAGTGGCACGAGTAAACAAAAATGATTATAGAAGATGCAGGCTTTAGTGTCTTTTTTTATTTCGATTATAAAGCTTACAGTTTTCTACTTTCCAGCGTTTTCAGATCTTTCGTTCACTGGTTGATTGAACAAAAAATGATCGCGGAAAATGAGACAAAGACCAAAAACAAACTGACGTAAGCTGATGTGTGGCCGTTTGCTTCCAAGTCCAACAAACATGAGGTCACTTTTTGGAGTAGAAAAAACAGACTAAACGTGTCAGGAGTAACACCAGAACAGACGGAGGCTCAGACGGGACAGTGTCGTCTACCACAGGCCGGTCAACCAAACCTCCGATGCGCCTTTTATTTACAGTGGCCGTGCAGAACGTGTCCTCTGTGTTTGACCCGTGCACTCGTCAGGGCAGCCTGGAGGAACCTGTCCGTCCGCAGTGAAGAAGGGTCAAAGGGACAGTTCGGAAGTTTGGACACTGGGCCTCATTTCCTAGTGTTGGAGACGTGTGGAGACACTTTTTTAAATCTTCACTTCAGTCCTTGTATTTGCAGAGGTTGCTGGTGCTAGGCTAGTGCATGTCAATGGCCACAGTCGTCCTGCCACTAAAAACAGTCTGACCCACTCCACAGACCCGAGGAAAAACTATTAGAACTCCAGACTGTCCATGTGAACGTCTGTGTCCACAGAATAATTTTAGAAGTAAAACCAACTGTTGCATCTGAAGGATTTCTGTCTGAGCAGCAGTGAGTTGTACTTCCTGATAGAAGCTCAACAGCGGCGGACTGATATATGAGAAAATAGTCCCTCAACATGCGACGATTCAGGCGACGCAAGGTTAGTTTTATTTCAAACATTATTCTATCAACACAGACATTCACATGGACAGTCTGGAGTCGTAACTGCGGATACCAGACAGGTGAACCGCAAATTTTAATGAAACGCCTGAAAAATTTTGTGCTGTGCCGGATGCGGGTCGGAGAGTGCGAATCTAATCTACAGTTTACAAAACATGTGCAACGAAAACAAGGCTGTATTTTAGTGAAGTGCGAAAAAGCCACTGTTTTCACAAGATGATTAAATGAAAAACCCGTATGTTTTTGCTGCACGCGCGCTTCCCCACAAATCTCTGCCACTTTCATTTTCAAACCACACATGCGACGTCCTGCAGTTCAAAATGACTCCCGAGCAGCTGAAAAGAAAATTAGCGAGTGGAGAGTATAAAGTTGTGGCCAACACCTCAACTAAACTCAAGTCCGACGGTTCGGATGTCAGTATATATTTATAGCGGCTCGGATCGGGTGTGGAATTTTATTTCAATTCTGTCGGAAAACGAGTCGGGTGTGGATTGAGGTATGACGGGTACGAGCGGCTGCGGTTTGTCAAAATCAGACCCTTGCAGGACTCTGTTGTGGAGTGGGTCAGACTGTTTTTATTGGCAGGACAACTGTGGCCATTGACATGCACTAGCCTAGCACCAGCGACCTCTGCAAATACAAGGACTGGAGGGAAGATTTAAAAAAAAGTGTCTCCACACGTCTCCAACACTCTGGCTCACGAAGAAACAAGGCCCTATGTCCAAAATTCTGAACTGTCCCTTTAAGAATCAGAGACATGAAACGGGACTTTCTTGTGTTTTTGTTTCTTCACACCAGGTTTAACACGGCTTAGGGTGGTCCAAAAAAACATGCAAAAAGATAAAAGCATTAGGATATCACATATCTAAAACTAAAAAGAGTTGATTTAGAGATTGCACAAGACGCATGAAGTTTCTAGAAGTTGTCGTCTCGTTTTGCTATTTTGTCATCATCTGCTGGTTTGTTATTATCTGTATTTCCC
The DNA here is from genome assembly GCA_030686955.1 of Odontamblyopus rebecca. Classification (NCBI taxonomy): domain Eukaryota; kingdom Metazoa; phylum Chordata; class Actinopteri; order Gobiiformes; family Gobiidae; genus Odontamblyopus; species Odontamblyopus rebecca. The sequence goes on from CM060666.1 coordinate 33,378,127, forward strand.
TTTACTTACAGCCAGTAACATTGTTTTTGGCAGTTTAGTGCATTCTATGAAGCTGGTTTGTTATTTTTTGTTAACTAGTTATAAAACAATTTAGTCCATATGGTACAGATACATGGGTTTTGTACAGATATTTTGTTTTCTGTGCATTGTTATATTGAGGTAAAAATACTAATAAATACTTGAGTAAGTTCAATCATTAGTTTAGACTATTTTGTGTGCCATATTTTTTGGACTATAAATTGCACTTTTTTCAAACTGTTGGTGGTCCTACGACTTATACTCAGGTGCGACTTATATGTAAAATATATAATTTCACTTGTTGGTTATAAGAGGCTGTCAGAGCAAAGAAATGTATTTTTTATTTAAAGACATTTAGTTACTATTTGTTGTAATTTTGCATTCAACATGTGCACAGCTCGCAGGCTGCAGCTGCGCATTAAATAAAGGACAGAACGAGTGATCCGTGACTGCTTTGTGCAACCTCTAAAGATTGTTTGATTTAGCTGAATTTTTTATGACATTAAATCAATAGTCATTTCCTAATGCCAGGTTCAAATCTAGAGAAAAGAGAAAACAATTCTTTGGACCCCGCTAACACGCCTGGTTCATCTTCATCTTTCATGATGAGACGAAGGAGACAGAAGCCCCCTCTGACCTCTAAAGAAACCTGTGTCCGTGAAAGTTCAGGCGGTCAGTTGTCGTGGAGGCAGTGGCGAAGCTCGTGCCACAGACACCGGCACAGACCGTAGGCCATGACCAGGGCCAGGCTGGCGGGCACCAGGCTCACCATCAGGACCCCCATGGTGGGCCTGTGCAGCAGCAGCAGGTACACCCCCACCGGCAGAGAGCTGAAGTACAGCAGCCCCAGGGCCCAGAGCAGCACCCGGGCCCAGCTCTGCCACAGCAGCGCCCCCCAGCTGCGGGACAGGGACACCAGGGAGTCCAGGCTGGAGGTGAGGCGCGGGCCGGGCCGAGGCTCCATGATGGTGATGAGCACGAAGCTGGGGGAGCTGCTGAGCGACGAGAAGGTGGTGCTGGACGAGCTGGAGGACAGGGAGGGCGCCAGGGGAGAGCTGTGGCCCACCAGAGAGGACAGGGCTCGGGGGTTGAGCAGCAGTTCAGTCGTCACCTGCAAACACACACCCACAAGGAACCGACTTTAAAAAACTGTGTTGCACCAGGACTCGGTTTAGCTGTTTCTCCAAGCTCCATTCTTCACATTGTTTATGGTGGCCTCACACAATGTTTCCTTTCTTTAGGCCTCAAATGCCAGGCGTAGCTAAACATGTGCTGGTGTGTGGGCTTACTGCACCCTCCTCTGGCCTGTGGGTGGTTCTAGAAAGCTGCAGGATCTTCAGGTTCTTCTGGGCTGTGGGTTTAGTTCTGTGTTGGATTTACCTGCAGGTTCTTCTTGGCTCTGGGTTTAGTTCTGTGTTGGATTTACCTGCAGGTTCTTCTTGGCTCTGGGTTTAGTTCTGTGTTGGATTTACCTGTAGGTTCTTCTTGGCTCTGGGTTTAGTTCTGTGTTGGATTTACCTGCAGGTTCTTCTTGGCTCTGGGTTTAGTTCTGTGTTGGATTTACCTGCAGGTTCTTCTTGGCTCTGGGTTTAGTTCTGTGTTGGATTTACCTGTAGGTTCTTCTTGGCTCTGGGTTTAGTTCTGTGTTGGATTTACCTGCAGGTTCTTCTTGGCTCTGGGTTTAGTTCTGTGTTGGATTTACCTGCAGGTTCTTCTTGGCTCTGGGTTTAGTTCTGTGTTGGATTTACCTGCAGGTTCTTCTTGGCTCTGGGTTTAGTTCTGTGTTGGATTTACCTGCAGGTTCTTCTTGGCAGGCCCGTGCGCGCTCAGAGCCGACAGCAGGTGGCAGTTGTCGGGCAGCTCGCTCACACAGTTGCCCCTCAGGGTGGTGGGGTAGCGGCAGAAGGGGCACACGGCCTCTGTGGGGAAAGCGTCTCCCACATCCAGCATCTAAACAGGAGTCAGAACAATCAGCAGAAGCAGGTTTTTTTTTTAATCAGCTGCTGTGTTTCAGATGATATCAAAGCAGTTTAATAGTTCAGTAATATTAAATACAAATGGTGGCAGCTCAAATGACTCAAATCAAGTCATCAGGTTTAACATTTGTGTGTTTTACTTTCAGATATTTCTTATAAAAGTACAATGTCATCCACAGGAAAACTGGCTCTTGCCTCCATCTGGAACTATTATCATTTTAGAATCTGAAAACCACCCATACGTAATACTAATAAATGGGTATATTCAATTTGAGGCCTCACTGACTCAATATTCCTTCCTATCGAAAGCGCACAGCGCCCCCCGCTGGCAGAAATGGGGATTTACTGTTTATATACACACACAAGTTCCCATTCATATTTTCTCCTCAGGCTTTTATACATTCAGACAAGAGCCATGAAAGTCCAGGCACAACAGAGACAAAGTATCTGAGGCCAAACACATGAACTTAAAACCATCAAAAAGAAACAAAGGAAAAAGACTATTACTATATACTATACTATATACACTATACTATATATACTGTACTATACTATACTCTCTCTCTCTCTCTCTCTCTCTATATATATATATATAGATATAGATATGTACTATACTATATATACTATACTATATACACTATACTATATATACTGTACTATACTATATATACTGTACTATATTGTATACACTATACTATATGTACTATACTATATACATGTATACATATATATGATTACTAGTATTACTGTATTCATGTGTGAGAAACAGGAAACTCACACATGAGTTCTACATTATGTCATGTAAGTTACAGGAGCACAGAATTATATAAGTTCAGTTCTGTCTTGGTTCTTGTTTAGCTCTGATTCAGTCCTGGTCTAGTCCTGGTTTAGTCCTAGTATAGTCCTGGTGTAGTCCTGGTGTAGCCCTGGTCTAGTCCTGGTGTAGTCCTGGGTGTACAGACCTTGCACAGGCACTTGGAGCACAGGCTGTGGCAGCACTCGAGCATCTTGGGCCTCCGACTCTGCAGGTCGTACTGACTGTAGCAGATCTTACACTCCAGCTCGTCTGCGCTCAGCTCCTCCACAAGGCCCATTGTAGACCTGGTTTAGGCCTGGCTCAGTCCCGGTTCAGTCCTGGTTTAATCCTGGTTTAATCGCTAATTCCACGCAGAGCCATGTTCGTGCCCTCTGAGGGGGCTGGAGTTTGGAAATGTGGAGGGGACTAGAACTACCCGGAGCCCAGGACAACAAAGCCCTGCCGGCCCCCAGCCCCTGTCCACTCACCCTTTTGTTGTCTCTGATCAACTCGGTCCAATTAGTGTGGCCTGAATGCTCGGCCTTACATAAGCAGGCTCAACTCAAATGCTCTTTCACATTTGGTCAAATGACTGATTTTGTTTTTTGAGTTTGTGTACAGCTGCGAGTCGTCACTGCACAGTTCTTCAGCTCACCTGGACTAGTCTGAGTCAGGTCTGAGTCGAGACCCCAGGTCTTGGTTCCTGTTTGAGTGAGTGATATTTGAAAAGTTTGAATCCAGTAAGTCACAGGTCCACACCACCACATTCAGAGGTTCTGATGATTCTCAAATTCTGACTTAATTCTGTTGTAAAAATAAAATTTTACACCAATCAAGAAACAGTTTGTGAAGAAAATTTCAAAAATCCACATAACATGAAGTACAGAGCTGCTTGTCTCTGTGGAAGGAAACCTGGAAGGTTCATATTTGTGATTAGACTTTGTTATTTTGCTATTATTCAAATATGGTTATTATAACAGTTCCGATAACTTAATCGTGGTGTCATTTGCTAAAAAGTTTAATGCCGGACAGTCAGAAGTAATAACAATAACATCTCCATGTGATAATTTAAGACTTGAAAATATGAAACTGTTCATTCATAGATTTGAAGTACATTTCAACATGAAGGATCATATGTGTATAAAAGTCAGCAGTCAAGTCCAAGTCTTGGACAGAAGTCTGCAGGGAACACCACATGGCACAGGTCTGTGTGTAACACTTCATCCACCTATAATATGACTGTGGTGTGAGTGAGTGCTGGTTGGAGGGGCAGTATGGCAGCCTCTCTTCAGCCAGTCTGCCCCAGGGCAGCTGCGGCTCCATCACTGACACATTCAGACTTTTAGGAGACCGTCCTGTCCCACTGCAGCAGCCACTGTGCCTGCAGCTCTCAGACACTTTTTTTCTTTTTGGTTCACATGTTTTTAATGCGCTCTGTGCTCTGTGCTCTGACAGCAGAGCGCTCTCTGGTGGAAGGACTATTGCGCCCTCATGTGGTGTAAGTGCAGCCTGCAGCCAAACTGACCTGAGCTCACCAAACTCCATACGGGGGAAAATCTGCTTCACTGACCGGTCCCACCCTTCGGTGGATTTGCAGGCGCTGTGTACTTTAGTGTCATAGATTCTGACATTATAATGAGAACATGAGGCAGCATCAACCGGACAGTCCGCTTTTATTTTGAAGGAGCCGGGAACCTTTACTCCAGCACCGGCCGGTGTTACCGGGAGTGAGTTACCAGAGTTATGGACACAGGCAGTTCCCCGGGACCAGACCCCCGCCCAGGAGCCAACAAGGACAAGGGTTTGGGGCCCTTGGGGCCCCTGGGGCTGGTGGACTGGAGGGACAGACCGTACCGGACCTTCCTCCTGCTCTCCGCTCTGTGCGCGCTGGTGTGGTGAGCATCATGACGCATCAGTCCAACTCTCCTCCTGCTCTCAGCGCGCAGGCTGCTGTGGGCTAGAGGCTGTTTTTCATTTGTTTTAGGCGATTTAGGTGGTCATATCTATTTTCTATTTCTTATTCCAGCCCAGTAATCACTTTGTTATGTTTGGATCTTTAGGCTACATGTAAAACCAAAGCTTGAAGGCGGGTGCCTTATTTTTGAAGCGTGATAAAAGCCTCTAATTTACAATGTGGCCTATTCAAATAAATATGACAATAGTGTAGCCTATGGCAACTAACCTGAATGTGACATTTCTTCCTTAGTTATTTTACAGTTGACATGTTAAAATGTTATTTATCGGTCATTTCATTGTTAAACACCAACATCACTAATTAGGTTATATTTCTTAAAGGGCCCGTGTTACACCATTTTCTGATCTATGTTCTAATGTTTTTTCCTCATCACAAACGCATTACTCAAACATGTGTGAATAAAACAAAACACAACTAAAAACATGACCATAAAGCTCACAAGAGTCCATTTTAAAAGACCCGATACATTTTAGTGCTTTGCCTGTAATTTTCCAAAGTACAGCCTTGAAATACTTAGATCCTTGCATTTGAGAAAGTTATTTATTTTATTTTATTTTATTTTATTTTATTTTATTTTATTTTATTTTATTTTATTTTATTTTATTTTATTTTATTTTATTGAGAGCTGGCTCTTTACTGTGGGCCGTAGTTCTTTAAAGCCATGCTGTGGAACATTTGAGTCAGTGCAATAATATCTCCATGGAGACAGGCAGGTTACAGAGTGCACCTTTAAATGAACAGAAACAGTGAACCTGACCCAGTGCTGTGTTGGCTGTTGCAGGCTGGTGGTGCAGGGGCCGTGCAGGGGCCTCTGTGTGCTGTGCCTCCTCCTGACTCTCGGAGTCCTCACAGACTTTGCAGGAGCCCACTGGGAGTGGCTGGATTTACCCTCTGTGCGCGGGTACGGTGAGAGGAGTTTGTGTTTGTTTGTTTGTTTGTTTGTTTGACAGGAGGCTTCTGGACTCCTGGTGTGGTGCACAGGTGAGTTCACCTCTGAGTTGCGCCTCTGCTCAACTGGATGCAACAAAATTTAGATTTCTCGGCCTGTTCCGCTGTTGCTTCAACCAATCAGATCCCAGGATGTGTCATGATGTTCCACTTTTCCCTGATTTCTTTCTGTGAGAGCCGTTCTAGATTCACGGGTACAACTCTAATCCGAGAGCTACACATACTGTACGAATGTGACAGGAGCCGGGTTATACTCAGAACCCTACACAGCAGAAAAAGGAGACTTGCAAGTGACTTGGACTCAAGTCAGACTTGAGTCACTATTTTGATCATCATTTTATTTCATATGAAATTTCATATTTCCTGATACTGCAACTGATATTTTAGGGGTCCCCTTCTCTACTTGTTACTAAGGGTGTAACAGTAGCTGAAGTTCTGTGATATTGGATCTTCAAATGTCTAATTATGATATTGGAAACTGTCACAATAAATTGGATCACAAGCTGCTTTGCTTAAATGCCTTGTTTTGATGCAGAAACATTAAAAAAAAAAAAGAGGACCATGATCCTTTGCTCCATTTCAGTGCAGATTAAGTAACTGTTATTACACTGAATTATTTGGATTATGACAATAATGGTTTGCATTAAGTCCTTGTCAAGGCATTTGCAGAGCACAAAATAGACACATATGATTGTGGTGGCTTCTCTGAAATGTAAAGTATTGTACCGTGATATTTGAGTCTTGTTCCATCCCTATTTGTTGCATGACTTTTTAAAGTAGTACAATTTAGTTTAAAAGCATTTAAATGACAAAAAATACAAGCTGGATTTGGACCTTGAGGCTCAAAGCAGAGGACTTGGACTTGATTTGGACTTGTCTACCACAGACTGTAGATAGACTATATATGAGTGGACTAAGTGAGTGTGACGTGTCCACAGCGTCAGCGTCGCTCAAACGAGGCTCCTGATGCTGTGATTACAGGAGCGAATTTAGAGTCAGGCTCCATATTTGAAATTTCATAGCAACCACAAGAGCCAATCATGATTTAGGAGGTTAAATGTGCCGCCCTCCTCATGGCAGAGCTGCGATGCATCATGTATACGGACTATGGATGTGATACTCTGCACCAGTCTGCACGGGCCACTGCAAAGAATAATAAGGAAACTTTTATTATGAAACTTTAAATAGTAAGTTTAAGTCATTGATTTATGTTGTATTTTCTGTTAGATACGAACAACAATAGAGTCGCAATTTAACAAAATTCACTTTACTTTATGCTAGTTAAGATTCTAATAACATTAACTATTGTAATTGTTTGAGATATTTTGTCATTTTATTTCAAAAATAGTCAGTCGGGGCAGGAAAGCGAGAAGGAAACTTAGCAGAGAAATTAGCTGTCAATCAAACCTGTTGCTAACGCTAGGGGGAGGGACCTCGGGGAATGAAGGCGTCTGATTGGTCCGTTATTTATGTTCATATCTTGATTTAGGAACAAAACAGCGAAATGAAAAATTGAGGATCCTGTGTCGCGGGTTCATACGAACAATTTAAGACCAGAATGACGAGACTCAGTGCAGCAGTTACTGACGGAGGGACGATAAGATCTCAGTGTGAGTAAATGGGAAAAAGGGAGAGGAGGAGCCGGAAGAGCCTCCTGGAGCACTTCCTGTTTGGCACGCGGCAGCTAACGGGTTAGCTTAGTCCACTCATATATACAGTCTATGCTACAGACTCAGGACTTGACTTGGACTTCCCTGTATTTGACTTGGACTTCCCTGTATTTGACTTAGGGCCTGGTTAGTACTTGGATGGGAGACCACTGGGAATTCCAGGTGCCACAGGGGGGCGCCAGTCGCAAAAACTGTCGTTGTGTCCTTAGGCAAGGCACATCACCCACATTGCCTAGTATGAAAGTGGAGTGTGCGTGACTGATGGTGGTGATCGAAGGGGCCGAGGGGGCAGATTGGAGCCTCGCTTCCGTCAGTCTGCCCCAGGGCAGCTGTGGCTACAATAGTAGTTTACCACCACCGGGTCTGGAGTGAATGAATAATGCTCTGTAAAGCGTCTCTGAGTGTCCAGAAAAGTGTTATATAAAACTGATGCATTATTATTACTTAGACTTCCTTTTATTTTATTTTTATAAAAACAAGGAAGTTTCCTTGTTTTTAACTTAGACTTCCCTTTAATTGACTTGGACTTCCCTTTATTTGACCTGGACTTCCTTGTATTTGACTTAGACTTCCCTTTATTTGACTTGGACTTTCCTTTATTTGACTTAAACTTCCTTTTATTTGACTTAGACTTCCCCTTTATTTGACTTAGACTTCCCTTTATTTGACTTAGACTTCCCTTTATTTGACTTAGACTTCCTTGTATTTGACTTAGACTTCCCTTTATTTGACTTAGACTTCCCTTTATTTGACTTAGACTTCCTTGTATTTGACTTAGACTTCCCTTTATTTGACTTGGACTTTCCTTTATTTGACCTGGACTTTCCTTTATTTGACCTGGACTTCCTTGTCTTTGACCTGAACTTCCTTGTTTTTAACTTAGACTTCCCTTTATTTGACTTAGACTTCCCTTTATTTGACTTAGACTTCCCTTTATTTGACTTAGACTTCCTTTTATTTGACATGGACTTTCCTTTATTTGACTTAGACTTCCCTTTATTTGACTTAGACTTCCTTTTATTTGACTTGGACTTTCCTTTATTTGACTTAGACTTCCTTTTATTTGACATGGACTTCCCTTTATTTGACTTAGACTTCCCTTTATTTGACTTAGACTTCCTTTTATTTGACATGGACTTTCCTTTATTTGACTTAGACTTCCCTTTATTTGACTTAGACTTCCCTTTATTTGACTTAGACTTCCCTTTATTTGACTAAAACTTCCCTTTATTTGACTTGGAATTCCTTGTATTTGACTTAGACTTCCCTTTATTTGACTTAGACTTCCCTTTATTTGACTTAGACTTCCCTTTATTTGACTTAGACTTCCCTTTATTTGACTTGGACTTTCCTTTATTTGACTTAGACTTCCTTTTATTTGACATGGACTTTCCTTTATTTGACTTAGACTTCCCTTTATTTGACTTAGACTTCCTTTTATTTGACATGGACTTTCCTTTATTTGACTTAGACTTCCCTTTATTTGACTTAGACTTCCCTTTATTTGACTTAGACTTCCCTTTATTTGACTTAGACTTCCCTTTATTTGACTTAGAATTTCCTTTATTTGACTTAGACTTCCCTTTATTTGACCTGGACTTCCTTGACTTTGACCTGGACTTCCTTGTATTTGACTTAGACTTCCCTTTATTTGACTTAGACTTCCCTTTATTTGACTTAGACTTCCCTTTATTTGACCTGGACTTTCCTTTATTTGACCTGGACTTCCTTGTATTTGACCTGGACTTCCTTGTCTTTTACCTGGACTTTCTTGTATTTGACTTAGACTTCCCTTTATTTGACTTAGACTTCCCTTTATTTGACTTGGAATTCCCTTTATTTGACTTAGACTTCCCTTTATTTGACTTGGAATTCCCTTTATTTGACTAAAACTTCCCTTTATTTGACTTGGAATTCCTTGTATTTGACTTAGACTTCCCTTTATTTGACCCGAACCTCCTTGTATTTGACCCGGACCTCCCTGTTTTTGACTTAGTTCAGACTTGACTTGGGTTTGAGCCCAAATACTTGAGCCCTGAGACTTGCAAAACGACGGCCCAACATGCTTCTATACGGGCCCCAGCAGACAGTAAATATGTTTAGCTCCCAAAGGGTCACGTGTGGTGCTCGACTCCCTCCTCCAGCCTGTGAAGAAACGTGTTGCTCAATGACACAGCGGCACCGAGATGGACCCTCGAGCGCAGCTGACGTGTTGTGAAACTGAACCTGTGTACAGCAGATCTACAGGACATGCAACTTCCAGGAACGAGAACCTGAGCCAGAGGAGACGCAGAGGAGGAAATGTGAGGAGGAGATCAGAGGAGGGGCAGAGGAGGAAATGTGAGGAGGAGATCAGAGGAGGGGCAGAGGAGGAAATGTGAGGAGGAGATCAGAGGAGGGGCAGAGGAGGAAATGTGAGGAGGAGATCAGAGGAGGGGCAGAGGAGGAAATGTGAGGAGGAGATCAGAGGAGGGGCAGAGGAGGAGGAGCAGATGGAGACACAGAGGAGGAGCAGAGGAGGAACAGAGGAGGAACAAAGGAGCAGCAGAGGAGGAAGAGCAGATGGAGACCAGAGGAGGAACAGAGGAGACGCAGAGGAGACGCAGAGGAGAACAGAGGAAGAGACACAGAGAAGGAGACACAGAGGAGGAGCAAAGGAGGAGCAAAGGAGGAGACCAGAGGAGCAGCAGAGGAGGAAATGTGAGGAGATCAGAGGAGGAGCAGAGGAGGAGACGGAGAGGAAGAGACCAGAGGAGGACCAGAGGAGGAGACAGGAGGAGACCAGAGGTGGAGACCAGAGGAGGACCAGAGGAGGAGACAGGAGGAGACCAGAGGTGGAGACCAGAGAAGGACCAGAGGAGGAGACAGGAGACCAGAGGTGGAGACCAGAGAAGGACCAGAGGAGGAGACAGGAGGAGACCAGAGGAGGAGACAGGAGGAGACCAGAGGTGGAGAACAGAGGAGGACCAGAGGAGGAGACAGGAGGAGACCAGAGGAGGAGACCAGAGGAGGAGACCAGAGGAGGACCAGAGGTGGAGACCAGAGGAGGACCAGAGGTGGAGCAGAGGAGGAGACCAGAGGAGGACCAGAGGAGGACCAGAGGAGGAGACAGGAGGAGACCAGAGGAGGAGACAGGAGGAGGAGACCAGAGGAGGACCAGAGGAGGAGACAGGAGGAGACAGGAGGAGACCAGAGGAGGAGACAGGAGGAGGAGACCAGAGGAGGAGACCAGAGGAGGAGACCAGAGGAGGAGACAGGAGGAGGAGACCAGAGGTGGAGACCAGAGGAGGAGACCAGAGGTGGAGCAGAGGAGGAGACCAGAGAAGACGCAGAGAAGGATGCAGAGGAGGTGAAGCTTAGGAGAGGGTTGCAGAGAAGGAGGAGGAGGACTGAGAAAGAGGAGGAGGAGCACAGAGGAGGAGTGCGGAAGAGACGCAGAGGAGGAGGAGGAACACGGAGAAAAAGCTGAAAAAGAGTGGTGCAGAGGACGAGCATACGGTAGAAGCTCGGAAAAGGGATGCAGAAGACGAGGAGAAGAGGAGGAGGAGTGCAGAGGAGGAGAAGATGAGCCCAGAGGAGGAGAAGATGAGCCCAGAGGAGGAGAAGATGAGCCCAGAGGAGGAGCGCACTGGAGGATCTCAGATTTTTTGCTAAACTACTCCACGGGTTCATTTTCAAAGGCTGTTTCCTCACTCCCTTTATGCATTTTGACCATCTGAATTATTCACCGCTTCGAGTTTAGACTTCTGCTTTTCACAGCTTTCAGAAACCGAAGCCTCCGCCTCCGAAAAATCCGACAATTTCTGACCCGCTTACCCACTTTTCCTGGTTCTCGGACAGTGAAACTCCCAAAACGCAGCAGAGTTTTGGGGCCCGAAGAGCCGCTCATACGTTACACACCGGGTAGAGGCCCTTTAAATGTAAACGTGCAGATGGGAGCGCACGGCTGGGGAAACATGACAGGGGGTGAGGAGAGGGGGTGTGGCGGGCGACAGGGGGCGACAGGCGGGGCGACGGGGGGGTAGAGTCATGGGGTTTAGGGGTGGGGGCGGGTGGAGGTGTCCCGGCCTTCTGTTGAAATCCCGGTGTTATTTTTAGAGCTCTTCAAATACTGTCGCGTGGCTCTGGATACAAACACTCGGTGAAACTGCGCTCGGAGGCAGCACCTTTTGGATCCCGTTTATTTCGGGTTTTTTTTAAATTATCGTTTTAGTTTTTCTGCCGAGAGGTTTTCCCAGATGTTACCTGAAGATCACGCAGCGCAGCTCAGGTACAGCTCACTCCGTAAAGGGCTTTATATTTTGACAAAAGACGGTACTTCCTGGTCAGTTGGAGACGATAGATGGGCCAGCACAGGCTTCATTCAGTTTTCTTTTATAATTTGCTTCGTCCTGATTTCAATTCTTCTGATTTTTCTTTCAGTCATCTGTACAATCACCATGGAAACGCATTTTACATTTAATTTAAACAGAATTTTGTTTTATTTTATTTTGTGTAATTTTTTTATTTTTGTTTTTTTAATTTTTTTTTATGACATTTTTGTTATTTAATTTATTTTTTTATTTAATTTTAATGATTTAGTTTTATTTTATTTAGTTTTTTATTTTATTTTACTTATTTTGTTTAATTTAAATTTATTTAGTTTTTTATTTTATTTTACTTATTTTGTTTAATTTAAATTTATTTAGTTTTTTATTTTATTTTACTTATTTTGTTTAATTTAATTTAATTTATTTTTAATTTAATTTATTTTGTTTAACTTAATTGTATTATTTTTTTCTTTTATTTTACTTACTTATTTTGTTTTTTCTTTTCTTTTACTTATTTTGTTTTGTTTTATTTTATTGTTTCTGGGGGACAAAAATTGAGCCATGAGTTATAGCTTGGGTATTTTAATTCTCCACCAAAGTGCACGCTGTTGTCGTAGTGAAAAGGCAGGAAGGGCATCTAGTGTAAAAAACAAAAACAAACAAAACAAAGCATCTCTTCCAACTTGGGAAAACTGCTCTGTCTCCCTGACCTCATGACTACATTCGGCTGCTGCTTGTTACCAGGCGGGACGTGGCTGTATTTTCCTTTTGGGTCGCGCTTATGTCTTATGAGATCATCGGGGTCACATGTTCTTTGTTTATTTTTTTTCTAAAAGACCCACAGATACGCAGAAATGTTTAGGCCTACTTAAATGTCCTGTATTACTCTGAATGTATTTATTTTTTGGACTTTTTATTGAGAAATTCCTGTGCTTTTTAACCGTCTTTTCCGGAGCACATGGGGCACCCGGGGGACCCACCTCCATGATCTCTTTTACCTGTTGCGCATGTTTTTCGGTTTGAAATTGACTCCCGAGAGCTTTCAGCCATGTCGTGAACGTCGTTACTTCCTCAAAATCATCATTCTTCACCTGGAATTGTGTTTCGTTTCGTCCACACGTGCTTCAGAAGTCTTTTATTATCGGTCTCTTTACATCTCCAAAGCTCTGAACGCTCAGTTCCGCCATGTGACGTCGTGAGACGGTAGTTTTCAAGTGAACAGCTCCTTTTTATTTTAGATTTCCAGGCCCGAAATGACCCAGATTACTCTAGAGAAGGTGTATGGAGCTTAAAATCTGCAGGGTTTGTGCGTTAAACATGTGTGAACGAAACAAAACACAACTCCAGGTCTGTTTGTGACGAGAAAACTACATTATAACACAGCTTAGACAATAACCTAAGATGCGTCCTTTAAATTCACGCCACTCTTTTTGCTCTTGAAATGATTTCGTGGTGACAGAGAAGATACTGAGCTTTGTGACTGTTTTTGTTTCATGCAGAAAGTCAGTAGTAATTACAGAGATTTTAACGATTAGCCGGGTCAAAACATCCATTTCTGACAGTTAAAGGGCCAAATCGCACCACAGAATTCCCTTTCTTTCAGCTTCCTGTGACATCTTGAGGTTTTAATCAGGAGAAATAATAACGTGTTACGTGTAATATTGTCGTTTAGTGCCGCGATCAGTTTGAAACCATGTGCAGGGTTTAATAACGGTGACTTTAAAAGGTTGCGATTGTTGTTCCGTCCCGTTGTTTGCGATGGCTCCTCTTGTGCAATGGCCGGTTGCCTCAGAGCTGGAGGCAGTGCGGAGGCGAGGCAGGGGCCCGGCAGAGGCAGGGGCCCGGCAGAGGCAGGGGCAGGGGCAGGGCTGGGGCAGGGGCAGGGGCAGGGGCTGGGCAGAGCTGTTTGTCTGTCTAACTTTAGCCCTGCGCTCACATGCAGTCAGCTGACACGACATCACGCGGGGCAGTCAGCAGCAGTCGGAAAGCATGACGCAAAGCTTCCACTTCCGGGTCCAGAGGAATTCCTCCCCGTAGACGGCAGGCGGATGTTTGTTTTTTTAATGCTTTTGTTTGTCAAATGTAAGATATAAAGAGCGTATGACGGGTTAGGCCAGTCATTTCACTCAAACAAAGAGTAACTATATATATAAAAAAGGTCCACAGCAGAAACTAGAGGGTAAACAATGCAGGGGAAAATATTTCAGAGTTGTTTTTAGCACAGAAAGTGTTATTTTCACTGTTTGAAAGTTAAATGGGGGTTCAAGTTGGGGGTATTTGCCAGAGTTGATGTGGTTTTAATATTAATGTATCATCCCCTAGTGTTAATTCAGATCCTCTTAGTGTTAATTTAACTTCCACTAGTGTTAATTCAACTTTATTTACTATTAATTCAACTTCTTTTATTGTTAATTTAACTTTATTTAGTGTTAATTCAACTTCCTATAGTGTTAATTCAACTTTTCTTAGTGTTCATTTAACTTCCACAAGTGTTAATTCAACTTCCACAAGTGTTAATTCAACTTCCTCTAGTGTTAATTTAATTTCCATTTGTTTTCATTCAACTTCCTTTAGTGTTGATTCAACTTTATTTAGTGTTGATTCAACTTCCCTTAGTGTTAATTCAACTTCCTCTAGTGTTAATTCAACTTCTCTTAGTGTTAATTTAACTTCCTCTAGTGTTAATTCAACTTCTCTTAGTGTTAATTTAACTTCCTCTAGTGTTAATTCAACTTCTCTTAGTGTTAATTTAACTTCCTCTAGTGTCAATTCAACTTCCTATAGTGTTAATTCAACTTCCTCTAGTGTTAATTTAACTTCCTCTAGTGTTAATTCAACTTTTCTTAGTGTTAATTTAACTTCCACAAGTGTTAATTCAACTTCCTTTAGTGTTGATTCAACTTTATTTAGTGTTAATTCAACTTCCACAAGTGTTAATTCAACTTCCTCTAGTGTTAATTTAATTTCCATTTGTTTTCATTCAACTTCCTTTAGTGTTGATTCAACTTTATTTAGTGTTGATTCAACTTCCCTTAGTGTTAATTCAACTTCCTCTAGTGTTAATTCAACTTCTCTTAGTGTTAATTTAACTTCCCCTAGTGTTAATTCAACTTCTCTTAGTGTTAATTTAACTTCCCCCAGTGTTAATTCAACTTCCCTTAGTGTTAATTTGGCCCCACGCACCACTTCAAACTCCCAACAGTTTGAACCAGTTCTGTTCATAATTTCATCTTAAATTAACTAAAATAAAGTGTAAAAATAAAACACCTCCGAGTGTTGTTTAGCTAAATCAGGATAACCCTACAAAGTGTTATCCGTTTACTCTTAAAACGTGAATATAACTCTGGATTTCGGGGTTAAACAGGAACTTTGGTCCCGTGTTGCTTCATTAACATTTCCAAAAAATGTTAAATTAACTTTAGAACAGATTGGACTCATATAAACTCTGAGAAAATGTTAAAATTGGTTCTGTGAAAGTCAATTTTAACACTTTAAAGAGGTTATTCCATCTCTGTGACCGAGCAGAATGTTTACAAAGGCTGAAACTGTATGAGACAAATACAAATGTTTAGGAGTGTCGTGATGTCGTGGAAAAGATCACGATATGGAACAAACTCCAAATCTCTCGATATTTCCACTATAAACATCTCACCAAACCAGATTTATTACAATATAAAACCGTGAATAAGCGACTTTTTGCTCTAAAAATGCTTCACAAGACTTAATCCAAAGAACAGAACAGTTATTTCTTCATGTCGTCTGCGCTGAAACGGAGCAAAGGATCATGGTCTATGTAGTTCCCTCTGTTTTTTTTTTTTAGCTATTTCTGCATCAGAACTGTTCATTTAAGCAAAGAGACTTGGGATTCGATATATTGTGATGCTCCACGATATTTGTGAGACTTTTGACGATACGATATCACCAGATTTACGTTATTGTTACGTCCCTATAAATGAATTTTTTTTATTTTAATTTTTTATGGAGGTTTAAACGGTCAGAAAAATGTCTTCTTTGTGTGTCTTTCAGAGTCTTCAGAGGGATTGTGTTTTAAAACTCACTGCTACTTCCTGTATTTTGCTTTATTCTTTTCCGTTTCAAACAAACCTCCGTTGGCTGATGTAAAACTGTGGTAAATACTGACCACAGGTTTGTCCAGGTCATAATTAGAAACAGATAAAAGCTTCCACATGCTCCTTAAATAACCCGCACCCCGTCCTGAGCCTCGAGTGTGACGGTTTGAAGTGCCGTGCTGCTCCTGAGCGGCACCTGGTGCAGAAACAACTGTGGGGGATTGTCCCTGGCAGCTGCCGGCACCAGCTGTCACCTGCCTGTCGCCATGGAGATGTTGTTGCTTTACTAACAATGTTCCACAGGATGAATTTAAACCCTTTAAATCTAACTTCATACGAAACAGAAGGTCATCGGGCCCCGTCAGAGTCAGAGTTCATTTTATTTGAACGGTTTTTTTAAAGGGCACACGGCAAAAAACAAAATCTAGTCAAGTTGAAGATGAGTTGAATTAAGAAAGTTTTACCGTGATTTGAGTAAATTCCACTTGAAGTAAAATGAGCTGCCAGTGGAACAAGGAGAAGTACACAGACTAATAATGAAGGATTACTCAGACCAGTGTGAATGAAACAAAACACGACTCCAGAGATGTTTTTGACGAGGCAACAGCATTAAAACATGGCTCAAAGGGACAGTTCTAGGGCCTCATTTCCTGAGGTTGCCGGTGCTGGGCTGGCGCACGTCAATGCCCAACGCCTCACCTGCTCCACAGTGCACCCGAGGCAAAACTAACAGAACTCCACGAGGAAATGAGGCCCTATGTCCAAAATTCCAGACTGTCCCTTTAAAGCTCTCAGGCGTCAGTTTTGCGTAATCTAGGACCTTTAAACAGGAGGTTACACATGGAAGGAAAGAGACTTTTAAGAGCTTTTTGAGGCACCATCGCTCTGACCTTTTCCCCTCCATCTCCGTCTTGTCTTTCCTGCTCCTGACCTGTATCTGTGTCTCTGTGTTCAGGTGGGGGGTGATGCCGGAGCCGGACTCGTCGCTCCAGCTGCTGCTCAAAGAGACGTGCGCCTTCAGACAGCAGAGCCCGGGAAAGGTAAGACTCCAGGGCCCGGGGCCGACCGGGGCCGACTCTGACCCGACGCCAACCAGGGCTCCAGCAGTTTTCTGGATTTTAGCTAAACAAATGCAATTTATGCTTCTCTGGGTTAGCCCTAGATTAGACCTGGTTTAGACCTGGTTTAGACCTGGTTTAGACCTGGTTTATACTTGGTTAAGCCCTAATTTAGCCTTGGTTTAGTCCTGGTTTAGGTCTGCTTAAGTCCTAGTTTAGACTTGTTTTAGTCCTGGTTTAGTCTGGGTTTAGCCCTTGTTTAAACCTGATTTAGACCTGGTTTAGACCTGGTTTAGACCTGGTTTAGACCTGGTTTAGACCAGGTTTAGACCTGGTTTAGACCTGGTTTAGACATGGTTTAGGCCTGGTTTTAAAACAAGTGTATGTTTCGAGTTTTAAGGAGGGGTGTTTAATGACAGTGCAGACGTCGTTGCTCCAGATGTAATGATTAAAATAATGACTCAAACATGTGTGAATGAAACAAACACAGCTCCAGGTCTGTTTTTCAGGAGCTAAACTGGGTGATGTGTCCTGCCGAAGGATGTGACCACCACAGGACCAGTCCTCCCCTCCCGCCCTGACTGTTCTTTTACTGTGTTGCAGTTCTGCCTCCTGATGTGCAGTCTGTGCACGTTTCTGGCCGTGTTGGGGCGTTACATTCCCGGGGTGGTGCTCTCTTACGCTTTAGGTGAGTCCCCCACAACCTGCAACGCTCTGTGTGCTGCAAATGTCTCTGATCCGGCCAAGATTTGAATACTTATATCGTCTTGTTTTGAGATTTATTCTCTACTTATGAGTTCTGAGACTGCTTCATTCTAGTCTGAACGTCGTTTATTGTTTATAGGCCTGGTTTAGACTTGGTTTAGTCCTGGTTTAGCCCTCGCTTAGATCTGATTTAGACTCGGTTTAGACCTGATATAGTTCGATTTTAGTCCTAGTTTAGTCTTGGTTTAGTTTTGATTTAGTCCAGATGTGTTTTTGAGGAGGTAACAACTTTATAACATGGCCTAAAGCTCCCAGGGGTCCATTTTGCACATTATACACATAAATATTGCAGTTTTCTCATATTTTCTCATGTTTTTTTTCATATTTTCTCATATTTTCTCATGTTTTCTCATGTTTTCTCATGTTTTCTCATGTTTTCTCATGTTTTCTCTCACATGTGCAGTGCTGGGGATCTTCCTCTGGCCTCTGTTCTCCTCTCTGGACCTGGGCCTGTGGCTGGAGCCCGTCCTGCACAAGGTGGATGAAGGTCTGTGGAACGTCCTGCACAGAATCAGAGATGCTTATGGTGAATGTCACTTCTTCTTCTTTCATCAGTATTATTCACATGACTGATCAGTCCAGTGTATCATGAAAACTGTTGCACATATTGGGGTAAATACATTACTTTTAAGGAGGGGGATTTTTGCAGAGTAAAGTGTAAACCTGTAAAGTGTAAAACTGATCCGAAGCAGCTTCACACAGGAGCTCTGACTTCCTGTTCAGATGCAGAAGTGAAACACACACAGCTGCACTGCTCCGGGACTGTTTAACAATGTGATGTTTTCTCGCCTTACATGAGTGACCCATAGTTTGAAGTTTTTTGGGAATAATCTTAAATTAAAAGTTGCCGAAACTGTACTTTACACCTCCACAAACTGAAGGTTGTGGAGGTCTCAGATGATGTAAGTTCACGTTCAGGTTTCGTGTGTCTCCAGCTCAGCGTCCGTCTCCACAGCCACAAACAGAGACCGGACACGTGGACTCAGACCTGTCCTCACTCACGCCCAAGGTTTGTCTCTGACAGGACCAGGACCAGGACCAGGACCAGGACCAGGACCAGGACCAGGACCAGGACCAGGACCAGGACCAGGACCAGGACCAGGACCAGGACAGGACCAGGACAGGACCAGGACCAGGACAGGACCAGGACCAGGACAGGACCAGGACCAGGACCAGGACCAGGACCAGGACAGGACCAGGACCAGGACAGGACCAGGACCAGGACCAGGACTGGACCAGGACTGGACCAGGACCAGGACCAGGACAGGAACAGGACCAGGACAGGCACAGGACAGGACCAGGACCAGGACCAGGACAGGACCAGGACCAGGACCAGGACCAGGACAGGACCAGGACAGGACCAGGACAGGACCAGGACCAGGACCAGGACAGGACAGGACCAGGACAGGACTACAGCAGGACTAATGCAGGACTACAACAGGACTACAGCAGGACTAGAACAGGACTACAGCAGGACTAGAACAGGACTAGAACAGGACTACAGCAGGACTACAGCAGGACTTGTACAGGACTAGAACAGGACTACAACAGGACTAGAACAGGACTAGAACAGGACTACAGCAGGACTACAGCAGGACTAGAACAGGACTACAGCAGGACTACAACAGGACTACAGCAGGACTTGTACAGGACTACAACAGGACTAGAACAGGACTACAACAGGACTACAGCAGGACTACAACAGGACTACAACAGGACTACAGCAGGACTTGTACAGGACTACAACAGGACTAGAACAGGACTACAACAGGACTACAGCAGGACTACAACAGGACTACAGCAGGACTACAGCAGGATTACAACAGGACTTGAACAGAACTACAGCAGGACTACAGCAGGACTAATGCAGGACTACAGCAGGACTTGTACAGGACTACAGCAGGACTAGGGCAGGACCTGAACAGGACTACAGACTACAGCAGGACTAGAACAGGACTTGTACAGGACTACAGCAGGACTACAGCAGGACTTGTACAGGACTACTGCAGGACTACAGCAGGACTAGAGCAGGACTACAGCAGGACTACAGCAGGACTAGAACAGGACTACAGCAGGACTAGGACAGGACTACAGCAGGACTAGGACAGGACTACAGCAGGACTAGTACAGGACTACAACAGGACTACAGCAGGACTAGGACAGGACTAGAACAGGACTACAGCAGGACTACAGCAGGACTTGTACAGGACTACAGCAGGACTAGAACAGGACTACAGCAGGACTAGGACAGGACTTGAACAGGTTTACAGCAGGACTTGTACAGGACTACAGCAGGACTACAGCAGGACTTCAACAGGACTACAACAGGACTACACCAGGACTAGCACAGGACTAGAACAGGACTACAGCAGGACTACAGCAGGACTTGTACAGGACTACAGCAGGACTAGAACAGGACTACAGCAGGACTAGAACAGGACTACAGCAGGACTTGTACAGGACTAGAACAGGACTAGAACAGGACTACAGCAGGACTACAACAGGACTACAACAGGACTAGAACAGGACTACAGCAGGACTAGAACAGGACTACAGCAGGACTAGAACAGGACTACAGCAGGACTACAACAGGACTACAGCAGGACTTGTACAGGACTACAACAGGACTAGAACAGGACTACAACAGGACTACAGCAGGACTACAGCAGGACTAGAACAGGACTACAGCAGGATTACAACAGGACTTGAACAGAACTACAGCAGGACTACAGCAGGACTAATGCAGGACTACAGCAGGACTACAACAGGACTACAACAGGACTACAACAGGACTACAGCAGGACTAGGACAGGACTAGAACAGGACTACAGCAGGACTACAGCAGGACTTGTACAGGACTAGAACAGGACTACAACAGGACTACAACAGGGCTACAGCAGGACTAGAACAGGACTACAGCAGGACTAGAACAGGACTACAGCAGGACTACAGCAGGACTTGTACAGGACTACAGCAGGACTAGGGCAGGACCTGAACAGGACTACAGCAGGACTAGAACAGGACTACAGCAGGACTAGAACAGGACTACAGCAGGACTAGGACAGGACTTGAACAGGTTTACAGCAGGACTTGTACAGGACTACAGCAGGACTAGGACAGGACTACAGCAGGACTAGGACAGGACTTGAACAGGTTTACAGCAGGACTTGTCGCTGACCCGCTCTCGTGTCCTGCAGCTGGACTCGGCTCAGTGTAAGGAGCTTTGTGTGTCGGACACTGAACCTTCAGACCTGAGCTGGACCGAAGGCCTCTTCACCCTGTCGGAGGGATACACCCCCCAGTCAGAGGGAAACACGCCCTTCACCGACCAATCAGAAGGTCCGACACACTCGATCTGCTGTTTAACCGTTTTAAAAAGTGTGTTTTAAGTGATTCATTTCCCTGGAGAATCTGCATTTGTGAAGTGTCTTGCCTAAGGTCACAAGAACTTGGTTTGAGTGGGGATCAATCCTCTCATCAATCAGTCAGTCCCCCCACAGTGGAGGAACAGTGCCCTAACCAGAGTAACACATCATGTACAGTTCAGCAGCAACGCAGAGACATTTTGCTCAAATAAAGGGGTAGACAGAAATCATATTTTCAGTGGTCCTGTTTCTAATTGTTGCAGCCAATTTTGTCCTACATTTGGTTCGAGGTGTTCGACGTGGAGCCTTGGGGGTGGAGCCAGGTGGCCCATAGCCCGGTGGCCTATGTGGTCTGATTCTTCTTTGTGTAGAAGCTGTAGGGGCTGAGCACTTACAGTTTTATGACAGTGTGAACCAGATGTATTGTGCAGTCTTCATTTCTGGAACATCCATCTTTAATTAAACCCCATAACCAATATTCTGTAAGTTTGGACATTGAATCTTTCTGTTTTCACCTTAGACACATGAGTCAAGCTAAAGCCATGGCCTCACAGCTGTACTGACAACCTGTGGATTCAGACTGCCACTACACCAATAAGTCATTTTAGATCAATACTGCAAATTAAAATGAGCAAAATGTGAAACAATAAACTATGTGTGTCATAGAATGTGTTTTTAAAAATGAAAAAAATTGTGTAAAAAGTATAATTTCAACTGAATTCACAAAGTTTACATTTCATTTGCTTTCCAGAACTGGACAGAGAAGAATTCCCTTCCCTGGACAACGGCCAAATGACGAACGGCACCAGCGATGAAGAGGACCTGTACCCCGCTGTCCCCGCCCCCCAGCCCCGTCAGCCAATCACAGCGCTGCCCTCAGACGCCATCAGCCTGTCGGAACTGGGAGGGCATCTGGTCTCTGCTCTGATCCAGGAGAGGCTGGAGTCCGCCCTGGCCCCCGCCGTCTCCATGCTCCTCCTGGCGGGGCAGGAGAGTGCCGGAGCGGGGCCGGAGACGGTGCCGGAGACGGTGCCGGAGGACTCGGACAGCGACGTGGAGGACTTCGAGCTGCTGGACCAGTCGGAGCTGGAGCAGTGCGAGGCGGAGCTGGGCCTGACCCCGGAGCAGAGTCCAGAGCCCAGCCACAGACACACGGCCCCCGGGTTCATCTCCAAACTCCTGCGGCGCCACTAAAAGCAACTAACCCTGTCGACGTCACGCACTATGCAAAACATACTGAACTCTTCTGGCTGTTCTAAAGGTCCTGAATTACACAAAAGTGACTCTTGTGAGATTTCAGCCACGTTAGAGTGTCGTGACCTCCTCAAAAACAGACCTGGAGTTGTGTTTTGTTTCATTCCCACTAGGGTTGGGCAGTATCCAGATTTTGATACCGTTAAATCTTCTCAGCATTTTACCGTAACCCTAACACGTGACTAATGAAGAATTATTTTGTGGCTGCATCTAAACCCTTCAGAAACAGAGTCACAGCTTTATATTTGAAGATGAGGCACAAGTTCTGATCAAACCAAACTTCACCAGTGCGAATCTCCCTCCATTTAATGATCTGGGACTCGCCGAGACAAGAAAAGCGCAGAAGAGGCAGATTCTGGAATAAATAGTACATTGCAAAAAAGCCCCATCAAAAAATAAGAAAAAAATACCAATTTTGAGGTAAAAGTGCCTATTTTAAGTGAAATTCTCTGCCAGTGCAGTAAGAAATTTTCACTTACCAAGTTTTCTTAAAACAAGATGAAATATGAATCTTGTTCTAAGCAGAAAACACAAGTTTCAAGTATTTATGGGAAGATTTTTCACCTCATTGGTTTGAGAAGGAAGTTAAAGAGGCTTAACCTGGCTTGATTGAGTATAAAAAGTGCTTAGAATAAGTTGTAATGTCTAAATAAGATATATCAGGATGGAACATCTTGAAACAAGTACAAAAAATGTAATCTTATTAAGTAAAAAAAATCTTAAAATTGATCTTTTAAGATGAATCTGCTTAATTCAAGTCAATTTAACTATGCTAGAAAATCCTTTTTCGTAGTATAAAAGGCGACAGTCCGCGGCGTGTGATATTTCCCACTGCAGCGTGTTGTATCTGACAGACCCGCGCTCTCGGCACTCGGAGAAGTTACCGTCTCCTCCCTGAAAGTCTGACTTCGGCCTCGAGCGGGAACTTTCTCCTCAATAAAACGTCTCCATCACAAACTTTCCGGCTCAGCGTCGCACACGAAGCATCAGCCTGTTTTTTTTCTTCTTCCTCTCTGCGTGTGGATGGAAATCTCCGAGCGGAACGACGTTTGAAGAGGAGAGAGAGCGGAGGGGAGGAAGTCCTGCTGTCCCCGTGTCTGAAGCGACTGTGGTGGGATCTCTGTCCTGACGCAGGGTCGTAGCTCCTCAACATTTACTGTCTTCCCCCCTGAAGCCAAAATACTATAAACATTATATTAACTCCTTATGCGCTGCAGATGTTTTAAATGACGGTAAAGAAACTGACACCGTTGCGATTCCCGCCCAACCCTAATCCCCACGTTTGAGTAACCCTGGTTTATTTGTCTGCCTGCATCTCCAAAGCTCAAAATGCTCTGTTCCACTTTATAGTTTTCAAGTTAACAGCTTTTACCATTAGTTCAGTGGAGATCGGCAATTCCAGGACTGTAATCATCCAAATGAAGGTGTATGGAGTTTAAAAACACAGTGGAGCACTTCCCGTATGACCAAACAGCATCGCAAGGTGGAATAGAGTGTTTTCTGTTCAAACTCAGCCTGAATATGCAGGGTTTTTGTGTGAAACGTGTGCGAATGAAACAAAACACAACTCCAGGTCTGTTTGTGATGAGGAAACGGCGTCGTAACAGATCAGAAAATAGCGAAACATGGGCCCTGTGATGTGTCTTTATCGAGATGCTCTAAAAACAGCAAAATAAGAAACAATATAATATAAGAAAAAAACAATCGGTATGTTTTAAATAACATTATAACTAATACAGAAGCTACTGACAGGTCACCTTGTACTTCCAGTCGGGCGCATTGTTACTAAGAATCATGGGAAAACCAACTGCCCGACACGATCTCTGACACTAGACGTCCGGAGACATGCGGATGACGACTTCCTTTGGATAGAAACTCTGAAAAAATCTGGGAAAACTGAGAAAATGAACCAGTTTTCTTCATCTAGACGTCACTGTATTCTTTCTTTTTTCCTTTTATGAACTGAATATTCATTTGTGTGTCATAATTTGTCTAACTTAACTTAAAATAATGGGAAATTTGCACGTCAGTTACGTAAAACGGGCGCTTCGGAGGAGGAGGGAGAACGTAGGGAACATAGAGAAAAAAATCCTGCAAATTGTGCGATTTATTAGGACCTACTCGTAATAATTTTAACATTTTTATTTATTTATTTTTTGCCTGATGAAGGCCTAGTGCCGAAACGTTACGAAATGATACTAAAAGTCTTTGTTAAACCAGGTCTTGTGCAAAGTTCATATGAAACACAAACATTTTAAGCATCAAAACAGTGAAAATGTTAAATGCGTCGCATAAATGAGTTTCCTTCCACAAAACCGTAGCACTGTAACAAAATAATTTAGTAAAATATACCAAAAAATACTCTTGGCGATATATCGATACGGCAGCCCCCGATATCGATACTGTTTCATCGCATTAAACGATACGATATATTGATATTTTGATATTGTTGCACAGCCCCACTCAGGCAAAACACAAATGCTTTTGGTTGTTTTCAATGATATAAAACCTGAAACTTTCCAGAGTTCATTTCTCCGTTCATAAGATCACTGCTCATTACTTAATCACATTTACCTCTTCTGCCTGTCGCAAACTTCCTTTTTTCACATGTTTGAACCTTAAAATCAGCCGACAACTGGGAACCACACACACAAACGCCTTTTGGGAGTAATTTATGTCCCTGAAACCTGTGAATGTTTCCAGACTCCAATGAAGAGATCGTTTCAGAGTTTAAACGGCCCATTTTCTGCTATTTTCTGACACCTGGAGTTGTGTTTTTTGATTCATTTGCACGTCGTTCACACAAACCCTGCATAAACCTGCGTATTTAGGTTCTTCTCTCAAACGAAAAAAACTCTCTTTTCCACCTTGCGATGTCATGCGGTGATACGGGAAGTGCTCCACTGTGTTTGTAAACTCCACACACCTCCACTCGAATCATTTGGATCGTTTCAGACCTGGAATCGCCGATCTCACCTCTCTTTGGCTACGTTCGGACTGCGGGGCTCGAGGCTCAGTTTGGATTTTTTGCGAAATCCGTGTTTTTTTGACGAGGTCGTTCACATTTCCAGTTAAATGCGACTTGTGTGTGATCTCCAGTGTGTCCGTACGAGCGTATGAGGACACGACGACGTCACAGCAGCGAGCTCAGGGTTTATGGGAGTGGCCTGAACACGGGCGTCGCCGTCGTGCCGCTCTCTCGGGAGGAGACACGTCTTTGGTGGCCTATTTCAGTGGGAAAACACGTCGGCATTGGGGTTTTCCGGCTCACGACATGTGCTTGTTGCAGCCAAACAGTCAAAATCTCGCTCGGTGATGACGTGTAGGTGGGATGAATGCGTCCTGACCGTTCAGACTGAAGTCGCGTGTCAAAAGATCGGACATGTGTCGGTTTTAGGAGCACATGTCCAAGTGGCCTGGGCCGCATTTGAAGAAATCGGATCTGTGTCGTTCAGACGGTCGTTAAAAGATCAGATACAGGAGGTCGCACAGGGGCGAAAAAATCAGATTTGGGTCACTCCAGGCTGCAGTCCGAACGTAGCCTTTGTTGCTGCAGAATCCACACACAATATACAAATATACGTCTGTGCAGTGAAACTCGTGTTGGTGTATTTTCTTTCACAGAATGCCTGTACGTTATGGAATGTTTTAGTTTTTTTTAATTCTGATTTGAACCACACATGTGCCTGTGCTGCGCCTGAGTCTGGCACCTGGTATTCTTAGCGCTGTTAGCACTGGAGCTGCTGGACCAGTGCTGGACCAGACACTACAGGACAATACAAAGCTCTGTTGTTGTTGTTGTTGTTGTTGTTGTTGTTGTTGTTGTTGTTGTGTTCCTTTTTCATTTTTGAATAAAAGTTTGAAATAAAACTCATTGTAGAGGGTTTTCTCTGTTTTAATCACGTTGTGCTTATTAACGGCCGGACTGGCCTGGGCCTCTCTGTGCAGAGTTTGCTTGTTCTCCCCGTGTCTGGGTGGGTTTTCTCTGGGCTGGAGGATTTTCAAATTTTAAACTGGGACACACCCGAGTTGGGATGTTTGGTATAAATAAAATTGTGAGATTTTGCATTTTCACATCAGTCATGATCTTTTTTTTTTTTTTTTGCTTTATGGTAATTCGCAAACATATATTTTTGTATTTTAGCAAAACAAATTATAATGTAGGCTCCTCTTTACTGTAGGCAGAGATCAGATTCGTCCAAAATTGTGTCTTAACCCTGGTTTAGTCTTAGTTTAGTCCTGGTTTGATGCCTGGCATGTCTGGGCTCATATGTCCTGTTCTCTGTCCCAAGACGACCATGGGAGACAATTTAATACAAACTGCTGCTGTCACCTTTCACACAACGAAAAGCCCTCAAAATAGCGTCTATAAACCCCATGAAAAAGTCTTTACACTGGATTGTATGAATGCGTGTGTCCACTAGAGGGCAGAGTGACTCTTCAGATGAGGCGATTGTTGTAGTTTATCTTTTTAATATCACTCAGCATGTGTATTTTTATCCTCAGGCACATCACAAAGAGCTGTGGGAGAATCTTGGTGGAAAATGAACGCAACTCTGGACGGAAATAAATCTTGTGACACTGCAGAAGCTCATTGAAACAACGCCACAGCGAATACATGGATTTTTCACCAAGATCTTGCATTGACGATGGTCAAGTCTGAGCCTTCTCCAGCACATCCCAGAGATCCTCACTGGGGTTCAGGTCTGGACTCTGTGGAGGCCGATCCATGTGTGAAAATGACGTCTCCTGCTGCCTGAACTGCTCTGTCACTATCTGAGCCCGATGAGTCCTGGCTTTATCATCTTGGAATATGCCTGTGCCATCAGGGAAGAGAAAACCCACTGATGGAATAACCTGGTCCTTCAGTATATTCAGGTTCAGCTGATCTTAATCTTTGAGCACACACTGCTGCTGAACCTGGACCTGACCAACTGCAGCAACATCGTACACTGCACAAAAGGCCTATCAAAAAATAAGAAAAAATTACCAATTTTGAGGTAAAAAATGCCCTATTTTAAGTGAAATTCTCTGCCAGTGCAGTAAGATCTTTTCACTTACCAGGTTTTCTTAAAACAAGACAAAATACAAATCTTGTTCTAAGCAGAAAACACAAGTTTCAAGTATTTATGACAATATTTTTCACCTTATTGGTTTGAGGAGGAAGTTAAAGAGGCTTAACCTGGACTGAGTTAATATAAAAAGTGCTTAGAATAAGTTGTAATATCGAGATAAGATAAATCAGGATGGAATATCTTGAAATAAGTAAAAAAAATATAATCTTATTAACAAAAATTTTTTTTAAATTGGTCTTTTAAGATGGATCTGCTTAATTCAAGTCAGTTTAACTATGCTAGAAAATCCTTTTTTGTAGTGTACTGTACTGGCAGATAATTTCACTTAAAATGGAGCATTTTTACCCCAAAATTGGTATTTTTTTCTTATCTTTGATAGGCCTTTTTTGCTGTGTGAGATGGCGGAGTTTTGTGTGCGGTTTCACTACTGTTCAATTCAATTTATTTTATTTTGTAGCGCCTAAAATCGCAACAACAGTAGCCTCTAAGGGCTGTGCTCATGCTGTGTTTTTTCATGGCTCTGGATGGTTCGGTGATTCCTCTGGCGTGCGGTAGTGTGACTGTGTTTTTGGGTTCCTGCTGCCCTCTGTTGGTTTGTTGAGTGTGTTGTATGAGTGCGGCTCTTTCGAATAATGTCCTCACAGCTGATAGTCTGTGTGCAGCGGGATGTTCGGACGTCCAGAGCAGATACTGGTCGGTGTATGTGGGTTTCCTGTACACTGTTATTTTGATGCTGCCGTCTGCGATGTGGTGGATTTTTATGTCCAAAAATGCAATTGCTCCATCTTTGGCGTACAAAAGGCCAGAAAACGCACATTATTTGAATTCATTGGGGTCTGTTACATCGTCCAATCTACAGAACAAAGGAAAGGCTATCAGATTTGACACGTGCGGTTTCCTGTGCGTGACGCGGCGCTCAGAGGAAGGCGACAGGACGGTTTGTCGTAGATGTCGGCCGTGTTGGTGGTGGGAGCCTCGGGCAGGACTTTGAATGGACTCTATTGATCGTGCAGCCAGGGTCCATTTCACAGCTCGGGCCCCGGCCCAGCTCCGCGTGAAGGGCGAGTAACATTTTAGCGCTGTGATTACAGTAAGAAGAAACGTGATTGATTTTGCCATCACAGTTTTCGATGCGTACAAACAGTTAAATCCTTAATATTATTTCATTCCTGCTGTCGAAATAATAATAATAATCCTGTTACCGCCTCAAAAACGGACCTCGAGTTGTGTTTTG
Organism: Odontamblyopus rebecca; assembly: GCA_030686955.1. NCBI lineage: Eukaryota > Metazoa > Chordata > Actinopteri > Gobiiformes > Gobiidae > Odontamblyopus > Odontamblyopus rebecca. The sequence goes on from CM060666.1 coordinate 33,406,641, forward strand.
TTTCATTCACACGTTTGAAGAACTCTTTATTATTACTCTGTCTTCATATCAAAACCTCAAAATGCTCTGTTCCACTTTGTGATGTCATGCAGTGGTAGTAATGTAGTATGTTTTTGATGAGGAAACATTATAATATAGCATAATATAGACCCTTTAAACGACACACATTACACAAAACTGCCTTTTTTTGAGCTTTTAACCAACACCCTCACCGAAAACATACCTGAAGTTGTATTTTCCTTCATTCACACGAGTTTGATTCATCCAGTGCACTTCCTCTGAGCTGTCACTAAACAATTGGTTTGAATTTTTCCATGATTGTTATGTCACAGGTAGAGATTCTGTGCAGTTTTGAGCATTTCTACCATCAAATCGCGTTCATTACAGTTTGTTCATTGTTGGGGCATGTTCACTGTCAGCTAGTTTAATTGTTTCGCCTATGGTAATGCGAATGGGTCTGAAAAATGTCTGGTTTTTTACAAAGCCAATATTTTAAAGGGACAGTTGGGAATTTTGGACATAGGGCCTCATTTCCTCGTGAGCCAGAGCGTTGGAGACGTGTGGAGACACTTTTTAAAATCTTCCATCCAGTCCTTGTATTTGCAGAGGTCGCTGGTGCTAGGCTAGTGCATGTCAATGGCCACAGTCGTCCTGCCACTAAACACAGTCTGACCCACTCCACAGACCCGAGGAAAAACTATTAGAACTCCAGACTGTCCCTGTGAACGTCTGTGTCCAGAGAATAATTAATAAGTAAAACCAACCGTTGCATTTGAAGGATTTCTGTCTGAGCAGCAGTGAGTTGTACTTCCTGGTAGAAGCTCGGCAGTGGCGGACTGATATATGAGAAAATAGTCCCTCAACATGCGACGATTCAGGCGACGCAAGGTTAGTTTTATTTCAAACATTATTCTCTGGACACAGACGTTCACATGGACAGTCTGGAGTCCTAATAGTTTTGCCTCGGGTCTGTGGAGTGGGTCAGACTGTTTTTAGTGGCGACTGTGGCCATTGACATGCACTAGCCCAGCACCAGCAACCTCTGCAAATACAAGGACTGGAGGGAAGATTTTAAAAAGTGTCTCCACACGTCTCCAGCACTCTGAACTGTCCCTTTAAGTTCTAAAACATGAGATGCGTCGCTGTGTTTGGGATATTCCACAAAATCGCATTAAATGATCTCCATGCATCTGCAGAGACTCCCAGAATGTGCTGTAAAGGTCCTATATTACACAATACATTATACACAATACACAATATATTGCGCAAAATGATTGATTCAAAATGTATAAGCCATGTAATAATGTTACCGCCTCAAAAACATACCTGGAGTTGACCTAATTTCCATTTTTATGTCTCACAATTACATTTCTGTGAACTGACTGAAGAGTAAACACAGCACATACACAGACTGACCCCCTCCTCTGGACATGTTACTCAAATCATTAGCCCGTCTCTTCTATGAACCATATAATCAGTGGATTGATTTGTGCAGTTTTCACGTAAAGGCGGAAAACCCCACCAGGAGAGAAAAAATTCAATTTGCCTTTTATGATCCATATCTAATCAAAGTGAAGAGTGCCGGAGGCCACTATCGACGCGTGGCCTTTATAAAAATAAGGATAAGGAAATACAAGCGCGCTGATTGGCTGGACAGGAATAGATGTGTGTTGATGCAGCGTGAGCGTCAGTGCAGAGGGAAGCTTACGGAGCATTTTATCTGTCATACCGGTACTCTTATTTAATATACCGTACAGTGTAACAGTACTCTTATTTAATATACCGTACAGTGTAACAGTACTCTTATTTAATATACCGTACAGTGTAGCAGTACTCTTATTTAATATACCGTACAGTGTAACAGTACTCTTATTTAATATACCGTACAGTGTAACAGTACTCTTATTTAATATACCGTACAGTGTAGCAGTACTCTTATTTAATATACCGTACAGTGTAACAGTACTCTTATTTAATATACCGTACAGTGTAACAGTACTCTTATTTAATATACCGTACAGTGTAACAGTACTCTTATTTAATATACCGTACAGTGTAACAGTACTCTTATTTAATATACCGTACAGTGTAGCAGTAGTCTTATTTGAGTAATATACCGTACAGTGTAACAGTATCTTATCTGAGTAATATACCGTACAGTGTAACAGTATCTTATTTGAGTAATATACCGTACAGTGTAACAGTACTCTTATTTAATATACCGTACAGTGTAGCAGTACTCTTATTTGAGTAATATACCGTACAGTGTAACAGTATCTTATTTGAGTAATATACCGTAGCAGTATCTTACTTGAGTAAAAGTTATCCACTGTGAGTCCACAATCCATCCATTTTCTTCCACACCAGGACTGGGTCGTAGGGGCAACAGTCTAAGCAGGGATTCCCAGGCTTCCCCCACCCCGGACACTTCCTCCAGCTCCTCCAGGGAGGGACCCCGAGGAGTTCCCAGGCCAGCCGTGAGACCTGGTCCCTCCAGTGTGCTCTGAGTCTTCCTCGGGGAATACCGCCCCAGGGAGGCGTCCAGGAGGCATCCGGAACAGATGCCCGAGCCACCTCAGCTGCAGTGGCTCTACTCCGAGCTCCTCACCCTATCTCTAAGGGAGCGCCCGGCCACTCTGCGGAGGAAACTCATTTCGACCGCTTGTATCCGCGATCTTGTCCTTTGAGTCATTGCCCAAAACTCATGATGATAAGTGAGGGCAGGAACCATCTTCACTACAACAAATGGTAAATGGTCACATTTTTATAGCGCTTTTTTACGTTCAAGGCACTCAAAGCACTCTACAACAAGGAACCACTCACCCATTCACACACACATTCACACACCAGTGTTCACAGACACTGGGGGTGAGGTGGGTTAAGTCTGTTGCCCAAGGACCCAACAACAGCTTCATCTGTGGGAGCTGGAATCGCACCAGCGACCTGTGACCTGTGATCTGACCGCTCCCCAAATGATGTTTTTGTCGAGAGCGGGATTCGAACCACCAACCTTCGGATCAGTGGGCAAATGCTCGACCGACTGAGCTACTGCCGCCCAATACAGCGACAGCGAGACGGCACCGATCCACCTGTCAACCTCACGCTCCGTCCTCCCCTCACTGTGAACGAGACCCCGAGATACTGGAACTCCTCCACCTGAGGCAGGGACTCCCCACCCACCTGCAGAGGGCGCCACCCTTTTCCTGCTCGAGAAACATGGCCTCAGATTCGGAGGAGCTGATCTCGGGGTGACTGGATAAAGTCGGCCTCACCTCCACACACAACTCGGGCTCTGGAAGCCATCTCGTTGAGGACTCCATTTCTCTGGGCGGGTGCGGATCTGCTCATTGCCCCACACCTCAGCCACCACCAGATTTTGTGCCTTATTTAATGTTTGTCCATCATCAAATTACATTAACAAGTTATACATCAGACTAGGTGCAGTTACCCTTACATTTAATCTTCTTGGAGTAGCAGTTTTTCTTAAATACTTCAATCAAATTGTACTTCTGTGAGTAGTTTTCAGACACCAAACTTTTACTCCTCCTTGTGTAATACATGTGTGTTGTCAATCTTGTTCCGCTCCTTCAGATATGATTTCTTTTTTTTTTTTTGATTATTTCATGTTTTGCACATCAAACAATAAATCTGATGTTCAGAAAGTGACTCAAGTAACAGTTTCTTTTTAACTTTTACTTCCAGGACCAGGACAACTACTTCGCCCTCATCATTTCGCAGTAAGTTTAGTGTCACCTCTGAGCAATGAGCACACAGTCCATCCAACAGTGAAACAAAGGCTGTCTTCAGGTGTGGGGGAACTGCTACTGTTCTGTGTGTCAGCTCCAGTGCATTATTGGGCAGTTATTGTCGGCCCCCAAACGTCTCGGACTGAAAAACCAGGGCTGTTTTCCCACTTTTCCACTTAACTGCATGAAAACTTCACAAGCATCAGAACAGTTTGTATATAAACGGCAGTGGGCGACTCTGAAGGCTTTTGTGCTCTCACCTTTACATTACACAGTTAATCAGTGGCTTATTTTCCTGGACTTATCAAAAGCTTTTGTTGCCGTTCTGTTCTTCCATAAACATAGTCTCAGCTCTGTTTGGATTAATAACCATAGACCCACATGATCTATATTAGGCTCATAACTCTTTTTAATAATTAATGTATTTTTATGAGCAGGAGCGATCAGTCATGTGCTTCGTCTCTATGGAGCCAGATAAGTTTATTGCTATACTTTAGTACAAAGCTCTAACGTCCCTATGGAAACCAGCTAAAACTGAATAAACACGTCTATAACAAATGATAAATTAAAAATCTGTGTACTTATATGATACAGTCAATGGAACACTCTATTATTGTATAATTATACACACATTTGAGTTTGATGAAGCTGTTTGGCAGAGCCTCACATGTGACCGGAGTGTCACGGGCTCACTGCAGGTGTGATTAGAAACAGCCACATGTAGCTGCTTTATTCAGGGCTGCAGACAGAAACCTGCACAAACGACACAGATAAAAACACAAAAGTGACTGTGTTCATGACGCACAGGGGTGAGCGCCATCTGTTTCCCAAGGGCCACATTTGAATCCAGGCACGTGAGGGCCGACCCAGGCCAAGTGAGGCCCTCACACTCAAGGCAAATGTATAAGATAAAGGCTACAGAAACCTGCTGTGGCCAGATTAAAACAGGCCTCAATAGCCCCAGCAACACTGAAACCCCCTCATTGGCCCCTGATCTCTCAGTGCTTTATGTCCTGTGTGGCTGCTGTGTTTTTTGTTTTTTTTGGGCAATTAAGAAGTTTACATTCTTTTACAATGGAACATATAACATTAGAGAAATCATGATAGAAATAGCAAACAAACAAACAAACAAACAAAAAAAACTAAATATTTTGCCCAAAAAGGAGTGGGAAGAAGAGAACTTATGTTTTGTGTGTCAAACCCTGTAAAGAAGCACCGTACACGACTCATTCAAGTATCATTTAGGCCATTTTGGACTTTCAGGAAAATACCAGATGTCGCACAGAGACTCCCTGATGTGGTTGTGGTAGTTCATGTTAAATATGACACAGACTCGATCCACTCAATCAACAGAATATTTTATTAAATAATATCACAATGAGAAACAAGAACAGACTCAAACATTAGCCAAAATATGATTTGTGACATCTGGTGAATATACAGTAGTACTTGTGTTTGTGGGCACAGACCACAGAGCGATGAGAGCCACACCGGGGCCACGCAGGGGCCAAACTCACCACTGCTTTCAGGCTGCTGCAAACACACACTCACGCACTCACACACACACACACACACTCACACACAAACCAGGCACTGCTTTCACTCTACTCTCCCTCCGTCACATAAGAGGAGGCGTCACAGATCACACGTAGGATTGTGTAGTGTTTTCTCTCTGAAGTGTGCGGTGGTGGTAGTTGTGCAGCCGACTCACTCTGGTGAATGGGAGGACGAGGACCAGAGCACAGGCGGCGCACTTCACACATGATGAACTCATCTTTCACTATCGACACAGAGCTAAAGAGCAGCTCTCAGGTGGAGGGCTGTGGGACTGTGGGTGATACGGGGCTGAAAGAGCGTGGTGGGGGCGGGGTTTTGTGGTCTAAAAGAGCATAGTGGGGGCGGGGTTTTGTGGTCTAGAAGAGCGTAGTGGGGGCGGGGTTTTGTGGTCTAGAAGAGCGTGGTGGGGGCAGGGGTTTGTGGTCTAGAAGAGCGTAGTGGGGGCGGGGTTTTGTGGTCTAGAAGTGTCATGGGGCCTGGTTTGGGTGTGACATTTGGTCTGTAAGAGCATTGGGGGGGTTCTGGTCTGAAAGAGGGTGTTAGGGGCGGGGTTTGTGGTCTGAAAGAGCGTGGTGGGCGTGGCCCCGGGTCCTTGCGTGTGATTGGCTGCTTGCAGAGAACACATAACACTTTAGTCCATGAAGCCACCGTAGCGCTTGAGTAGCGGGCTGCCCTCCCAGGCGCGCTTAAACACTCCTCCGCTCTTGCTACTGTCGAGGAGCCACTCGGGCCGACCCACGCGCCGCATGAAGCCGCCATAGCGCTTCTCCAGGCCCCGCCCCAAGATGGCCTCCAGTGCGTCGCTCTGGGCTCCTCCCCTCCGCATGAAGCCGCCGTACCTCTTGACCGCCTCGGCGCCGCTCTCGCCGCGCGCTGTGGCCGCGCTCAGGATTTTTAGGATCTCATTACGGATGTTGTCCTGGCCGTCTGTGCTGGCGGTCTCCTCTAGTGCCCCCTCTGGTGCGGAGGAGGAGCGGCGTGCCATGAAGCCTCCGTAGCGCTTCATGAAGCCTCCGTATTTCTTGGCTAGAAGGTGCTCGGGCGTGTCCTCCTCCTCATTGACAGACACCTCTGCCGTCTCCTCCAGCTCGGGGGTGTTGTCCTCTAGGGGGAGCTGGCTGTCACTCTCCAGAAGAGTCTCCTGACACGAGCGCAGCGTCTGTGAGTCTACGGCACCGCCACACTCCATGGAACAGGCCTGCGGAGAAACATCTGATCAGCACAGACGCCGTGATTACCTACACTAGCATCACACTTGACTGTAGCCTTAGCTCTGCCCCGCATGGACGCATGCATCTGTGTGAAGCTGATGTCACAAATTAAAGCCCGTGAGTATTTGGAGCTCATCTGCCTCGGATCAAACAGCGTCACAGCGCACAGCTCCTCGGGAGAACCATTATGCACCAGATTTCTAATGGCTTTCATTACGATCAAACGCGCTGAAGTCAGGTGTTGCGCTCCGCTCTCTTTTTGGGCTGTTATGGATTTAAAAGCCAATCGATGGGAGTCGCCGCACCGTGGAATGATGAACTGAACCTCGAGGATTGTGCTCAGAGAGGCTGTGTTACCAACCAGACATCCACACCGTCAAACGTGAGAGGATCTGAGCAGGCTTCACTCTCTAAATATTCATACGGTGAAGAACTAAACGAAAATAAACCCTGGTGTCTGTGACTCTGGTGCCTTCAGGCCTCGTACGTGATTTTCCCTACGCTCTGACCTACACCGCTACAGTTTCAGCCACGCTACACTGATTTCTGATTCAGACATTTTGCAGAATCTTTTAGCTGTCTTCTGTCTAGTAAAGAGGTCAAAAACGCTGATGTTATGACAGTTTTTCCTCCTTCCTTCCGCTTTTTCCTAGTGTTCGTCCTGGTTTAGTCCCAATCTGGCTGCAGTTCTTTTACACTCATGGACTCTGGACTTGACATTTCTCACCCTGTATTTAAAAATCTGCAGCCCGCTCCTGTGAAAAACTGCTTTTCAAATCGAATTCGCTTTGGACACTTTGAGCACACAAGGCGTTTAATCAACAAGCCGTTTTCAAAGTGGTGCGAAAAGACCGAAACAATGAAAATCCACTTTGAAAACTAAAATAAGAAGCCACTGAATAGAAATAAATACATTAAAATGCATTAAAATAAGACACACAACTCCCACAGTGCTAAAAGCTAAAGAGGAAAAGCAAAGCGAGTCTTCAGATGAGACTTGAAACGCTCCAGTGTGGACGCTGTGGGCTTGGGGACAGAATCAATGATGCGGTTTAGGACCTGAAGTTAATGGACCTGTTTGTATTACTAAATCTCCGCTGTGTGACTCAGTGCTTTGGCTGGACTGGAGCAGCTTTTGACGCTGAAAAACACCGTAGAAACGTTTTCTTACTACGGGTGTGGCCGCCTCTCCACAGACCCGGCCCATAACTTAAACTATAATCGAGGTGAGATAAACAGTTGTTGTGAGGCAACTTTGGGTGTCCAGAAAGGAGCTTAAAAAATAAAATGTATTGGTGATATTATTATTTAATATGTTTAATGCTACGCTAAGCAACCACATCTCCATGGAAACAAGCAGGTGGCACCAGGAAAAGTAACACAGAGAAGCTTTAAAACAAAAAAGGGAAAAATTCACATCTGTGTCTCCCTAAAAAAGAACACATGGACTTTTCCTTTTATTTTATTATTATTTCATTTAGAAGATTGAAAGTGAGAACATAATTTCACATAATTTTCACTTTTTTTTTGTTCATCTGGAAATTGAACTTTTTGAATTTAATTGAATTGAAATTTAAAGGCCCTGCACCCATTTTTAACTCATGTAAAACGTGTCTTACCCCAGTACAGATGTAATGTATAAGATCATGAGATCAAAATAAGTCTGTGTACTGTCTGCTCTAACTCTACTGTCTGGTAATCAGGAAGTGCACATTAGCATGCTGTTGTTAGCTCTACGGTGAATAATTAGGATGCTCTGAATGCAGAAGGTGTGATCGGAATAACTTTGGACGACTGCAAACCCTTTACAGTGAACTAGTTCTGTTTTTCATGTTTTTAAGACAGCAAAAATCAGGTATTTAATTTAAATATTTAATGTAATTTCTTATAATTTTATTGTGGTTTGACAAAAAACATCAAATTAAGATCCATGTGTGTGTCAAATCCTCTCTAAATACCAGAGGAAACCATGAAATGATACAAATATCCATAATAACCAGGGGTGTAACGATATCTGAGTCTCACAATACGATATTGTCACCGTATGAACCTCACAGTACGATATTTGTTGCGATATGGTGGGAAAACTCACGATATTACGACATTCTACATAAAAACAAGACTGACATTATAAAACGCTTTGACCAGTCATTTGGTACAACATTTATTGTCATTAGGGATGGAACGAAATCTCTCTGTACGATATTTTCACCATAAACATCTCACTGCACCAGATTTATTACAATATAAAACTGTGAATCTGCGACTTTTTCCTCTAAAAACGCCTTCACAAGACTTAATCCAAAGAATGAAGATGTAAAAGTGCTTAGAACAGTTATTTCTTCATGTCGTCTGCGCTGAAACGGAGCAAAGGATCATGGTCTATGTAGTTCCCTCTGTTTTTTTTAGCTATTTCTGCATCTGAACTGTTCATTTAAGCAAAGAGACTTGGGATTCGATATATTGTGATGGCCCACGATATTATTGTGAGACCTTTGACGATACGATACCACAATATTTCAGTTGTCACAGCCCTAATGACAACCAGAGGAAACCATAACACGTCTGCTGTGATAAGGAAACGACAGCGCGTTTCTCACCAGCGGGGGCAGGGAGGTGTGCTGTCCCAGGAGGCCGTACACACAGCGGGCGCAGTCCTGTCCACAGTCTGAGGCGGAGGAGAGCAGGGACAGGCCGGAGATCAGGGCCAGCACCCATACAGCTCGGCTCTGTGCGGGGGTCATCAGCTGCAACACACAAACACACACACAAACACACACACACATGTAACCTACAAACAAAAGGAACGCTAAGAAGGCCCCACGTTGGTATTACGGGGCCCTTTGTGTTGCTTGTATCTCAAAGTGTGGATACCAAAATGTCAAAGTTGATTCCGATACCACAATTATAATAAAAAGACTCTAGTACTTTCTTTTTTCCTTTTCTTTTCCCATGTGGTCTTAAATCTGTGTAATCCCTCAGTGCTGCAGGTAGGTTCCATAGTGCTCCATGTCTAAACCAGGTCTAAACCAGGTCTAAACCAGGTCTAAACCAGGTCTAAACCAGGTCTAAACCAGGTCCATGGGCGTATACTCGTCTATGTGCTCTTATACAGCTCAAGATCATTCAGGAATAGCTTCATTTTTGTCCTGTGAATGGGACTTTTTCAGTATCGATACCTGCATCAATTAGGATCTAGCTTCAATTCTACTTTTGGTATCAATTAGTGCCTGATATTCAACACTTTTGACATCCCTAATGTGCATTGATCCAGTTTTCCTCATCCAAATACAGTACAAAACAATCCTATCGTGCTCCTCACAGCTGACCCAGTGACATCGGATATTAGCTTTGTTTTTTTTTTAGATTTAACCAAAACATACAGGGGCTTTTTGCTTATTAATACTTTCCTTTAGGTTTGAAACAAATGAATCACACTACTACTACTACTACTACTACTGCTACTACTACTACTACTACTACTACTACTACTACTGCTACTACTAAAAGTGGTATTCAGTGGTTTAGTGACTAATTTAGGAGTAGGATAATTGTTATTTGGACTAAAAATGCAAACCTAATTTGTCTTAAGTGTCTCTAAACTCTCATATTCAGGCCTTTTGCGATTTACTTAATGTTTAATTTAAGAATAAGGTGAATAAACTGGCTAAAATAATCGCAGCCCCCATTTGTGATCATCTCTGACTTGTGGTTTGGAGGTAGTGCAGTGGATTTGGGAGCATTTCTGGTTTGTTCTGGTCTTGGCAGCGCCGGAGCTGTCAGTCAGATGCGCAGAATACAATCGCTTCTTCCTCTTTTGTGTTGTCTTTGTCATGTAAAATGACAGCTTTTTATTCAAGAATTGGAGAGGGGGAAAAAAGAAAGAAAAGGAAAAACTCTCACCAAACTTCATATTCCACTGATCTACTGCGTACTGCTTATTCATTAACTGCGCATTTGAGTTTTAAAATGTGTCAACCTTTTTGATAGAAAGTAAAAACGTGGTAAAACCAGTTAAATATTCGTAATTGTGAATCTGTCCTCTGTGCGCGCTGAGGTGAACGCGTTCCCACGTTTAAATCTGTTCGTATTTGGTTTTATTTCAGTTCAGTTCATGAAAAAACGTAAATATAAATAAATAAATGAATCATCTCCATAACGCGTCTGATAATGCGCACGTTTAACTTGAAGCTCTTCGGAACAGTAAAATAACGCGAAAAAAATATTTGATAACTAAACAATTTGTGATACTTTTCAGTAAACAATCAGAATTCTCCACACTTTTTTCGCTCTAGGCTCAGAGATGGAGTGAGCACACCTGTCCCGTGCGCCCCCCGTAAGCCAACCTCTGCCCTTCTCCCGCGGCGACACGACCATTACGCACCGGCACAGTTTTGGCACAGGGTCCGCGCTTACCTCGGAGAGTCGTATCCGCTGTGTGCGTCCGCAAGTTATTCTCCGCTGGAGGAAAAAGCGCGCCGACCTCGGATTACGCACGGATGGTTTTACGCGCAGGGGCCAGTGGATCACGGCGCTCTGGGGCTCTCCTCTCCGTGCCACGATGGTCTGAGCGCGCGGCTGCGGCTGAACTGAGCACGAGCTTGTTTTCTCAGGACCGAGGCGCGCGTGGACCACTTTTAAGGACTTTAGGGAGGTGACGTCACGATCGCTTTAATAAGGGAAGGGGCGCGGCGCGAGCGTGACGGCCGCCCCCGCGACCCCCCCTCCATCCATCCATCCATCCATCCACACACGGACCGGACTGCACCAGGGGCTGGGCGCACGACCGCTTACATCACACCAACAACTGCGCGCCTGGATATTGGCGCTGATTAGTTTAGTTTCCTCTTTGGAACAGAATCAAAGGCTAAACCGAGTTAGGATTTCAAATATCTTCATCATGAGCTGTGCAAAAGTTACTCTCACTTACTTACTTACTCTTCCTCTGAGCTGTTAACAAACACTTGGTTTGAATTTTCCCATGATTGTTATATCACATGTAGATTCAGTGCAGTTTTAAGCATTTCTACCCTCAAACCACATTCATTCATTGGGGCATTTTCACTATTAGCTAGTTTAATTGTTTCGCCCATAGTAATTCCCTCTGATCCCAGCAGTTTGGTTCTTTACAAAGCCAATATTTTAAAGGAACAGTTCAGAATTTTGGACATTGGGCCTCATTTCCTCATGAGCCAGAGTGTTGGAGATGTGTGGAGACACTTTTTTAATTATTCCACCCAGTCCTTGTATTTGCAGAGGTCGCTGGTGCTAGGCTAGTGCTCGTCAATGGCCACAGTCGTCCTGCCACTAAAAACAGTCTGACCCACTCCACAGTGCACCTGAGGCAAAACTATTAGAACTCCAGACTGTCCATGTGAACATCTGTGTCCAGAGAATCACGTTTGAAATAAAACTAACCTTGCGTCGCCTGAATCGTCGCATGTTGAGGGACTATTTTCTCATATATCAGTCCGCCGCTGCCGAGCTTCTATCAGGAAGTACAACTCACTGCTGCTCAGACAGAAATCCTTCAAATGCAACGGTTGGTTTTACTTTTAATATTATTCTATAAATACAGACATTCACATGGACAGTCTGGAGTTATAATTGAGTTTGCATGTTCTCCCCGTGTCTGGATGGGTTTCCTCCGGGCGCTCCGGTTTCCCCCATCGACCCAAAAACATGCTACATAGGTCCCAGGCTGTCACTGTAAATGAGAAAGCCAAGGACAAGGACTGGATGGTAGATTTTTTTTTTTTTAAGTGTCTCCACACGTCTCCAACACTCTGGCACACGAGGAAATGTCCAAATCCTATGTCCAAACTTCTGAACTGTCCCCTTTAAATATGCATTAGAGAGTCTAGAATGAATAGACCAAAATAATAGACACAAAAGGGTAGAAGACACAAAAGTTTTTATATTTCTTTAACTTGGAATCATTCTTTTATCTTGTATGGGCCTGTGTAAAGGTCAGAACATGGGGCTGCTGAGGGAATCTCACATGTTAGGATATATATATATACTTAACAAATACAGACCAAAGTGGCCATGCCTGGACTTTCATGCACTATACTTTTATTTGTTTCGGATGGTACAGATTGAAGCAGTGTGAAGTTTTGGTAGCTCTTCCCTGTGAGTGAACTTATGAGTCACAAAAGTTTCATGTTGGTAATCTTACAATCTTTTGGAGGTTCAGGCAAACCGGAGCACCCAAAGGAAATCTAAGCAGACACGAGGAGAATTAAATTATTTATGTTGTTTTATTTTCTCCTTCCAATTACAGTACCTTCACATTATACATCACTCTTTCACAGCTAATATTTTTGTCCAAATCCAGTTTAAAGTTGATTTTACTATTACTTTGGTCTAAGGATGTTGAAAGAATTGAAAATCAGATACTAAAACTAGTGTTGAAGCTCATTTAAGCGGTAAGTATCGATATTAGGTTAGGTCGCTTTATTCGTACACGTAGGTGAATTTGTTTTGCAGATTTGAGCGGCCGGTCCCACATTTTACATTTCATTCATCCACACTCTACACAATAAACACATACAGTGAAAGTTTTAGGCAGGTGTGGAAAAATGCTGTAAACAAAGAATGTTTTAAAAAATATGAATAATGATTGTTTTTTGTTTTTTTTCAATTTCCAAAAGTGAGTGAACAAAAGAAAAAGCCAAAGTCCTTCAGAACTCTCTTGAGCGTAAAGCAGAAGTTGTGTTGGTGATGGTCGGGCCCCACAACATGGAGTGAGTCTGGGATGAACATGAAGAGACAGAAGGATGTGAGGAAGCTCCATCCACACAGTGAGGAAGCTCCATCCACATGAGATCGGAGCTTAGTTCTTCAACATGTTTGGAACAGCGACCAGCCCAGGTCCTTCACGAACTGTAAACCTAGAAGAACTGATGCTCTTCTGAAGGAAAAGCTCACACCAAATATTGATTTAGTTTAGATTTCTGTTTCGTTCATTCACTGCATTTGGTGAACTGATGAAAATAAATGATGAACACTTCCACTTAGTTTAGTTTAGTTTAGTCTTTATTTGAAGGGACAATGTACAGATACATTAAGTTAAAAAAACAGAGATGTTCTGCACCAGATTATAGCTGGATAACCAGTTTCCGTCTGCAGTCCCTAATTTACAGGAGTAAATAATACATAATTTAAGCTAAACAATGAGAGCAGTATTTCATAGCACCAGTCTGACACAAACACGGCATCTCGTTCATACCTTAGCATTAGATTCACATTTTTAACACATTCGCACTCGCATGCTGTCCACTTTTTGAAGCATTCCTAGTTTTTCAGCATTTTTTCCACACCTGCCTAAAATGTTTTGCACAGTCCTGTATAAAAACACAATTATAATTATAATCAGTGACAGACTGATCCACCCTCGCTGTGTGAAGGAGAGGTTCCGCAGGTCTTTCCTTCCTGCTGCTGTCAGACTTTACAATGAACACTGCTAACTCTGCTGCCTGTGCAATACTGGGACCCTGTGCAATAATGTAAGATAGTAATTTATTGTATATATAGTTTTTAGATTCCAATTTATATGATACATAGTTTTATAATCCTTATCTTTTTAGATCCTTATAGTGTTTGTCTATTTTTAACTTAACTGTACTTCTATTGCTGCTACTGTTTCTTGCTGTTCTCTTTACTGTGCGTTGCAACACTGAAATTTCCCCATTGTGGGACAAATAAAGGATAAAGGATATCTTATCTTATAAATAAAGCGTTACAGAGCTCCAGTGCAGAATGGTTTCGTTCCATAAATAATTAACTAATTCATCACGCTTCATTCACATTAAATATATATAAAACGACATTTTACTCACGCCTCACAGCAAGAAGACTGCGGACTGGATCCCCGGGTCGCCTGGGCTTTTCTGTGTGGAGTTTGCATGTTCTCCCCGTGTCTGGATGGGTTTCCTCCGGGCGCTGCAGTTTCGCCAAAACCTGCACTGTAGGTGTGAGGGTGTGTGTGTGTGTGTGTGACGGTGGTCGGAGGGATTGTTAGCGACGACTGGCTTCTGTCAGTCTGCCCCAGGGCAGCTGTGGCTACAACAGGAGCTTACACCACCGGGTCTGGAGTGAATGAAGGATGTGTGTTCATAATGCTCAGTAAAGTGTCTTTGGGGACACGTGTCTGTGAAAAACGCTATATCAATAAAGTTACCTTACCTCACCTGACTAAAATCGATAAATAAATAGATTACGGTTTATTCATAAATACGACAGCAGCTGGAGCGAAGCACCTGCTTAAAACGACTCGTTCTAGATCTTGGGACTGAGTTTAGAGGAGGCTGCACGTCTTTTAGAATCCTCTGGTTCAACAGAACAGAAACCGTAAACAAGCAGGGTATTAGTTTCAGAGTAATTTCATAGTAGGTAGGTCCTCCCTTCAGGCAGATTTAAGTCCTCCAGCGTCTGACCAGAACTGAAGAAGCAGCTTGGATGAGCGGCAAAACGTTTTCAACCAAATTAAATCTGTCCAGTTGACAAATTGAATTTCTTCTTTTGCCCTGGATTCTGGACGACTGAGGGATTTTTTACACACTATTTTCTGATCTGCAATAATGTTTTTTCTTCATTACAAAAATACCAACTATAAAAAAGAGCAGGTGGATCTGGTAGCAGTATTGAAAATGTACAAAAATGTGTAAAAAAAAAAGAAAGAAAAGTAAGCTGCTCATCAATGGTTAGGCCACAATAGCTTGAAATAGTAGAAAAACACTTAAAAATATTAAAAATGTACATGTGCTGGTGCAAAATGTGTCCGTTGTTGTTTTGTTGAGTTGTGTTTTGTTTCACACGTTTAACACACAAACCCCCATTTAGACTTTTAGAGTTGTTCTTTCAGACTGAAAACGCTCCACCGTGTTTCTGAAATCCAAACACATCTTCATTAGAACCATTTGAATGAGTTCAGTCCTGGAGTTGCCAAAAGGAGTAAAAGGAGCTGTTAGTTTGAAAGCCCCACTTCACGAGGTGGAACGAAGCATTTTGAGCTTTTCCGACGTCGACAGACTAATGGGCTCTGTTCACGCTGACGTCACAAAACCAGAAGACGTTTGGAAACATGTGAGAAAATGTCCCGGTTTTCTTCATCCAGGTGTCAGTGTGTTCTTTCTTTTTCCTTTTATAAATTGAATATTAATTTGTGTATTATAATTTGTCTAATACACACGTTGAAGCTGCGATTAAAGTAATAATCGCCTTTATTTGTCAGTTTCTTCACATGTACAGGCTGTTTGGTGTGAGCACAAAAATCAGGACGTGTTTTTATTCTGCTGTGTTGGAGAATTTGATCCGCCACAGTTCGGTCGGTCGCCTGGTTCGGATCTTTAACCGTCCACTGCAAAAGTAAACTTGGAAAACTGGTAAATGAGGCCATGAAGGTGACTGGCAGGGAAGAGTTTCCATCTTTGCCGGACATTTTTCAAAATTCTGTGCTTGTTCAGGCCAGAGGGATTGTGGGAAACCCTCTCACCTGTTTCATGGTGAATATGAAATTCTTCCATCAGCAGAAGGCGACGCCATCGAGTGTTTAAGAGGAACAGAAATAAACTCATCTGTGCCACTGTGGAACAAATCTGCACAACAAAGACAAAAAAAATCATGTAAAAATCATTGTGACAGGAGTAGAGGAAGAAACACTGCAGCATAACATGAGGATCGGAGGAGGAGGGGAAAAAAAGAACCATACAGACCCTGGTCTTTAACGGGACATAGTCTGGTGTGAGGAACACAGAAAACACCCCCTCTGCGACATCAGCACAGTTAAAACACAGACAAACATTCACAGGACGAGCAACAGGCTGACCCGGTGTAGGCGGAGCAGCCGTGCGGATCCTGCAGCCACTGGGGGGCGCTGGTTCAACAGACCCGCCCACCAGGCCGGGGGTGTGAAGCTGCGAGGGGTTTGGGAGGAGCCAGGTTCTGCTGGACCCTCAGGGCGAATGAGGGCGTCCGGCCTTGTGACCAGCGCTGAGGAGCTGAAAGATGAGACTGAGTTGTTTTGGTTTTAGATCGAGCAGCTGCGTCCAGTTTCCATATCACTGCTCTGTTTGTCCATTGGTCTCAAGTGCTCCTCTATGCAAATGCAAATACTTTGAGTTTCCTCCCAGATTTTTATCCAAAAATTGTGATTTCGAGCCGCCATGTCCAACCATGTCCATCAGCGATCAATAACCGCAACCCCGGGCCACAGTCACAAAGTTCGAGGACTTGAAGCTCTGCCCCTCGCTCCAAAAGACCCTTTAGTGTGAGTGAACAGTGACGTAGGCTCAGGTGCACATTTTGGCAACAGAAGTACGGCAGAACTCAGCAGCTTGTCAACCTCTGCAAAAGATCACAAATATTTCCTCAACAAGCTGCTTTTGACAAACGGTGTCCGACTGCCAGATCCCAGTGAGTAAAACTTTAAACTCAACCTTTAGTCCACCGGTAGAATATCGATTCTGACAACCACACACAGACATTCTGGTGCTGGAAATGTTTTTATCTCCGTCGTCTTTTGTCCGTGTCCAGTCTGAATGGATCAGAATGAATGGGGAACAATGACACTTCCGTTGCCCGAATGCGCACGCAGCTTTTTTGATCACTTCCGCCCTAAAAGGGTTTATTTCCGGGCAGCCAAGTGGGGCTTTGACCAGCTGACTCCGTATTTGAATTTTTGGAAAAGTCAGGGCCATGTGTAATCCCAATCAGCTTGTCTTGTTAAAGTGTCAATTTGATTAAGAGACCAATTTATCGAATCCATGGTTAATTTAGTTTTGGAGAGCAGAGCAGAGAGAGTCTCTCGAGGAATAAAACACATTAGAATAGACGACACATAGAAGCAAAACAGGGAAGATAAGGGGCAGAAGAGGAGGGAGAAAGCGTCCACCCTCACCGAGAGCCAAAGAAGAAGTCACATCCCCCATGGAAAGCTTTGGCAGGTTGTGAAGACGCTGGTGCTGAATTCACAGTTTTATCACATGCCCGGTGTTAATAACTACACCATAAGTCGTCATCCGCACGTTTCCAAACATCTTCTGGTCAGTGTGACTAGAGCCCATAATGCAGGACTACTCAAAGTTTACTCCAGTTTGTTTTTGAGGCGGTAAACACATTCTAACGTGGCCTAAAGCTCAGTCTTATATAATATAGAAGCTTTAATCTGATGTGCACCTGAATTCACACTAGGATGAGGGATGTGTTTCATAAGGAAACCTGCGCCACACTTGTTCTTCCTAAAGTCCATCTTATATTTATTCTAGTCCAGAACAAGCGGTGTTCAGCACCTGGAGCTGTGCCGGACTCCTGTCTCAGCTCATATCCATCAGACAAACACAAAGCGCTTGTATTTTGCCACTCTTTTAAAACGGCCTTTATCACAATGTTTTCTGACCGTTATAATGTTTCCTCGTCACAAACAGACCCGGAGTTGTGTTTTGTTAGATTCACAGATTTAGTTCTTCTCTCAAACAGAAAACACTCTGTTCCTTCTCGTGATGTCACGCAATAATACAGGAAGTGTTTTTAAAGTGTTTTTAAACCCCACACGCCTTCACCACAATCATTTGGATCATTTCAGTCCTGGAATTGCTGATCTCAATTGAAAACTACTGACATCACAAGGTGGAGCAGAGCATTTTGAGTGTTGAAGACGTAAGCAGATCAATAACAGTGTTACTCAAACGTGTGTGAATGAAACAAAACACAACTCCAGGTCTGTTTCGATGAGGTAGCAGCATCAGAACATGGCTCACAGCTCACAAGAGTCCATTTCATGTAATTGTTGAGCTCCACAAACATGAACATTGCTCAGACCTTCTTGGGACCATTTTGTTGTTTTTTTTTTTTGTTTTTTTTGCTGTAATTTTGTTTTGTTTCTAATGTTAGGATTGGTTACATTTCTACCTGGAATTCATTAATAAATGCTTTTTTGTATTTCTAAAATCAAAAGTGCTAAAAATGTATTCTGCACCACCACACTGTTCCTCTTAAAGCCATTGTAGGTCCCATTAACTTCCATTATAAACATCTATTTTCAGCAAACTGTCATTGCCAAACACAAGTGGGGAATCATGTACATTATTTTCCCTGTGCATTTGCACTTTATTTTATGAATTGTGAAATATTTTTAGGTAGAAAAAATGCTATTTTTCTTCTACTGCCCTGCAAAAGCTGTGAAAGCTGCAAAAGCTGTGTGCTTTTCAAGTTTACACACAACATGTAAAGTTACAAGTCAGATTTCACCAGGAGGTCGGGGTTCTCCAGGAGGGAATGGAGCCTTGTATTTTCTATGAGGCCTAAACTGGCTTCAATAGGAAAAAAATAAAACCCACAATTTGTGCAAAACTTTGCTCAAAACTGTCCTTTTTTGTTCTGTGTAATAACAGTACAAACTAAAACCTCTTTATGTGGGAAATACAGCACACTGTAGTTTTTTAGCTGGTGTTTTGAAAGTTAAATCTACGACATTGTACCTGTAATTACTACAGCAGAGGAAACTGCTGAGGCGACCACAGAGAACAGGAGGTGGGTCATTCAGGTCTCCATGGAAACTGTGTCAAAGATGTACAACAAATGAAATTATTCAAAAAGTTGTAGCTAAAATGAACACGCCCACAGCTGGATTCTCTGAGCAGCGGCTCTGCCCCGAGCTCCCACTGGTGGTGCCATCCTCAGCTCTAAGCGCTGCATAAACACCTCAGTGTGGACCTCCAGTGGACTCACTTAAGCCTTTTTTAGATTCTAGAGTAGACGAAAGGGACAATCGGTGAATAAGAGCATTACATGTGGGCGTGATTGTGTGTCCTGTACATGTGGGCGTGATTGTGTGTCCTGTACATGTGGGCGTGATTGTGTGTCCTGTACATGTGGGCGTGATTGTGTGTCCTGTACATGTGGGCGTGATTGTGTGTCCTGTACATGTGGGTGTGATTGTGTGTCCTGTACATGTGGGCGTGATTGTGTGTCCTGTACATGTGGGCGTGATTGTGTGTCCTGTACATGTGGGCGTGATTGTGTGTCCTGTACATGTGGGCGTGATTGTGTGTCCTGTACATGTGGGCGTGATTGTGTGTCCTGTACATGTGGGCGTGATTGTGTGTCCTGTACATGTGGGCGTGATTGTGTGTCCTGTACATGTGGGTGTGATTGTGTGTCCTGTACATGTGGGTGTGATTGTGTGTCCTGTACATGTGGGTGTGATTGTGTGTCCTGTACATGTAGGCATGATTGTGTGTCCTGTACATGTGGGTGGTGCTGTGTGGGTGCCGTGTGGGTGTGGGCCTCGCATCTGTCTCACTGATCGCAGACACGTCCACGCTGCACTGATCTGTGATGGAGGCGCCTCAGGACAGCGGCAGGAGAACGGCGCAGCTCGGTTTTATGGGGCACAACTGTTGAAATGCAGCAGCACTGAGGGGACAGTCCTTTTACCGCAGCCTGTGCACAGCGACGCCTCCTGTTCCCCTCGCCCCGGGGCAACCGCAACCACCCCGTCTCCCAACCAGACGGACCAGGACACTTTCGGTGATTTAATATTGACATCCATTGTATCTAAGAACTAACATCAAGGACCATAATGTCCACCCTCCTGTGGACTCACCACCTGCAGAGGGGTTCATAGGGGGGTCAGGTGCTATGAGTATTGGGCAGCAAGCTGCCCCGCGACCCAGCCGGATTAAGCGGGAGAAGATGGATGGATGGATGGATGTATCTAAGAGGACCTATTGTGCTTGTGTCTGCCCTACAGTTATAATCTATAATGGATCATTTGGTTACACTTCACACATTCTAAATCACAATATTCATCCAAAATGACTTAGTAAAAGAATCAAACCCACTGACTTCTGCGCCGCATGCTCCGCCTATGGATAAACTGCACATCACACTAGAGAGCAACATTTGTACCCAAATGTTTATGCGACGCTGCTGAACCCGCAGAATAAGAAAATAAAATTGGAGAAAAATGCAAATACAGGACTGGGCGCATACTGGTGATGATGAAAACAGGTGTCTTGAAAAGAAGAAAAAAAATCATCCAGTGAACAATTGCAAAAACCCATGAAAATGTGCCCTACATTAGAACTCTCGCTTCTCTAACTTTTGGCTATTTCCAATTTCCAAAAATATGTAAAATCGCATGTCAGCGCCCCACAAAAAAATAAAATACATTTTAAAAAATACATAAACTCTCTAAGTTAATGGTAAAAATCAACTAATCTCTATGTGTTACACATTATGAGGAGAGTTAAGGTTAGGGTTAAGGTTACCACTAGGGCTGGGATGGGTTGGGGTTATGGTTAGGGCTGGGGCAAGGGTTAAAGCTAGGGTTACAGGGCTACGGGATGGGTTACGGTCTACGGTTAGGGCTAGCGTTATTTGGGGCTGGTGTTAGGTCTGGGGATTGGGTTAGGGTTGAGGGTAAAGTTAAGTTTAGGGTTAGTGTTAGGCTTGGGGTTAAGGTTAGGGTTGGGGTTAAGGTTAGGGTTAGGTTTAGGGCTATGGTTAGTTTTGAGGCTAGGATTAGGGTTAGGGCTGGTGTTAGGGTTAGAAAAAGGGCTAGGGTTAGGGTTGGGGCAGGCCTGGCCCTAACCATTTTGACACCCTAGGCAAGATTTCAGGTGGCGCCCCTTGGATTGCAAAAAAAAAAAAAAAAAATACTGCCAGAGTACAGATACTCACAAGAAATCAAACAGTTCATAGTGACGATGTTTTAGACAGTGGAGGATTTTATCCCCCATCGTCGATTTTTGCGCTCGACGCCCCCTAGTGGAGCGGTGGCGCCCTTAGCATTTGCCTATGTTGCCTAATGGGGGGGCCGGCCCTGGGTTGGGGGTAGGGATCGGTTTAGTGTTCTATCCACATTAGGATAGAACAGAATTATGCAGCTTGATGACACCAGGCCAGGGTCATAGGCCTAAACCAGTCTGCACACAGACTATGGAACAGGTCATTCTCAAAATACAGGAAAGGCTAGACACAAGCAGGAGCCTATTGACAATATTAATTAAGCTACGTATACATACGATGAACAAATTAATCAATTAAAGAGCGAAACCTTCCAGCTGATTCAGAATGGCACAGTTAGTGAAACCCAAGCACCACTGTTTGCAAGGAGGACGCTAAAAAAACAGCCTATAGGCCTTTACACTTAGGGTTGAAAGGGTAAAGCGTGCACTCCTCGCCTGGTCACTGACGACCTCACCAAACCACCACCGAACTTGACACTGTGAGATCTAGTGCAGCTAAACATGTGGCTTTTGTGCTGCTGTGCTCCTCTCGCACTTTCACTCGTGGCCATGACAGCCCAGCTCCTTCTAGGGTAGGTTCTAGTGACGCCAGAACCCGGGGGCGACTGATCGGGTGGGACCAAACACCGTCGACATCGCCCGTTTGATCGGCACAAAGCCTGTTACCATAATCACTATGTCCACTTCAGTTCAGTGCCTAGTTTTATAATTGGTTTTATCCTTGTTTCATTGCTTGGGCAACTTTACTACAGCCTATATGAAGTGATTTTAACCAGTTGTAATACATTGTTCATTCATTTACAGTTGCTGTGGGTATTTTATTGGTATTTTATCAAATTTGGTTTACAGTTCAGTTTCATTTCGGCGACAACACATCTCCATCTTCAGCTCCTCCAGTCCCTCCTCCAGGAGCACTGTCCGGTCCTGAGTTCACACTGCGTTGTTTGCGTCGTCACCTCAGCCGTGCACCAGTGCAGCCCAGGACAGTGCAGGACATCGTGGCTGATCTGGAGTCTCATTATAAAACTGTCAGACAGTGTTAGCAGCACAAACTCGGCTCTGGGTAAATGAGTCCACACACAAGGGGCTCTGACAGCTCACAAGTACACGGCAGGTCCTCATTAGGTGGCCTCAGACTACGGCCAGCGGCCCCTCTCCACCACCTCCACCTGTCTGCCCTGCGCTGCTCTTCTCTCTGCTGTGTTTTGTGTCCTCAGAGCTTTTTCTTGAGCGGCGTGTAGCGGGATTTAGATCAAGGCAAAAGGTAAGGTACGGTAACTTTATTTATATCGCGCTTTACACAGACACATGTCCCCAAAGACGCTTTACACAGCATTTACACAGCATTTACACAGCATTTACACAGCATTTACACAGCATTTACACAGCATTTACACAGCATTTACACAGCATTTACAGAGTATTCTTCATTCACTCCAGACCCGGTGGTGTAAACTACTGTTGTAGCCACAGCCACATCAATTAAGATAAACATCAAATTATGAAGGTAAAGTGCAGTGAGTGTAGAAAACAGTGAGTGTGTAACAGTCTAAAAAAATAAAGTGCAGTAGTTGTAAACAATGGACGATAAAATGTAATAAAATCTGTTACAAAGAGCAGTTTTGCAATGACAACTTAAAAACACAGACACTGATGAATGGAGCTTTTTGCCTATTAAGTAACAAAGAACAAAAAGCTTTAAATGAGACAAGATCAGATATTTTCAGTTCAGTTTGGAGGGTTTTCCGAGCTGAAGGAGCAGAGAAGCTAAAGGCTAAAGTTTTCCCGGCTCGGTCCGAACACGAGGAACCTGCAGGTGGTAAATAATAGATCACAGGGCTGATGGTTTTCTGAAGAAGAGGACAGAGATAAGGTAGAGCCAAACCAAGGAGTGAACCTTCTTATACTCGGGGAAGGCCGCTCAGCTTTGGTGGGTGAAGCGACTACAACCCGTCCAAATGAGAAAAGAAGGATTCAGTCTTTCCTGACGATTCTCTTGAGGTGTTTTTCCATCACAGTTATGCCCTTCCACCACCACCGTGCCTCCGACGCCACACAACCAACTTCTCTAATACTTTCCCAGCATGTGAGTCTAGTCACCGGTGAAGCTCCTACAGATGGATGTGACTGACAGGGACACGCAGAGGTCGAAATAACAGTGAACTTCTGCAGAATCAATGAGCGAAGCCCTAAACTCTTCATCTGAAGTGAGAGAAATGTCACTTGGTTCAAAATGATGAGTGGCCAATGAGCTCCTTAGCGTCACATGTCGCTGAATTAAACTAATCTGATTGGACGGCTGTGTTTGAGGGGCGGTGACCGAGCTGATATCTCTGTACTGGACTGTCCAGGCAAAACAATCACACCTTTGGGGCTGAATCGTGCCACCACCTTCTGCATCCGTTGTGAGGAAACGACTGCGCTGTTCATTTGTGGTGACAGAGAAGATGCTGAACTTTGTGCCAGTTTTAGTTTCACGAGGACAGGCCCAGTATTTGCAGTGATTTTAAGCAGGTCAACAGATGTGGAGCGTCCCGAGTGGTGTGTGCGCCGTCTCATGGTGGATGCACTCACTCATCTCCAGAGGACGTGAGACCGGCAGCTCCGGGCTGTGAAAGTGAGTCATTAACACTTCAGAGCTGATTAGATGGAGCCTGCCTGTGGACATGTTCACATCCTGAAGCTCAGTGTCACCGATGTCACGGCTAATCCACAGAGACCATTCTCCCACTGCAGCCGCTCACTCCGAGGGCGTCCGTCACTGTGACGTGGACATGGGGGAAACACCGGCTCATTTCTGTCCAGCCTTATCTCCACTCAGCAGAGAACTGTTGCCATTGGCGCAGGTAAAACAAAGACACGCTTTTTAATTAAGAAAAGAAATTGTGCAAACATAAGTGTTTGTTCCCAACACTTATTTGTCAGAAGCAAGAGCTCCATAAAGATTAATGAGTGATGTGGCTCATGAAATGTCCGGCAGGTGAACGGTGCGCGGGGTAATCGCTGCTGTCACCGCGATAGACTCCAGCACCTCTGCACTGTGTTCTGTGTTATTAAGCAGCAGATAAGGCTAATGTCATAGTGTTCTGAGGCCAGGCTCTCAATCCAATTATTATTCAGCCATTCTGTTTTTCTCTCACGCGAATAAACATGGAAAACAATTAACACAGTGCTTCTCACGGTGCTCTAATCTCTCACAGACGCAGATTGTTATTTTAAATTTGATTAACCAGACCACAATAGTGACGAAAGCCGTGAACGAGGAGAGAAGGAGCGGGATGCGCCGTCCGTGCAGTGTTTGTCAGTGTGTTTTTGATGGACAGGTCGACAGGCCGGTCCTCTGCGTAAAAGCCCGAGCGAAGGTTCTGGAGGGAGAAATCAGACTACCGTTTTCCCTTGATATGGCACTGGTTAAAAGCTGACATTTATGCTCAGAGAAGCTCATACCAAAAGCGATTTTTATTTGTTTTCAATCAAATTAAAAACGAAATCGTCACTGATCAACACGAGGGAAAAAAATGTATTCATATTTTTCCATAGGGCCTAATACGGGATGACACAAAGATGCATAAACCACAAAGAATACAACTTTATTTAAGCCAGTATTACTTAGTGCATGCACTTTAATAATGATAATAAAGGTCCTGGGTCTGATTTTTCCCATGTATCTGAGCAACACGTGTCTTGAAGTACAGGTATAATGTATGAGCAGCTCGACCTAAGTCCATTTTGTGCTGTCTGCAGCTGATTATAAAGCGTTTCATTGTCTAATAATCACAGAAGGCTTGTTAGCATGCTAGTTAACATTTGCTTTATTGCTACCCTAAACTCTGCTCTGGTCTAGTTGTGATAAGCACTTCGAAATGAATAATTAGTTCGCTCCGATTCTATGGTGTGTTTTCCATGGGGCCACGTGAGAAACTGAAAACACTGTGGAGGCCTGGGCCAAAATGCTCAACTTAATTCTGCATAATATTCATTGTATTTCTTTATGAAAAGCAGTAAATATTGTTTGAATGCACTGGTCAGACTGGGAAGAGTGTTGTGACTAAGGACTTGTTTCCTCCTCTCATCTGCAAGGTTTTAGTAGAGTATTAATAAATATTTGGCAAGTTTTATCATTTTTTTAGTGCGCAGTATGAGAGGACGAAAACACCAAATTAAAAAACCTGCTCCACTTACACACATGAGATCCTGTAACACAAACAAGTCACATTTTACTGGGGAGGAAAAATGGCTAAATGGGCCCAGTTTGGACATTTTCACTTAGGGGTGGACTCACTTTTGTTTCCAGCAGTTTAGACATTAGACATTAATGGCTGTGCGTCGAGTTATTTTGAGGGGACAGTACATTTACACTGTTATACAAGCTGCACATGGACGACTTTCCATTGTATAAAAGTGTCATTTCGTCAGTGTTGTCCCATGAAAAGATATTAAATGTTTGCAGAAGTGTGAGGGGTGAACTGTACATGGCAAATCACACATCTTGGTGTGTGTAATTGCACATCTCTTTCTATTTTTATTTGAAAGGTTTATTTCAGTCAAAATGAACAAATACAAATGTAATAAACACCATGGAAATGCAGTACAAGTGATGTGGCTCTGTTCTGTACTCTGGACTTTACAGGAGCTGTTTCCATGACAGAAAAGTCATGGAGCGATTTCACTTTTTTGTTTTTGTTTTTAGGGCAATAAGGAGATTTTTAATTTACTTACAGACTTGATATTTTGCATTTTTGTAGCTAAGACCCTAAATTAAGCATTTTTTTTTTGTTTCCAAAATGTTGTTTATACATGTTTGCTGTGTGTGTGTGTTTTTTTTTTTTTCATCTCTATTTCTGGTCCTGTAGCTTTTATCACAGCCTCATGACACAACTCCAGCAGCAGATTGTGAAATAACAGGTTGGACTGAACAAAAGGAGGTAGAACACTTCATTAGGGGGTAAAAGGGGCAGTTTTAAAAGCAAAATTAAGAAAAAAAATCCAGGCGAGGAGAAATGTACTAAAATTGCCCTCAGGTCTTCAGGGGTTAAAACGAACTAAATAAACTCAACGCCAATGTGACGTTAAGCAAAGACGTATGACACAAGCACAAGTCCAACGTCACAGATTATGGTTCAGAAAGAGGAAGTGTTTGACGTCACTCTGAGATGTTTAATGCCCCCGAATGTTTTTCGTGAAGCAGCTCGGACGAACCTCATGACGGCCGTGTGAAGTTCAGCATTTACAGGTCACCGGATCCACTCGCACACGCTTTTAGCAAAAACAAACTTTTCACTTTTTAACATCCATTTTCTCGTGACTGTGCCGAGATTAACCAGGTCCCTGAGATAAAATGTTCCTTCCGAGGCGCTGAGCCTTTTAGTCCTCCTCGGAAGAACCAGTGGGTGTCGGAGTGCGGCCCCGGGCGCTCAGGGGCCAGTGGACGGGGCCATGTGATGAAAGAAGAGCTGATGGGATGTGATCAGGCCTCAGCTGGACACGGGCGCTCGCACACAGCTGCACGGGTCACAAACACACATTTTATACCATTTCAACACAGTAACAGTCGTAAACAGTCCGGTTTATGTGGAGAAATGTTCTAATCTAAACTTGCAGCAGTAGTGGAGAGCAGAAAAAAAGAATTTCAAATAACCTAATCAAAGAATCAGTGAGTAAAAGGTCGACAATCCGTGTATCATTCATTCATTTGTTTTTCAAAATAAAACAAACAAACAAAAAAAAAAAACAGCTCTTCATTATTTCTCTACAAAACCAAAATGAAAAGACGGATTTGTTTTCTCAGTTTTCGATTTTGTGTTAAAATTAGGGCTGTCAATGTTAACGCATGCGATTCATCACAAAAAATATCGCACTTTTTTTCTTTTTTTACACAGATTAATCACACAATTTCTTTTGAACGCGCTCGCTCCTCTATGGAAAGCACGGACGGTGACGGGGCAGGTTATTAGGTCAGTGATCAGGTCTGTCCATACGCGATTTTGGATCAAACTAAGTTAGTTTTCAGATATCGCAGCGATGAACTCTCTTTCCACAAAAGCACAAGTTTAAAACACCATCTTAAAGCAAAACACGGGTTTGATTCAGCGGCAGCAACGACAAACAACGTTGGCGGAGCGCAATTTTCTCCAAATGTTTTGGTCTTTTTTTAAAGAATAATGAACTGCGATTAATCGTGATTAATCAAAATTCTATTGTATTGTATCGTTTAAATGGCACTACATTTTACAGAAACAAAAAATAATTAAAACTTAAAACCACATGGCTTATTAGCATAAACAAGTGCTGAAAATAAACAGCTCGCTCCTTGTGTCCTGATGTGGTCAGCTTCTGTCCGGCTAAAGGACACGACCGAGTTCACCCGCGGCAATGTTGTCAACAAAACTACCAGCGATAGAAAAATGTTAATAATATAACTTTTTGATAATAAATCGCATTTTTGAAGAATAATTAACTGCGATTAATCGTGATTAATCAAAATTCTAAAGTGTGATTAATCTGATTTAAAAATTAATCGTTCGACAGCAGTAGTTAAAACGAACAACGATAAAAACAGATAACGGCCGTTTCCTGAACCAAACTCCTGGTCCTAAAATCCAGTGCGCGAATCGCAAAGCCGATCACCAGGACTGAACTAGGACAAAACCAGGACTGAACCAGGTCTAAACCAGGACTGAACCAGGTCTAAACCAGAACTAAACTAGGATTAAACCTCCGGAGTGGTCATATAACTCTGACTTGATAAGGGGCAGATGTTATAAACTTTTCTTTCTGTGCCCTTTCATTCATATTTATGTTAAAGTTGTATAAATGCAAGTGTGCTGCATTTGCTTTTGTTTTGTTTTCATAAATGAGAGAAAAAAAAGTTAATACTAAATTCTGTATAACTCCCTGTGTTTGGGTGGATTTTTGTGTACTGAGAGAAAAATATTTGGGGAAAAAATGTACCACACATGAAACTAAGCAGGGCCTGGTTAGTATTTGGACGTTAAACCTCTGGGAATATCCGGTGCCAAAGTGCGACTGTGGCAACAATTAGAGAGCGACCGATCCAGCTATGGCGACTCTGGCTTCAGGTATCTGCTCATATAAACCAACACTAGTGCAGAGAACTGACATTTGACTGAATTTCCTTCAATCCAAATGTGTTACGTCGCTGTTTTTTATCTTTCAAGTAAGTTCAGAACAGCTTTGTGTAAATGCAAATTCAAACATGAGACTCCAATATTTAAGAGTCATATCGTATTACACACAATAATGGCGGGGAAGGGCTGAAGTATAATGACAATCTTATTAAACATGAATAAAAAAAACAACACCAGCTCTGGTGTTTGATTCTGAACACGTGAACTGAGAAATAAATCCATTCATCAGAGATGCAGAATTGACGAGTTTGCATCAGATGTAATTTCACCCGGTAAACGTAGCCGTGTTTATCACTTTATCCAAATGATGAGCCGCTTATTTTTAGCCGAACATCACATCTGCTTTGTCGTGGATTATTAGACCCCACACACGTCGTGTACAAGAGAAATGGTGTTTTTAAGAGGTTTTCTACATATGCAAAATCAAACTCTCTCATTTTATGCACAAGCCTCAGGTTTTACTTTTCAGAGCGTTGAGCCATGTTATAGTTCTTTCCCTTCACAGTTACTCATTTGTCTAAGCAGTCTAGTCTAAGCACGGACTCCCAGACTTCCTTCACCCCAGACACTTCCTCCAGGCTTTCCCAGGCCACATAGTCCCTCCAGAGTGTCCTGGGTCTTCCCCGGGGCCTCATCCCGGTGGGACATGCCTGGAACACCTGAGGGAGGCGTCCAGGACCACCTTAGGCCACCTTAGCTGCTCCTCTAGATGTGGAGGAGCAGCGGCACTACTCTGAGCTCCTCCCGTGTGACTGAGCTCCTCACCCTGTCTTCTATTCAGACAGTGTCAAGACGTCCAGTGTTCATGCAAAGTCTATGTGGACGTGTGTCTAGGACGTCCTGCGCTTTGCGGCGTGTCTTCAGGCGTTAGCGCAGCACGAATCTGGCATCGATGCGGCGCGTCTTGAGCGTTCAGACGCCGGCTGTGCTTCCGGGGCATCAGTGTCAGAAGTTGAAAATGTTTCATCTTTTAGCATCGGATGCGCCACGTCAACCAATCAGCGACAACTATCCAGTGATGTAGCGATGTTATTATCCGGAAGAAGGAGAAGAAAGAGAAAGACCCGAGATCCAGAGCTTGGAGCTCCACAGCCCGGGGCCCACGTCCCAGCCTCCGCTTATGTGTTTTACATAATAAATACACTAAAGTCACTGTCTCGATCAGGAGCAGACGCCCTGAACGCGCGTCAAGCATTTTTCTCCCGTTTGTCCAGGGCATTTAAGATGTGCATCGGGGGCGTCTGAATTCAAATGCAAAGGCGTCCAAATAGAGGCGTCCAGAGCAATTTTGCCGACGCTGCACCGATCTGCCTGTCAATCTCCCCAGCCTCCCCTCAGTCTGAACAAGACCCCGAGATACTTGAACTCCTCCACTTGAGGCAGGGACTCCCCACCCACCTGCAGAGGGCGCCACCTTTTTCCAGTCGAGAACCATGTCCTTGGATTTGGAGGAACTGATTTTCATCCCAGCAGCTTCACACAAACCGCCCCAGTGCTGCAGGTCCTGTTTAATGGCCCTTATCAAATGATGGCAGGAAAATGAATCCTTTTACCGTTCATTTCGATGCAACACCTCTAAATGCTGAAACACATAAAAACTCTGGTGTCGGTGTGGGCCAGGGGGTAGGTCAGTTTTGGATGTAAGGCAACAGAGAACGAAGAGACTTCCCAAAAACAGCACAGACATGAGTCTGCGTCTGTTAGTTTTGTCAGTGCACTGATGTCAGGCTGGAGCCAAAATAAACATGAACTATAATAAAACAGCTAATGAGAAGCACTAGCTGAAGATGCTGGCAACAGATATGTTTGTTCAGTGCAATAAAAATGCTTTTATTTTATTGATAAATACACATTTATGATGCTTTCAGGCTTCACTCTGTGTGTAATGAGTCTGCAGAATATACACTGACAGTACTTTTACCTGTGTAACATGAAGGTCCCTGCTCTGCCAGAACAGCTCTCACATTGTTATTATAATGTGCATCTCATCTCTTTGCGTCACCTTAAAAGTCGTATGTTTTTATAGCGTTGCATGATAACGACGTGCACTCCCAGTCACACAGGTATTTTCATGACTGTTCAGTTTGTCGACACTGAAGGCATCAAAACTATGAATGACACACACACATATCGGGTGTAACAAAGAAAAATAAACTGAAGATAACGTAGAACATGTTGTAGATTGTTAAGCCCTAAGTCCTTGTTTGGACAAATCCTGGGGAAAGCAAAAGCACATGTAAACAGAGAGCTTCCATATGTGACATTAGTAATAAGTGCACTAGACTCAAACACTTTCAATTCCGCCTGACAAATAATATACAATTAAAACTGAAAATTGCCTTTTAAACTTTGAAGCTTTTGGGACATCAAGAAATGGTAAAAACAACAAGAGATCATCACTTGGGCAAAATGAGGTGCGGATAAAACAAAATGTGTAAATTTGACACTGTTTTTAGTAGGAAAAAGTCCAGGCGTCCTGTGCCACTCTGGTGCCCACGTGCCCCCATGTGCCAATCGGTATCAGCAGATTTTGTCAGAATAGATGATTTATTGAGGGAAAAGCTCATTTCGACACACAAAGGCAGTCAATAAAACATTTTCAAGTACTTAATGTCACAGTTTGACCCATAATTAAGGTTTTGATTTGTGTAAATGAATTAAATAAATTAATTCATTCTCAAATTTTCATAATTTCCATTTTCCGCTGGGCACTCTCTCCTTTGGTCACCAGCAGCACGGCAGCAGCGGCAGGAAGTGCCGGGATGTTGTGTGGCTCAACTTCCGGTCAGTGCTTTTCTTTGGCAAAATCCCTGTGGAAAAGTGTCGTATATTTTTGAGCAGCTTCATAAATCTGCCCCAACACCAAATCTTCACCCAACAAGATCGACGAAGAACAGATTCTGTCCATGAAGAATTTATCCACAACGATCAAGGGAAGAAGGTAAGAAACTTAAATTAGTGAAACTACTGAGCAGCACTAACGTTATGGTCATGAAGAAACCATGAATAACTTGTTCACTCAGACTGATTCCACAATTAAAATTAAAAATCGATTTCATGATGTCGATATTAGCGCAGACGGAGAGATTTGTGCAGTTTAGTTCACACGTTTGTGTTTTTGCTTCAGATTGTTTCTGTGTAAACGTAGAGTTTCCTCTGATCACACAGATCAATGTCACGTTGGAGTTGCGATTATCGGATTTTTTTTTTATGGCCGTGGGAATGAGTGGATCTGGGCCCATGGGCGGGTGGCTAAAGGGTCATTTGCCCTTTGCTTGGGTCATTGGTTTGGACTTTTGGCCTGTCTGTGGCACAGCGGTCAAGTGAAAACCATTTCAGGAGACTTCATTAAGAAGCCCATGTATAATTTAAGATTATCTAAGAGTTATTTCACTTTCTTTGCACACACACACACACACACACGCACACGCACACGCACACACGCACACACACACACGCACACACACACACACGCACACACACACGCACACACACACACACACACACACACACACACACACGCACACGCACACACACACACGCACACACACACACACACACACACACGCACACGCACACACATACACACACACACACGCACACACACAATCACCCTCTTCATAAAGTTGGGACTGAGATAGAAATGACTGACTGTTGTGTGTTGTCTCTTCAGGTGGGCTCCACAGCACAACACATGTCATAAAGACGGTCGTAAAAAGGAGGTTTATTTGAACACATAAAGCAGAGAGTGTCTGCGTTCATCACTGGAGGCACTAAAGGCCGGTCCGGGCGGAGGCTCCTGGGGGACGCTCTGATCCACACTCATGTCCACGCTCACGATTTACTGTTGGATTGTGATGTGCGCCCAAGCGGTTTAAAGCTTCAGTATTTCACTAAAGTGACTCTGGTGAGCGTTAACCCACAATGCACCGCTGTTCCCTCCTCGAAACCACACCTGGAGTTGTTTTGTTTCATTCATGTTTGAGGAACCCTTTATTATCAGTCTGTCTACGTCTGCAAAGCTCAAAATACTGTGTACCACCTTATGATGTCACGAAGAAGGAGTTTTCATGTTAAAGTTGAACTCCGGCACATTTGAAGCTAAAGTCCGTTCCTAGAGGAGGTGGAATTCTGTCAGAAGCCAAAAAACGGCACAGATCAGTGTTTCCTCAGTGGAGATCTCACTGTGGCAGTGAGTCTGTCAAGGCAACAAACTAGTGTAGTGATGGGGGCAAGTTCTGAACATCCACATAAAACACCAATTTGCTTCACACTGAAGAAGTTTAACACCACTTTAACCCATCTGACAACAGCCACGAGTCTAACAAACAAAACGCTCTGCCTGGTTCACTCATTAGTGTCTGGAAACATTAGAAAACAACTTTATAAGCACCTCACACTTCCCTCTGCTGATTTCCCACTGCACAGGCCAAAGCCCAAAAGACTCGATCGCCGACTCCAGAAGCAACAAGTGAAGATCGACGACTGACGGTGAAGAAGAGAAACTGAAAGTTGTTGAATGAAAAAGGTTTGGGGATGTTTTTTACTATTTTTCAGAAATATAATTCACTGGTAAATAAATGGGATTAGAAACGACATCAGCGATCAAGTCTTTTGAGATGGGTTAGAAAGCGTCTTAAGTGTGAAACAAATTGGTGTTTTACGTGGAAGTTCAGAACTTGCCCCCATCACTACACTAGTTCGTTGCCTTGACAGACTCACTGCCACAGTGAGATCTCCAACGAGGAAACACTGATCTGTGCCGTTTTTTGGCTTCTGACAGAATTCCACCACCTCTAGAAACGGACTTTAGCTTCAAACGTGCCGGAGTTCAACTTTAACGCCTCCTTTTACATTTAGTTAAGTAGAGATTGGCAATTCCAGGGAATCCAAAAGATTCTAGTGAAGGTGTGTGGAGTTTTAAAACACAGTGGAGCACTTCCTGTAGAGAGTGTTTTCTGTTTGAAAGAAGAACTCATCCTAAATATGCAGAGTTTGTGTCTCCAGGTATGTTTGTGATGACAGGATATCCCCAACTATCCCCAACTGACTCCCCCAAATTTAAGACTTTTTAAAGACCTTTTTAAGACCACTTAAATGAAAATTAAGACCAAAATCGCACCCATCATGCGGGCTAAAAATACCAGATACAATTCTAATGATTATTCATCCATCCATCTTCTCCCGCTTAATCCGGCTGGGTCGCGGGGGCATCTTACTGCCCAATACTCATAGCACCTGACCCCCCCTATGAACCCCTCTGCAGGTGGTGAGCCCACAGGAGGAATGATTATTCACTGCTTTAAATAACCAAAAAATACTTTCATTATAAAATCTCATTCAGAACTCATTTATAGTCGTATATGTTGCTGTAAAATGGCCAAAAAATGATTTATAACAAGACAAACTAAACTTTCACATTGTTTTGTCTCACGTTGCAATTTAAGACCTTTGTGAAAAAAATAAAATGTGGACAAGATCATTTAAGACTTTTTTAAGGCCTTAATTTAGGAACATGAAATTTAAGACCCTTTTAAGACTTTTAAGCCCCCGCGGCTTCCCTGGAACAGGAAACTACTTTATTATAACTGATCAGACAATAGCGTCAGATGGGACCTTTAAAGAATCCACCTCCAACAACTCGAGTAAAACCCAACACAGCGCATCATTAGTGGAAAATGAGGGAATGTCACGGCTTAAATTTATTAAAAAATATGACTAATATCTGCAGACAAAAAGCACCCGTTTACAGTCTCCTGCACCAAACCACACACTGCTCAGGTAGGTGTGATTGGCTGATTAACAAATTAGAGAGAAGCACAGTCTATTAGTGTCTAAACAAAAACATTGCAGTATACAGGAAAAAAAAACATGGAAAAATCAGCAGTACCGTATTTTTCGGACTATAAGTCACACTTTTTTTTCAGGGTCTGGGTGGTCCTTATACTTATATATTACATTTTTCACACTGACAGCCCATAGACCAAATATATGAATCTTATATATGAATCAGAAATGAAAAAAACAAATTATCTGTTTTTTTCATTTTGACAAATAATAATAAGAGACAAATAATAATCTTATTTTTGGTTCTCTATTGAAAAACGAACAAACGAATGATACACGAATTATTCTCTATCGGGTTGTTTTTATTACTATAACTTCTATAACTCGCTTTTTTAGATTAATTGTCGGTTCTTGGTCTCTGAATTTATAAAATACATTTCCCCCTTATAGTCCAGTGCGACTTATACATGTTTTTTTTCTTCATTATACATTTTTTTGGCTGCGTCTTATACTCCGGTGCGACTTATAGTCCGAAAAATACTTTAAATATTTGAGAGACACGTTGACCGTCTCAAGTCTGGACAGAGGTTTTTCACGCTCTGTGGTCCCATTCCAGACCATTCTGGACTGGAACAGAACGTAAAACTCAAATTCTGGTTATTATTTACAGTTTTTAGTCTGGGGAAGAAACTTTTAATGGAAAAACAGCAAAATGGAAACTTTAATTAAACTATAATTACATTTTTGCCTATTTTTTCTGCACCTTTTGACTTCTCGTTTGATGATAATTAGACAAACACAAATCGTATTGTTGGATTCAAGTGATTTTTTACACATACAGATGCAGAAGAGTTGGTTTTGTCAATGTTTTGTCTAAAAAGACACCATTTGACGACTCAGCTGTGACATTTGGGGACATATTTGCACTTTGAGCTGTGTTCATTAAATCTGAAAATAAGTGATTGGGCTGTTCTGAGTTTAATCTGATCACACAGATAAATGGCATGTTGGAGTTGCTATTATCTGATTTTTTATGGGTGTGGGAGTGAGCGGATCTGGGCCATTGTGTGGGTGGCTTAAATGCAGTTAATATGATTAACTTAGGTTCAGGGGAAGGACCACGCCTCAGCCGCCCTCGCCTCCTCTCCAGAGAATCACAGCTCACTTCTACCACACTTCAGTTTCCCAGAAGCCTATTTGTAGCAGCCTAACCAAGCAACCCAGTTCGCCCCCAATAACTCGACCCACCCTCCAAACCCTGATCTGTTCACTTCCAGGCTCACTTCCTGCTGGGCCATGTGAAGATTGAGACTGAACCCCCCCACCCTGAGTCTCAACCCAGCCGACCCAGCTTTTGGCGTGTTTTTGGCTGTCAAAAAGAAGCCCATGTATAATATAAGTTTATCTAAGAGTTATTTCACTTTCTTCGCTACGTAATTCCATCTTACATTATATATTTGAGGTCTTTTGTGTATATAAAAGGTAGAAAGTAGTAAACATAAAGAAAAAATGTATTGGTAATGTATATAATATATAATCTCTCTTTATCCAGCACCTCACACACACACACACAGACCCTTTGACAGAACATAGAAGGAACAGACGCACTGACAGCTGTAACTGTGACACGGCGGCGGTGGTATTTCTGTACTAAATGACCCAGACAAAATCAGGATCTTCTTATGTAGTTTCAGATGAAATACACGAACTAAAGGAGAATTATGCCTATTTTAAGAAGGGATATTTGACTTCTAAGGGGTTTTAACTTCTAACCATAGACTTTATATATAAATGGACATAGCTCTGCGTTCCAAATGGGAAGTTTGCATGTGGCTTTTCCGGCTCCTTCTGACTCTGGCTCCCATATAAAAATAATAATGCATCAGTTTTATATCGCGCTTTTCTGGACACTCAAAGACGCTTTACAGAGCATTATTCACTAGACCCTTTTAGCGTTCGCAAACAGTGGTGACGTAGGCTCGGTTGCTCATTTTGGCAACAGAAGTACGGCAGAACTCGGCGGTTTGTCGAGCTCTGCCAAAGGACTATCGTCAAAAGATCGAGAATATTTCCTCAACAAGCCGACTTTGAGAAACGGTGATCAGTGAGTAAAAGTTTAAAACCTTAGTTCGCCGGTAGAATATCGATTCTGACAAACACACACAGAACAACCAGACATTTTGGCGCTGGGAATGTTTTTATCTCCGTCGTCTTCTGTCCGTGTTCAGTCTGAATGAGTTGAAATGAACGGGGAACAATGACACTTCCGTTGCCAAAATGCGCAGCTTTTTTTTAATCACTTCCGCCTTAAAAGAGTCTATATTGTGGCCCCTCTCTCTGCACCTGCTGCTGCACTGGAACAAAAACAATATCTAGGTAAGTTCAAATGACTTAAATTAAGAACATTTTACTTTATTTGAGTAGATTCAACTTGACAAATGAAATCATCTGCCAGTGGAATAAGTGTTTTTTTCTTAATTCAAGCAACATTTGACTGTATTTCTTATTTTAAGTGCAAAAAGTTGTTGTTTTTCTTATTTTAGTGTGTGTAGCAAGATGTATTTTTGTATTTTAAGTACAAAAGTCTTGTTCCACTGGCAGATCATTTTACTTGTCAAGTGAAATTTGCTCAAATCATGGTAAAACTTTCTTAATCCAAGTCATTTTATCTTGACTAGATTTTGTTTCTTTGCAGTGTGTGGCCTCATCATTTTGATCTTAAAATGTTTGTATTAACCAGTGCTACATGGTCCTTGTTTTTTTTCGCTATTTTTTCCTTCAAAAAAATCCTACTGTGCACAGTTTTGTGTCATGTTTTTGTATATTTATGGAGAATTGCTGTGTGGAAGCACGGCGAACACTTTGCGGGCGAATCTTTGCACGGAATCTTGCAGGTGTCTATGAGAAAGGTTTAGATAGGGGCTGGAAGAGATCGCTAAATTACTCAAACATGCATGAATGACATGTAAAACGTCTTCAGGCAGGTTTTTAATGAGGGAGCAGCGTCATAACATGGTAGAAAGGTACAAAAAAAAAAGAAAAGGCATCTAAAACCAGCATGTTTTTGATGAGGGAGCAATGGTGTAAGATGGTAGAAAGCAAAAAAAAAAACCCTCATTAAGTCACGCCATTGTCCCGGCCTCTGCTCCTGCGAGACAAAGAGCTGGTGAATGTGTGGAGCGTAAATGGCCATGAGTCTGCGTGTGGTGCAGCTGTGGTCAGGCTCTCGAGGAGATGTGGTCAAGTGGAAGAGAGTGGGACAGGCTGCCATTACTGCCGGATACACTCTGCTGCTCGCCACATCTGTGGTGCTGTGGTGCTGCGCTGCCGTGCATCCCCAAACATTACGCTCTCGTGGACACAGCAGCCCCGGACTCTTTAAAGAGGGGGTATTATGCAAAATCAGACCTTTCCTCACATTTTTACCTCGCCAAAAACACGCCTCATCCGTGCATGTTTGCGTCATCCCTCTGCCGAGCCCTGTTCAGACCCTCCTCACTGCTGCAGCTAAGTCTAAGTCCACGAGCTTTGAAGGTGGGAAAAGAGCTCTATAAAAAATGTGAACCTTTTAGCATTTACCATAAGACTCAGACCACAAGTCTACATCACCATAAATACACAAAAACATGATCACAAACCTGATGTGATGTGTGGTAGTTTCTCTCGTTTTTTTTTCCTATCGTAATCAGTGTTGGGTGTAACGCGTTATTGTCATGTAACTACTTTTTTCGAGTAAAAATAGTGTAACGCGCTACTACTGAAAATTTGGAAATGTTATGGAAAAAAGTTATTTAGAAGAAAAAAGTAATTAATCCATTTGCGAAGCCTGATGAGCTGTTGGAATATACAGACAAACAGCCTCTACTCCAGCAGCAACAACGCCAGCCCAGAGGATTTATTTACTTATTTATTTATAAGAGAAGCCCCCTGAGATGTAATATCTCATTTGCGAGGGGGTCCTAAATATATCAACAAAGTGTATTTACAGAAAAGAAAAATAGAAAAACAAACAAGTGAGACGCGCAACACTCAGTCAACTTTCACACTGTTCAATACAAGATCCTCAGAAATACATGCGTCATGAGTGTCTCCCCTCAGTATCCTCTCCGAGTATCTCCCCCACAGCTCTGAGTATTTATACAGACATACAAGTTACAGACATGTGAAAGCAGAGAGACTAGTGCTGACCTAATCAATCAACTAATCAACTTCACTCACATTTGATGACAACTAAGACGACAAAGGGCTTCATGAGCGTGGAGACAGTTGTGTCTGCTGAGCCTTTGCACTTGCTAATGACTAGTCTGCTCACAGTTATACAGTTTTGCTCATAAGTTTACAGACTCTGGTAGAATTTATGATTTCTTCTCCATCTTTCAGAGAATATGAATGAAAACACAAAAACTTTTCTTTCACTCATGGTTGATGCTTGGGTGAAGCCATTTATTATCAAACAACTGTGTTTCCTCTTTTTAAATCATAATGACACAGAAACTACACAAATGACCCAGTGAAGCTGGAGTCTTTTGTGATAGTTGTGGATGTGTTCTTTTCTCTGATGGTAAAGCTGCTCATTCTTCTGGGCAAAAGGCTCCAGTTCCTGTAAATTCTTGGGCTCTTGTCTGAACTGCAGCTTGAATCTGCCCAGAGGCTCAGTGATACTGAGGTCAGAAGAGACGAACACTCCAGAACCTTCACTTTATTCTGCTGGAGCCAGTGACAGCTCCACTTTGTGTTTTGGATCATTCTCATGTTGAATATCCAAGTACGTCCCATGTGCAGCTTCTGGACCAAGAAATCGTCAATTCTGCCAGGGGATGGACACTTATGAGCACAACTGTAGATCACCTTCATTTACACAAGACAGGTTGAGATTCATTTCCATCACAGTTCCTTTTTCAATTCGGTGCAGTGTTACTTTTCTGTGTACATTGGCCGGTCCCCACCCTGGCGGCGGCACTGAGGACATTCTGCCCCAGTCAACAGTCGTTCTGTCCCCGAGCAGGCGCAGCAGGCACTGATCCCACGGCGGAGGAGGAGGAGGAGCTGTAAACCACACAGCCGTAAAGCCGCCACCTTCACCTTGAGCCTTTCCTGGCCGACCCTGAGCCGCTGGTGGTGCACCGCCTCAGAGGAAGTGCGCTCAGCAGGGACCAGCGACACCTGGTCCATCGCGAGGATCCTCCTGCACTGAGTGGACCCGTTTACCTCTGAACGGTTTCACGTCCTCTTGAACTCTCTCTTCAAAGTTCTTTTCAACTTTCCCTTTCGGTTCTTGTCAAATATCGGTCTTGTGCCGTATATATATTTAGCTTCAGATGGAGTTTACCACCAAAAAGTACCAAAGTAACGAGTAACGTAAAAGTTATTTACCATAGAGGGTAAATAAGTTAAGCAAAGCCCTATTTGCACGGGATGAGTTTTACCTGTGGACCTTTGGTGATTTGTAATAATCGTGGAGGGCGTCTCAGATCTTAATCCCGTGCGAAAGCGCCATGTCTGTAATTTGTAGTAGTAAATAAAAATTCCGCTGCAAATTACCTACGATATTTCACCAAACACAGACGTCCGATAACACGAGTCCCGCGCGAATCTGCATATCAGTGTTTGTTGTTGTAATTGCGTCTTTTCTGTCTATTCCTTTTATTTCCGAGGCCTTTTCTCTACATATTGCGCACATGTTATATCTCTTTCCGGCTTGAGTAATAGAGGCTGCGGTAGAAATTTGGATTCGCGGTTGTTTTGATCGCTTTTTAGGGGCAAATTATAATACAGCCTCATATCGCCCTACATGGAAACCGATATATTTTTAGCATCTATTTACTTACTTAGCAGCACGAAAGAGATAGAAACGGATGTGATGTTACGACATATCCGGAGTAATTTACAGACTTGGCTTATCCCCCTGCAAATGCGCTGCGAGTAACACAGAGGTGGGGCGGTAATTTGCAAATTACCAGGCGTCCCCAGGTTGTACTTATCCTGTGCGAAAAGGGCTTTAGGCATTACTTTACTTTTTATAATGAGCAAACACTACCTTTTCAAAGTAAATTCCCCAACACTGATTGTAATGTGGATGAAAAGGGAGGGAGGGATTTTAACACAGTATAATAGGATTTTTCAAGCAGTAAAAGTTAACGTGGGGATCTAAATGTGTGATGTTTTAGCTGTTAATACCCCACTGGGCATTACTCGTATCAGAATATCACCCCTGCCGCTGACCGAGCTCCCAGGACTCTGCCTTTTGCATCGAATAAACCCTGTTTGTTAATTTGTTTGGTCCACCAGTCGTTACAACACGCAGTTAAAAACTCTGAAAAGTCCATTCAGCAGGAGATGTTTCCTATAAGATCGAACGGCGGTCTGAACATTCACAGGGAAAAACACGGTCGACCTGAAACGGTCCTGGGTTTGCAGTTCTCGCAGTGTTTGAGAGAATAATCAAAAGTGCAAATGTTCTCATCAAGACCCGAGCAGGGCTGATTATTCTGTCAGAAATACCACCCATCTGCTCCACGTCTGCTCCACGTCTGCTCGTCAACAAAAGGCCAAACAGCAAAGTTGACGTCAAACTACACTTCTGATTAGATTTAGACAAAGTTCACTGATCACTTTATTGATTCGAGGAAAGAGGTTTGGCCGCAGTAGATGACGAATTACAATATAACAAAGAGCAAAACAGGTTTGTAAGAGTAAAGAAGCAAAGTAGAGCAAAAGACTTGAGCATCAGTCAGGTCAAAATACTCTTAAAGTCTTAAAGTGAAAAGACCATTAATACAGTGTGTTTGTTCATGTAACGCAAAATGGTTTGGCAGAATATATATCCATTAATAATAATTAGGTGAAAAACTTAAAAACTTAACTGTAAAAGAGCAGACTTCTTACAGTTTTTAGCTGAACCTGTGTCTCCAGAGCCTGAACCTGCAGATAGAGACATTTCCAAGCTTGTTTCTCACTATATGGACAGGCCAAACGTGAAAACTCAGAACCTCCAGAATTCAGTTGGTGCTACGTGATCCTCGAGGTAAAACCACACGATCCAGGAGCAGTTTTGTTCAGGGCCACTCAGCAGGAGTAATGTCCATGTGGGATCTGCTGAACTGTGACTCTGGACGGCTGTAGAACGCTGAGGCTCTGATGTATCTGTGTCTTTCTCTGTCTTCATTTGGATGTTTTTAGACTGTTTGATCCCTTGAGCCTGAGCTGCAGAGGCTGCACTAGCACCGCTTTAATGAGCGACTGCAGGTCGTGGGGTTTAGTGACGACTCAAATCAGTGACCGTCCTATTCGGTTTAAACCAACTGGATTTCAGCTTTGATAAAGAGACCCGTGTGAGAAAACAGATCCCCACTGCAGTTCTTTGTGCTCCTAATTTTTATCATTTTAATATTTAGTTCATTACAATAATACAATCTTTCAGTCTTTGGACTCATGCAGTCGCACCTTTGATTGGATGTGCATGTCCATATCGGGAACGTGCCTATGTTCCCTCCATCCCTTTAAATGCAGTATAAAAATAAACATTATTTGAGTAAGTGTTTAATTTTCAGACAAATCTTAGAAATAAGAAAAACCTTAGAAATGAGGGTACATAGGACTGAGGGAACATAGGGCCTAATTTTCAAAAATTTTTGTGAAAAACAAATTGTTAGATGGGGCTGACCCCGTCTATATCTGTCAGGATCATGTGAGGCTCATTCTGCTTTATGATTGGAAAGTCATGTTGAGAAGCAAAACATTAAATTAATTATAACATAAATAAATGGGACATTGTGCCCAATGTTTTTTGTAATTAAAGAAGACATTGTGTTTGTGTCTGTTATATAGTTATATCTATGACACCCGTGGACCATTATTGATCATTTTAAACAATTTAAGCATTTTAAATTGCAATAATTATCTAAAACTAAGTCTTAATAAAAAAAATAAAAAAAAGCACAGTGACTGCTGCATTAGAAAACCTCAGTGCCCAGTGGAAGCTGGTGTGGCCATAAACATCATCACAACAAAATGACTACGTGACGCTGCCGAATCCTGTATCAGCGATTAAGAAAATCAAACTGGAGAAGGAAGTGCTGACGTCACAGTGAACATGTGACGGTGAAAATCAGGGTTGAACGGCAATGTGGTGTCTTGAAAATACATTATTAAAGATTTTTCAAACATACACGAATCACTTGAAGAGACTGAACGGTGAGGAGAAATAACCGTAACATGATTAAAACCTCTGAAAAGTCCATTTTGCAGAATAGGTCTGTTTTAAGAATAACACAGCATAATAGTTGTTGAAAGCTTTTTGATTTGAACATAATTTCTCTGTGTCTGAGGACAGTTTAAGACGTTTCATTTAACAGCTCCGGGAAGTTTTGTCAAATGTCTTTATAAAGCACAGTGAAAACAACCTGAGGTGACCAAACTGCTGCACAGAAAATGCATTCATTATAACAGTAGACGTCAGGAGGCGATGGATTATAGCAGTAAAACGTATAAATACAGGTATAATATAAACAAAACATAATCCACATAATATGATCTAGTGGAAGTGTTTAAAGATGGTATAAAACACAGCAGTGAAGCGTGTTTAGTCGTCTCCATGTTGGTGCTTCACAGGAGCATATGGACGAGCTCACAGCGGCGTGACTCATGATGCCGTTAATGACACGATGAGCGTGTGAAGCCCACGTCTAATTATAATAACATTTAATAACACAGGAATACAGACAGATGTTTGTTTTCACACGTCGGCTTTTAAATAGTCTTGTTCGCTCGATGGTTTTGAAATAGATCCGATCACGGGGTTAACGGGCGTTACTCCAAGCGC
Organism: Odontamblyopus rebecca; assembly: GCA_030686955.1. Lineage (NCBI taxonomy): Eukaryota > Metazoa > Chordata > Actinopteri > Gobiiformes > Gobiidae > Odontamblyopus > Odontamblyopus rebecca. Next base: position 33,449,664 of record CM060666.1, read on the forward strand.
TCCCCTTAGGCCCGGGGGGATTCAGAGTCCAGCTCTAAGCTCGTGGTGGGTTCACTGACAGTGGGACAGTGGGACGTGCCCTGGCCGGACACCGTCCCGAGAGGCGTGCTGTGTTCAGGGCTCCTTACATCACTGATACACAAGGACGATTCAATACCTCATTGGCGCTACGTAAATGTGTTATTGTGTAGAGCAGAGCCTGTGTATGTATGTAGGCTGTGCATGTTTTATTTGGTTTATACAAAAGATGCAACAATAGCTGAAATATGGTGATATTGTATCGTCAAAGGTCTCGCAATAATATCATGTACTGTGTGTAGAGTTGGGCGGTAATACAGTAATACGTTATCCCGCGGTATCAAAAAGTAGCATCGGGATCAGTTTCATTACTGTCTGCATAAGGACCTAAAACCACAGCAGGACTTCCTCCCTCCGCTCTCTCTCCTCTTCAAACGTGGTTCCGCTCGGAGATTTCCATCCACACGCAGCGAGGAAGAAGAAAAAAAACAGACTGACGCTTCGTGTGTGATGTTGAGCCCAAAAGTGGTGGAGACGTTTTATTGAAGCCGAGAGTCGAGAGGGGACAAGGCTGAAGAGGAGAAAGTTCCTGAGGGCGAAGTCAGACTTTCACGGAGGAGACGGTAAAGAACAATTTATGTTTCTGCATCAAAACGTGTTTGTGTTGACCAACCTGCACCTCCCAAACTTTCTAACGACGCCTCAAAACGCCACAGACGATAAGGGCTGTGATTGGTCGTCTCCACCGCTCTACATTTCTGCTGCTCCGCTCATTCTAGACTTTGAGTAATAATGTGTTTAATGCAGCTTTGGCACATTTGTTTACGTTTTACACAAACCAAACTTCAAACCACATGCCTCATTTGCATACAGCTCATTTGCATACAGTATAAGCGCTGATGAAAACAGCTCGTGCTCTGATGCTGATGCGATCGAACGTGCCGCAAAGTTTGGTTTGATCAGAACTTGTGCCTCATCTTCAAATATAAAGCTGCGACTGTTTCTGAAGGGTTTAGGTGCAGCTACAGAATAACTCTTAATTAGTCACAGTAATACCGTAAACCCAAGGAAAATGCTGAGACGGTTTAACGTATCAAAATTTGGATAGCGCCCAACCCTAATCCCAAGTCTCTTTGCTTAAATGAATAGTTCTGATGCAGAAATCGCTTAAAAAAAAAAAAAAAAAAACTACATAGACCATGATCCTTTGCTCCATTTCAGTGCAGACTACATGAAGAAATAACTGTTGTGTGACTTTTGGAGGAGCCTAATTCATAAAGTACAGTCCTGCCTGTTATGCCTCATACTGTACCTATAGCGTCTTTCTCCCAGAGGACACTTAAGGCTGACAGTTCAATCCCAAGACTCGTAGAGCATCTCGTCTTCTTCCTCTGCATCTCTGGTGTTTGTGTGTGTGCGAGTCCATAATTCGTCCATGTTGAGCGCTGTGAGTCTTAAGTCTTAAGTGTGAGCAGTTAGTCTTTAGTGGATCTGCACTCAGGCAGGACGGAGCCCTCAGGACTCACTCCGGGAAAGAGGATGGAAACACAAAGACGGCAGAAAACCTCTCCAGAGCCAGGTATGCGACAAGAACACGGCTCAGAACGTTTACATGAACGCAGGAAAACCGCATAAGTGGCCTAGTCCAATTTAAACCCATTAACGAGAATGCATGTACAGCCGGGAACCACGTTTGAGGTTCTGTGGTTTGAATCTCCCTGATGCCGATAATCTGATCCACTTTATTTATACAGAACTCTTTATAAACATGACAGTTTCCTGCACAGAGAAATTAATACAATTAAAGACTGTAAATCATAATTAAAAACAATAAATGAAACATGTCAATATGTATAAAGCTAAAAATTATTTTAAAAAATGAATAAAATCAAGTAAAAATAATAAAATTAAATACACAGTGGACCACACAACTCACGCAGTGTTAAAGTTAAGTGAAGCTGCAGATTAGTGACAGTGACTCTGCTTCCTGTGGACTTTATCGGCAACTTTCTGTGCATTAAAAATCCTGTATCTGAAATTTTGCACATTTCACAAATAATAATAACACAGTTTGGACTTGTGTCTAAACTAGAAGTTCTGATCTCAGATCTGTGAACACTTCAGAGTCTCAAAGTGAGTGGTTTTACTGTAGACAGGAAACAGCTGACGCCATCACATCGCTCACAGACTTATCTTCTGTGGTCCGCAGACAGATCCCGCTGCAGTGTTTGCGATCAGAGATTTAAAATCTCATAAGATTCTCCTCGTGCCTGTGGTTTGCGCTTTTTCTTGCACGTTTAAAAATGAAACAGAAAAATCTTGTAGTGTGTGGTAGCCTTAAGTTACTTGTACTTGGCCATTTGTTGGATCTCTACTATTTACTTCTATTTCAGTAATATTTTGAAGTACCTTTACTCTTCTTTATAGAGAGCTGAGTCCCCAATTAACCTCTTTAAACGGCGGGTGCAGGTGCTGGAGACTGAAGTCGTGCTGCAACAACAGGAGCAGGACTGATGCTCACGTCATCTCTACAGAAACCAAACTGAAAACAACACGGCTCATTTGCATAAACTGTAAGTGCTGAAAAAAACAGCTGTTTGTTGTAACATTTCAGATGAACTCGCCTATTCTCCCCAACATTCTCCCAGTTTTGCTGAGCGAGATTTTTGTGAGGAAGGAATAAATCGGCCCAAATCGCCGCCTGTTCTCAAATAAACGCCTGGTCTGTTACGTGATTGAAACAAATAAACTCCCCGGGTCTTATTTGGTATTTTACGGTATGTACATTTTTGGTATGTTTGCCTCTGCTGAGCACATGTGGGTCTGTTCTGGTCGGGTAGATGAAACTATTGGAGTTTCAGTGAGTTTGTGCTGTGGAGAGCAAAAAAACTTGTGAGTAACACAGTTTGTAGCGTGTGTGAAAATCAAACGTGTACTGCAAGTATCTCTGTCTCCCAAAAATAATAATAATGATCATAGCTGCAGAATTTTAGTGCCACCCCTGAATGCCTCATAGCCACTAGTGTTTGCTCTGCTGTAGCCTGGGACAAGAGTGTGACGGGTTTTGGGGCAAAGGCCATCGTTGTTTAGCACACTCGGAGTTCTTTGTGTTCTCTGATTGTGTCTGTGAGTTCCCGTGAAGCCCCTGCAGCCTCGTGCGGACGGGTCAGAGACGAGCTAACCACACGAGCAGGCAGGCCGGGAGAAGAGGGCTCGTTTCTACATCAAATCTCGCAGAATAAAGTGATTTGAAAATGCAGAGTGGTCACGCAGTTCGGGAGGGAAAGAGCCAGAGGGCAGTTCAAACACAGCCCTCTCGCTCTGGGCCTCTGCTTTAAAACACGACTAAACTGGAACTTTACTTTGCTTAATGTGGTGTAGGCTCTCAGGGAGCAAAGGGAGGTCTGGTACAGAGAGTAAACGTTGTCAGACGCTGCCTCATTTGTGTCTGGAAACATTGTAAGACAACTTTATAAGCAGCCTTACACTTACCTCTGTTGATTTTGAAGCAACAAGTGAGGATCGACTACTGACGGTGAAGAAGAGAAACTGAAAGTTGTTGAAAGAAAATGGTTTGGGAATGTATTTTTTTAGCGTTTTTTCAAAAAATATAATTCACTCGTAAATAAATGTGATTAGAGACAACATTGGCGACATTTGGGCTTTCACATGCGCAGTGGGAAATCAAATTGGTAAGACTAAGGCTTCTTATGAAGTTTAAAGTCTAACATTTCCAGACACTAATGAGTGAACCAGGCAGAGCGTTTTGTTTGTTAGACTCGTGGCTGTTGTAAAATGGGTTAAAGTGGTGTTAAGCTTCTTCAGAACTTGCCCCCATCACTGCACTAGTTTGTTGCCTTGATAGACTCACTGCCACAGTGAGATCTCCGCCGAGGAAACACTGATCTGTGCCGTTTTTGGCTTGACAGAATTCGACCTCCTCTAGCAACGGACTTTAGCTTCAAACGTGCCCGAGTTCAACTTTAACTTTGTACGACCACAATCCTTTTGGTGGTTTTCAGATTCTTGAATGTAAGTGTCATACTTCTAGATGGAGGTAAGGGTCAGTTTTTCCTATTGAGCACATTGTACTTTGACATCAAATAGATAAAACGTAAAGCTGATCATTTCTACTAGTGACTAGACCCCAAAACTGTATAACTGTATTACAACAAAAATCTGCATTCCAACTAGAGTAATTTTAGCTGCCCCCCATAAGTAGTAAATAATATTGGCCTATAGAATGTTGTCATTTCATCTGAAATCCTGCCATAGTGACTGAGCAAGACTCTTGACGTTTAATAAAACATGACAGACAAGCTCAGGATATGGACTTTTCTCGGAAGAGTCCTAATCATTAGGGTTACATGAGCACAGATGGCAAATGTACGCCAACGTAAACCTCACACGTACACACAAGATAAGAGAAGCTTTATCAGGCCCACTGTGGGGACATTCCAGATCCAGTGTTGATTATTATGAGACTGTTTTCATTACAAGAGTCTTAAACAATATGTAAAGAGGAGGTCTGATCAATCTGATTGGTCTCTCAGATGGTGCGATTGCTTTTTATTTGTACAGGGACAGTGCACAACATTAACCAAGACAGAAGTCATAAGAAAGATGCTGGTGCAGGTTACAGCATGAACGCTCAGTTACACCGTCGTCCCTGAGCAGGTTGGTGGAAATACTAAAATACAGATTTAGTGTATTTAAAGAAACTGACCAAAAATAAATGTAAACAAATATTACTTAGGGTTACAGTGTTGAAATACTATTCTAAAAACAACATACACCAGTCACACATGCACTCTTAAGGCCGCTACACACTAGAGCAGGCATGTCCAAACTATGGCCCGGGGGCCAAATGTGGCCCTCAGACCAATTGTTTTTGGCCCTCAGGCTTCCAGGTGAATTGGCCCATATTACCACAAGTAGTACTTTTTACTGCATGTTTTTGAGATCTACCTTGATCAAGCAAATGTAGTGAGTCCTTCTGAGGGTCTAAGCCTGAACAAAGGTCTGGAGGGTCATTCAAACCTGTTAGAAATGCACAGATTTGAATTACTCACCGTTTTGATCACCAGCCTATGACCCCCGATGAGCCCTCACTCTGGTCTGTGTTTTAATATGTGGCCCTAGATGAAAAAGGTTTGGGCACCCCTGCACTAGAGGATTTTTTTGGTCTTAAATGATTTTTAAACGTGCGACACAAATGCGCAAACCACAGATATGAGGAGAATCTGAGGAGACTTAAAATCTCAGATCACAAAGACTGCAGCGGGATCTGTCTTCAGTGTTCAAAAGATCAGAGCTCTAAACTAGAAGTGCAGACTCAAAGACGCACATTAGACAGCAGGATTAGTGCACAGGTTAGGCTGGCCACAATAAAAGGACACTCAACAACAACAATATTGGAGGGAAAAGGCCTTTTGTGTCTGTAGAAAAAGTTTTAGATCTTTGAGTCCAGCTCACGAAAAATGGGAGCAAAAAAAAAAGTGTTGCGTTTATATTTTTGTGGTGCAGTATTTCAGATACAGGATTTTTAAAGCATAAAAGATTGGAACGCAGAGTAATCAGACAAAATAAATTGTCTGATTAATCTGTGTAAAAAAAAAAAAGTTAGTGTGATTTTTTTGTATGCGTTAACATTGACAGCCCTAATTAAAACGTACACATTTTCTGTCTTATCTTTTGTGTTTTTTATAAGATAACTCTTACGTGCTATTTTCTATCACAGCATTGATTATATGAATAAAGCTGCAGTTGCACAGGCTTGTGGGCTGAGCCTTGTACTACGACTACACACTGCTGCTGTTAAGGAGAAACAGGAGGGGGAATGAGTAAGGAGGATTGAATCGTGCCTGGGAGACACACCAGATTAGTCAAACACACATGGATGACATCTAAAACCATGATGCCACATTGTTCTTTCATCGAAAACATGTCTGAACATGTTTTCGATGAAAGAACAATGTGCCATCATGGTAAAATGCTGCAAAAAGTTCTCCATAATATCTGCTTTAAAGATTAAAAACATTATTTTGTGCATTTAACCACACACCAAAAAGATTTTACTATTTTTTCCAAACACCTCCATGTTCCATTAACACACCCAAGATGTAAATGTGCGTCATGTTATCAGCCTTGTGTCTTTATGGTCATGATTCTTACCTTGTGCTTAATGATGCCGTGTTCCCCGAGCGCACGTTTCACAGTCACAACCAAAACATGTACAGGCTGCCTGAGCTGCAAAAGGCCCGGAGCCACGGCCACCTCCATGGGGATTATAGAGAAGAAACAGGTTTTTACTGCCGTGGAAGCGATTGTCTATGGAAAACAATATCTGTGTCATTGGAATTCGGCATCTGCCCACATGCTCGCGCCAAAATGTTTGCCCTCCAGTCAGAGAGCACCCAGGAGTCCGTGTTAGAACGACCACCTACACGAGTCAATAATAATAATGCAAAGATTTTATTTTAATGGATCAGTCTTATATAGCGCTTTTCTGGGCACTCAAAGATGCTTTACAGAGCATGATTCATTCGCCAAACACTAGTTGTCATTAGGGTTGGGCGATGTCTACATTTTTATATCGTTAAACCGTCTTTTTTTACCAGGGTATACAGTAACGTGACTAATTAAGAATTATTTTGTAGCTGCTTTATGTTTGAAGATGAGGCACAAGTTCTGATCAAACCAAACTTTGCAGCGCGTTCGATCGCATCAGCCTCAGAGCATGAGCTGTTTTCATCAGCGCTTATACTGTATGCAAATGAGCTGTATGCAAATGAGCCATGCGGTTTTACGTTTTGTTTGTGTAAAACGTAAACAAATGTGCCAAAGCTGCATTAAACACATTACACACCATAAATTGGGCTTCACCGTCTCCTCCGTGAAAGTCTGACTTCGCCCTCGGGAACTTTCTCCTCTTCAGCGCCTCGTCCCCTCTCGACTCTCGGCTTCAATAAAACGTCTCCATCACAAACTTTTGGGCTCAACGTCGCACACGAAGCGTCAGTCGGGTTTTATTTCTTCTTCCTCGCTGCGTGTGGATGGAAATCTCCGAGCGTAACGGCGTTTGAAGAGGAGAGAGAGCAGAGGGGAGAAAGTCCAGCTGTGGTTTTAGGCCCTTATGCAGATCTTTTTGACGATAATGAAACTGATACTGCTGCTACTTTTTAATATCGTGGTATACCGTAGTTATCGTAAGTTATATTGTAGCCCTGCTCTGTAAATAATGCTCTGTAAAGCGTCTTTGTGACATATGTCTGTGAAAAGCGCTATATAAACAAACACTTACTTAGCCACAGCTGCCCTCGGTCAGACTGACAGAAGCGAGGCTGCCACCTGGTTTTCCCAGCGGTTTCCCATCACGGCCCGGCCCTGCTGAGCTCCTGAGAACTGCCGGGATCAGGCTTTGACAAACTGCTGTGGCCACACTATGTCGCACTTTTCAGGAGAAACTCTAGACCAGGGAACTCCAACCTTTTGCGTCCGGAGAGCTGCCGTTACAAAATGAAAACGCCGGAGAGCTCCTCATTTTAGTGGTCGATATAAGAGGGCCTTCCTTAGATGTTGTACAGTTAAATGCCTAGAAAACAAGACATAAAACCAGTATAAACAACAACAAAAAACACTAAATATAACAGACACAGCGTTATTGCAGATTGTGTGCCATAGGAATAGGGTTTAAATGGTCACATTTATATGGAGCGTTTCTATCTTCTCTGCATTCTGCAAAGCTGGTGGAGAAGGGGCTGGTTTTAGACGGACTGGCTGTGGATGGGGAGCACTGACGGGACTTTTCGCTCTTGGGGATCCGAATTTTTTTAAGCTGTTTTTTCTGTTTTGAATATTTATATGAATGTCGGATGCCAGTGTGAGTGTGAGTGTGTTTATCCACTGAAATGATGCGTAATCTAAATAAAACATTGCTTTACAATAATAATAATTACAAAACAATTATTTTTAATGAGGCAACATTATAGCATAGATCAGAAAATAGTGTAATATAACCTTTACAGGAACAGGAACTGTTCACATAAGTCCATTTCTTCAGGAACGCCAGTGTGTTTTAGAGTCTTGTGATCTGAGGTCGAGGGCGAATGAAAAGACAAAAAGAGCACCTACTGAAGCCAAAGCCGACTTTCACCTGACAGATGAGCACCCTCCCCTGACAGGTGCTCTGTGTAAAAACCCTGGGGCGTCGTGTCTAATTCCCACATCACATTATGACATTTACATTTGACACATGGTTGGCTGTTCCAGGAATGTGAGCTCTTTTATGACTTCTATCGCCCATTAGCCGGGCATTTCCCTCTCCCTTATTTGCCGTCTGTTTGTTGACGGGGAGGTTTTGCTTGCACAGTTTCTCGGATACTGCCGTCCTTCCTGCGCTTCGGGTGGAGGCTGGGTGGTCCTGATGCCCTTCCCCGCCTGGGCCCACGCTCTCCTAATGACTCTTTAAACAAAACCGATCTGCGGACACGAACGAGAGGAAAACGGCCGTCAGTGATCACCGAGTTCACGCCCAACGAGACCGTGACTTATGGAGGAAATCGTGGTCATTGTCGCAAATGTTCTGTACACCCACACCCACACTCAGCTGTGACTGTTTCAGGAAGTTATTCTCATAAACCAAATGATGAAGCTGTGAACAGAATTTAATTTGTTTTATTTGTTGGCCTGGATACATCACATTTACACGTGCGGGCCAAGTATTTCTCACAGATGATCCTGCCTGTACTCTGCGTTACACTTTTCTACTTACAGTTTTACCATCAAAACATAACTCAGGCTTCCCACGGTCATGGAAATCCTGGAAAAGTCATGGAAATTTGGAATTTTAGTATCTCTTTTGTGTTGCTAAGTTCTCATCAGACTATAGGCTCTTATCACAACAGCAGGAAGTGCAGCGATGTTGAGTCGTGCAACTTCAGGTCGATGCTTTTCTGCAGCAAAATCCCTGTGGAAAAGTGTCGCATATTTTTCACCAGCTTCATAAATCTGCCCCAACACCAAATCTTCATCCAACAAGGTCGACAAAGAACAGATTCTGTCCATGAAGAATTTATCCACAACGATCGAGGGAAGAAAGATGAGAACTTAAAGGAGAACGACGACAAGCATCAGTGAAACTACTGAGCAACACTAACGTTATGATCATGAATAAAACATAAATAAATACAATTCAAATTAAACATTGATTTTGTGGTGTTGATATTAGCATAGACTGAGATTTGTGCAGTTTAAATGCTAAAGATGTTCACAAATCTACGTATGTTAATATCAACATCCATGTCGGCCCCGTGACCCGGCCCCGGATAAGCGAATGAAAATGGATGGAAATGACTCAAACATGCATGGATCATTCTAAAACCTGTTTTTGATGAGGGAATAATAATAAATAAATAAATAATAATGTACATAATATTGTACATAGCTGTAAAAATCCTATTGTAGCCTCAGTTGTTGGTGGTGGCCTCAGCTGCAGGTTACAGGGGCACATACAGACACATTATGCTTCGACAGGTGACGCCGGCAGACAGGTGACGGTACATCCGTGGAGCGCAGATCTGAGTGTTTCTTCCTGGAGGCTGCTCCTCAGAACACTGAAGATGACGGGGGTCGTAGGTCACCATCCTCGTACATCTCTGGACGCACCCTTGAGCCTGGCAGCGCCCCCGCAGGCTGGACAGTGGAAGTGCGGATTAACACAGTGTGACAGCGCTGTGGCCTGAGGGAGGAGGGACCAGTGTGGAGGACGAATAATGTGGGACTCTGGCTTTGACCTGAGGATGTTTAAAGGTACATGTGCCACGTTTACATGAGAGCTCTAATTCTGAATTCCGCTTCAAAATGACCACGTAAACAACTCCTAATGAAAATGATTCAGAATTAAACTTAATCCCGACGTAAATGGGTGGTTTATTCTGATTTCAAAGATGAATTTATTTCCCCGATCATGTGAATGTTTCTTCTTCAAAATAATCCCGGTGGTTGGTGCTCGTTGGCTCGTCCTTCTGATCCGGCTCCTCCAGTCGTCTCTCTGGACTTTCCTCCACATTTCTTTGGATTTGTTTCATTTTTTTAAATTTAATTTTCTTTCTTTTTTCATATGCCTTTCATTTTGTCATTTAATTTTTTTTCATTTAATTTTCTTTTTCATTTATCTCTCATTTTTCTTTCATTTAAAAAAAATCCATTTTATTTTCATTTTTTATCTTTTTAATTCTCTTTATTTAAATTTTTTCTTTTCATTTTTTTCTTTTTTCCATTTTTTTCATTTCATGTTTCTTAGATTTTTAAATTTTTTGTTTTTTTTCATTTCTTTTTTCATTTGTCTTTCATTTTTTTCTATTTTTTTCATTTTTTCATATTTTTGTCTCATTTTATTTTCTTTTATTTACTTTTTTCTAATTTTTTTCATTTATTTTCATTTTTCATTACATTTTTCTTAGATTTTTTTCTTTTTTTAAATTGTTTTTATTAAATTTTTTTCATTGTCTTTCACTGTTCATTGTCTTTGGATTTGTGAGCGGGATGTGGGAGTGGGCTGAGGTGTGGCAGCCTCAGACTCAGTTTGTCTTCTTCCTCCTTCTCCGACACTCTTCCCTTCTCCTCCTCAGCTCACAGACGTAAAGCGTGAGGACAGAATTCTCCAGCTGCTGCTTCAATATCATTGGAATGACTATGGAAAAAGTTCGGATCGTGTTTGTGTTGGTGGCGAAACGACAAACCGAGATGACAGAAAAGCCGGGAGCAGCTGAAGTGTGGGGTTTTTTTCCGGTCGACGTAAATACTTTCGTGTCCAAACAGAACTCTTCCCCACCAGCAGACACTGGGTGAGATTAAATAAAGATGATTTAACGTGTTTTCCATGGAACCCTCAATTCAGAATTATTATTTCCATGTAAACTCCACGGAGAATATTTTAATTCAGAACTGTTTAACAATTAATTCGGAATTAAAAAAAAAAACATAATGTAAACGTGGCCACTGTGTCACTTTTTTGTCCCCATACATATCGTACATATAACCGAGTCCGGACACCTTCAAGACCGAGACTAAACACTACCGAGTTCAAACACGGTTGAGTCCAAGACCGTAAAAAAAAACCTGTCTCGAGAACAAAACCGGTCTGGAGTCCTACGACACTATTCGATACCAATATTTTCTGCACTGCCATTCTCCATGGACCATTTTTGCACAGACTAATGACAGAAACAGAAGAATGTTCTAGAGCTGTATGTTTACACGAACATGAAACACATTATTTTATAGCCAACATAAATACGAATGTGAAACGTTCATTTTTACTTGGATAAATGTGTGGCCCTGCCCTCTGGTTATTGGCCACAGCAGCAAATCAAATATGGGACATGAGTATCGGCTCTAAATAATCCCTTACACGTGATATTCCTCGAAAAGCGTGAATACTGACTCCTCATTTACACTTACGCTGCCGCATCTCCGGTGGACCATGAACGAGGCGGATGTCAACACCAGGACACTTAACTGGACTTTATGTGTAAGAGGATTTCAGTTTCGCTCGCGTCTCTCCTGGATATTTTTAGGATTTATCACCAAAATGAAAGCCGTGGATGTGCACAAAAGTGAGCGCACCTGTTGAACGCTGAGGAGAGAAAACGTGTTGGTTTGTGGGTTTTCAAAGAAGAAGAGCGAATATAAGAGTGAAGGATGAGCGGAGCAGAGGGGAGAAGAGCAGAGGATGAGCAGAAGAGAGGGCAGAGGATGAGTGGAGGAGAGGATAAAGGAGCAGAGAATGAGCAGAAGAGAGGACAGAGACGCAGAGGATGAGTGGAAGATGAGTGTGGGAGAAGGAAGAGGAGCAGAGGATGAGTGGAGGAGAAGCCAGAGGAGTGGAGGACGAACAGAAAAGAGGGAAAAGGAGCAGAGGATAAGGCAGAGGAGCGGAGGATGAGCAAAAGACAGGGCAGAGAAGCAGAGGGTGAATGGAAGATGAGCGGAGGAGAAGGAAGAGGAGCAGAGGATGAGTGAAGGAGAAGCCAGACGAGTGGCGGATGAGGTGAAGAGAGGGAATGGGGGCAGAGGACGAAGGGAAGACAGGGAAGAGGATAAGCAGAAGAGAGGGCAAATGAGCAGAGGATGAACGGAGGAGAGAGCAGAGAAGTGGAGGATGAGAGGAGGAGAGGGCAGAGGATGAGTGGAGGTGAGGCCAAAGGAGTGGAGGATGATTAGAAGAGAGGAAAGAGGAGCAGATGATGAGCGGAGGAGAGGGCAGAGTGGAGTCCAATACACATAGCAGTTTTAAAGGTCCTGTTCTTGAGTTTTTCCATTATGTTTTCAAGTTAAATTCCTCTCAAGAACAGTTATGTTTTATGTTGTATGTGCAGCTCTTGAGGTGAAAACATCTCTGCCGTGTGCTGTCTGGACTGTTTTAGAGCCCAGGATTCAGGAAGTGCGCACTTAGCATGCCTTACCAAGCCCTGAGCAGACCGAAGGCCGACGGATTCGCATTTTGGACTGTCAGGCCCACGGCAGATGGAAGCCCCCCGCTGACGGTGGAGCAGCACTTTTAGACCCATATCATCTGGCAGAGGATCGGAAAGGACGGCAGCCAGAAGAGCATCAGCGCCGTGAGAGCAGATCTGGCCTGAACGACGGATGAATCACGGCTCGTTCAGGGCCCCGTGGAGCACTACACTGTCATTAATGTGACGCAGCAACACACAGCGGCATCGCCCACTCACTCTGCTCAGGCCGACCGCTGGAAACACAACTGAGAATGTGGACTTGCCTGGTTTGGACGGTCTGAAAAAAACGTGAAACTCGGAGCTAGTTCATTTTAGACGGTTTTCAGTGGTTCAAAGTTATTTGTCATTTACCTTAGGCCAGGGGTCTCCGGCCGAAATCCACATGGAGGCAGGAAGTATTTTTGCTCCGATTCAAAACAGCACAATGGGCGGCAGTGAGAAGGAAAAAAGTCTGAACAGGCTGGCACAGAATCGCTATAGCAAGAAAATAAGTCTACATATTGACTGCAGAATTTTCTTATAATTTGGAGGATTTGCCCGACGTTGAGGCGATCGACATAAACTATCTGGTGCTGCAGACGTCGCATTAAACTGAGCCAAATTGAGGACTTTAAAAGCCCGGAGGCGTACAATTATTTTGTGTCTGGTTGGGTCAAACATCTAAGGTCCAAGGAGGTTTTAAATGGCTGTCGTCTTGTTTTTGCCCGGGTAAGTAGTGAAATGTATTCTTTTATTTTCATTAATAACACTATTGCTATTGTTACCCCAGGTTAACAGTCGGGGCCCAGTCTTCAGAATTAAAATCACCCACTGCACCAGGATAACCTAAAATAATGATTAAAAAAGACATAAGCACCAAGTTACGACAGTAAGATAATAATATTAGCACCACATAAAGCTTTTTGCGTGACAAGTTCGGACCTATAATGCAACAGTTTACTGTAACTTACGATGCTTTTCTTTCTAAATAATTGTCCAGAAAACTTACTTATGAATTTATAAATGACACAATCCTTACCTGTTACAAAGTGGTTGCTGCAAACTCAAGCATCGTCTGTCTCCGGGCCTCTTGTTTTTAAATTTTCAATCCACTTTTGTCATCTCTAAGATTTTTTAAAACCAGCTCTTTTGTGAGACACCACTTTCGATACACAAAAGAAAGTTTGTCTTTCTACCAATTTGAGCAGTTGCAGGTGGAGAGTCAGTGGAGGTAAATGGGGTTCTGTACCGAGACAAGACCAAGACAAAGCCGAGACCAAGTGCCTTCAAGACCGAGACAGTACCGAGTCCTAACACCGTCAAGACCGAGACCCAACGCCTTCAAGACCGAGACAAGGCTGAGTCCAAACACCATCAAGACCAAATCCAAACACCATTCAGTACCGAGACCAAGTGCCTTCAAGACCAAGACAAGACCGAATCCAAACACCTTCAAGACCGAGACCAAGTGCTTTCAAGACCGAGACAAGGCCGAGTCCAAACACTTTCAAGACCAAATCCAAACACTGTCAAGACAGAGTCCAAACACCTTCAAGACCGAGGCCAAGTGCCTTCAAGACCAAGACAAGACCAAGTCCAAACACCTTCAAGACCGAGACCAAACACCATCAAGATCAAGATCAAGCACCTTCAAGACCAAGACAAGACCGAGACCAAATGCACTTGAGTCCGAGACCAGACCAAGACCATAAAAAAGCACTCTCGAGGCCGGACTCGAGTACCACGACACTCGTCTAAAATGACGTTGGTAAACACAAAAGTGCGTCACTTTTCAAAGCCGTCATATGTAAAGATAAAGGAGCCATAACGTCTGTGTGGGTAATAGGTGCTTTTGACCTGCTCGGGTGCTGGGAGTCTCACCCTGTAATGGCGTGGGTGTCACCTACATAACCACAGGTCTGCGGTGTGGGTGTCATTGGACGGAGCGGGGGAACAGGGGACCAGAGGTGATCCGGTCCTGTAATCACCCGGAACCTCTCCACTGATTCAAGCATTAGACATTAGCGAAAGGAAAAAGGCTTTGACATGAGCTGCTACAAGTTTATTTTAAACAGTTTGCAGTGACCCAGAGTTATTCATTACTTATCTTTTGCATTCTGAGCATCCATAAGCACTTTTCACAACGTTTAGAGGCCAGAGCAGAGTTTCGCCGTCACAGTTGGACAGCTTTTAAAGAATCTAGGAGGTTATAAACACTGTGATACTTGTGTCTTTTGTCCTTATCAAACAGATAAATAAATAAAACACTGCATTACTTCCCAGTTTGCAGATATAAATATTTTACAGTATATGTGTGTTTGGGCAACATTACATCAATTTTAAATCCAAACATACTATTTCTCTTTTGTGCGTGGCCAGTTTGGGTTTCTGCGGCCTGTTGGAGCTGTGGTGTCGGAGCGATAGGGTCTGACAGGTGATGGGCGATGAGTCAAGTCGTAGCATTGAGGTTTGTGCTGAAGCCAAAGGTCAAACGCTCCAACACACCAAAACAAACATGGCAACAGTGACAGACGGACCTCAGCCTGTTTTAGCACCAATAAGAACGAAGGAGTTTGTGAAAAACATGCAGACGGTATAAGTGCTTTGTGCACTGGTGGACGGAAAAGATGTTTGTGCTTTTCTTTCAACTGAATCTAACAAAAGTTCGATTTTTCAGCTTGTTCCATTGTTGTGACGCTTCCACCAACCAGATTCAAATAAACACCGTACAGAACTCAATTCAGACACACATCAGTGTGAGCCGGGTCACTCCTGCTCTCCATGAAATGATCTTTTGCCTTTATATTCCACAGTACAGCACAAACGAATCTGTCTCCATGGAGAATGTTCCAAAATATGGTTTTAACTTTGTATTTCCATGGTATCATACAGGTGATGTGCCACATCCAGAAAGTGACTGACGGTAGCTTTAAGATCATCTAAATCTATTTGAGTGAGTGTAAAGGCGCTTTAGTTTTAGTTTGAGGTTTTGTATTTATTTGGACCTTCATTAGCTTTACTTCCACGCAGCTTTTCTTCCTGGAGTCACTGACCTACGGTGCATGTTTTTGGGTTGTTGTTAGTGGGTTAGTTGTAAAGTGAGTGAGTGTAAAGGTATTTTAGTTTTACTGAGGATAAAAGTATTCAAATTCGCAGTAGCTTTCCTTTCACCACCTGTTTGAGTAATAAGTGTTCGTTGGAGGAGCCATTGGTGCAGACCAGTGCTCTTTGCTCCTTCAGTCTGCCCCAGGGCAGCTGTGGATACAGAACGAAGACGGTGGCGAGTGTATAAATAATAGTCTGGGCTTCTCAAGCCACTTTGAGAGGCTTTCGAAGCCAGTAAAATGCAACAGAAATGTTCCATAAAATTCAAATATAACTACATCTACTCTCCGTAGGTCTGCTGGTCTGTACGAGGGCCCTGTCCCAGTTGTATACAGTTAGTAAATAAAGCAAACACATGGTGCACTGACCTGTTTTCTACAGTGAAACACAAAGAGTCCTATCAGAGGAGACATGAACAGCTCCTATTGTCCCACAGGATAAATACAGGCATTACCTGCACCACAACAATACAGTGAGATTGGACCAGAGGCGAGCACGCTCGTGTCAGCCCAGACACAAAGTGGAGCAGTGAACACATGTCTGAGCACAGCACAGGACTGCAGAACTAACACAGGCCAAGGAAGGAACTAATGTAGCCACAATCTGGATCCAGAATAATCCTCTACTATATTCTTGTACTGTATCAATTTGCACTACTCAGAAGTTACTTTCCCATAATAAAAGACATTATGACCGTTGAATATGTTTATTCTTCAGGGTGCTCAGTGACCTCTTATATATACTCTGATATTCTTGTAAACTTGTAAATTTTGTGTTATATTATAGCTTATTGTTTCTACTTTATTTAATTCTATTTTATTTGTTGCTTGTTCAGTGTTTGTCTACATTCTGCTCCAAGCACCGCATATGGCAATAAAACCTGATTCTGATTCTGACACAAATAGAAAACACACTCTTGTACCTGTGCAGTTCTTTCCCATGGAGTAAAAAATAAATGTAATACATCATCCACTTATTTCAGTCCAATAGTGTTTTTACACTTCTGTGTAATGGAACCCAAAGTGAAACTATTGCACACATGGACATGTATATGTACATGTACATGTACATGTACATGTATATGTACATGTACATGTACATGTATATGTATATGTACATGTACATGTACATGTATATGTACATGTACATGTACATGTATATGTACATGTACATATACACAGTGCTGTGTCTGGACCAGGGGACCATCCTCTTCTCTCACTCACACTATTCCATATTTCTATAGGCTTATAGTCACTGTGTGTAATGACAGCAGTTTACTAATAGAAGGTAATTAAGTCATTCTGTTCTTCTCTTTCTGTTTTCGTGTTTTATGAGCTGCGTGAGCTTTCAGCCATGTTGCTATGGCACCTCGTCCTTAGCTTAATTAAAGGTTAATACTAGAGTCAGGTCTGCGGGGATGGAGCCGACTCTAATCCTGTTCCTATCTCAACCAAACCCTAACCTTAACCGTAACAGAGTCAGTGAACCAGTGTTTCTGTTTTAAAAGTATTTTTTTTACTTCAGTACTAAATACCACAGTATGTCTTGTTTAAAAGTCCTCCTGTCTAAACTCTAACCTGAGCATCATTGACAGAGTGATGTTTCCTCATGAGCTGTGAGTGAGCTGAAAAGCTTCCTGACGGGGCCACTCTGTGGAGATGGCCCTGGCCTCTCGGCCCCTGGCTTTCATCATGCTCTGATGGGACCATAATGGCCCTGACAGAAACAGGGACATTACTGCAGCTAAGTGCCACATAAGAGAAGTCTAAGCAGCCACATATACACACCAACAGTGTTTGTGAAGTGGAACAGCACGAACACCACAGACATGTTTGTTTTCTTGTTAACTTTTTACATTTAAAGAACCATTTTTTATGAGCACAGTTGGATAAGCACTTCCAGGTGTCAGGTTTTCAGAGGGGGAGAGGGCACATGTGGAGCAGGGACCCTCTCCAGGTCAGGAGAAGTCTTCTGCATGTTCTGCTGACACGAGCAGCAGCTGCACATGTGTGAGGAGAGTGATCAGCATCACTGCGCCTCGGCCATGAGGACAGCGGGAGCTCAGGCCCTACAGTCGATGGTGTGAGATAAGCTGGTAGATGGGCAGATAGATCAGTAGACAGACTGATTGATAACTGGACTGATACACCACTCTGGCCGGTCTGGTTGGTAAAGAGCCGTGTGATGGTCACAGGCACAGATATGGACATAATGTTGTTTAAAAACATTATTTTACTGTGAATTATACTGTGCATTAGAGCGGCTTTAAACAAACTCCACACAATGAACTAATGTCTCTCTAAAGCAGCCGTTTCTGTTGAAATATGATGATTACATGTTTCTATAGAAATATGATGATTATATGTCATTAGCAGTGTGGCCTCTCCTTTTCAGACCCCTGTTTAAGTGAGAAGAGTTCGTTTAGCTCAGATTCAACTAAACAACACACCTCAGAAGAAAAGTGAACTCCAAATGCGCCGTCTGTAGAGAACACACTGCAGACGGACCAAAAACCCCTGATACCGACCAGCTCATCCCTGCAGACGGATCGCAAACACTTTTATGTTTTATGAGAAAAAGCTTCTGTCTCAAACACATCTGAGCCACGTCTGTGTCCAGGTAGGATCCAGAGCAAGAGAAAAAAAAATCAGTAGTGTCAACCGAACAAGGGAAGACGTTTCACAGCTCATCCAAGCAGCTTTTTCAGTGTTGTTAGCTCCTTCCTTTTTATTTATTTATTTATTTATACTTTTATTTGTGTTGTCGAGGCATGAAGTTGTTTTGCAGTTGTGTAAACAGAAGTCGCTAAAGCAGAGATAATGTTCCGTAGTTGTGAGTCGTGTTGAGAGCAGAGCGGGGCCTGTGCCGGGGACTTTGAAGTCTGCTCCTCGGGATAATGAGCCCCTCGCGCTGATCGCCTCTCAGCTCCGAATCAATCTGGGCCCTTTATTCCGGAGGCCATTTGGGAGCGTCATTTCTCCTGTAACACCTGCTTCATTTTCATCCCAATGGGGCCTTTTCAGACTCCACTTCTTCACAAAGAACTGCACTCAGGCGAGAAGGAGACGCTCTGAAATTAAACCCCCGTCACTGTCTGTGGACGTTTGTATTGCTCCTCTAAATATTAGGCCAAAAAGATCGTGTTGTTTGGCTCCGAGGACATTAAAGAGCCGTATTTGACTTCTACGTGTTTTAACTGCGCCGAAACACATATTTAGATCACCGTGAAACCTTTTATCGATTTGAAGATGTTATATTCACCAAAAACACCATTTTAACATGTTTAATAAGTTTCATTTTTGGCGCTTTGAGTCTCCGCGCCCTCTGCTCTCCTCGCTAAGTCACTCCCCCTTCAGAGCGCTATCACGACACAGTCAGCCTGCCTGAGAACTGTCGTGTGGGAACATGCACCGCAAAGGCTTTTAAAGGGGAGCTGTGCACAGAAACTTACAGCGAACCATAAAGAGGGCGTGAATAGGGCCCAGGAGAGATCGCTAAATTACTCAAACATGCACGTGACATCTAAAACCAGCATGTTTTGGATGAGGGAACATTATAACCTGGTAGAATCCTCTGTAAAGCGTCTTTGTGACATCTGTCTGTGAAAGCGCTATATAAATAAACACTTACACACTTTTTGTTTTGTTTTTTAATCTAAAACTGCCTCTTTAAACCTTAACTTATGGCCAGAGGGGAGAGTCTACACAGTGTCTATGCAAACACAGGGAGAACATGCAAACTCCACACAGAAAAGCCCCTTATTATATAATTACAGCCTACAACAAGTATCAATAGGCTTAAGTAAAGGAATCATCTCTGTGTCGACTGATGGAAAATTTAAAAAAATCTTTTTCCTCAGTTTAAGCTCAAGTGCAGTTTTATCCCAGTGTTTGTGTGGAGTTTGCATGTTCTTCCTGTATCTGTGTGGAATTTACATGTTCTCCCAGTGTCTCTGTGGAGTTTGCGTGTTCTCCCTGTGTTTTTGTGGATTTTGCATGTTCTCCCAGTGTCTGTGTGGAGTTTGCATGTTCTCCCAGTGTCTGTGTGGAGTTTGCATGTTCTTCCTGTATCTGTGTGGAATTTACATGTTCTCCCAGTGTCTCTGTGGAGTTTGCGTGTTCTCCCTGTGTTTTTGTGGATTTTGCATGTTCTCCCAGTGTCTGTGTGGAGTTTGCATGTTCTTCCTGTATCTGTGTGGAATTTACATGTTCTCCCAGTGTCTGTGTGGAGTTTGCGTATTCTCCCTGTGTTTGTGTGGAGTTTGTATGTTCTCCCTGTATATGTGTAGAATTTACATGTTCTCCCGGTGTCTGTGTGAGGTTAGCATGTCTTCCCTGTGTCTGTGTGGAGTTTGCATGTTCTCCCTGTGTCTGTGTGGAGTTTGCATGTTCTCCCTGTGTTTGTGTGGAGTTTGCATGTTCTTTCTGTGTCTATGTGGCACTCCGGTTTCCCCCGGCAACTCAAACTATGCACAAAAGGTCTAATCCTCCATCTTAGGTCGTCCTGAGGCGCCGGTCCAACTTTTTCAGTTCTAATATCAATATTTGAAGCATCTGCCAGTGCCGGGACGTAAAACTTTACTTATATCCTTAAAACACTTCCAGTAGTATTAAGTAACTGTTATTTGCACTTCACATTACGACTGAAGCACTTTGTATGATTAAAAGTGCAAACATTAAGAGATAAATTATGTAAACAGCCTGGAAACCATCAAATACATCAAATTAAAATCACAACCAGCGGTTTCGGCTTAATCAGTGTTATCGAACCGACACATTTTTCAGTATCGGCGCTGATATCTGATGCCTCATGCTGACTACAGGCAAACTAACCTGTCCTAAACCGACGAGAGACACGTGTGCAGCGTTTTATGTGGTGTTCTACACGTGATCGATGAAAAGAAACTATCACAACGCCTCCTCCTGACCCACGGCAAACCTCTGTTCAGCCGATCCCCTGAACCACGGGGCTGCGTGAGGTTTCGGACAAATGCACGCTCGCTTCCTGTTCCCCGGTGCCTTTCAGACGCTGTCATATGCCCATCAGCTCAGAGCCGCCGGTGTGAATACGAGCACACTTTACGGTCTTACCCCTCGGTGCAAACACGCTCTTCTCGAACATGAGCTGTGGGTTTCAGGAGTCTAAAGGCGGACGGGAGGCTGGCCTCATATGAAGCCTGTAGGTACTGGGGATGTCTTGAAAGTAGCGGTCCACTCTTAAATGATAGCAGGATGTCGTAATCTTTCAACGCAAAACAAAATTGAATTCTGTCATTCTGCCGTTTTCAAGCATGAACTCTTTTCTGCACTGCAACTGTCTGGGAGGAGCTCTTTAGTTTCTCTTTCAGATATAGAAGTTCCTTTGATTGAACCAAAGTAAAATTTCACAAGCACTGTATTTTTCGGGCTATAAGTCGCACTTTTTTTCATGGTTTGGGTGGTTCCTGCGACTTATCCTCAGGTGCGACTTATATATAAAATATTTCAGTCACATCTAAACGTAAATGTAAACATGGGCAAGCTACAAACCCGAGGCACCGACTGAATATATTAAAAGTCCTTTATTGTATCGAGCGATGCCAACGCGTTTCGACCAGCGAGATATAATGTCACATGTTGGTTATTTTCACCCTGAGCCCACAAGAGGGCGCTCTTGTGCACCAGTATCTGCTGCGCCTCAGGCTCTTCCTCCTGCACCACTGTCACTTCACCAACTGCGGCACCTCGGACCTGTTTGCTCAGTTAAATCCACTGCCTCTTGTCTTTTAGTCGACAGAAGCTGCATCAGCACCAGCCGTTTTTATCACTATCTGCAAATGAGCCATGAGGATTTAAGTTTTATTTCTGTAAAACGTAAACAAATGTGCTAAAGCTGCATTAAACACATTATTACTCAGCGTATATATTGAGCGGAGCACCAGGAACGTATGTGAAGCGGTGGTAGAGAGGAGCAATCGAGCAGCAGAAAGAAAGTTTGGAGTGAGCGAGAAACTTGTGTTTGACGGAGAAAAGTGGAGGAAACTCGAACTGAAATGAAGAAAACAAAAGCTCATCGCGGCTAAAAGCTGAATTTATCTGGAGTTGGTGGAGTTTCTCAGAAGTGACACAGAGGATGAAGAATTCAGCGGATTTAGTGATTTGGAGCGAGATGGAGAGTTCGGTATAAACTTGTTCTGCTCAAGTTTTCTGAATAACTGTTCATATGTGACGTGAACAAACCAGACACATGTTCAGCCTGTTCTTCTCTGTTCTATTGTCATTACTGTAACTCTCTTTTCTAGATAAAATGTCCGTTCCTGGTGTCTGATTTGAGCAAATAAATTTCCCCCCAGAGCGACTTATAGTCCAGTGCAACTTATATATGTGGTCTTGTTTTTTCTTCATTGTGCATTTTTTGGCTGGTGCGACTTAAGAGTCTTATAGTCCGGAATATACGGACTATAAGTCGTATTTTCAAATATAGGGTCGGATCACCTAAAGCAGGATGGATGTACTTTCTTACAATAGTTTTCAGATATGTTATGACATCAGTTTGTGATATTATCTGCATGAAAAACCCATGCTTTTTCTGGAGTTTTAATTTGAATAATTGGGCAGAAATACACACTTTTGAATGAAAAATAATTGGGTTCAACATCTGTGGATTTGGTTTTTGAATACTCATGCATGACCTTAGTTTATGTGCACAAGCTGACTTTTCCTGTTTGTTTAAAGGCCCTTAAACACACCTCCCCTTATCTTAACCAAACACCATTTTGGAGAGCGCGGAGCAAAACACGGCCATGATGAGTCCATTTGGTGCGGCTAATGAGCTCTAAGTGTGAGCGCATTCGAGTCCGGAGAAATGAGGCGCTGCTGGGTAAACAGTGTCCACTCGGATACAGGCGCAGTGGGCTTTAACAGGACATACTGTGCTCTTGTCTGCTACAGTTACAGTTTCAGACACTCAGGATCATTATGTTATATTCTGGAAGGAAAATGTCTGCTGATTTCTGGATTGGAAAATTGTGGAGCCCAGTAGTGATGGGGGCAAGTTCTTAACTATAAATTATAAAATATAATTCACTGGTAAATAAATGGGATTAGAGACGACATCAGCGATCGAGTCTTTTGGGCTTTGGCCTGTGCAGTGAGAAATCAACAGAGGGAAGTGTGAGGTGCTGATAAAGTTGTTTTCTAACATTTCCAGACACTAATGAGTGAACCAGGCAGAGCGTTTTGTTTGTTAGACTCGTGGCTGTTGTCAGATGGGTTAAAGTGGTGTTAAACTTCTTCAGTGTGAAGCAAATTGGCGTTTTACGAGGAAGTGAAGAACTTGCCCCCATCACTACACTACAGTCGTGGCCAAAAAGTTTTGAGAATGTTAATTTAAATATTAATTTTGGTACCGGAACATCCTCCGAGAGAAACATCTCCCAACCATCCAAGAGCAGTTTGATGATGAACAAAGCCTTTTCCAGCACGATGGAGAACCTTTCCATAAAGCAAACGTAATAACTAAAGACTCAGGGAACAAAATATAAAGATTTTGCGTCTATGGCCACTAAACTCCCCAGATCTTAATCCCACAGAGAACTTGTGGTCAATCCTCAAGAGGCAGGTGGACAAAAAAACAACACAAATTCTGACTCAAAGCACTGATTATGCAAGAATGGAGCCGTCAGTCAGGATTTGGTCCAGAAGTTGATTGACAGCAAACCGGTGAAAAAGAAGGGCCAACACTGCAAATATGGACTTGTTGCATGAACTCAGTGTAATTGTCAATAAAAGATTTTGATACTTACAAAGTGCTTGTAATTATATTTCAGTTTAACATACAAACATCTGAGAAAACACCTAAAAACCCTGAAGCAGCAGATCCTGTGAAAATCTAATATTTGTGTCTTTCTCAAAACTTTTGGCCACGACTGTAGTTCGTTGCCTTGACAGACTCACTGCTACAGCGAGATCTCCACCTCAGCAACACTGATCTGCGCCGTTTTTTGGCTTCTGACAGAATTCGACCACCTCTAACAACGGCCTTTAGCTTCAAACGTGCCAGAGTTCAACTTTAAGAGCTGATTCCAGGCTGCCACTTTATGGGACTGTGACAGAGCCGACCCGTCCCTAAGAACGCTGCCCCGGGGGAGAGCACGTGAAGACGCGCGCACCCGTTTCACGGCGCGCCCCGCGCGCCAAACTCTTTTTACCGAGCATACACAAACATTTCCATAACTTACCAGCGGGTTCTGTCACGCCTAAGGGTGCACACTTAGAGCGTCAGTTTTGTCCTAAAAACCCTTGCTAGAATCGGTCAATTACTCACCCTCGCGCTGCCGTCTTCTCCCTCCTTCCGTGGTGCGGGCTGGCAAACCCGGACACATCCGCGCCTGTAGTTTAAATCCTCCCGTTGCGCGGGTTCCGGTGTCATGTGAGCCAGAAGTGATTCACATGGCCAATTATCTATATTCTCACTTTATTTAATGTGATTTCATGTGTTGTATTTATGTTAAATAGGAGCTGTTGCCTATGCGCTATTTTGGGCCCCTAGGTTAGTATCCATTTAGTGGTAGGAATGGAGTAAAAGATGTTTCAGGTGGGGAATTATGTAATGTGGGAGGGGCAAATGGGGGTATATAGGTGCGCTCTGCAGCCCAGCTCGCAGTCTGGTTGTGGTTACAGTGACGGTAACATGCCTGTAAGAGCGCAGGAGCGAGAGAACGTGCAGAAAGACTAGAGAGAGACTTAAAGGGGAAGTCTATTCTGTTTTTTTTTGGGGTTTTTTTTGTTGCCTGTAAATATTGCACCTTTTTTTTTTCACTGTGGGAGCTCACAATAAAATCACCAAAACGCATTTCCTGACTGAGCCTGAGTGTTTTTGAAGAATCCCGCCACAGTTGGTGTCAGAAGTGGGATGGCCAGTCGCCGAAAGCGTAAAGGGCTCCGTTCACAGCGTAAATGTGAGGAGGAAATGGCCGACTCAGATGGAGCAGGGGAGCTGGATTCAACTGCTCGGAGAAGTGGATCTGCAGCTCCAGAGGGGGAGCTGATGTCCATAATGAAGGACTTCCTGGCTGGGCAGCTACGGAGAGAGGAAGGCTTAATGGCGGAGCTTCGAGGACTGAGAGCAGCTCTTCCTAGTGTGCCCTCTCCATTGCACCCCCTGTCCTCAGCACCTCCGCTAGCATCACCTACGCCGACGGACATAGGAAATAGTCCAAGGCTAGGTCTGCCAACCCCTGGGGGCTCCAGGACGAGGTTGCAGCCCAGGGAGTTCGATGCAGAGAACGTGCCTCTCTTCCACCATGAGTCGGAGGTTGGACCAAGGCCAGAGTGAAGAAACTACAGCGACCCTAAGATACCCCAATATCAAGTGGGAGAGGACATTGAAAACTTTTTATTGCGGTTTGAACGTATTGCAAAAACCTGGAGGTGGCCAGAAAATGAGTGGGCCTGCCGCCTTGTTCCACTGCTGACAGGCAAGGCACTGGATGCTTACACCTCCATGGATGAGGAAAGGGCCCATTGCTATGGGGATCTAAAGGAGGCGTTACTGTTGAAGTTTGATATCTCACCTGAAACCTACCGACAACAGTTTCGTTCCACCATAGTGCCCCCTGGTGAGAATCCGACGGAGACATACCATCACCTCAAGGGCCTCTATCGTTGCTGGGTGCGTCCGGAGGAACACACCAAGGAGGAAATCAGAGAGACCATCGTACTCGAGCAGCTTCTGCGCATCCTACCAATGGATGTTCGGACGTGGGTCAAGGAGCACGAGCCGGGGGATGGTCTATCTGCTGCCAGGCTGGCCCTGCAATATGTCAACGCTCGCAGAGGAGTACCACCCCTTCGCCAGGCTTCAACTCCACCTCGCCTGCCCGTCCAGCCACCCCCCACCACGGCCAGCACAGAGAGAGTTCCGGGAGCAACCAGGTACCTCTGCCCCAAACCTACGAGGACCGGGTAAGGAACTGGTTTGTTTCTATTGCCAGCAGGTGGGGCACAAAGCTTCTGTGTGCCCACTGCGGAAATCTAAGGTTACTGGTGCGTGTTACCCATCCCGTTCAGAGACAGGGGTTCCCGGGGATCTTGAGGGTGTGGTACAGCATTACAAGACTGTGGGGATTAATGGACAAAATGTGACTGCTCTGTTGGATACGGGGAGTTTTACTTCTCTGATCAAAAGTGAACTAGTGCCACTAGGCAGTTTGGATTACCGCAAAACTGTTGATGTTCGCTGTGTTCATGGAGATACACACCCCTACCCTACTATTGAGGTGACTGTGAACATTGATGGGCAACAATACCTTTTGACTGTGGGGGTAGTGGACAATCTACCGGTGGAGGCAATCCTGGGGTGTGATTTACCAGTGCTAGTGGAACTGTTAAATGGGAATGTGCCCGTAACAGACTGTGACTCTGGGGGGATAGGGAAACATGTAGCTGAAGTGTCTTGTGCTGCTGTTGTCTCCTGTCCTGTGGTTACTCGTGCCCAAGCTAAGGCTGGTGTTGAACCTCTACCTGACTTGGACAGTAGTCTGGTTGAGGGGGGCACCAAAGGGCCCAGAAAATCGAGAAGTCAGAGACGCTTTGAGAAAACACTGTGGTCTGAGAATCCTGATATGGGTGCATTGTCATCTTTGAATGAATGGGAGGTGCCTGAGAACATAACTGTGTTGCAGAGAGATGATGAAACACTGAAGGGGTTGTTTGCTAAGGTGGGAGCCAGTACTAAGGGGGGCTGTGTGGGGAAGGAAGTGTTTGTGATTGATGATGGTATCTTGTTTTCTGTTGATGGTGACTGCAAACGCCTTGTTGTACCTTTACAATGTCGACCGGTAGTTTTACATCTAGCACACTCACTTCGTGGGCCGGGGACACCTTGGTCGGCACAAAACTACCTGCGCATTGGCTCGCGATTTTACTGACCCTCAATGTACAAGGATGTACAACAGTACTGTGCTAGTTGTCCCACTTGTCAAAAACTGAGCGTTCCCGCGCAAGTCTGATCGTGCTCTCCTTCAACCACTGCCTGTGATCTCTACCCCTTTCCGCAGAATCGCAATGGACATTGTAGGCCCCTGGTGAAAAGCAGCAGCGGGTATCAATATATCCTGGTCCTCTCTGACTATGCCACCCGGTTCCCAGAAGCGTTTCCACTCCGCAACATCACGGCACCTGCTGTTTTACGAGCTCTAGTTCAGCTGTTTTCGAGAGTCGGCATCCCAGATGAGATCCTAACAGACCAAGGTACTAACTTTACATCTCGACTGACACAGCTGTTCTACCGCCAGCTTGGCATCTCCAGCCTCAAAACAACACCTTACCACCCACAAACTGATGGTCTCGTAGAGCGCTTCCAACCAGACCCTCAGCGAATGCTGCAGCGGTTCGTTGATGACACTGGGAAAGATTGGGACCGCTGGCTGCCTTTCCTCCTATTCGCATACAGGGAAGTGCCACAAGCATCCACTGGTTTCTCACCTTTGAACTGTTATATGGCTGGGATGTCCAGGGCCCACTGGACTTACTACGCAAAACCTGGGGGCTCCATCCACCGGACACTCACAAAGGGATTGTACCGTTTGTTCTAGAGAGATGCGGGAGCGGCTGGCGACTTACCTGGACCAGGCGGAGCTGAACTTGCTGGAAGCCCAGAAAGCACAGAAGGCCTGGTACGACCAGCAGGCCCGGCACCGTGAATTCAAACCTGGTGAGAGAGTCCTACTGTTACTCCCATCCTCCTCCAATAAGCTTCTGGCTAAGTGGCAGGGACCCTACACTGTGGTCCGCAAGATGGGTCCTGTCACTTATGAAATCCTCCATCCTGAAAAGAAAAGACAAAAGCAGACTTACCATGTGAACTTGCTGAAGCTGTGGAAAGAAACGGTCCACCCCAGTCTGCGCCCTAGTTGTCCAGAGAGGGGACTTAGAAAGGGAGGAAGAAGAGGAGGTGGACACCACTCTAGAGACTCTGACCAGCAATGCCCCACCATCACTCCATCACCTGACACCTGAGCAAGCTGCAAGTGTTCTCTGTGTCTTCCAGGAAGTTCCGTCTCTCTTGCACCCAGACCTGGAGAAAGACCACCCTGGTGGAGTATGTTATTCGCCTGAAAGACTCTAAACCAATCCGACAGAGGCCTACAGGGTACCTCAGCAGCTTGTGGCGAAGCTGCACCAGGAGGTGCAGGAGATGTTGAAGTTGGGTGTGGTTGAACCGTCCAATTCGGAATGGTGCAGTCCAGTGGTCATTGTTTTCAAGAAGGATGGCTCTCACGGATATGCATTGACTTTCGCAAACTGAACTCTATCTCTGAATTTGATGCATACCCCATGCCGAGAATTGATGACCTACTGGAACGGATTGGAGCAGCACGGTACATCACTACGCTGGATCTTTGTAAGGGATACTGGCAGGTCCCACTGCAGGAGACGTCCCGTCCATACACCGCCTTCCGGACCCCAGCAGGGCTTTTCCAGTTCACAGTCATGCCATTTGGGCTGCATGGGGCTCCAGCTACATTCCAGCGTTTGATGGACAAGGTCCTGGCCGGTTGTGAGGAGTGTAGTGCAGCCTACCTCGATGATGTCGTGGTGTTCAGTTCCACCTGGGAGGAGCATCTTCAACACCTGTCCTTGGTTCTGGGGAAGATTGCACAAGCTGGACTGACACTGAACCCGTCCAAATGCGAGTGGGCCCGAGAGGAGACACGATACCTTGGGTACCAGATGGGACGAGGAGAAGTTCGGCCCCAGGTGGACAAAGTTGAGGCCGTCAGGAACTGTCCACGACCCCGGACCAAGAAAGAGGTCCGCTCCTTCCTTGGCCTCACAGGATGGTATCGGCGGTTTGTGCCCCAGTATGCCACGATTGCTGCCCTCTCACAGCCCTCACCATGAAAAACCAGCGTAATCCGGTGAACTGGACAGAGGAATGCGAGCAGGCCTTCAGCACCCTTAAGACCATTCTGTGTTCTTTTCCAGTCCTGAAGAGCCCAGATTTCAATGAAAGATTCCTGGTGCAGGTGGATGCATCCGCGGTTGGCCTGGGAGCAGTGCTGGTTCAAGGAGAACCTGGAGAGGAACGCCCCATACTGTACCTCAGCCGGAAACTGCAGCCAAGGGAGACCAGGTATTCAGCCATCGAAAAGGAAGGGCTTGCCATCAAATGGGCACTGGATAGCCTCCGCTATTATCTCCTTGGCCGAGAGTTTGACCTCGAGACTGATCACAGGGCTCTCACTTGGATTGAATCAATGAAGGACCATAACAGCCGCCTTACCCGATGGTATCTCGCTCTCCAGCCATTTAAGTTTGTCATCCGGCACCGGGCAGGAAAGGCGAATGTTGTTGCGGACTACCTTTCAAGGTTGCCCCACAGTGCCAACCTTCCAGAGGGGAGGGATGATGTGACAGAGCCGACCCGTCCCTAAGAACGCTGCCCCGGGGGAGAGCACGTGAAGACGCGCGCACCCGTTTCAATGCGCGCCCGCGCGCTCAAACTCTTTTACCGAGCATACACAAACATTTCCATAACTTACCAGCGGGTTCTGTCACGCCTAAGGGTGCACACTTAGAGCGTCAGTTTTGTCCTAAAAACCCTTGCTAGAATCGGTCAATTACTCACCCTCGCGCTGCCGTCTTCTCCCTCCTTCCGTGGTGCGGGCTGGCAAACCCGGACACATCCGCGCCTGTAGTTTAAATCCTCCCGTTGCGCGGGTTCCGGTGTCATGTGAGCCAGAAGTGATTCACATGGCCAATTATCTATATTCTCACTTTATTTAATGTGATTTCATGTGTTGTATTTATGTTAAATAGGAGCTGTTGCCTATGCGCTATTTTGGGCCCCTAGGTTAGTATCCATTTAGTGGTAGGAATGGAGTAAAAGATGTTTCAGGTGGGGAATTATGTAATGTGGGAGGGGCAAATGGGGGTATATAGGTGCGCTCTGCAGCCCAGCTCGCAGTCTGGTTGTGGTTACAGTGACGGTAACATGCCTGTAAGAGCGCAGGAGCGAGAGAACGTGCAGAAAGACTAGAGAGAGACTTAAAGGGGAAGTCTATTCTGTTTTTTTTTGGGGTTTTTTTTGTTGCCTGTAAATATTGCACCTTTTTTTTTTTCACTGTGGGAGCTCACAATAAAATCACCAAAACGCATTTCCTGACTGAGCCTGAGTGTTTTTGAAGAATCCCGCCACAGGGACATTGCCGTAAACATCATCACAACAAAATGGCCGTAATTTAAAGTGTGTGGACGAGAAAGAAAACAATTATTACACGGTGACCAGCTCCATTTTGCAAAATCGGTCTGCTTTATGCTGTCTGCAGGAGTCCCAAAGCCACACTCAGTCATTAGTGGGTTATTGATTTACTGTCATAACAATGGTCTTCTCCAGTGGGTCCCGGGGGTCCAGAGGCGGATCCGATGGTCACAGCAGCGGACGGACACTCGGACATGATCATTTGTTATTTCTCTGTGCAGAAACGCAGGCCTCGGCGAAGCAAACTCACAGTAAAAATGAATGAAGGTATTTTTGTTTTTCTCTAGTTTATTTATTGACTGAAAGTTACGCACGTTAATGGTCTCACCCCTTCAGTGTAATAAGTTTGGCTCCGTGTGAACTGCTGAAAACACAAATCATGAACAAACCACTCAGGGAAATGATCCAACAGTATTAAAAGCGGATGCATTAGCTGCTGTGTAAGCCCACTGGGAATACTGTCATCACTCTTTGGCTAAACTTCAGTGAGAAACACACACACACACACACACACAGTTCTTTTTTGGTATTAATGGAGTGTTAAAAACCTCTGTGCTTCACTAAACTCTTTCCCATTGCATATTCATCAGGCGCTCCACACTTCTGAAAGCATCAGATATGTTAATCCGGCCTCTGACTCCGGCCACAAACTCGAGCTGCTTTTGTGAGCGCGACTGCAGCTTTTAGGACGCGGCGCTTCACCACCACCATCACCATTCTGACCTCGTCTGCTCCAGTGACTTGAGCTCCACACACACACACACACACACATACACACACATATACATACATACATGACACACAGTCACACACACATGTACACGACACACACATGCACACACACACACGCACTCTTCACACACATGCACTTAACACATACACATGCACGACACACACTTCACACACACACACTTCACACACACACACATACTTCACACACACATACTTCACACACACACACATACTTCACACACACATACTTCACACACACGCACCTACACACACACACACACTTCACACACACTTCACACACACGCACACACACACAAACACATACTTCACACACACATACTTCACACACACACACGCACCTACACACACACACAAACACATACTTCACACACACACACATACTTCACACACACACACACACACACACATACGCCTCTACACACACACACACACATGCCTCTACACACACACACACACAGGCCTCTACACACACATACTTCACACACACACACACACGCCTCTACACACACACACACACACACACACACACACGCCGCTACACACACACACACACACACACACACACACACACACACACGCCTCTACACACACACACACACACACACACACACGCATGCCTCTACACTCACACACATACACACACACACACACACACGCCTCTACACACACACACACACACACGCCTCTACACACACACACACACACACATGCCTCTACACTCACACACACACACACACACCGCGGCTCTAAACCAGACTCTGTTCTTCATATTTTCTCTGCAGTGGAGCCGAACAGTTTGTTGCAGTCAAATTAAAATGATCATTATAAGTGTAAACTGATGGTGATGTCTTCTGCAGCGCCGTAACAGAGACTATAAAACATGAGCACGTCACCTCCATGTGATCCTTCCTGTGCACTTCAGGATCGATTTGAAACAGATTTGATTTGTTTGGAAGTGTGTGAATAGTTCTGTTCTCCAGCCTCACACCTCCTGCTCCCAGACCTGTGGTTAAAGCTTTGGCCTGTAATATTTTATCAGATTTGTTTTTAGTAGATTCCGTTTTTAACTTTTGTTGTTTTTATTCTTTTTAATTGTTATTTTTGTAGCGTTGGTCAAACTGTTCTTTTTAAAGTGCTTTGTGAATAAAGTTTCTGTTGCAGTGCATTAAAAGTCACTTCACATTTTCCTGCATTATTCATTCACCTTCACTGCCCAAACAGTCCCATCTACATTCTGTTAAAGTCCAGAAGGGTCTGGAACAGACGAAAATCCTCCGTCCAAACTTGAATCGGTCAAGACCTTTCCCCTGAACAATATAGACCTGAGATAAGTCATAGTTTGGTCAATTCAATTATTGATTCTGAGAAGATCCACTGTGTTTCTCAGTCCTCTGTCGTGTGTTGTTTTTGAAATGTTTGTTTTTGCAGTGAGGCGGGCGTGAGTCTCTGATCAGACTCTGAACTCAGCGGCACAGGATTCACCTCCAGATTTACTCGTCTTTGTAAAGTTTTGTCAGAGCATGTGGCTCTGGCTGCTCAGTTCATCACGTTCATACTTGATGGAAGTAAGTTCCACCTACAGTCCTCACTCCACGTTCATACGAGGCAATGTGGGAAGTGTGGGAACAGCCCAACTGTAACTCCCGGTCTTCCCAGCGGTTTCCCATCCATGTCCTAACCAGGCCCCGGCCCCACTGAGCTCCTGAGATCAGACGAGACGAGGCTTTCTCAAGGTGCTATGGCCACAACAGTTCATGTCTTAAATAATTTCCCTTGTGGATCAATAAAATCTGTCTAAGTCTAAGTCTTGAGTATCCTCATTTTATTGGAACTAGTGTTGGGCGGTATTCCGGTGTCCTGCGGTATCAAAAAGTAGCAGCGGTATCAGTTTCATTACCGTCACAAAACAAAAAAAATCTGCATAAGGAGCTAAAACCACAGCAGGACTTCCTCCCTCCGCTCTCTCTCCTCTTCAGACGTGGTTCCGCTCGGAGATTTCCATCCACACGCAGCGAGGAGGAAGAAAAAAACCCGACTGACGCTTCGTGTGCGACGTTGAGCCCAAAAGTTTGTGATGGAGACGTTTTATTGAAGCCGAGAGTCGAGAGGGGACGAGGCTGAAGAGGAGAAAGTTCCCGAGGGCGAAGTCAGACTTTCACGGAGGAGACGGTAAAACCCAATTTATCGTTCTGCATCAAAACCCCCGACACACAACGTCCATGTCGACCGCCGTGCGCCTCAGAAACTTTCTAATGACGCAGACGATAAGAGCTGTGATTGGTCGTCTCCACCGCTCTACATTTCCTCCGCTCATTCTAGACTTTGAGTAATAATGTGTTTAATGCAGCTTTGGCACATTTGTTTACGTTTTACACAAACCACATGGCTCATTTGCATACTGCCGCTTTTGCATACAGTATAAGCGCTGATAAAAACAGCTCGTGCTCTGACGCTGATGCGATCGAACGCGCTGCAAAGTTTGGTTTGATCAGAACTTGTGCCTCATCTTCAAATATAAAGCTGCGACTCTGTTTCTGAAGGGTTTAGGAGCAGCTACAGAATAACTCTTAATTAGTCACAGTAAAACCCGTAAACCCCGGGAAAATGCTGAGATGGTTTCACGGGATCAAAATTTGGATACAGCCCAACCCTAATTGTAACCGCTAAAATTAAAGGAGCTCACCATAAAATATAAAAATATAAATATATAAATAAAATATAATTATGTAAAAAAAAAAAAGACTTTAATCTACCATATGCACGTTCATTCTGTCAACAGGACAAAGGCTCTGGATGTTTTACCGCTCATCCACGAGGCTTCTGCAGGCCTGACATCTTTTTTCCTGGGGCCATCAGACTTTTGAGTGGTACACACTAATTTCCTGCTTAAGGCCGCCACACAGGAGAATCTGCCCGACTTTGGCTGCGATTTCTTCTTCCCGAGTTCAGGGAGGCCTGACCCGACTTTTTGTCTCCGTGTGCGATTTTGAAGCCGCTGCTCCTCATGTGTGGAGTCAGTGTCAGATTATAAACACCAAACATCAACAACGCCACGGAAACAGGCGATAAAACAGAGCGTCGGGGGCAGAGGAGCGACGGACACAGAGACACAACAAACAAACTCAGGATAGAGCGAAAATTAAGACTCTCTCGTAAAGTGGTAAATTAATTTAAAGTGCAGCATTTCACCCACATTATCCATAGAAATTGTCCTCCGCAAATAATGACATCCAGTCCACAAAACCGCGCTATTAATCCAGTTTGTGGTGTTCTTTAAAAGTAAAAAGACAGTGTTTCCTCACGTGTGTCTGTTTACATCCACACAGTGCACGGATCGAGGTGAAGCTGCAGATCAGCGACAGTGACTCTACTTCCTGTGGACTTTATCTCCTCTTTTCTGCTTTAGAAATCCTGTATCTGAAGTATTTCTCCACATTACAGTTTTGTCTGTGGTGTTTGCGCTTTTTATTGCACGTTTAAAAATCGTTTAAGGCCAAAAATGCCTGTAGTGTTTAGCAGCCTTTAGACTGCCTCTCCATCGTGCCACACGTTTTACTTGTCTTTTCGAACTGCTAAATGCTCTTGATGTCCTTTTAGTATTGCTTATTTACTTTTTTATCTCTTGGTCACTGGGCCTCGAGGAAAACATTTCATTCTGTCGTGTGTTTCTTTAGCTCGAGTGACAAATAAAGAACCTTGATCTTGAAGAAAGGAGCTAACACCCCCTCGTCGTTTGCAGTAAGGAGTATCTGCTGTTAGCTAAGTCCACTGAACTCCCCTAAGGTGTGAACAGCCACCTGAGCTCCATTTTGCATGACTGATCAAGACGCTAACGCTGCACATGTAATATGATAAGTGACCTGGAGCGTGCTTCAAACCGCTGGGAGTGAGGAGTATTTGTCGGAGCCTCGAGTGGGTGCAGGATGAGGCCTCGTGCGGGTGAATATTCAGGCCGTTTGCCATGTTGTCATGGCTTAGTTTGTAGGTGGAGTGACGGCGAGGTTAATGGTCCGTTCCGAGCGCACAGGTCACCACAGCGTAGCAAAAAACCCTCCAGATCAGCACCCGGAGCGCTGTCCGGGTCACACCTCGGGGGGAGGGACTAACGCCACTCTGGAGCTCACACATGCAAATGCTGCTCACATGCTAATCAAAGAGCTGCACTCACGTCCAGCCCATTGTCTTAATAATAATTAGGCTCATTGGGAGAAAATGAGGTGCGTAAAAAGAACTCGTATCCATCTGAATCTAATGAACGAACGCTTAAAGAGGAGATTTTTTTTTCCCCATTATTACTGAGGTTTGCAGCTGGTGAGGTAAAGTGCAGCAGGCTCAAAAATGTAGATGGCACTAAGCTGCTCATAATAATCACCTTTATTAGTGGAAACATTAAGCTTTAATGATTTATTTGGTTTATACACGAAAGGGGAAGAAAAATAAGAAAAAATAAATTCTGAAGTGATCATTGAACCTCGATTATTCACTAAACACAAGTGAATTATCCAAGTGAGTGAACTCCATGAGGCCACTAGTGTCGGGTTGAGCAAATCACTTATGGACAGAACCTCCACATGAGGACTGTAGTTCACGTGTTTGCTGATGATTTCTTAAGTTGTAAAAAGGCTCAATTAAACTGTGCAGTAAAATTCTGACACGGTTAAACTTATCGTCCACATTTCTGTAGTAAATGTGCTTCAGGCAGAGAGCGAGAGGACAGACTCACCTCAGCTCTGGTCAAACACCGTTTAATGTCAGATTAACTCATTAAAGAAGCTGCTCTGTGCTCAAGACTTTAAATGGAGAAACAGTGAGGGAGCGGCTGAATGGACGAGCACTGTGCAGTGTGTATGTGGCCGAGTGTCCGATCTCTTTGCTTTATATCAGCGACTTCTGGGACATTTCACTGTTTTATACCAGAGTTATACAGTTGTGCTCATAAGTTCACAGACCCTGACAGAATTTATGATTTCTTCTCCATCTTTCACAGAATATGAATGTTAAAACTTTTCTTTCACTCATGGTTAGTTCTTGGGTGAAGCTGTTTATTATCAAACACCTGTGTTTCCTCTTCTTAAATCATAATGAAACAGAAACTACACAAATGACCCAGTGAAGCTGGAGTCTTTGGTGATAGTTGTGGATGAGTTCTTTTCTCTGATGGTAAAGCTGCTCATTCTTCTGGGCCAAAGGCTCCAGTTCCTGTAAATTCTTGGGCTCTTGTCTGAACTGCAGCTTGAATCTGCCCAGAGGCTCAGTGATACTGAGGCCAGAAGAGACGAACACTCCAGAACCTTCACTTTATTCTGCTGGAGCCAGTGACAGCTCCACTTTGTGTTTTGGATCATTCTCATGTTGAATATCCAAGTACGTCCCATGTGCAGCTTCTGGACCAAGAAATCATCACTTCTGCCAGAGTCTGGAAACTTATGAGCACAACTGTAAACTATAGTATAACTATATAATACTTTATTCTTAATGATCCGAAGCTAAAATGACAGGTTTTGACAGGCGTTGGCCTGTGCAGTGGGAAATCAACAGAGGGAAGTGTGAGGTGCTTATAAAGTTGTTTTCTAACGTTTCCAGACACTAATGAGTGAACCAGGCAGAGCGTTTTGTTTGTCAGACTCGTGGCTGTTGTCAGATGGGTTAAAGTGGTGTTATAAAGTGGTGTTAAATTGGTGTTTTACGTGGAAGTTCAGAACTTGCCCCCATCACTAGTTTGTTGCCTTGACAGACTCACTGCCACAGTGAGATCTCCACCGAGGAAACACTGATCTGTGCCGTTTTTTGGCTTCTGACAGAATTCCACCACCTCTAGAAACGAACTTTAGCTTCAGACGTGCCGGAGTTACACTTTAAGGTTGGAGGTCCTTTTGCCTTAAGGTCCAGAACCATCTGCCTCTCGGCTCCTTTTAGAACGGCTCTGTTAACTCACCTGAAAACAGACTCACTGCTATCGATTCTATTAAGATACAACATTGTGGAGTTTCAGTGCTTTCCCGCTGGGTCCTCTCTCACAGCATCCCTCTTAGATCTCACGGCCCAGTGCTTGTGGTTTACTGAGCCTCACATTCACTTTAGATGCCTCCAGAGGTTTTACACTTGAGCCAGATTAAACACACACAGAGAGGGTTTCCTCTGATAAGAAGATTACCCAGAGCGGCTCCGACTGCGCAGAGCTTAAAGGTGCAGTTGTCCAGGTTGTAATGAAGATGAAGTGTAGAAATATCCATTCTTTCCGTGGAGGTGTTTCTATTCCATAGATTTTAGTGGCATTGTAGTTCTCTGGTCTTTTAACGTTGTGTTTATGTTAGTGCTGTCAAAAATATGAATGCGTTCACTGAAAAAAAAGGATTTTCTAGCATAGTTAAACTTGACTTAAGTAGAATTAAGTAGATTCATCTTAAAAGATCTATTTTAAGATTTTTTAACTTAATAAGATGAGAATTTTTTTTTACTTGTTTTAAGATATTCCGTCCTGATTTATCTTATCTCGATATTACAACTTATTCTAAGCACTTTTTCTATTAACTCAGTCCAGGTTAAGCCTCTTTAACTTCCTTCTCAAACCAATAAAGTGAAAAATCTTGCCATAAATTCGTATTTCATCTTGTTTTAAGAAAACTTGGTAAGTGAAAATTTCTTACTGCACTGGCAGAAAATTTCATTTAAAATAGGGCATTTTTACCTCAAAATTAGTAGTTTTTATTTTTTGATAGGCCTTTTTGGCTGTGTTATCTCAATTTAATGACTTTTTTTTTATCGCATAATTAACACACGTGAGACAGTGGACTAGTTTTGCTGTGGCACTGCTGTAACATTAGAAAAACTAAAGGATCCGGCTGTAAACTGGAAGCAAAACAATTTGTACGAAAGTGAGAAGTCCCGGTTGGAGGTGGTGGGCCAAAGCACGGCACAACACGACGAAAACACGAAACGATGTCTGCTCCAAAACATACAGCGAATTCACAACAAGGACCACGGACAGCAACAGAGGCCCCTCACTCCCCCACGCCGCCGCCGCATCTGCAAACCCACGGAGGAGCACACAATGCAGGAGGACGTGGGACCCACACCCACCACACCACTCAATAGACACCCGTTGGACTCTGTCAAAACCACCAGCTCCGTCACGTAAAGTACAAACAAACAGCGGCGTGCGACGAAGCCACGGTCGCAGTTCAGCAGGTGCAAACGTGCCCAAAAGTTCCTGGTACAAGAGGTCTTGGGGCAGACAAACACAGTCGCACTAACAGGAGAGAGAACTACCTCAGGTCACAGCACATTATTTCACCCGTTATGTGTGTAGAAAGTCGCCTAAATTATCGTCACACTGGTTAAAAGAGTTTGAGTTCCAGATTTTCATAGTTTTGCTGAGCGAGATTTAGTGGGGGAAGAACTTAATCGCCCCAAATTGCCGCCTGGTCTTGAATGTGATTGAAACAAATAAACTCCCCGGGTCTTATTCAGTATTTTACGGTTGTGGAATAATGTGTTACTGTATGTTTCATGCTCTTGAAAACGAGACGCTGCATCCCATAAATTCAAAGTATGCAGATCGGAGCAATGACGTCTAAATTGCAGAAAAGTACAGGCGACTCCCTCTAAATCCAACTTTGAGAGGGCAAGTGAAAAGGAAACGAGATAATAAGGTTAAAAGCTTTGAAAACGATCTGTTTGGCATAATAGGTCCGCTTTAATAGCACCACTCGTGAAAGAGACCGAGCTGGGACTGAAGAACACTTTATTAAATAGTTCTAAAGCGAAGCAAAAGTGTATTTTGTTTGTGAAATACACGGAGACGGGAGTAATTAAAAGTCTGAACGTGATGGGGTTTAAAGGGGCTGAACGATGGTTCTGTTTATGTGCGTTTGTGCATTAAATATGGAAATGAAAAGTTCTGGAGAATGAGTCAAATGACTTCAGTCCAACAGTTTAATTGAAAGCGTGTAATAGTGTAATGTTCTGGGGGTGAGCGTCATGCATCTCTGCACTGCTGTAATAGGCCCGTCCTCACAGCCTCTCAGTGTGTACGTGTGTGTATAATCCTCATAATCATCATCATCATCAGAGTAATAATGGATTTTATTTATTAGGCGCCTTTCTGGACACACAGGGGCGCCTCACAACAACATTAACACATTAAATCAGATTAAAACACACAGTTAAAAGCTACAGTTAAAGTGGGACCGTATTTAATTGCTTGATTGTATTTTATTAGTGTTTATTTTAGTATTTAGTAATGTATTAGACAGTATTTATGTATGTGCGTATGTGCTGTATATATGCATGTACAGTGTGTTTATATTCATGTACAGTGATTAACACATTTATTAGACCAGCACCCAGTACATATTTTCTATCATGGTCAATCCGCCAGTAAATGCGAGATCTTTTTGATCAAAACCATATATTTAATGCTAAAACAGAACTATTGTTGCTGTCTGTACATTTACAAGTTGAAGGTTTTCCAAAGTCTCATCCAGAGAAAGTCTCTGGGAGCAGCCGAAACTATTTGGAGCTCAATAACAAAAGAGACTTTGCAAAACGACACCAAGACAAAGCAGCAAGAACACACAACATATTCACATTTTTGGTTATTTGTCAACAAGGATGATTTTGTTATTCCCATTGATCATTTTCTAATAAATAACAATGAAATAGTTGATCTGAAACAGTTATTTATGTTATTTTCATGACAGATGCTCTAATACATTTGTTAAGCTCTGTATGTAAGTGTGTAGTTTTTTTATTTACGTTTATTAAGGACATCATAATCACTTTAGACAAGCCAGATGCACTGGTGTTCATAGAAAAAATATAAAATACCTGCGTAAAAACAGACAAGACACATTAGTTACATACAGATAAGATGTATACACAATTATTACAATTCACTTTTAAATTTGTTGCCATTAGTTTCTCATTTTAAATCAGCTGGAGCAGTTCCACAGTCTGGTCCCTGTGGCAGAGAAAGAGTCTGACCCAGAGTCCTGTGCACTGGGACGACACAGTCACCACCAGTGGCAGCTCTTGTAGTCGCTCTGTGTGTTACAAAATATTTGAATATTATTCAAATTCTTAACATTTTCAAAGTGAACTGGGTTATGTTTCTGTAAAATGTCACAGTCCAGGACCTTCAGGGTCAGTGTGTGATGAACAGAAGGTTCAGTGTGGTTTAGTGACTGGGACCATGAGGTGATACAATAAGAAAGATGCAGATCATTGTGTTCATGAATAGTTTTGAGTCTGGAGCTTTAGATCTTTACGTATGAGGTGAAGATGAGGCGTCCAGGAAACATTCGGGAACAGAGGCCTGAGCCACCTCAGCTGCTTCTCTGCACATGCACTGCAAAAAGGCCTATCAAAAATAAGAAAAAAATACAAATTTTGAGGTAAAAATGTCCTATTTTAAGTGAAATTTTCTGCCAGTGCAGTAAGAAATTTTCACTTACCGAGTTTTCTTAAAACAAGACGAAATATGAATCTTGTTCTAAGCAGAAAACACGAGTTTCAAGTATTTATGGCAAGATTTTTCAACTTATTGGTTTGAGAAGGAAGTTAAAGAGGCTTAACCTGGACTGAGTTAATGTAAAAAGTGCTTAGAATAAGTTGTAATATCGAGATAAGATAAATCAGGATGAAATATCTGGAAACAAATTTAAAAAAACGAATCTTATTGAGTAAAAAAAAATTAAAATTGATATTTTAAGATGAATCTGCTTAATTCAAGTCACTTTAACTATGCTAGAAAATCCTTTTTTGTAGTGTGGGGGAGCAGCAACTCTACTTCAAGCTCCCTGTGTGACTGGGCTGAGTTGGCATCAAAACTATAAATTACACATATGAAGTGTAGCAAAGAAAAAAATGACTCCAGACTTGTGCTCTGCGTATGGAGCACAACATGAACTCACCTGTAACATTTCTGGCAAATGAACATCATGGACGTTACTGGAGCCTTTTTACGTCTCTGTACCTCCTGCCACTGCACGGGGGGAAAAACTATCTAGGTAAGTTAAAATGACTTAAATTAAGAACATTTTACTTTATTTGAGCAAATTTCACTTGACAAGTGAAATGATCTGCCAGTGGAATATGTGCTTTTGTCTTAATTCAAGCAACATTTGATTTTATTTCTTATTTTAAGTCCAAAAATTTGTTCTTTTTCTTATTTTAAGTGCAGCAAGATGTATTTTCATATTTTTACCACAAGAATCTTGTTCCACTGGCAGATCATTTTACTTGTCAAGTGAAATTTGCTCAAATCTTGATGAAACTTTCTTAATCCAAGTCATTTTATCTTGACTAGAGTTTGTTTTTTTGCTGTGTGTGTGGCACCAGTTCTAATTCGTTATGTTATTTGCTGCTCTATATAAGTGGACAGAAAGGTGCACACAGGGGCTGGAATATGGAGCTTTACTTTCTTTTGACCGTCATCTATGGAGCACTGAATTATGCCTATAAATAATCGAGAAACACACTATTTTTGACTCTATTACTACTATTTTTGATGCCACACACACTGCAGCCACAGCAGACTTTACACTGGGCATGTTTGGCTACACACACAGTAACCTGCTCATCGCCCGGAGAGGTTACGAGTCAGGTCTGTGGCAAGTCCTACTCCAAGAAGACAAGGCATTTAAATACAGTCTCTTTCTTTGTGTCGGTATTGGTTGAAATGTCCTGCAGTGTAGCTTTAAAGGAGAAGCAATATTCTTGGTTTCACTCTAGTTAACATTGCTAAATCTGCTCGTGCCGCCTGCACAGCACCTGTCAGTCCATCTGCTCCACACCCAGCGTCTCCTGCCGTGAAGACCAGCTCCCTTTGTACAGTCGTGGCCAAAGGTTTGGAGAAAGATGAGACAAATATTACATTTTCACGGGGTCTTCGGGGTCTCAGATGTTTTTATGTTTTACTGAAATGCAATTACAAAGATTTTATATAAGTATCAAAATCTTTTATTGACAATTACACTGAGTTCATGCAACAAGTCCATATCTGCAGTTTTGACCCTTCTTTTTCAAGACCTCTGCAGTTTTCCCTGGCAGATGTCAATCTACTTCTGGACCAAATCCTGACTGACGGCTCCATTCTTGCATAATAAACGCTTTGAGTTTGTCAGAATTTGTGGGTTTTTTGTCCACCCGCCTCTTGAGGATTGACCACAAGTTCCCAGTGGGATTAAGATCTGGGGAGTTTCGTGGCCATAGACCTAAAATCTTTATGTTTTGTTCCCTGAGTCGTTTAGTTATTACGTTTGCTTTATGGAGAGGTGCCACATCCTGCTGGAAAAGGCTTCGTTCTTCACCAAACTGCTCTTGGATGGTTGGGAGAAGTTGCTCT
Organism: Odontamblyopus rebecca; assembly: GCA_030686955.1. Taxonomy (NCBI): domain Eukaryota; kingdom Metazoa; phylum Chordata; class Actinopteri; order Gobiiformes; family Gobiidae; genus Odontamblyopus; species Odontamblyopus rebecca. The sequence continues at coordinate 33,491,631 of CM060666.1, forward strand.
CGGAGGACGTTCTGGTACCAAAATTAATCTTTGGTACCAAAATTAATCTTAGTCCTAGTTTAGTCCTAGTTTAGTCCTGGTTTAGTCCTGGTTTAGTCCTGATTTTTGTCTTATTTTTGTCTCGTTTTAGTCCTCGTTTAATCCCAGTTTAGTCCTGGGTTCGTCCTGTTTTATCCTGCTCTTAATTTTTTATTTATTCCTAGTTTAGTCCCGGTGTAGTCCTGGTTTAGTCCCGGTTTAGTCCTGGTTTCGTCCTGGTTCTGGAGTGTTCGTCTCTTCTGACCTCAGTATCACTGAGCCTCTGGGCAGATTCAAGCTGCAGTTCAGACAAGAGCCCAAGAATTTACAGGAACTGGAGCCTTTTGCCCAGAAGAATGAGCAGCTTTACCATCAGAGAAAATAACACATCCACAACTATCACAAAAGACTCCAAGCTGTCACTGGGTCATTTGTGTAGTTTCTGTTTCATTCTGATTTAAAAAGAGGAAACACAGTTGTTTGATAATAAACGGCTTCACCCAAGAAGCACCAACCATGAGTGAAAGAAAAGTGTTTGTGTTTTCATTCATATTCTCTGAAAGATGGAGAAGAAATCATAAATTCTGGGTCTGTAAACTAATGAGCACAACTGTTTTTAATAAAATCAGATGCAGCTCTTATTCCAGTTTTGTCCTGCATTCAAGACGCTTTGAAAATTCCTCTCTTCATCTAATATTAAAGGCCCACTGTGTAACTTTTCTATTGGAGATCCAAGTTGTACTGAACACCGACAGACCCACACCAGCAGCAGCAGCAGCCGGAGCTCAGCCGGTGGCGCACGTGTCCTATGGTCTGAAAGTCGGTGGTTTCAATCCCACTTTTGACATAAACATCACTGGTGAGCGGTCAGATCCACTCCCCCACAGGTTGGCAGTGAGATTCCAGCTCCCACGGATGAATTCTGCCATCGCGTCCTTGGGCAAGACACTTTACTCCCCCTTTGCCGGAGTGTCTGCGTATACGTGTGTGTGAATGACCGAGTGGTTACCTGATGTAAAGTGCTTCGAGTGCTTTAAAGATAGAAAGCCGCAAGATGAAAGAGACCGATTGCCATTTACCTGCGCGTCCTAAACCGCCTTCTCGTCTCCATGGAGATGATTTTCCTTTGCCTGGAATGTTCCACCGTACGGCATCAACTGTACGTCACCATAAAGGCGACAGTGACGCCACCGGGTCGAGTTACAGCTCAGGTCTGTGGAGTGTAATGTCATACAGTGCAGCATTCTTAACTGTAAATGTTAAACTGCACCTTTAAAGGGACTGAATCTGATTTATTTTGTGCGTTTGAGCAAAGTTCGGCTTGTCCAGGAACATCGGCAGTGCGGCTTACAATCCGGTGCACCTTATGTGTTAATTCTGGTTGTGCTTACGACCTCGAACCGACTTTATGTGGTCCATGGTGCTCAAAACTCTGTCCAAATGTTTTAGTACAACTTTGGAAAGCTACGAAGCTGCACCATTGTCGGAGCAAAATACACCTGCGTGAAGTGAAGTCAAACACAAACCTACACAAAAACTATGTCAATCGTTTGTGCTTCATTTGTGCTGCAAAAAGTTTCATTTGTGCTTCTTTAGTTTTGGAGAAATAACGATTCTTTTACAGGTCAAATTGGGGTCAGCCAACTTCACAGGAAGCATCAAAACGCTCTAAAACACCCAAAATGGAGTCAATCATTTGTATTTCATTTGTGCTGTGACAATTTTAATTTGTGCGAGTTTATTTCTAAAATTATTCATTATATTTCTGCAGTAATTATACGACGTCATTTCTGCTCAGCGATGGTGGCGACTTTAGCAAAACTCCACAAAACTAGTGAAGAGAAACGACCTGAGGCTGCGGAAAAGTCTGTGTTATTCTATAAAATATGAATCAAAAGCAAATGACTAAAGACTGAAACAGACTTTTCCACAGCCTCAGGTCGTTTCTCTTCAATAGTTTTGTGGAGTTTGCCGCCGTCAGATGAGCGGAATTGACGTTCTATAATCACAGAAATAATAATTCATAATTTTAGAAGTATATTTGCACAAATGAAAATTGGCACACGACAAAACGGCACAAACGAAAAACAAATCATTTTCTGCCTGTTTTGAGCTCTAGTTAACATTTTGAGGGGCTGGACGACGTCATCGGCCGAAAATAAAACTGCAAATAACCAGAATCACACAAACGAAACTTTTTTCAGACAAACGGAGCACAAAGGATTTAGAGCATTTTGAAGCTTGCTGGGGGCTGTCTGACCCCAATTTGACCTGTAAAAGTCCATTTCTCCAAAACTAAAGCAGCGCAAATTAAACTTTTTGCAGCACAAATGAAGCGCAAACGATTGACATAGTTTTTGTGTAGGTTTGCGTTTGATGGGGGCCGACTTCACGCAGGTGCAAAATACAACTCTGGGGCTGTTTTTGAGGAGGTAACAACGTTCTTACAACGTGGCCTAAAGCTCCTAAGAGTCATTTTTTGACATAAAGCAAATCAAATCTAAAAACCTGTATCATAGATTATAGCTAATAAACACAGTAAATCACACTGTGTCTCCTTCTAAAGCTTGACTACCTGTTATTACCCGTCATCACAATCCTCCGGAGGGCCTGAACCGGCTCCATCTGGCTCCCGTTGGCTCGTCTCTGGGCTGAGTGTGCTGCGGGTTGGGGTCAGCGGGAGTTCAGCGAGGCAGGGGAGGGCATCTGATTTGTCGACGTGCTACCCTCGCCCCCGCCGCTTGGGATGAGAGCGCTTTCTGTGGCAAGGTGAGCGAGCCCAAGGTAGAAGCCATTCCCCGTGATGGAGAGTGTCCATTAGCGGGAGATCCCGGACCTGGAGCGAACCGCCTCCATCAGGAGCCTTCTCTGCTGATGAATATTTAAATGTGGGAAAGCCGATGTGGTTTGAACTGAACACAAGACAAATGAGGCTTTTTAGTCCGGACTCTGCACGTTAATATACGGTAAAGAGCTGGCGGCGGCGGACGAGAGAACTGCTTCTTACCCGACGCAGGCGCACAGTGTGTTACAGCTAAGATTTTCACAAACCCGCGTGAAGTCGGCCCCACATCAAACTCAAACCTACACAAAAATTATGTCAATCGTTTGTGCTTCGTTTGTGCTGTGACAATTTTCATTTGTGCGAGTTTATTTCTAAAATTATTAATCATTTTTTCCTGCGGTAATTACAGGACGTCATTTCTGCTCCGCTCACAGTTTCAGTTTCAGTTTATTTGCCATTTGCCGTATAAAAAAAACACATTGGAATAGCAGGTGCACGGCAAACATTCATCCATTCACACATTAACACATGAACATGAAAACCCAGGCCACATAAAAAAAAGATCACAGGATAAAAACTGAGCACAACAACTTGACAAACCTGATGCGATGTGCAGTAGTTTCAGTTTTTGACACAGGGAAAACTTAGAGTTTACAAAGACTGCATTATTGTGCATTAGTAGCACAAAGAAAATGACATGTTTCTGTAGCATTCTCACTCAAAAATCTATTGAACCATTTCCACAGACCACCATACTAGACCTAGAACCCACGATGTGTGCTGACCAAGCATCAGCCCCAGGGGGTGGAGCTCGGTGTCAGGCTCAGCGTGGAGGATGTGTGGAGCTCGGTGTGGAGGGTCTGTGGAGCTCAGTGTGGAGGGTCTGTGGAGCTTGTTGTGGAGGGTCTGTGGAGCTCTGTGTGGAGGGTGTGTGGAGGGTCTGTGGAGCTCGTTGTGGAGGGTCTGTGGAGCTCAGTGCTCATGGTCTGTGGAGCTCTGTGTGGAGGGTCTGTGGAGCTCAGTGTGGAGGGTCTGTGGAGCTCAGTGCGGAGGGTCTGTGGAGCTCAGTGCGGAGGGTCTGTGGAGCTCAGTGTGGAGGGTCTGTGGAGCTCTGTGTGGAGGGTCTGTGGAGCTTGTTGTGGAGGGTCTGTGGAGCTCTGTGTGGAGGGTCTGTGGAGCTTGTTGTGGAGGGTCTGTGGAGCTTGTTGTGGAGGGTCTGTGGAGCTCAGTGTGGAGGGTCTGTGGAGCTCAGTGTGGAGGGTCTGTGGAGCTCTGTGTGGAGGGTCTGTGGAGCTCAGTGTGGAGGGTCTGTGGAGCTCAGTGTGGAGGGTCTGTGGAGCTCAGTGTGGAGGGTCTGTGGAGCCCCTCCCCCACCTCTCTCCTCATTGTCATGTTCTGAGGAGCACACTAGCAGGACTCCCATTGTCCCTGTGCTGTGTGTGTGGTCCGCGCTGCATAAATCACCCTCTCTTCACCACTCAGGTTCAAAGAGAGTGGCTCGGCTCATTGACAAACAAGAGCCTCTTCACCACAACCTTCCTCAGCTCACTTAGGAGGAGGGTGAATATACAGGGAAGAAAGAGAGATGTAAAATTAGTCTATTATCAGCCTGGGTGTGACATGACTTCATGCAATTCTAGATGGTACCTAATTGAGATGTGGGTGGATCAAATGAATGGTGAAAACAGATTTTTATTGTTCATGTTTGGATATTTCGAATATCCGGCGATTTTTGGCAAGTTGGGGTTTGCGTAGTAGAAAGTTCAAGACTATAACTCGTCTCCTTCCCGATCATGAGGCTTCTGACGATCAATCTTCTGCATCCACACTCTGCTAAGGGTTTCAAAGTATCAGAACATCAGCACTGACTTTGCATAACAATATCAGTGCCCAAATACTTTGATTTAACATATGCATGGACTAGGCCAGGTTCATTTCTGCCATGTTGGGCCATTTCTTCATTGTCTGTGTCAAAACATCAGCAGCATTTTGGGCTGATTCAAGTGCTTTAGAGCCTATTTCAAACCCTTTTTAGATAAATGTAGACAGACAGATAAATGTGGTATTGCCTCAAAATACCAGGTATGGTGGAACGTAGAATGTTTTCAAGTCATCTGTCTTTTTTTTTTTCCATTTCCATAGCAGGTGTTAAATTGTGGAACTCCCTGAATATGGAGCTCAAAACAAGCAAAAACATAATCCACTTCAAACCAACTTATAAGGAAAACATTTTTGTCAAATACACTGAAGTTGACGGTTGAAATCATGTATTATGGAGTTAAATTCATATTAAGAATTGCAATGTTCCTGTAAAATGTCTTGCGATAAGAAAATGTACCGAACTATGGATATGAAATATGTTGTAAAAGAAAAGGTCAATGAGGAAAATGAAATGTAACTCATGTAAATATGAGCACGATAGTGACCACACTGAAAAGTATTAATTACTGCAATGTTCAAGTAAAATGTATTGCAATAATTAAGTGTAAATGAAATACGTGATCAGTTTTTAGACAAAAGGGGTAGGACTCTATAAGTTTTAAAACGCCTTCCTGCTCCTTTTGAGCATCATGGACTCACATGACAGTGCTTTTTTGATTTTCTGATTATGTTAAGTTTATGTTAACAATGTCACCAAGCAACTGCTTTTTTCTATAAAAAGCTCTACTGATGCTCAAATAAATAAATAAATAAATAAATCTTAACTGTGAACTGACAGAGGTGTTGCATTTCTGTGGTGTGCTAGCCCCACACTGCCAGCTCAGTCCTTGTTATGTTAGTCTACGTCAGAGATGTCAAACATGCGGCCCGGGGGCCGGATGCGGCCCTCCAAGACCTTTAATCTGTATCTATTCTATCTAGTATCTATTATTTCTATTATTCTAATATTTTAATTTTTCAGATTTTTTTCTGCGTTGCTTAGCATAGCAGCGTCTCCAGTGCTTCTGCGCGGCGCCTCCCAGAGCAGCACAAATGAAGACTTTCCTCTTTCCAAACGCTCTCAAAGAACGATCGTTTTGACTCTTGATCGTGCCACCCTTATCAGCAAAATGTCAAAAATGAGAAAAATGGAGCTGAGTGCAGGATTTTCCAAGAAAAATGGAGTAATTCCTATTCCTATTTGATGGAGGTGAATGGAAAACCTGTGTGTGGTGCTCAAGGAATATAATCTTAAACGCCACTATGAGACACAGCAAAAAATACAATAATTTGAACAGAGAATTGATAAGACAGAAAATAAACAAATTATTGCTGAGACTGAAGAAATAGTCGTCTGTTTTCACCCAGAGCCAAGAGGTTAGTGATGCTGCTGTGAAAGCGACCTAAGCATAATATTATAATATTTTGTAAAATAAAATAAAATAAAAAAGATTTCTGTAACAGATTTGTGTTTCTCTGCACAAATATTTGGACTTATTGCTATTTTTAGGGTATATATGCCATGAGTTTTCGGATCCGGCCCCTTTGGGATCGAAGTAGGTTGTATACGGCCCCCGGACCAAAATGAGTTTGACGCCCCTGATCTACGTCATCAGAGGTACAATACACAAGACAACAGAAGCGTCGACTGGACTGGAAAGGACGACACTGGCACAATGTCCTGAGGGCCCATGTCTCCTGGTGCTGGTCAATAAACTTGCCCTGAAGCCTCGTGCTCCAGGTTATTCCACCACATACAGGGATGAATATAAAATCATCCTTTGCTGGAAAGATGAAACACAAGAAAGAGCAGCAGCTCATCCCAGATCTATAAAGTGTTATTCTGCTTCCAGGTTTGTTCAGTGACACTCGTGAGGTCGACAGTTCAGCGACTGCAGCAGCTCCAGCAGAGGGTCACAGGGGGTTGAGGGAGACTGTGGTCAGAGTTTCCCCTTGATTCCCACTTGTATTGTTGTGCCCTTAGGCAAGATACTGTTGTGGATTTTTAAATCTGAGAAGAATAAAACTGGAGAAAAGTTGTCTTCAATCAAAGAGTCTGGATTTATTAAAGCAAATGTGCCCAGTTACAGAGAAAATGAAAAAGAAACCTTCTGTCCCTCACGCAAGGTCCGTCTCTCCCTAATCTGACCCACGGCAAAACAAAAACAGGCTCTTCTACAGTCGACAAACATCATAACATCAACATGAGGTAAAACATACTACAGAATATCTAAACAATGTTAAAAACAGAGACTATGTGTCTGGTTCAGCTGAAGCATCAAGCAGATTTGCCCCCAAGGATCTCACTGTTATAAATGATGAGAATGAAAAAGCAACAGCTCGTTGTTTTAAAAACATTGCATAAAGACAGAGCAGAGTGTCCCGTCTGTAGATTCTCAGGAACAGCAGATTCCACCATCACATGTAGCAGGAAATACAGAAACACTTTAGCACTTGTTAGTTAACTGTATCTAAACCCATAAAATACATTCTTCAGCTTAAATAGATCCCAACAGAAAACAAAGTAAAAGTTTTCCACCACAACACTTCACCCGATTGCCTCGTATGAAAGTGCTTGTGGGTGATGGTGGTGGTGGACGGGCCAATGGCAGAGACTGGCAGCCTCGTGTCTGTCAGTCTGCCCCAGGACAGCTGTGGCTGCAGTAGTGTCTTACCTCCCCCCAGTGCGATGTGAATGAATAATGACAGAGCAACACTGTGAGGCTTTAAAGCACATTACAAGTGTAAGGCTTTATTATTAGGCATTATTAGAGCTGGGCTCTAGTAGATCTATGATCTCTGGTCAGTTTCTGTACCCCTGCCTGTACAAACATGATCATAATACACATTCCTAATTGTACAATGTTCATCAAAACCAGCTAATCGAGTCATCAAGTGATTTACATAACGTGTAAATATAACAATAATGTTTCGCTAAAAGCCAGTAGAGGCGGTTCTGTGGAGGGCTATTACATTTATAATAGTCTGCCACCTGGGACTGGAAACATGACAATAACAATATGGGTCCTGGCCCCTCGAGGTGCATTTTCTCACCATAATAACAACATATGAACAAAAGCCCCATGCGCTGTTCAGCAGGTTCTGTCAGCTGCAATAACACAGCAGACAAAACTGAAACTGTGTCCTAACAGGCAGCTTTAGAAACACACTGTTCACCCCAATGACTCTATAAAGAAGTGAACTAAGCGAGAGCGACGTCACCCACAGAGTTCAGCTCAAATGAAGCCCCCGTTGTTACGGTTACAGGCTCCATATTTGGAAATCTGACCGCGAATATCATAGCAACCACAAGAGCCAATCATGATTGAGGGTGTTAAATGTGCCGCCCTCCTCACCTTAAAGCGGGAAGGGGACTTACTTAGCAACGAAACACACGAGCTGTCAATCAAACCTGTTGCTAACGCTAGTGGGAGGGACCACGGGGAATGAAGGCGTCTGATTGGTCCGTTATTTACGCTCATATCTTGATTTGGTGAATAGTGAAATGAAAACTCCAGGATCAGAGAGAGGAGCCACGAGATCCAAATGTGAGTCAATTAGAGCCAGGGTCAGGAGGAGCCGGACGAGCCGCCTGGAGCACTTCCTGTTTGGCACACGGCGGCTGGCGCATTAGCTATTAGCCACTCATATATACGGGCTATGATTCACACCCATGTTCCCAGTGTTGTGTTAAATATGTGAATGAAACAAAACACAACACCAGACATGTTTATGACGAGGAAACATTAAGTAGTTACCGTTTCTTTTTCTGAGCGAACTGTAATGCATGTAGATTTATACAAAATGATCAATTACTGCTCGATTATTATTGTTATGTTTCATTATTCCTGCCCAAAAAATGTATTCCCTTCAGGATAAATAAAGTATCTCTCTATCTGTCGGTCTATTTGTCCAGATAAACTGTGGTTTTGACATTTTGCAACAAGCTCAAAAGCACTTGAACAAAACGCACTCATATTTTGAGCACTTCACAAGGTGGAGTGGATGTCAGGCGATGAAACAGACCAGTTTTTGGAGGTTTTCTGTCAAATCTCCCATTAAAAATACACCGGAACGAACGTATGGAACGGCACCAGCTTTTGGAAGGCTCGTCCTCTGTGTACAAATACTGAAGGGGCTATACACCCATCCTCTAAACAGAAACTACATGTTACATTCACTAGTCTGTAGCTCGCTCCAGTATAAGTCTCAATACAGTTTTCTTTCTGTTATCGCAGAAGCTTAGAAAGAGTTAAGCAAAGCACACGCAGAGCAGGAAAGTGTGAAGTGTGGGATGGTCTCGTGGTCTGGTTCTTTGCACAGTTCTCTGCAAAATCATCTTATATAACTTTAATAGTGTTATGACGAGAGATTTGTACAGCAATAAAAGAACTCAAACCAGTCTTCTGTTACAGTAAACACTTAGCATAGACTTCTAGAGAACAGAGAAGATGAAATAACGACTGGACGTAAAAGAAAACTCCTCCCTCAGACGGAGCACAGGAGCTTTGGTTTAACGAAGCTCTGGGACGAAACGCTTCTTCAGTTTTACGTTTGTTTTTCCCAAACCCAAAATATCTCTTGCATTTTTCTGTAGCTTTTGCAAATGAGATCTTGCTCTTAAGGGCTCTCCTTGTCTAAATAAAGGACATCATAATAAGTTTAGATGTTCTGTGTGGACTTCTACTGGCAGAATGACAGCGCCTGATACGCGTCTAATGTGTCACGTGCTACATTTGTGTTCTACCCGCCAAAGCGCTCGTCCCGCGGCTGCCGATTCACATGCAGCGTCTCTCCGTCGCTCCTTTTGTGCTCTCAGGGAGGGCATCTGAATCTCTCGTGTGCACTCATAGCTTCTCCTTTTACCATTCAGACCTCCATGTTTCGTTTTCCGTCATTTTTTGGGAGACCAGGACCAAAGACCAGGAGAAAACAGAGAGGGGATCGGGCGTTTGCAGTGGCCGCTCCATGGCTGTGGAATGAAGTCCCTTTTAAAAACCGACCTTTTCTCCTTGGCTTTTAACACAGTTTGAGGGTCGACTTTTACCAGTATTTGTTTTGTATTATATTTTATCTGTACCCGTCACTGTATTTGTCACTGTTTGTTATCCGTTCGTGTGCAGCACTTTGGTCGACTGTGTTGTTTTTAAAGCGCTCTAGAAATAAAGTTGAGTTCAGTTGAGTTGAATGAATTCTGCGCATTGTCCCTGTCAAATAAATCAAATAAACTAAACTAAACACATTCATGTATCTACAGTGTGTGTGTTACCAGGGCCAGTCCGAACGCACTTAAAAATGTAGTGATAAAACTCGAGGGAAACATGGTGATCTTCAGCTGAAGTCCCCACAGCCGCCCAAACGACGCTGGTGAAAATGCATCAAGCAGAAATGCCCAGTATAAGTCTCACCTGTGCTCGGGTCATTTACAAAACTCACTCTTTTTTGTCGTCGTTGAATGTTGAAAAAGAAGTGGTTTTAAAAGGTAATACATTTGTGGGCTTCCTTCACTAACAACGAAAGAGGAGGTATTATACAAAATAGATCTTTCTCCGGTGTTATAATGTTGTGGTCTCATCAAAAAGACGCCAGGAGAGGTTTTAGATCCAGCCATAAATGTGTGAGTATTGTCGCGATCTCTCCTGTGCCCTGTTCAAACTCTCCTTATGATTCTGTGAAATGCTCAGTCCACAAACCAATGTCACTCGCACAATAATTCTCCATAAATATACAAAAGCAGGATACCAAACTGTGCACAGCAACTTGACAAAGCTGATGTGATGTGCAGAACTGTCATTAGCGGGTGCTGATTGTGCTGTGATAGTCATAGTGGTTTAGCACAGAGAGCAAAGGAAATTGAAGACTAAGTATGTGACGTGTGAGGAGTTAAACCCCCACAGAAGTAAAACAATCTCTTCAACAAAACCCACTCTGCGGTGTGGGTCCGGTCTGTGCTCGTCATACAGAAGCACTCTGACAGTGGGAGGGACCCTCACACCGAGGCCCATTCGAGGCCTTACTTGAGTAATTACATAAATACAATTGTTGGATTCTCTGCCTGTGTCCAGTGTGGAGCGCTGAGCCCCGCAGAGAGCATGAGGCATTATTAAAATAGAAGCTCTCCAGGCGTGGAGAAGGCTGAGTGCTGCGGCGCTCTCACACAAGGGCCTGTTTGCACCAATCATGATGATTACGGCAAGAGAACAAGAGAAGCCAGTAAACAAAGTGCTTGTCCAGGGCTGGGCAGAGGCGGCTCGGCCCCCCTCGCCGCCCGGCCCCCCTCGCCGCCCGGCTCCATGGTCCACTTCTCCGCTGACATTTACTGCACACCAAACACTCATTCCACCATCAAACCAAGACGCACAGGAGGGACAGGCTCAAAGACGACAGCCCGTCCAGGGGGAGTCAGGACGGGCTGGCTAATGTGCGACTGTTCAGGCACCGGCCCCAACAGAGGCCCAAAGGGAGAGTTCAGCCTCCAACAGAACCGTAAGAAGAAAAAAAACAATATTTAGTGAAGTTAAAATGACTTAAATTAAAAACATTTTACTTTATTTGAGTAGATTCAACTTGACAAGTGAAATGATCTGCCAGTGGAATATGTGCTTTTTTCTTAATTCAAGCAACATTTGATTTTATTTCTTATTTTAAGTGCAAAAAGTTGTTGTTTTTCTTATTTTAAGTGTAGCAAGATGTATTTTCATATTTGAAGTTCAAAAATCTTACTGCACTGGCGGATAATTTTACTTGTCAAGTGAAATGTACTCAAATCATGGTAAAACTTTCTTAATCCGACTCATTTTAGCTCGACTAGATTTCGTTTTTTGCAGCTGTTCTGGCGACTGGGAACCACTTCACCACATTTAAGGAAGACCAGAGCGAAGCCTCGTTACAAACACGGCCATGAGTAAAAGTCTGTAGCTTTATTTACAGACACGGCAGTTAGCAATCACATCATATCTGTAATATCATTTTTTAATCATGTTAATAATGTGTTTATTAACTGCTGTATTGCTGCACAAGTCAGACCAAAGTTAGTGTCAGTTTTCTCAAGAATCACAAATCTAACTTGTACTTTTATCTGCTCTATAGTTATAATCTATAGTTTTGCATCGTTCTGTTAAAATCTGGACATTTTAAATTGCAGTATAAGCCTCGCGAGCAAGATCAGGGTGACCAGATTTCCAGATTCAAAAGTGGGATACCTCTGGTTTGTGGTGGTTGGTAATAATAAAATGGTGAAACGAGTGCGTAATCAAGGAAAACTGTTCTTCACTTTCATTCATGACAAACGTGTGTCAGTATAGTCACATTTTCTTTGTGTTTTGGTCATTTTTAAACAGCTTCTCCGCAGTTTACCTAAAGAAGTGAAAATGTATGCCTCTCTTTACTGTTGGTGGGGATAAAATTGGTCAAAAATAGGGACATCTGGGACATTTCTTGTATAAAACTGGGACAAATCAGTACTTTTGGATAAATCTGCTGGGACAGGGGGACACAGGGCTCAAAACTGGGGCTGTCCCGGGGAAACAGGGACGTCTGGTCAGCCTAAGAAAGATTAATTTTTAAGATTTTTGTGAGTTCACAAACCCCTGAGAATCCGTTTCTTTCAGATCCAGCTGAAGTGTTTGCATGTGACAGGACCAAAGTGACCAATCACAGGGCACTACTGGGGTTAGTGCAGGAGCCGGTGTTGAAAGAACCAAAATATGGACTATGAACTATTTAGTTTTTGAAAAGCTTTGTAGAAAGACTTTGCAGAACTCAATTCAGAGGATTACAGGTTAGAACGGGAGCCGACAACACTGTGAACATAATCACAACAAAGAGACGCTGTCAGCACCTCTGATGAAGAGCTGCACGTCACACGATTCAACTTTTTTGAGACAGATTAACCTACAGCTAGAAACTCATTACTTAGAGCAAACTCCAATCATTCACTTCCAATTAAAAAAATAAATAAATCCATATAGGCAGATCTGGAAGCTAAAGGGAAAATGCTATAAAATGATCATCTTGAAAGTAAATTAAGCAACAGTGACAAACTTTGAACAAAGAGGTCATAAGAAATCTACTGCCTCCTTGAATGACGCTGCCACAAAATGGAACTGGTTTTCTTAGGGTCAGCGCCTCAAAAAAATGCCAATAAAAGGGTAAAATTGTCAACTGTGTGTAGAAACCTGCAGAACAATTCAAGAAGATTTCATATCAGTTTCCTGTAATGTTGATTTTATGGGCCTGTTGAACTTGTGTACGTCAATAAAACCTTTACAAAGTGTCCTTGAATGTCCAAAACGCGATGACAAGTAAAATATTATCATCTGCCTTCTCGATAAATCAATCACGGTTGATTTTTTCTAAAGAGTTTGATTGGAGATTTAAAAATCGCCGCTTTTAATACTCCTCAGTAAATGATGCGTGACTGTCAGTCATAAAAGGCCTCCTGATCTCTTCCTCAGTGCCCAGCAACACCCAAATGACACTGTGTACACTTCACTATGGACGCAAAGGAGATAAAAGCTGTTCACAGGGAGCTGTACTTAGGTACACATACTCGAGTACATACAGCAGAGTATCTTTATAGGACGTGGACAGTTTTAAGACACTCCTACAGTCCACAAAACGGCGCTGTGAATCCAATCCTGTATCTCAAGTATTTTTAATTTATGTATATGGTTGTTTCATTCATAAAGTATCAAAAGAGATTAACAGTGTCACAGATACAAAAAATGAATGAAAAGGAGCAGAAAGAAGATTCTTCGTATGTGATCTGCCCCTTTTTTTACCTTTTCCAGACACACATCAACACTGATATTCGCTGTGAAACATTTTAAATCAGCACATTTCATTTCAGTCACAATTATTAATCGATTGCAAACAGAAACCTTCACTTTTGTGCACAACTTTCTTCTTATGGTTATTTTATAATTTCTTCATTTTAGACATAGACATTTTTATTTCAGTTTGTATCACAATGAGATTTATCTGTCGACTACTGTACTTAACCGTAATATTACATTGAAGTAACAGAACTTTTATGTGAGAACAGTTTCAGCTGCTGTGCCACATCTGAACATACTGATCCCTGAACAGAACCCCGCTGCTTCTTTACCTGTGTGAGGATATTTATGACACTGTTGGGATTAAACTCTGTACATTTGGGGACCCGAGTCCCTTATGATGTAAATCCTTCATTATTACACTGACATCCTGTTATTAAGATCAGGATCAGCCTCCTGCAAATGAACCAAAGTCAATGTGATGTTAACAAGAGGAATCGTATGTGTGTATGTGTGTTTGTGTGTGTGGAGGCATGTGTGTGTGTAGTGAAGTGCTCGTGTGTATATGTGTGTGTGCAGAGACGTGCAGTTGTGTGTGTATAAAGTATGTGTGTGCATGTGGAGGGGTGCCCTTGTGTATGTATATAGAGGTATGTGCGTGTGTTTGTGTGTGTGTGTGTGTGTAGAGGCATGGGTGTGTGTGTGTGTATGTATGTGTGTATGTGTGTGTGTGTATATGTGTGTATGTATGTGTGTGTATATGTGTGTATGTGTGTGTATGTATGTGTGTATATGTGTGTATAAGTGTATATGTGTGTATGTATGTGTGTGTATGTGTGTGTCTATATGTATGTGTGTGTATAAGTGTATATGTGTGTATGTATGTGTGTGTATATGTGTGTATGTATGTGTGTGTGTATGTGTGTCTCTATATGTATGTGTGTGTATAAGTGTATATGTGTGTATGTATGTGTGTGTATATGTGTGTATATGAGTGTATATGTGTGTATGTATGTGTATGTATGTATGTGTGTATGTATGTGTGTGTATATGTGTGTATATGAGTGTATATGTGTGTATGTATGTGTGTGTATAAGTGTATATGTGTGTATAAGTATGTATGTGTGTGTATGTGTGTGTCTATATGTATGTGTGTGTATATGTGTGTGTATGTATGTGTGTGTATGTGTGTGTCTATATGTATGTGTGTGTATATGTGTGTATGTATGTGTGTGTATATGTATATTTGTAGCCTTCCAGATGGTCGGGTAATGATCACAGCTTCACCCTGGGGCCCCTCACATCTCGACCACCACAGTGTGAAAGCGGCCGCGCTCTGAGGACACATCCTGACGAACTTGAACTTTTATTGTTCCGTTTTTTGTTTTTTTTCTTTGTATAATTCAGTAACAGTTTGATTTGCCCCAGACTGTTTACATCTACACCAGTTATAAGGCATTTTTATCATTCAGAAGTGCGCCGTTAGCATGCTGCATTGCCTCTATGCTCTGAAAAGCTTATAGCCCATTGTGGTGAATAATTGTTTTGTGTGACCCAAGTTATAAAAACATCTAATCTGCGAAAATATCAAATTCCTATTTTTGCCTGTCCATGAATGCACCATCTGATTATCTGATGGATAAACATGCATTTGTGACGTATAAAACCTGTTTAGGTGTTTTTATGAGGGTAGAACGCTTAAAAATGTCAACGCTGCATTATACCTCCTCTTTAAATGGCCTATTATGTTTATTTTCTGACTTTTGTTAAAATGTTCTATCATCAAAAACATACAGAGCTTAACAAATGTGTTAAAGCACCTGTCATGAAAACAAGAAACTATAAATAACGTCATAGTTTATTGAAAAGATGATTCAAATGAACAGTTTTATTGTTATTCATTAAGAAAATGCCCAATTGGAATAACAAAATCGTCCTTGTTGACAAATAATAACCAAAAATGTGAATATTTTGTGTGATCCTGTGGCGCAGATGCTTTGTTTTTATGCCGTTTTGTAAAGTGTCTTTTATTATTTCTTCTTTCTCTTTTATTATGTCAGTTTTTGCCCAGAATGTTTTTTGTTTTTTTTTGAGAGGGGCCAATCTGTGAGTGTATGTGAGGTGTGAGCTTGAGTATGTGTGTACAGTATATATACCTCATGCACTTTTATTAGTGCCAACAGGTGTCCGGACATTTTATTGTATTTACTGTTAATGTTCAACTTTTCACTTAATTTAACTGTTAAAGCCCAGTTAAAGGCTCGGGACAGATGTTGCGTATTAGCCATGGCCATAAACACTGTGATACATAAGATTATTTTGACACAATGATCTATGTTTATTGTATCTGTCCCATAGTCTGTATAGATGAGTGGACATAGCTAAAGTGAACAGGAAGTGCTCCAGGAGGCTCTTCCGGCTCCTTCTTTTCCTTTTTCCCATTGACTCACACTGAGATCTCGCTCGTCTCTCTGGACCTGCTGCTCTGAGTCTCGTCATTCTGGCCTTAAATTGTTCGTCTGAACCCGCGACACAGGATCCTGAATTTTTCATTTCTCTGTTTTGTTCCTAAATCAAGACATGAACATAAATAACGGACCAATCAGACGCCTTTATTGCCCGTGATCCCGCCCCCTAGCGTTAGCAACAGGTTTGATTGACAGTTAGCGCGTTTCGCTGCTAAGTAAGTTCCCTTCCTGCTTTCCTGCCCCGATTGACTATTTTTGAAATAAAATGACAAAATATCTCAAACAATTACAATAGTTAACGTTATTAGAATCTTAACTAGCATAAAGTAAAGTGAATTTTGTTAAATTGCGACTCTATTGTTGTTCGTATGTAACACAACATACAACATGAATCAATGATTTAAAACTTACTATTTAAAGTTTGATGATAGAAGCTAAAAGTTTCCTTATTATTCTCCAGAATCAGTGAAATCCAGTGGTTCGTGCAGGTGCAGAGTATCACCGCTCTGAGGAGGGCGGCACATTTAACGACCTCAGTCATGATTGGCTCTTGTGGTTGCTATGATACTCGCGGTCGGATTTCCAAATATGGAGTCTGGCCCCAAATTCGCTCCTGTAATCACAGCATCAGGAGCCTCGTTTGAGCGACGCTGACGCTGTGGAGATGTCACACTCACTTAGACACTCATATATATACGCTCTATGGTCAAATAAACAATAAATAAATTATTGAGTTCCAAATATTTTCTCTTTGTTCCCAGAGACTTGCTTTGGATGAGACTTTGGAAAACATTAAACTTGAACATTTATGGATAGCAACAATAGTTCTATTTTAGCATTAAGGATATAGTTTTGATAAAAAGATCTGGCATAAACTGGCGGATTAACCATTATAGAAACATAAAAAGATATTTTACTAAACAGAAATACTGTTAAATTACGTATGGCCGCAGCAAACACCTCATACTGGGTGTTGGTCTAATACATTTGTTAAGCTCTGTGCCTGAAGTTTGTGTTTTGTTTCATTCATACATGTTTAAAACACACAAATCCTGCATATTTCCTCAAACACAGGAAGATGGAGATGTAGACAGACTAATAATAAAGTGTTACTCAAACACGCGTGAGAGAAACAAAAACACAACCCCAGGTCTGTTTTTGAGGAGGAAACAACACGATAACACAGCGTAAATTTAAGAATCCATTTTGTGTAATGGAGCCCCCCCCCGAGTCTGACCCGTCGTCCAGCTCCATTTGAACCTGCAGGGGTTGAAGAGTATTTCAGTCACGTGAACAATGCCCCAGACACACTGTGCAGAACTCATTTGCCGGGCTTTGTGTGAGCAGTTATCCGTGCGGCGAACAGTCTGCGGCTGTGAGTCAGACCGGCTCTGATCTGCTCTGGGGCCTGGTTATTGTGCAAGTTGTTTGCTGGAAAACAGGTGCCTCCGTCTGACTGTCCCCTGGTGCACGCAGACGACGTTTAAAACAACTTTTGTTTCCCCACCTGCACCTGTTGTTCAGACTCAGAAGAACGCTCACAATCTGCCTACAGAGTGACTTCGCTAACAGTTCGCGCGGAGTAAATTGGAAAATGTATTAATATTTTGCCTGGCTGAAAGCTCAGGGCAGTTTTCATCACCCATTAACTTTCTTGTTATTGCAGCCTTTTCAACAAACTCATGTGGCAAAAGTAAAATATTCATACATACACACACATTTAGGTCCATATCTTGTGAGCAACGGTCGACAACGAACAGCGCAAAGAGGTGTTAGGGAGCATGATGTTTATCGAAAAAAGCGTTAAAGTGTCTAATAGACGATCCAAAAGCACAAAATTACAGAAACGTTCTCATCAGAACAGCGGCAAAGTCCAGTATGGCAAAAACATCCCTCGTGTACGTGAGTGCACCACAAACGCCATGAACAAAATCTTCCAAGTGAGCGACAGTGAGAGCGACAGAGACACACACACGCTGCAAAATACGAAAGGCCTTTTAAATCACTTTCATATTTTGCACAAAGTTCATCCGCTGATTCTGTTTGTTCTCCAAAGGACAGATGCACAGGTCAAGTGAGCGAGTCAGGTTTGCTCTTGTAGTTTGATGTGATGATGATGTTTGATCTGCTTTGAATCACTACTAATATTAAGCACAACAGGAGAAGGGATTAAAAGGCCTGTGAACATCGGATGGAGCCATTATTTAAAATAATTAACCATTATTTTAATGCTTACATTAAGTTTAGCATAATATGGCTAGGCTATACACTAGGGCTGTAAAACAATTTATTTTTTTATTTCGTTTAAGATCAGAAAGTCCATAGTTAATCGCAATTACCATATTTTTTGGACTAAAAGTCGCACTTTTTTCAGGGTTTGGGTGGTTCCTGTGACTTATATATAACATTTTTCACACTGACAGCCCACAGACCAAATATATGAATCATATATATGAATCAAAAATGAAAAAACAAATAATTATCCAGTTTTCATTTTACCGACAAATAATAAAGAAACAAATTTTTTGTTTTCTTATTGTTTTCCCCCAAAAAGTGCAACTTGTAGTCCAAAAAATAAGGTAATCACATATTGAATTGCATGTTTAAATTTGTGCTATTTTGCATTTCAAGACCGTTTTAAAGCCATAACGAAAAGCAATTTTTACCCATGTAGGAATCGCTGTAGTTATTTTCTTTGTGGTGTGATCATCCACAGGTCGGGGCGACTCTGCCATACGGTCGTTAGTTGGATCTGAGGCTCTCGGCTCGGACGCTCCGGTCGCTGCACTCGGGGGTTTAGCTCGGACGTGTAACTCAGACTAGACGTACTTCAGTGGTGCTGAAACTCCGCTCGACACAGGCTGCATTTAACTTGTGTAAATTGTACCGTCTGGAAGTTTTTTTAAGTCAACTAAACCGTTTAAAAGTCCAGAAGCGTCTGTTTCTCCATCACAGCGCTGAGTTCACTGAAACACGGCGCTCTGAAGTTCGAAAAGCGAAACAGCCAGAGGAGCTGCCTGCGGATGTGTAGAAGGGACAAAAGGCTGGCGAACTCTAATCACGAGTAAAAAAGTAAATAAAAATGTGTTTTGGGTTGCATTAATCTAGTCGCTATTAGCACGTTAACGTTGACATCCCTAATATATACATTAAAGCACGCAAATATTTTACTATTGGCCTATTTCAATGAGTGAACAAAGTTTTCTTTCATGGCCAAATTTCTTCTATGCCTACGTGGAGCAGAGTAGAGCAGAGAAACACGTCTGTTGCCCTTTTAGCCGTCATCACGTCAAGACCGGCTCCAGTGTCGTCTCGGCCTCGTTCAGCCTAGAGGACGGTGCGACAGTTGAACACAGTTTGCACAGAATAACGAGACGGGGTCATAATATTTCCCGGGCTCCTTACCCTAGTCTAGTCTGGTCCTAAAGTAAATCTGTGTGTTTACATGCAGCAGGTACCCGAGTATCAGATGAGGTGTGAGGCGTTATCCGGTTTTCCTGGCATGCCGATAAAAGCAGTGACTGAGATGAAGAGCTCGGACGGCTTCTCGTTGCATTTGCCAGTGGCCGACAGTATGACAGAAACACTTACCTAATGAAGACGCTAATTCATTTTTTGGTTTTCTGTTTGTCAGTTTCATTAGTGAGCGGTATTTAGCTTGACGCGTTTGTGCTGCTAACTGCGAGCCGCCCTCAGAACTGTCACTGATCTGTGTGACGCGTCGTATATCGGCTGCTGTTACTTCTTAAGGCGGAGTCGACCTGATGGACCTGGCAGATCCAAGATGTCACAGCAAATACAGCTCAGTGAAACAAAAGACTATAATGGAGATTAGGAATAAGAGACTGAAAGAAAACAAAAGACGAACGATGGAGTTAATGTGAACGTTACTGCAGTAAATGAAGACACTGTTAAAGGTTTTATGTGGGATTTCTGGATGTGGGTCTGCGAGCGCAGGTCGTAGCATCCCGGACAATCGTGCTCGTGTTCATGGTTTAATCGACGTCCGTGCGCAAAGCCGTAAAATCAGAAACATTTACAGGACAATGAAGGTATCCCATAATCCGCTGACTTGTTTGGGGCCAAATGTGGGTCGGATGTGGGATGGAGAGCGCACAAGAAAGACTGGTCTGCTGCATAGTCAAAGGAACAGAGCAACAAAAAAGAACACTACGATTGATGCGAATGTGTGTGCACGGGGCTACAGGGGTGAGCGAACATGACGGACACGCCTGATATCCTCTGTGGCTCAAGTGATCGAGGCCCCAGCATCTCATGATATACGGAAGCACAAAGTATAACAGCCGGTCACATTCATATAATTCATGTCGGAAAAGAGGAATGTTTGAAAAACAGTAAAGTGCCGCTGCTCCGACAATGAAAAAAAAGAAAAAGTTGGAGTGGTGGGACGCTTGAAAAATAGTGTTTATGCCGCTGCTCCAATAATTAGGCGAGGCAGGTTTATTTATTTATTTATTTATTTATTTGACAGGGACAATGCAATCAGCAATTTGTACGGCACAATTCATACACAAAGTAATTCAAAGTGCTTTACAGAATAAGAAAGACACAAACAAATCAAAAACATAAATAATCATAAAAATAAAAAGAGAGAGTGACATTAAATTAGAGAGAAGAGTGCGAATGAGAAATGAAAACGTTTCAGTCACATGAGGTAAACAGTTTTGAGTCTGGATTTAAACAGAGTCAGAGTCTGTCTCACATGTTCAGACTGTTCCAGGTTTTAGATGCAGGAAGAATCTGAAACTCTGACTCCCCGAGTTTAGTCCTGACTCTGGGACCAGCAGGAGGCCGGGACTAAACCAGGACTACAGCAAAAGCTGGTCCCTGAGCTCCTCAGATTTTTATAGTTCATGTGGCGCTAACATGTCACAGATGGACTTTGGAGAGACTTGTGCACAAGCAGAGCCGCTTTAAAGTCTCTGAGCCACAGGGGGCAGTGCAGAGACCTGAGACCAGGACTTATGTGCTCGGACTTCCTGGTTGGAGTCAGGATCAGAGCTGCAGTGTTCTGGATGTTCTGCAGCTCTCACAGTGAGAGGCCGTTACAGGATCTAACCTTCTGGAGACAAACCCATGGATAAGTCTCTCCACGTCTGCTTTAGACAGTCGACATTTGATTTTTGCTCTGTTTTTTAGATGGTAAAAGGCTGCAGATGTTGTTGATTTGATGTGGCTGTTTATTAGACGTCAGTGTCGAAATAGCAGCATGTCGGAAAAGCCGGAGCGTGTCTATGTTCCCTCAGCTCAGCTCGAGGTCCTGGTGCAAAGGACCCTAGGTTGAAATTACTCTGAATCACCCCTTTAAAAATAAAAATGACTTCACTTAGAGTTTAATTTTGAGAAAAGTCTTAGAAATGAGGGAACACAGGGCCGACCCTGGAATAGCAGCGTGTAACCAGATTTAGTTCAGACTGATACCTGTTCTGGAGTGAATGAACTGAATGATGGTTTTGATGATGGGCGGTGATTTTAAGGTGCTGAGAGAACCGGATATGAATGAGGATACAGAGTTATTATGATGCTCATTATAAAGACTTTCTCTTTATACGTTTGATTTTATGAACTAAAACATCAACCTGCCCGGGGACGACAGGTGGAAATCAGCACTGGCACAAGCATCTCTCCTGTTAAGGTTAATGTAGATCGTGCACTGCCCCGGTCTCATTAAATAAACTAAACTAAACGGAAATATAGCACGAGTCTTTTTCATTCATGTTTGGCATTTCAAACAGCCTTGGTCGCTCAACGTCAGCAAACAGGAGTCTATTCTACGCGTTTATACGGTTTGTTGCACGAGTAAAAGCTTCGCTCCAGACTCCACAGCCCTCTGACATAAACAGGCAGTGGTTGATATAATGAAAGCCTATTAGAAAAACAGCCGGCCTTCCCCCCGACACACATTGGAGCTTTACGGGAGTCGTTGCTGGAGGAGTGAACCAGGAGGCGCGGCGCAAACTCTCTCTCCGCGGGAAGCTAATTACTCATTACAGGCAGGCGCTAATAAAAAAGATGGGCCGATATGCTGCGACACCGCCAGCGATTAGTCCACGACCCACACAAGGCTCGAGGAGAGGGGCAAATGAATCCGCCGCGCGTTCAGTCACTGTCCAGGAGGTTCGAGTCACCTCCGCCGTCGCGCCGCCCGCCCCGAGTCAGGCCGTTTAATTAAAAAAAAAGTACACCCGCCGTCGAGCGCGCACACACACGCACACACACACACACGAACGCCGCGCTCCAGCGTTTAATTAGCGTACCTGCATGGACACCGGTAACACGCAGCGATTCGTTTAGCTGCCAGCGCTCGGTATCTGCAGCTCAAAGTCACCGCGCGGAAAACAGCCGAACGGGGAGCGGGTACAGGCCGACGAGGTTTCGGCTGATGAGAGAAATGTCACGCTCGGTGTGATGTGCGACGGGTCGATCGCTTCGAAATAACGTGGGGTTTTCATTTCAGTTCCGAGTTTATTTATACAGCACATTTAAAACAGGTGACCAAAGTGCTTCACGTAAGAGTCAACAAAGAAACATATAATAAAAATATACATATGCGCAGATAACAAGATGTGAAAACTACAATAAAAATGGAGATAATCTGAGTTGCTAGTCCTAATGCCAGGGAAAAGAGGTGAGTTTTCGGTCTGGTTTTAGGCTGAATCCCATTTCCCCCCTTTCCCCTCTCCCTCCGTTTTGCGTGTTCATGTGTAGGGATGGGGGTGTTACTGTGTTACTGTTATGGCAGAGGGGCAGGAGGAAAGGGGTAATATAAAGGGGCAATATACTGTATTATTATTACATTTTTCACACTGACAGTCCATAGGCCAAATATATGAATCGTATATATGAATCAAAAATGAAAAAACAAATTATCGTTATCCGTTTTTTCATGTTGGTTTTAGAGACAAATAATAAAGAAAAGAGTTGTTGTTTTTTTCATTGTCTTATATTTGGTTCTATATTGAAAAACAAATGAACAAATGATACACGGATTGTTCTCTGTTTGGTTGTTTTTATTACTATAACATCTATAATTTGCTTTTCCAGATGAAATGTCGGTCCTTGGGTCTCTGAATTTATAAAATAAATTTGCCCCAAAAGGTGTGAGTTTCACATGTTTTTTTCTCCTTCATTGTGCATTTTTTGGCTAGTGCGACTTATACTCCGGAGTGACTTATAGTCCGAAAAATATCTCCTCCAAACGAAGATTTATTAGAGGCACACACCAAACGGAGAGTATGAGCGATTTCTCAGAATGCAAATCACCAGCAAGATCGCAGTTACCACAAACCAAAGAAGTTCACAAATGTATTTTCTCCATTACTTATGGTTTAAAATTTGGAATAACCACTGTATTGTCTTAAGTTTAACGTTGTTCCAGTGCGTAATGGCCATTTACTTCATAAAACGCACACGGAAAAATCGCTGGTGCTACGTTGAGAAGTGTCACGTTATTTGTGACTTGACTGATCGGTTGATGCATGGAAATAAAATGGTGAACGAACTGTGAGCGTCTGTGCTGCACGATGTCCAAGTGTCACGATACGATATCGTCACAGTCTGAACCTCACCGTACGATATTTATTGCGATATCGTGGGAAAGCTCACGATATTCCGATATTCTACATAATAGCAAGACTGACATTCTAAAATGCTTTGACCAGTCATTTGGTACAACATTTACTGTCATTAGGGATGGAACGAAATCCAAATCTCTCTGTACGATATTTTCACCATATTTATTGCAATATAAAACTGTGAATCTGCTCCTTTTTCCTCTAAAAACTCCTTCACAAGACTTAATCCAAAGAATGAAGGTGTAAAAGTGCTTAGAACAGTTATTTCTTCATGTCGTCTGCACTGAAACGGAGCAAAGGATCATGGTCTATGTAGTTCCCTCTGTTTATTTTAGCCATTTCTGCGTCATAACTGTTCGTTTAAGCAAAGAGACTTGGGATTCGATATATTGTGATGGTCCATGATATTATTGTGAGACCTTTGACGATACGATATCACCAGATTTACGTTATTGTTACATCAGAGAATCAGAATTACTTTGTTGTCCCACAGGGAAATTTGTCTTGGGTTGGAACGCGGGAAATAAAACAAACAATACAAGACATACAACACAACAAAGCAGCACAGTACAGCTCAACAGATGCTGTCGCCCTTTGTTCAACAGAGTTCATAGCTGTGGGAATAAATTAATTTTTAAACCTGTTAGTTTCATGTCTGACAGCTCTATAGCGCCGTCCAGAGGGCAGAAGCACAAACTGGGAGTACAAAATATGAGATGGATCAGTTGTAATTCTCCGAGCCAACCATGTTACAGACTCCTCATAGATCTGCTGTAGAGGACTGAACTCACCAGAGCCCATCACCTTCACAGCTGCGCTAACCAGGCTGCCAAGTTTGGTTTTATTTAGAACAGTTAAATGACCAAACCAAGTGCACATATACCATAGCGAATGATACTCTCAAGTACAGCAGTGTAAAATGCCCACATAACATTGGCGTTAACACCGAAGAGCCTCGGACGACGTAAAAAAACGCAGTCTTTGAGCTTGACGGGAACAAATAAAGTCAATGTGCGCGTTCCAGCTGAGCAGGCGGTCCACATGTACCCAAGTATGTAAATGAAGTCACTATCTCTATTAGGGCTGAAACGATTCATCGAGTGAATCGAATAAATCGATTAGAAAAATGCATCGATTATTTTCTTTTGCCTCGATGCTTCGTTTTATTTTCATACGCTCGGCGATGGCCGGAAACTTTTGTGGTAGAGGTAAAGTTTCCGCACGACCACTGCACTTCACTGTACACACAACAGCGCGGCGCCCATGGATGTATAATGGATGTATGATAAGAGCATATCCTCCTCGTGCGCGGTACGCTCCGGTTTGCCGCGCACCCTGCATTTCCGGTACGCTGCGCGCTCCGCATCTTCCGTACGCCGCGCACTCCGTGGACCACGCCAGAACTCACACCAGGACTAAACCAGGTCTAAAGCAGGTCTAAACCAGATCTAAAACCAGGACTAAAACAGATCTAAAACCAGAACTAATCCAGGTCTAAAACCAAACAAGAATTTGCAGGAGTTGGTTGCTACATTTATGTAGTTTTAAAAATCATGACAATATCAAGTAATCCAAAGTATTCAGATTACGTTACTCACTTTAAGTAATTTGATTATGTCACAAACTACATTTTGGGGAATGTAATCTGTTATCTGTAGGGGATTACATTTTAAAAGTCACCTTCTCAACACTGATGCTACAACATGTAAACAGAACCGTACATTACATCAAGTGGAAAAGAAACCGTGAGGTGAGTCAACCTTAGCCCAGCGATAATTACATTTTTCATGTCCAAAACACGTGTATCTGTCAATGCAGGTGGTGTGTACTTAACATGTGCAAAGTAGACACGACATTAACAAACGATTACTCGATTATTCGAACAAAATAATCGACAGAATAATCGATTACTGTAATAATCGATAGCTGCAGCCCTAATCTCTATAAAGCTGTTATTTACAGACAGGTTCATGAGTAGTAACTGCACAAGGGTCAAATATAAGTTCTTTGGTCTTCTTTTCATTAAAAAAGATGATGACTGTCACACCAAGATGTAAAGGATGATATTTCATCTGTATACATCCTTAATAAACACCTCTCCCTGTCCTTCAGTGTGACGCACTTTTCTGGAGACTCATTATTTTTTAATCATAAATCTCTCTCTCTTTCTCTCTCTCCATCCTTAATCCGCAGGACCTCCTGATCTCAAATGAGATAAAAAAGTATTTGGCAGCAGCTTTTTAATAGGACAAAAATAAAGTGCAAAAACGTCGTATGGTGTGAGGTCTAAAACTAACAGGACATACGCATTCAGATGTTGTCTAACCTTAAACTTTACTTCTTAAATATCTAAAGCAGCGCCTGTGTGTAATACTTTAGTTAATAAGTCTCTGCTCAGATGCCGTCACTCACTACGTTTACATGCACGACAGGAAAGTGGAATAACTCGCCTGGTTCAATTTAATTAAAATGTGATATCAGATCTTCTGTGTCTTCAGTGTCTTATTATGATATTAGAGACTGACAGGATCAACTGGATCACGAGCTGCGTTACCTAAATGCGCTGGTTTGACGCGGCAAAAGTTAAAACAGAGGGAACCGCGCAGACCATGATCCTTTGCTCCTTTTCCGTGCAGACAAAGTAACTTATTACACACTTTTAACTGTAATTCTTTGGATTATGACGATAAGGCTTTGTACAGGGTGACCACATTTTCATAATTCTAAACTGCTACACACCCGGGTTGGGATGGTTGGTATAAATATAATTATTAAAAGAACGTCGAAGATTGTGCATTCTCGTGTCAGTCGTAATCTGAGGGACTTCTACCACAGCTTTTTTTTTTTTTTTTTGCTTTATATTAATTCGCAAACACAGATTTCTGTATTTTGGCAAAACAAATGACAATTTATGCTCCTCTTGACTCTTGGCAGGGATTCGGTTAGTCAGCAATTGTGATAGTCTTGGTTTAGACCTGATGTTGTCCTAGATTAATCTTAGTTTAGACCTGGTTTATCTTAAATTGGAGGAAAATAAGTTAAAAAATAGGGACACCTGGGACATTTCTTGTATAAAACTGGGACAAATCACTGGTTTTGGATAAATCTGCTGGGACGGGGGACACGGGGCTCAAAACTGGGACTGTCCCGGGTAAATATGGACGTCTGGTCACGCTGGCTTTGTATTAAGTTAATGCAAAGGCTACGGAAGCTGGGAGGGCTCATGATAAGGCCACAACACAACAAAAAGCCACAAACCACCAAAAAAAGCCACAACGGAAGTGGCCGCGGGACTCTATTTTCCGACCGACCAAGCGGGAAGTGAATAGGAAAAGTTGAAGAAGACGAATGTGAAAAGTAAAGGAACAGAGAAGTGAACCAAGTTGGAAACATAAGTAAAAGTAATTTGTTGTTTTGTGGCGGGATCGATGACAGTTTGACCGTCTTAAATAATTTCCTGCTTGATCCTCTTAACAGCTTCATTCTTGCTGCACTGTTTTTGGATAGTTTTGCAAAGTCTCTTTTGTTAAACAGTTTCTCGCTGTTCCCAGAGGCTTTGGATGAGGCTTTCGTGTCATTTTGGGAACTCATTAAGCGAATAGTTCTATTTTAGCATTAAAGATATTGGTTTGATAAAAAGATCTTGCAAATACTGGTGGATTAACCATTATAGAAACATAAAAAGATATTTTGGCAAACAGAAATACTGTCACCTTACGCTGAGTGTTGGTCCAATAAATTTGTTAAGCTCTGTATTTTACGTTTAGCCATTATTCACTGTGGTTTTATAAGCGTTTTTTCACAGCTTTAAGAAACATAGTACTGTAGTTTTGCCGTCTTGCAAAGCTCGTTATCAAACAACTAGCATGCTAACGCTCACTTTCGCACCGACAATAAAACATTTAGAATTAGAATCGGAACGTAAGCAGCAGCCGAGTTATTTTGAGCTCAAGAGCTGCTTTTATCTGAACTGGGGCGAGACACATTTTGCACTAATAAAAAGGCCTTTTAATGGACCTCATGCTCTTTGGTCTTCGTATATTAAATTACCTCCTATACCATCAAACGTCATTAGCCCAAACCTGATTTCTGACCCCCCCTGTGGTGGAAAGGCCTGCCTGAGTGGGTCTCCGGAGGGTGGGATGGGTGTTTTTTCGGCACCCCCCCCACAAAGCGTCCTCTCAGCGGGGTGTAATCAGCGTCAGAGCAGCCTCCCCGGTGCATTCTGCTTTGACCTCCCCATTTCAATAATTACAATGGTCTGTGGCATTGATGTGCAGGTCGCGACCCGTCAGATTAAAAGGCACCGCTAACAGGCCTAAGCAGCAGTGATGAGTTCGGCTGCGCTGGGAGATAAGCTATTAAGGTGTTGTTTAGGACTTGTGGAGGAGCTGTTCAGAAATCAAATCTTCCCATCGCCCAATACTTCTGTATCAGTTAAAGGCGCTTGAATCTAATTGATATATTTGCTTATGATTTGTAAAAGCAAATTAAAGTAACACTATATGGATTTCCCGGTGTGTGGTCTGCCGCCTCTTATTGCTTTGCCAGAAAATGTTCTTTTATAAAATACATCAGAAACATGCAACATTAGAAGAAGAGATTTTATCTGTTCTATTGTAATAATCTATGACACCCGTGGATCATTCGGTAATACAAATCCCAATAATATAATAAAAGGAATTAGTCTGCTGATCCTGGTATAAAATTTGTGGTGCCCATGGGAGCCGATTCCCACTTGCCCCTTTACGGTGCCGTAAACGTCATCACAATAAAGAGTCGCTGTTGGCTCCTCCTGTGGCTGCAGATCAGGCCAGAGAGCTGCAGATTGTTTTGTCATTTGTGCCAAAATGGTTGTGCCAAATCCTACATGTATCTAAGAAAAAGTAATGACAACAAACTCATCTGCACCTTAGGCGGTGTCCCGTCGATTTGGGGTTTTGGAGGCGCCTAAAACAAGAGTTCAGAAGACGTAACGCAGTTCACAAATAGGTCTCTTCATTCGCTCAAGCAGCTACAGGCCTTTGATTACTTGGTCCTCTTACCAGTCTCTGAATTCACAAAACTTAAGGGGGTTTTCTTATACCCGAACATTCTGACAAATATGAACTTCATGGCATAACTTTGTTAACGTGTGCTATAGAAAAACACACATGTAGCACAGACTAAACACATAATGTCCATGTTCAAAGTGCAATAACATAAGCACAGTTCCACGTTGTACAGTTCGCTTCTCGTTAACCCCCTTAATATTACAACACAAATGTTCCACAATTCACAGTCCAAGCCACAATGTTTTTTTTGGTGGAAATGGTGAAGTTTTTATTGCTTTGTCATGTGGACAAACAAACCACAGCTTTTGGAAAACGATGATGTCGCGACCCCATCATCTCCACAGGACCATAAGAACCTGCACAACATCCGGAACAACCAGAACAACAACCATGGCGGACACGGAGCTGAGTTTGTGCTGTGGACACTTCTGAGTTTATTTGCACTGTTGCATCAAAACCTCTTAATCTACTGTAGTACAACACCAGCGGAGACGCAGTCACTCACCATCATCACTGTAGCACCCTCGAGGAACTAGCATGAGCACGAGGTTTACTGGTCTTCAACCCATGAGAACTGGTCACAAGAAAAATACAGCAAAGAAACATTAAATTAATTGTTGATTTACAATACATGAAAACAAAATAAAGGACACGAACCTCGTGGGCTGGCATCCACCAGGGGCTAAGTTCTTCTGACTTCTGAGGGCTTAGATTTCGTTCTGCAAACTAATAAATCATTTACAAATGTTTATATCTTAATTTGTACAACATTTACATGTACATATTTTACTTTAATCTTACCAAGGATCTAAAAAATAAATGCGACCGCGGCGGAGCGACGCGTCCGAGCCGAGCGCTGATGGATGAGTGCGTAGCTAATGGAGTTCGGGCGGAACTTTATTTATAAAAGTTCGTTCCACAGTTATTTCACCACGAGATGGAGCTAATGTAAAGGGGGAAACACTAAATTAAATGGATAAATATTCGCGACTGTTACAATCATCTTCTTGTGTCTGTTTGTTGTGGAAGAGGAAGGACTTTCTGCACTTGCACTCTTCATAGTGTTGTGTGTGTGTCCTGTTTACAAGCGCCACACACTGCAAGTCAAGTCTAGTCAAGTCTAGTCTAGTTTTACCATGATTTGAGTAAATTTCACTTGACAAGTAAAATAAATGATCTGCCAGAGCAGTAAGATTTTTGTACTTAAAATATGAAAATACACCTTGCTACACTTAAAATAAGAAAAACAACAACTTTTTGCACTTAAAATAAGAAAGAAAATCAAATGTTGCTTGAATTAAGAAAAAAAACACTTATTCCACTGGCAGATCATTTCACTTGTCAAGTTGAATCTGCTCAAATAAAGTAAAATATTCTTAATTGAAGTCATTTTAACTTACAGAGATATAGTTTTTCCCCATGTACAGGTGTGGCATATGTATCACATCCTTTTCACTCAGAGCTCCGTCGTCTGGACGTGAATATTTACTGATCCGACACGTGTGGACGTAAAAATCCTGGAGTGTTGTCGTGTGGACGTCGCTTTAGACGGCTGTATCTGCCTGTATCTGCCTGTGCCTTCATGTCTTGTTCAGTTACGGCTATAAGTGCCTGAATAGTGCATGTTTACATTTGGAGTATTTACACTAATAGCTACGCTTACCGGTAAATGCTGTAAATGTAATTATGTTGTTACTTTGACAAGGACAACAAATCCTTGAACCTTGGATCTGGTGGTGGAGTAAACGGTGTAGACTGGAGCAATAACGTCTTGAATACAGAATAAAGATTATTTAATAGCACAAAGTCAGATGGTTAATGAGAGGAGAACAACTGTAACACAACTGTAATTTGCATAATAGGTTTCCATTACTGTGTGCGGGGCCTCTCCATAGATCTGACCTTCTCGTCTTTTTGGAGAAAGACTCATGATGAAGACAAGCCCTCCATCAGATCGTGCACCTTGACTGTTTTAGAAGCGGCCTGGAGGGGAAAACATCATTACCTGTTGAGTTGTCTGACCTGCTGCAGCCCGGCACAGGAGTGGGGCTGATGAAGTGACTGTGGTTGACGCACTCGGAGGTCTCTGTGCATGTAAACATAGCGGCCCGGCATATGTGCACGTGTGGGTGTGTCGTTGCCTAATGGAGTGTGGCGACTCGCTGAGATCCGTCCTCTCCCCGTGTGAGACTCTGGCCGGTCTACGCTCGGCGAGATAAGACCGGAGATAAGCCTCTCAAAGTGCCTGTTTTTTCTCTTAGCTAAAGGGCTGTTAACTCCGAACCAAATCGTCCGTCCTGTGGTCCGTATTATGCGGCGGGGAAGTCGACAGGTGGAGATTTGAATGAAATTGACTTGTTTCTTTGTCTCATCAGAGCTGCAGCTGAGCGAGATGGGTTTCGCTCACTCAATCAGACTGGGAGAAAAGCAATTAGCCCGTGCGCACTGGCATCCACAAACACCCCGGTTCACAAGTGCTACAGCGCTCTGCATCCAGTCAAAGTCTTCTTCTCATTAGCGCTGTTCTGAAGCGAGCTGATAAAAAACTACAAACAACAGGATTATAGCCGAGGCCCGTGGTTCAGCTGCAGCTAATGTTGTTGCGGGGGTTTGGTATGAATGTTTGTGATCGTGTGTGAACTGGACAGCGAGGAGTCGGCAGCGTGCGGTTTGTTAAGGTGTGTATTTCCCTGTGTCTTAGCAGTTCTGCTTCGTAAAGAGTCTAAAGCTACATTTACACGGAAATGGAAACCGACGCAAAAATGCAAAAGTGTGTTTTCGTTCTCACTCTTATTTATTATCGTTTTCATGAGCGTTTTGGGTGGGGAATTCTGCGCACACGGAGATGCAGGACTTTGCTGATGCAGAATGGGGAGGTCAACATTGAGTTTTAAGAAATTCTTTTGTTTACACACAAAACGGAAGAAAGAAAAAAATAAAATTGTCAATGACAAGTCGGGGTCTTGAGCCCAGAGCGTTGGCACTAAAGACGAGCGACGGCGCGGCGGCTGCTGCATCCTGTCTGCTGCGTCCTGTCTGCGCCTTCAGTCAGACAGAGCAGCACAGATCGCGTCCAAACTGAAAGAAGTTTGCGTGTTTTTTTTTTCCTGAACTGACTCGTGCTTGTGACATAATCTTGACATCATCACTTTTCCGTTTTCAACCGTTTACACAGCGAAGACAGGGTGGAACGTTCTCAAGATTTCCACTCTGCAGGGTGTTTTCAGAGTTTTGCATTTTCAACCTCCCAAAACGCTGTTGCCATCTAAATGATATGAACATCTCGCAAAATGTTTTGTGTTTTCCACCCGTTACCATTGTCGTGTAAATGGCCCTGAGGCTGTACAGAGTGACCAGAATTTAAAATAAATAAATAAATAAATAAATAAAAAACTAGGACATTCCCATTTTTTGGTGGTTGGTAATAATAAAAATGCGAAATGAGTGCGTAATTAAGGAAGACCATTCACGACTAATATATGTGTCAGTATAGTCATATTTTCTTTGTGTTTTGGTCATTTTTAAGCAGATTGTTTGTATGTTACATAAGTAAATTACAATTTATGCATCTCTTTACTGTTGGCAGGTGTCAAATTGGTCAAAAATAGGGACACCTGGGACATTTCTTGTATAAAACTGGGACAAATCAGTGGTCGTGGATAAACCTGCTGGGACGGGGGACACGGGGCTCAAAACTGGGACTGTCCCGGGGAAATAGGGACATCTGTTGACCCTAAGACTGTATAAAGAAGTGGACTGAGGGACTGTTCAGCTCCAGGTAAATGAAGCTCTTGAAGAACAGCAGTCACAGCGGTGAATTTGCAGCTGTTTTCCGTATTTGGAATTCCGACTGGAAGTATCATAGCAACCAAAGGGCCAATCCAGAGCGAGGTAGTTGAAGCTAATGCCTCTTCTCGCCTGCACCACCGATTTAGCAGAGAGCGGGCGCTTTATGACGCTGTTGATCAAACCTGTTGCAAAGTGACCTCGGGGACAGAAGGCGCCTGATTTGCTGCTTAGATCCTGGTTGGAAAAATTGCCGTTCCCGATGGGAGCGATTGTCAAGCTGCACGCAGGATAAATGCTCTTTACATTATGACAAGCACCACCTTTTTTCATTCAATCAGACACATTGTCGCTGGCATTAGTGCATTTTCAAGAGGAATGGACAGACGCTTGTAACAATAGTGGGCAGATTGTAAAACTATAAGAAAACAACGGCAGAAGTGCAGAGGGGCACTTTTATACGCATTCATTTATTTATCCTAATCAATTTTCTTTAACCTGTAGTTCACACATTTCCCTTTGAGTCACGTCACAGACCAGTAAACATTATCAGAACAAAGCACATGCGTACGGGACCATGCTGACGGCGCCCCCTGTGGATGACTACAGATCAGGATAAAACAAAAGCTCGGCTCCTCCCTGGTTTTAACAGACATCAACACGTTCCCCCTGTTTTATCTTCCCTTCACTGGCTCCTGTGTGTTTTAGAATTGATTTTAAGAGTTTTCTGATCACTTTTAAAGCTTGTTTAGGTCTTTCGTCAAGTTACATTTCAGAACTTTTAACCCCGTACGAGCCTCCTACAGCCTTAGATCCTCAGGTCCCTGTGGCTGATCCAAAGTCCAGGCTCCAGACGAAGGTGAAGGAGCCGTTTCAGTCCAGGGGCCTCGGCTTTGGAACGACCTGCCTGAGGAAATAAGGCTCACAACATCAGTATCATCTTTAAAATCACTACTTAAAACTATTTTTTATCGGTTACCCTTCCTTTACACTAGCATAGTTAAACTGATTTGAATTAAGCAGATTCAGCTTAAAAGATCAATTTTGAGATTTTTTTACTTAATAAGATGAGGTTTTTTTTACTTGTTTCAAGATAGTTCATCCTGATTTATCTTATCTCGATATTACAACTTATTCTAAGCACTTTTTATATTAACTCAGTCCAGGTTAAGCCTCTTTAACTTCCTTCTCAAACCAATAAGGTGAAAAATCTTGCCATAAATACTTGAAACTTGTGTTTTCTGCTTAGAACAAGATTCATATTTCATCTTGTCTTAAGAAAACTTAGTAAGTGAAAATTTCTTACTGCACTGACAGAAAATTTCACTTAAAATAGGCATTTTTACCTCAAAATTGGTATTTAAAAAAATTTTGATAGGCCTTTTTTCCTGTGTAGCTGGTATCAGAATAAAAAAAATAATAGTTTAAATCAGTGGCTTTTTCTCCCCATCTGGCACTATGACATCATCACAGTTTACAATCGGTAAACCACTAATTAATTACTCAAACATGCATGAATCTCTCTAAATACATCCTCGAGGGGGTCACTGAGAAGGGAAAACAATTATAACATGGTTAAAAGCTCTGGAAATTCAATTTTACACACACTGCTCCAAGCGGGATATGATTTGCATGTGCTCAACAAGAATCATTTTACTGTACAGTCAAGTGTGAGGACTGTGGGCTCTGGGGAAAAGGTTTGTTTTGCACTGGAAAAAAACAATATCTAGGTAAGTTAAAATGACTTAAATTAAGAACATTTTACATTATTTGAGTGGATTCAACTTGACAAGTGAAATGATCTGCCAGTGGAATAAGTGTTTTTTTCTTAATTCAAGCAACATTTGATTTTATTTCTTATTTTAAGTGCAAAAAGTTGTTGTTTTTTCTTTATTTTAAGTGTAGCGAGATGTATTTTCATATTTTAAGTACAAAAATCTTACTGCACTGGTAGAGAATTTTACTTTTCAAGTGAAGTTTACTCAAATCATAGTAAAACTTTCTTAATCCAAGTCATTTTATCTTGACTAGATTTAGTTTTTTGCAGTGTGAGCAGGCCAAACCAATCGGGGTTCAGAAACACAAAGTAGCTCCGTGCAAACTGACTCGGGTGGACTTTAAGGGGCCGTTTACACGAAAACGTTAAACATTTTATCAGATGTCCATATCGTTTAGACGGCAACAGCGTTTTGGGAGGTTAAAAATGCAAAAATCTTGAAAACGCTCCACCCTGTTGTCGCCGGGTAAACGGTTGGAAACGTAAAAGTGCGTTTTGTTGGACCGCGGCGTAAGAGATTATGTCACGAGCACGAGTCACTTCAGAACTTTAACTTGCCCGAGGAGCTGCAAATGCCACAGGACTTGAGTCAGAAAGTGACTCCACTGATCACACAGCGTCATTCAGAGCAGAGAAGAACATTTCAACATAACATTTATATCAACATATTGGAGAAGAGGAAGCAGAGCAGCAGAAGGGTTATACTCAGCATTTGGTCTTGGTGGTGCTGCCGCCTACACACCGGGCGTGCAAACTACATCGGCAAACTGCAACTTTTGTGTCTCCATGGGAAAGCAGAATTCCCCACCCAAAACGCTCGTGTGAACGTGGAATAAGAGTGAAAATGAAAAAAAGCTCTTTTGCATTTTTGCTTCAGACTGTTTCCATGTTAAACGTGGCCGAAACTTTCTCGGGCCTCCATATTTTCCCAGATTGTTGCAATGGACATTTAAAACATTTACAACGGATGTCGGGAGCACTGACTCGGATTTATCGACTCCCGACGTTCACCAGAATGCGTCGGTATCACCAAAACAATCCAGAAGAGCGTCTCTGTTGGTTTATTACGTTTGCAGCGGTAACGAACGGTCCCACTACAGACAGTTTCTGAGAGTTTCTGCTGCAGTGAGTCCAGAGCAATGGGGTAACGACACTTAAATACTGAGATCCAAACCCTTCCCCAAGAACATTTTGCGTTATAGGTAACTACGTGTGGTAATTTGACGCTACATTAGCGTCTGAGTATAGGT
Organism: Odontamblyopus rebecca; assembly: GCA_030686955.1. Taxonomy (NCBI): domain Eukaryota; kingdom Metazoa; phylum Chordata; class Actinopteri; order Gobiiformes; family Gobiidae; genus Odontamblyopus; species Odontamblyopus rebecca. The sequence goes on from CM060666.1 coordinate 33,527,061, forward strand.
CAGGACAATCAAACAAAACACACACGGAATAGAACAGCAAACATGTAAATGGCACAAACACAAAGGCACCTCGAGGCTTCCTGTGAGACTAAAGGATTAGCTCAACAAGAGTGTGGCTTTTAACACTTCTTACAGGTCCTTTTTTTCTGTTTTGCGTCACCCAAATTTTCATAAATATACAAAAACATGAAGCAAAACAAGACATTTACAGCTTCACAAACCAGATGCCTTTTGCAGTGGTTTTATTAGCGAAATGCACACGTGGAGTTTCTCATTTTGATACTAGTTTTAGTATTAATTTGTTTCTAAACGCACATAATGCTCAGATTTCCACCACACAGTAAAAGTTGAAGACTTGTAGTAGTCGTCATAAAGTAAATTCAGTTTGCGTCAGACGTGGGGCATATTGACAAAAAACATCTCAAAGTCCCTGTACCTGATTTTCACACGTATCTGAGTAAAACGTGTCTTGCTCCAGTACAGATGTCGTGTATAAGCAGCACTTGAGGTCAAAATACATCCTCTGCGACGCTGTCTTCGTCTAATTACAGAGCGTTTTATTGTCTGATAGTCAGGAAGTGATCATCAGGAAGTGTGCATAAGCATGCTAGTTGCCTTTGCAGGTCTCTAGGAGTTTTGAATTGCGGTGAATTGCGCCGAATGGATAAAATAAGCGAGGAATAACTCGCTTGACGTGATCGTTCAAACCCAAATGAAAAAGTTCGGTTTTTCGTGTTTTTTAAGAAAGTAAAAAACAGGTACAGCCACTTTTAATGTTCAGAACAGGGAAGAAATGAGTTTAATGCCCTACGGTGGGATATTCTAAACCAGGGGTCGTCAAACTAAGGCCCTCAAAAGTTGTCATGGCCTATTTTTTTACTTTTTGGCAAATAATAACACGTCTGCATCTCGGATTTTGTTGATTTTTTTTTCAATTAAAATGTTATTGTAATGTTGTAAGTATTGACTTCCTCACAAACACCCTACACCCTGACAAACACCCTACTTCCTCACAAGCACCCTACCCCCTCATACCCTCCTCAGAAACACCCTGTACCCCCTTCACATACCCCCTCATACCCCCTCATACTCACCCTCTTCACAAACCCCCTCATACCCCCTCATACTCACCCTCTTCACATACCCCCTCATACTCACCCTCATATTCACCCTCTTCACATACCCCCTCATACTCACCCTCTTCACAAACACCCTTATACCCCCTCATACTCACCCTCTTCACATACCCCCTCATACTCACCCTCATACTCACCCTCTTCACAAACCCCCTCATACCCCCTCATACCCCCTCATACTCACCCTCTTCACAAACCCCCTCATACCCCCTCATACCCCCTCATACTCACCCTCTTCACATACCCCCTCATAAACCCCCTCATACTCACCCTCATACCCTCTTCACACCTCCGTGGAGATTCGGTTAGAGCGTCTGCCGCCTCCTGCTGCCTCATTTACACATCAGCCTCCATTAGAGCTCTGGCAGAAAGAGGCAATCATTAGCACGGTGCAAATTGCATGTCACGCAGCCAGGCCGGCGATTACGAGCTGGAAAAACAAGCTCCCCTCCACTCCTGCGTCAGGCAGCCAACAGCACTAGTATAGCAATTAGTACAAGTACTAATAAGCACTAAGTAGGAGTAGTTTTTCGTAGTACTAAAGGCAGTAATAGTGTTTTTTTTTATTTTTAAATGTGCTTTATGAAACTTTTCTATGTTTAAGTCCACTACTTGCCATGGAGATGTTATTCCTTTACCTGAAATGTCCCCAAGTGCGGATTTAAACACAACCAGTTCTGTTTTTTCTGCTATTTTACTTTTTGTATGAATTGAAATCACAAAGTCACAATCCGTTTTTAAAAAGAGCACAATGTATGTCAGTCGTGTAAGATTGGGAGTTGTTAAACCATGGGAACTCCATCAGCTTTACCCCACGTGTTAAGCGGGGTCTGTTTTATTGTCTGGTGAGATAAGGACATCCGCCGGGCTCCCAGGGGCCCTCAGATGCACGCAGCGCTCGGAGTACTCCATGTCTCATTCTGCTGATTTCTCCAGAGAACTGTTCAAAATGCACAAGTAAACAAAGAAAACCTTAGTCCTGCTGCAGCGTATTTTCCTATATTTGTGCTGATAAAAAACGTATTGCCTCGTCACAAACACCCTGTAATATCCTTAAAGGTGCACTGTGGAACTTTTTGGTCGAGGGTCTGACACCTGCACCTTTAGGGGGATGTTATTGCTTTCTTGAATTTAATTGAAGGACCTTGGAAAACACACATTCCAACTCTGATGTCCAAGTCTTACGATACGATATCGTCACAGTCTGAACCTCACAGTACGATATTTTTTGCGATATCGTAGGAAAACTCACGATATTACGATATTCTACATAATAACAAGACTGACTCTAAAACGCTTTGACCAGTCATTTGGTGCAACATTTATTGTCATTAGGGATGGAACGAAATCCAAATCTCTCTGTACGATATTTTCACCATAAACATCTCACCGAACCAGATTTATTACAATATTTTGTGTGAATCTGCTCCTTTTTCCTCTAAAAATGCTTCACAAGACTTAATCCAAAGAATGAAGATGTAAAAGTGCTTAGAACAGTTATTTCTTCATGTCGTCTGCACTGAAACGGAGCAAAGGATCATGGTCTATGTAGTTCCCTCTGTTTTTTTTAGCTATTTCTGCATCAGAACTGTTCATTTAAGCAAAGAGACTTGGGATTCGATATATTGTGATGCTCCACGATATTATTGTGAGACCTTTGACGATACGATATCACCAGATTTACGTTATTGTTACATTCCTACTAAGTTCGTCTGGTAGTATGTCCTGCTTGTCTCCATGGAGATAGATAAGTTTAATGCCATACATGGGAATATTTTAGGCAAAGCAATAACATCACCATGACAAGATAAGCTGGTGGCAGACTCATCACGAGAACACTTACATAGTGCACCTTTATATTATTTTATCTTGTATTTATTTGTATTTTACAGTTATTTTAGCACAGTTATGTCAATGTTTTTTATAAATATATCTTCATTTTATCGCTCGTGAAGAGTCAGACCTCAAGACTGAGACAAGAGTGAGTCCAAACGCAGTCGAGTCCAGAACGAGACTAAAAAAACAGTCTTGAGGCTGGTCTTGAGCACTACGACACTACTAAACACTTCCTGTTGCTCAAAATAAACTTCTTTGCACTGTCTTCCTTATGTCTTCCTCTTGTATAAAGCTGAGATTTTTTATTACTTCTTTTGCCATTTTATTTTGACTTGTACAGACATATGTGCATTTCTTGCTATCATTTTTGCTCTGTATTTAGAATGTGTTATTGCCATTTATATTTTTTGCTCTGTATTTATATTATATTGTGACATGTGAGCTCCTGAGTCCAAATAATTTCCCTTGTGGATCAATAAAGTTTGTCTTTCTCTATTCCAGCTACAGAAGCAGACACAGACAGATCATTTAACCAAATAATAAATAACCAATAGAGACTAACACATCCATGAGCAGAAATATGTTCACTTGTTTTGTTGCATCTAAGTTGAACTCCGAGCTCCAATATGTATTAATACCACAGTATAATTTACACTGTTAAACTAAAGAACCTTTGTTTACGAGCTGGAAAAAAGCTGGATCCGAGGACCACCGGTAATGGGACTGGTCCATGTGTGAATGTGTCGTTACTGAATGTTCGGGCATTTTGTACATGGCTTTTCACTGGGGCCTAAGTGTGAATGGGGCTGTGGAATTAGTCCTGTTGGATTTGTCCGTTTGGCCAGTGTCAGGAGATTCTCACGTGTGGATCACCTCGACCTTTAAACAAATCCCATCCACAGCTTCCTTTGTGGCTCCTGTTTTCATTAAACGTGGACAGGCCCGGGCAGGGGACTCCCGGCTCTGCGGAGAGTACGGAGAGTCCAGTCAAATGAGGGTTTATTATCACTATGTAAAGAGCTGGAAGGGCCATAAAGTGAGTGTGGCCTGCAGATGATGGATAAGAGCTACAGCTGACAGTCAGTACAAATGCTTCTCTACCAAAAAGAGGGCAGATGCTCAGGGCACAGGAGGTGGGAGGATGAGCATCTCTCCCTGGCAGAGGAGGCGGCACTGGCCCTGAACTGGGACCCCACTGGTGCAGGGAACCGAAGGAGGGACGTCATCAGAGATCCTCCCTGCAGGTTCTCATGAACAGTATATTCAAGGTAACCCGACCACTTGCCTCAACTGTGATCCAGGCATTTGGATCACAGTTTGGTTGCGTTTTAGTCACTGAAGGTGGCGTAAAGGTGCCGGCCCCTCCTCAGCAGTCTCCTCCAGCAGTACCTTGCCTCACTGGGCTGTTCCCTGCAGAATGAGCCACCGGATGCTTCCAGCAGAAGTGAAGTGAGTTGCCACTTTCATGTTTGTACATTCTGACACCATAATCTGTAACTCTTGACTGTTCTACTTTCACAGGATGTGAAATATCCAGGAGGCACCGCCTGCTGAAAATAGACGACCACAAATTGAAAATGAAGAAAGTCCAGCTGGAGATTTAAAAAACTACAGAGAGATGCAAGTTCAAAATGACACAAGTGCACTTTTTTCTCTCTTTCTTTGTTTTTTAAGGGTTCAAAATTGTGGTGACAGAAATTGTGTAAAAGGCTGAACTAAAATAAGAGTCTCGATACACATCTCACACATTTCTTCCATCTGCAGCCTCAACGGCTTCAGGGTCACCCTGCTCACGGGGGTCCTGCACTTCCACTGGGGGCATCTGTTCCTTGTGCAGAGAAGCATGTTGTGCACGACTGCACAGGCAACACGAATGTCACAGGTCCTGTCTGGAGCCACCCACAGCCTTTTTAGGCACTGGAATCTGGATTTCATTTGCCCAAAGTTCCTCTGTATTTAGTGCCTTGTTTTACATGTGCATAATTAAAGGTCTGGATATGGGGTCACACAGAGATGGTCCCTGTCCCCTGGACTCTGGTTCAGTCTCAGCTCATGTCTGTGCTCTTATTTAGTTGAGTTTGTTTAATATTTACACTTAGTGACTTCTGTTATTGGATTTGACAATCAGCTAATGCAATTATAATTTACAGTTTCCTGTCAGCTACACCCACATGAACTGATGAAAACGCTCAGAAACAGAATCTTAAAGAGTTACACAATGGTGTTGTTGTGTTGTCTACTTTTCCTAAAAGCTCATTCCAAGCATGTTATATAATATATAATATGCGTAACGGATAAGTAACAGAACAAAGCATATTATGCTTTGTTCCGTTACTTCTGAATCTGTTTTGTTCCTTGCAGACGGTGGAGCAGCACAGGACACCTGGTTTAAGACGCACTTAAATGCATCAGCAGAGAAACATCCTTCTAATCAGCCTGATGTTTCCTCCTGAGGCTGATTCTCTACGCCTGGTCTTTCCTGACACCTACTGGAGAAACACTGACGTTACAGCTCCACTCCGGCCAGAAAAAGAACTGCTTCAGATTATGTGTGTCAAACCAAAAGAATGTCTAAAAGAAATCTGATCTTCAAAATCACCTGCTCTTTCTTCATGCTTACGTCACAAAACATGCGAATGACGACTTCCCCATAGCAACTCGGACAAAATCTGTGGGAAAACTGAGAAAATGGTCTGATTTCTGTATTCTTTGAAGAGGCAATTAGAGTCACGTCCCCTATGAAAAGCTTTGGCAGGTTGTGAAGACGGGAACTACACCGGAAGTCGTTATTGACATGTTTCCAAGCGTCTTCCGGTCAGCGTGAATAGAGCCTATAAAGCGGTGCAATAAGACTATTTACTGGTTTATTATTATTTGCCGTTGTGTTACTTTAAATTTGTAGTTTCAGTTTATTCTTCAGTGTAATTCCTTCCTCTTGTGTCCAGTTTTAGTCAGTCCTGTCTGGTTGGGTTAGTTTTGTTCTGTTCATAATTTGCCTAATTTGAGCTTTTGTTAAATTACCGTTTTGACTTTATCAAATTGAAACCTGTTTTTATAGCCTTGTCATTGCCTTCCTGTGTGATCCCTTACGGTGGCGCAATAGTTCAGTGCTTTTAATGCACAGATAAATCACAGTGAAGCACGTTAATCACGATCGTAATCTACAGCAGCTTCAGCCCCATCGTCACGGTGGATTTATGTAAACAGACACAACGCCGACGCTCTGTGTTATTGTTGTCGTGGTGCTGATTTGTGGTTCGGATCCGACGGAGCCGTTCTGTGACACCACAACACACAAACACAGTGAGGAGGAAGCAAATTGGGTCCTAAATCGGGTCAATGATCCTGTGGTGTGTGACGGGCTTAAAGATCTTCAGTGATTAAACCATCAAATTTGGATGTGACAATAACGTAAATCTGGTGATATCGTTTCGTCAAAGGTCTCAATAATATCGTGGAGCATCACAATATATCGAACCCCAAGTCTCTTTGCTTAAATGAACAGTTCTGATGCAGAAATAGCTAAAAAAAACAGAGGGAACTACATAGACCATGATCCTTTGCTCCGTTTCAGTGCAGACGACATGAAGAAATAACTGTTCTAAGCATTTTTACATCTTCATTCTTTGGATTAAGTCTTGTGAAGGTGTTTTTAGAGGAAAAAGTCGCATATTCACAGTTTCGTATTGCAATAAATATCGTACGGTGAGATGTTTATGGTGAAAATATCGTAGAGATTTGGATATCGTTCCACCTCTACCATCAAACTATGTATCTAAGAGCATTTTCTGTGCTTATGTGAATCAGGTCTGAAAGTGCTGTCAGCCCTTTGTTGAGTAAAGTCGCCGACAATAATAATCACATACACTTTCTTACTAAGGTCAGGCACTTCACTCACATCACCACGGACACAATCACAGTTTTTGCCACTGTTGCTCCGCTGTGGCAGCTGGAATCCCCATTGGTCTCCCAACCAGGTCCTAACCAGGCCCAGTCCTGCTTCTCTGAGACCTGACGAGGCTTTGACGAGCCAATACAGCCACAGTCGTGTCATAACTTTATTCAGTGAAAAGGACAATACAGTAAATAACTTTATTGTGTAAAATAACTCATTAGGGTAATAATAAGAAGCCGGGAGGGCTGACAACAAATACAAACGCCACAAGACGCCAAAAAAACCCACAACGAAAGTGGCCGATGGACCAAGCGAGGAGGATGCAGCAGGAAATTATTTACAACGACAAAACCATAAATTACTTTTACACTGCAAGAAAAGCTTATCAAATTACAAATTTTGAGGTAAAAATGCTCTATTTTAAGTGAAATTTTCTGCCAGTGCAGTAAGAAATTTTCACTTACCAAGTTTTCTTAAAACAAGACGAAATATGAATCTTGTTCTAAGCAGAAAACACGAGTTTCAAGTATTTATGGCAAGATTTTTCACCTTATTGGTTTAAGAAGGAAGTTAAAGAGGCTTAACCTGGACTGAGTTAATATAAAAAGTGCTTAGAATAAGTTGTAATATCGAGATAAGATAAATCAGGATGAAATATCTTGAAACAAGTAAAAAAATCTTAAAATTGATCTTTTAAACTGAATCTGCTTAATTCAAGTCAGTTTAACTATGTTAGAAAATCCTTTTTTGCAGTGTACTTACGTTTCCAACTTCGTTCACTTCTCCGTTCCTTTACTTTTCACATTCTTCTTCTTTGACTTTTCCCATTCACTTCCTGCTTGATCCTCCTCTCTTGGTCCTTCAGCCACTTCCGTTGTGGCTTTTTGTTGTGTTACAGCGTTTGTATTTGCTGTGTCCTCCCCCAGCTTCCATAGTATTGACTAAAAAACACATATATCATGTTAATGAGTAACAAAACCTCATTGATCTATTGATTTAACCATCTTAAATACACCTTCACCACACCCCATGAGTGCACTGGAATGCCTGTTGTAATGTGTCTGTCTGTTGTGTTGTCACTGTGGAGATTTGTGTGCGTGAAAATGAATTTCCCCTCAGGGACAATAAAGTCTAATAGGCTAAACTGTGTTCATTCCAATTATAAATAAACGCCATTATGGTAATTACATAACTTGAGTAAAAATACCCCCATGAGGTAATGACAGAACTTTATTTGGTAAAAGAAACAGCTTACGTACGGTAATGACGACATTTAAAGAAGTAAAACCAAATATTTCAAGTATGATAATGGCCAGTTTGTGAGGACAGAGCTACAGTTTGGCAGCGACATGAGTTTATCGAGTGAAAACATGACTCAATCGTTGAACGTAAAAACAAACATCTCCATTACGGTAATGACATCAGTTATGGCAGTGACTCTGACAGTAATGTAATATTGGTTTAGTGAAGAAAACACCTACAGCACAGCAATGACATCAGTCTGAATAAACAGCTACAGCACAATATTGACGTAAGATTAGAGAGTAAAATAAACGTCTACAGTGAGAGAATGACTTTAGTGAATCAACACAAAATATCTACAGGATAATGACACAAATTTATGGAGTAAACAGAAATAACTTATATGCATTAATGATACTTATATTTAGTAACATAAAGAGCTACAGTACAGTAATGACGACATTTACGGTAATGACACTTTAGTGAGGAACAACTACAGTACAGTAATGACAAACTGATGGTGATGCCAAACGTTTAGTGAATAAAAGCAAATCTACAAATGTTTAGTGAATAAAAGCACGTCTACAGTGTGGTAATGACAAATGTTTAGTGAATAAAATAAAATGACTACAGCATATTGACCAGCACAAACCTTCAGTGCAGTGACATTAGTTTAGTGAACAGAAACACGATCATCTACAGCACGATGAGAACGTGAGTCAAATGTAATGATGCCCAAAGGTCGGAGACACTTCAGCCCACCTGTAAACACCTAATCTGGCTCAGATGTTGGGAAACATCCACCTGCAGAGTGGAGACGATCAGGACCCAACAGGTTTCTCCTGAATCCTGATCAAAGTCCAGGCTCAGATTTGGAGAACTCGACTCTCCTCCAGGTTCAGGTTTCCTCAGAGTGTTTGTGTGAGTGAGTGTGATGTGACTCGTGGAGACTCATGTTCACATCATGAGGACCTGCTGCACTTAGGGAGACAAAACACAGGTCCCCATGATGTAAATCCTTTGTCACATGGTAACATGGTTTAAAGTTCAGATATGTAACACAAAGTTCAGGTTTAGGTTAAGACCAGACAAGCGGTGACTCTGGTAAAGTTAAGGCTCAGTCTCCAGGAAGTGAAAGCAGGTCTGTGTAATGTCCCAGGAAGTGAACTTGGACATATGTGTGTGTCCTTGTACAGTCCATCGCCGCCTTCACTTGAACCAGGTGATGTAGTTGGACTGTGGCTCGGGCACACACAGGTTGTTACTGCAGCGCCCCCTGTAGGTGCTGGGACACATGGAGCAGGGCACGCCCACCCTGTAGGGGGCCTCGCCGATCCAGTTTCCTCTGCACAGAACCACACATGAGTAATGATGCAAACGTGTCATGAACATGATCATACATAGATCTGTACTTGGGGGAGTAGTTGCAGACGAGGTAGTCGGCCTCTCTCCACACGGAGCCCCACACAGACATGTCTGAGCATTTGTGCAGGGCACAGCCCACTCTGCTGGTGCTCGCCCACACCATCTGAGGACAACACAGGGACGATCTGGAGGTTAGGAGTTTTACCAGAGATCGAATCGTCATTCTGTGTTTCCAAAGCGTCATGTTTCAGGGTGAACTTAAGCAATACAGAGGAGGCGACACCAGTGTGTCATCTATAAAAAACCCTAAACATCCTCCATTTGTTCTGACTTCCATTTCCACCATCCTTCTTTGTCTGAACGCTGTGGGCAGAGCAGGAATTCACTATTTACAATCGGCAATAATTATTTGCATTGGCCCTAATGTAGCTCATCTTTAGCTCCTACGTGAGCACCGCGGTGCAGCTCGTGGTGCTCGAGTGTGGGCCACTCTGTGGGGAGGTCTCACCTGTGTGTGGTGGAATAGTGTAGTGGGTGTGTGTCTCACCTGTGTGTAGTGGGTGCACATGTCTCACCTGGGTGTAGTGGGTGTGTGTCTCACCTGGGTGTAGTGGGTGTGTGTCTCACCTGGGTGTAGTGGGTGTAGTGGGTGTGTGTAGTGGGTGTGTGTCTCACCTGGGTGTAGTGGGAGTGTGTAGTGGGTGCACATGTCTCACCTGCGTGTAGTGGGTGTAGTGGGTGTGTGTAGTGGGTGCACATGTCTCACCTGGGTGTAGTGGGAGTGTGTAGTGGGTGCACATGTCTCACCTGGGTGTAGTAGGTGCACATGTCTCACCTGGGTGTAGTGGGTGTGTGTCTCACCTGGGTGTAGTGGGTGTAGTGGGTGCACATGTCTCACCTGGGTGTAGTGGGAGTGTGTAGTGGGTGCACATGTCTCACCTGGGTGTAGTGGGAGTGTGTAGTGGGTGCACATGTCTCACCTGGGTGTAGTGGGTGTAGTGGGTGCACATGTCTCACCTGGGTGTAGTGGGTGTAGTGGGTGCACATGTCTCACCTGGGTGTAGTGGGTGTGTGTAGTGGGTGTGTGTCTCACCTGGGTGTAGTGGGTGCACATGTCTCACCTGGGTGTAGTGGGTGTAGTGGGTGTGTGTCTCACCTGGGTGTAGTGGGTGCACATGGGGGCGTAGCAGGTCAGGGGGCAGTGGGGGCGGCACATATACGGATATGGAAACACGTAGTAGAAAACCTCCTCAAACCAGGGCGTGAGGAGCTGCAGCACAGACTGGTATCTGCAAACAGTGGACTTCAGAAAACTGCCCCTCACCTGTGCCCTACAGGTGCAGTACTCACCCCCCGGTCCTCACAGACAGGTTCTGCCCATAAAAGGAGAGCATGTGGGCGGGGCCATGCTCCCACTGACACGAGGCTGCCCACACCTCAGCCCACTGAGCCAGGCCTGTGTCCCACTGCTGGAGACATGCACACATCAGAGCAATACAGGGGACGTGTGTGTACAGTGAAACATACACACGAGTGTATATGTGTGTACAGTGAAACATACACACGAGTGTATATGTGTGTACAGTGAAACATACACACGAGTGTATATGTGTGTACAGTGAAACATACACACGAGTGTATATGTGTGTACAGTGAAACATACACACGAGTGTATATGTGTGAAGTGTATATGTGTGTACAGTGAAACATACACACAAGTGTATATGTGTGAAGTGTATATGTGTGTACAGTGAAACATACACACAAGTGTATATGTGTGTACAGTGAAACATACACACATGTGTATATGTGTGTACAGTGAAACATACACACATGTGTATATGTGTGCACAGTGAAACATACACAAGAGTGTATATGTGTGAAGTGTATATGTGTGTACAGTGAAACATACACACGAGTGTATATGTGTGAAGTGTATATGTGTGTACAGTGAAACATACACACAAGTGTATATGTGTGAAGTGTATATGTGTGTACAGTGAAACATACACACATGTGTATATGTGTGAAGTGGTTATGTGTGTACAGTGAAACATACACACAAGTGTATATGTGTGAAGTGTATACGTGTGTACAGTGAAACATACACACAAGTGTATATGTGTGTACAGTGAAACATACACACGAGTGTATATGTGTGAAGTGTATATGTGTGTACAGTGAAACATACACACGAGTGTATATGTGTGAAGTGTATATGTGTGTACAGTGAAACATACACACGAGTGTATATGTGTGAAGTGTATATGTGTGAAGTGTATATGTGTGAAGTGTATATGTGTGTACAGTGAAACATACACACGAGTGTATATGTGTGAAGTGTATATGTGTGTACAGTGAAACATACACACGAGTGTATATGTGTGAAGTGTATATGTGTGAAGTGTATATGTGTGTACAGTGAAACATACACACGAGTGTATATGTGTGAAGTGTATATGTGTGAAGTGTATATGTGTGTACAGTGAAACATACACATGTCCTAAGACAAATCTCATGTGGGATTGTTTTTCTTTGCTTCAGTACAATTGTAGGAATATCTTTGTGTGTTGATTCTGACATGATTCAGGATTCAGTATTTGTGTGGAACCTTTTTTCTGTGGAGTTTCAGGGCACAGGTCACAATCTGCAGGATGTGAGTTTTTTAGGTCTGGTGGTTTCCTAGAAACAGCTCAACCATTTAACTCCTTCTTATCTGGTATCGCCAACAATATAAAAGTCAAGCCCCAAAATGATTGATTGGACAGTGTCAAAATGACTCTAACCCAGGCTCAGTTCTTCCCTCTGTGGATTATACAAACACCTTTAACCTGTGCACTGACACGAGCCACAGGGGCCGTGGAGTTTTGGCACAAAACACAAACACTGTGGCTTTGTGCAGAAAGGAACACAACTTATGAGAGCTGTAGATTACATCTCACTGAGAAAAGTCACCTGACAGACCCAGACTCACCTGACAGACCCAGACTCACCTGACAGACCCAGACTCACCTGACAGACACAGACTCACCTGACAGATCCAGACTCACCTGACAGACACAGACTCACCTGACAGATCCAGACTCACCTGACAGACCCAGACTCACCTGACAGACCCAGACTCACCTGTCAGACCCAGACTCACCTGTCAGACCCAGACTCACCTGTCAGACCCACACTCACCTGTCAGACCCAGACTCACCTGACAGACCCAGACTCACCTGTCAGACCCAGACTCACCTGTCAGACCCAGACTCACCTGTCAGACCCAGACTCACCTGACAGACCCAGACTCACCTGTCAGACCCAGACTCACCTGACAGATCCAGACTCACCTGACAGACCCAGACTCACCTGTCAGACCCAGACTCACCTGACAGACCCAGACTCACCTGACAGACCCAGACTCACCTGTCAGACCCAGACTCACCTGACAGACCCAGACTCACCTGTCAGACTCAGGCAGGAGGACACGTGTCTCTCTGAAGATCATCCTAACAGTCAGGTGAATGTCAAACAGCAGCTCTGCTGCGCTCAATCATATAAACACACACTAAGTGCCACCTGGAGCTCACCCAAAGCAAATCTTACATAAAAACTCCTCACCATGAGTTCCATGTTGGCGGCGGGGGGGTAGACATGCGCCCGCACCTGGTTGTGGTAGTCCAGTATGGCCAGCATCTCGCTTTGGGTAATAGCACGTCTGGTCCGGCCCCTGTGAGCTCCAGGAGGAGGGCTCTGGTCCTGGTCCCTCTGAGCTCCAGGTTTGGGGCTCTGGTCCTGGTCCCTCTGAGCTCCAGGTTTGGGGCTCTGGTCCTGGTCCCTCTGAGCTCCAGGAGAAAGGCTCTGGTCCTGGTCCCTCTGAGCTCCAGGGGGCGGACTGAGGTCCTGGTCCCTCTGAGCTCCAGGTGTGGGGCTCTGGTCCTGGTCCCTCTGAGCTCCGGGCGTGGGGCCGTAGTTCAGACCAGGCTTGACTCCGGGCTGGGCAGAGGGTGGTGAGGAGCTCTGCACACGTCCACAGAGGCACAGAGCCCAGAGGATCCACAGGAGGAGCATCTCTGAGGACGGTGAGCTGATGGAGGTCTGAGCGGGGCTGCAGAGGAACTCTCCGTGCACTGAGTGGACCCGTGAGGAGGGGGAGAACTTCACCAATGAGAGACCTGAGAGCACGTCCAGGAGGAGGGACACGGGCTCTACTCAAATATTTTCTGTGTTTTTACGAGGAGGCAGATTAGTAAACTGAGAGTAGTAAGATACTTGATATCGTAGTACTATCTTAATGAATGCAGCTGTAGTTGCCAAATGTGTACTGCAGTACTGAAAGCAGGGGTGGATAGTACTCCATTACATCTACTTGAATAACTTTTTACATGTACTTTGCCGAGTATTTATAGCAACACACTTTTACTCTTTCAATTTGACTTATTTTTACTCTTACTCGAGCAAAAGTTGTGGTTGTTTTTCCCACTGTACATTTACAAATACCAGATTTGGTGCATTATTTAATGTTTTGTCCTTCACATTATATTAACTTCGGTTATGAAGCAGATGTTATGTGAAACGATCTCGCTGCACGGACGGGTCATTTCACTACTTTAAAGTCATTTTCCGATAGATTTAAGTGTTTATATCTGACATTTTGGCCGAGCTTTTTTGCACTTACAGTATCCACCTTGCCTGAGCAGTAGGGACATAACAATATCCCAAAAAAAAATAGGGATGGAACGATATCCAAATCTCTCTGTACGATATTTTCACCATAAACATCTCACCGAACCAGATTTATTACAATATAAAACTGTGAATCTGCGACTTTTTCCTCTAAAAACACCTTCACAAGACTTAATCCAAAGAATGAAGATGTAAAAGTGCTCAGAACAGTTATTTCTTCATGTCGTCTGCACTGAAACGGAGCAAAGGATCATGGTCTATGTAGTTTTTTTTTAGCCATTTCTGCACCATAACAGTGAATTTAAGCAGAGAAACTTGGCTCATTTGATGTATTGTGATGCCCCACGATGTTACTGTGACACTTCTGACGATACGATATCACCAGATTCGTGTTATTGGCTGTTTTTACGACGCTGCTGAGTGGACGGTGTGAGTGTGGAGGCCGTGAGCTCAGCCGCACATCTGATAACCAGGTTTATGTCCTTATATAGAAACATTAAGACGGGAACGGGCCTGACCTCATCCAGAGCGAGTGGGCGGCTCGGCCTCACGGGGGAAAACTCACACTCACCTCCGGAGGAATTACACGTTCAGCAGAGACTGTGTTTATCTGAGCTTTTAAAACCTCTGAACAAATCTGAAAGAGGCGGATTTTACTTCTCTGTTCCTCATTTACTCGGCCTGTAATGACCCTGTGATACATCGCTCTCTATTTCTGTCTCTGTATCTCTGTCTCTTTCTCTCTCTCTCTCTGTTTGTCTCTTTCTCTGCCTCCCTTTACCACTTTCTCTCTCTGTCTCTCTCTTTCTCTGTCTCTCTCTTTCTCTGTCTCTTTCTCTCCCTCACTTTCTCTCTGTCTCTCTTACCTTTGTCTCTTTCTCTCTCTGTCTTTCTCTCTGTCTCTCTTACCTTTGACTCTTTCTCTCTCTGCCTTTCTCTCTGTCTCTCTTTATTTCTCATTCTGTAGCTCTCTGGCTCTTTCTCTCTCTTTGTTGCTCTTTCTCTCTCTGTTTGTCTCTCTTTCTCTCTGTCTCTTTCTCTGTCTCTTTTTGTTGCTCTCTTTCTCTCTCTTTCTCTGCCTCTCTCTCTCGCTTTCTTTCTCTGTCTCTCTCTTTTTCTGTCCCTCTCTTTCTCTCTGTCTCTCTCTTTTTCTTTCTCTCTCTTTCTCTCTCACTGTCAGTCTTTCTCTGTCTCTTCCTCTGTCTCTCTTTCTTTCTCTTTCTCTCTCTCTGTTTGTCGCTTTCTCTCTCACTTTCTCTCTCTATCCCTCTTTCTCTGTCTCTCTTTCTCTCCCTCACTTTCTTTCTCTTTGTCTCTGTCTTTCTCTTTGTCTCTCTTTTTTCTCCCTCTTTCTCTCTCTGTCTGTCTCTCATTCTTTCTCCTCTGTCTCTCTCTTTCTTTGCCTCTCTTTATCTCTCGTTCTGTATCTCTCTCTTCCTCTGTCTGTCTCTCTTTCTGTCTCGTTCTGTATCTCTCTCTCTGCCTCTCTCTTTCTCTCTGCCTCTCTTTCTCTCTCTGTTTGTCTCTTTCTCTTTCTGTTTGTCTCTCTCTCTCTCTGTCTGTCTTTCTCTGCCTCTCTTTCTGTATCTCTCTCTCTCTGTTTGTCTCTTTTTCTCTCTTTCTCTCTCTGTCTCTCTTTTCTGTCTCTCTTTCTCTCTCTGTCTTACTCTGTCTCTTCCTCTGTCTCTATGTGTCTCTCTCTTTCTCTCTCTGCTTGTCTCTTTCACTTTCTCTCTCTATTTCTCTGTCTCTCTTCCTCTCCTTTACTTTCTCTCTTTGTCTTTCTCTTTGTCTCTCTTTTTTCACTCTCTTTCTCTCTCTCTGTTTGTCTCTCTTTCTTTCTCTCTCTCTCTCTGCCTTTCTTTATCTCTCGTTCTGTATCTCTCTCTCTGTTTCGTTCTGTATCTCTCTCTTTCTGTCTCTCTCTCTGTTTCTCTCTCTATCTCGTTCTGTATCTCTCTCTTTCTGTCTCTCTCTCTGTTTCTCTCTCTGTCTCGTTCTGTATCTCTCTCTCTGTCTCTCTTTCTGTCTCGTTCTGTATCTCTCTCTGTCTCTCTCTCTCTGCCTCTTTCTCTTTCTCCCTCTCTGTCTTTCTTTCTCTGCCTCTCTTTACCTCTCGTTCTGTATCTCTCTGTCTGTCTTTCTCTTTCTGATTCTTTTTGATGCCCTCTTTCTCTCTCTCTTTCTCTCTCTCTCTGTCTGTCTGTGTCTCTTTCTTCATTTCTCTCTGTGTCTTTCTTTTCTCTCTGTCTCTAGTTTCTCTCTTTCGCTCTCGTGCCCCTTGTTCCTCTCCCCAGGTTAAGTCGCTCCCCCTTCAGAGCAAAACCTTCATGAATATAAATATAAAGTGAGGTTGTTGTTTACAGTTTTGTGTCGTGTTTTTGTGTTTTTACGGAGAATCGTTGTGTGACTGACGTCGGTTTGTGGGCGGAGCCTCGTACAGGATCTCACTGCTGGGGTTTGGATCAGTTTTGCGTAATACCCCCTCTTTAAAGAGCACATACGCTTATTTTTTATTTTACTTTTTACCATATTGTTGTTTCCTCATCAACAAACGTCATGTTTTTTTGTTTGCATTTTACCCGTTTAGTTGCGTCACAGATAAAACTCTGGACTTTCTGATGCTCAGAGTCTGAGGTGATAAACCATCACCAGACTCATCCTGTGATCAAATTGTGTTCACAGTGCAGAGAAATATTACAGAAAGAAAAAAGAAAAAACTGCAATCAAAAGAAAACAAACATTGCAGGTATTTGTGGGAGTTCTTGTTTCCCGGCCCAGTGATGTAACTGCTCAGTATATAATGCATTTGTTTGAAGTTTGCTCTTTTCTATTCTTTTTAGACTAAATATCTACAGGAAATATCCTTTTATTGATCGTATCTCCAAATCTTGATCCGCTGTGGAGTAAAACCTAACGTGAGGACCTGGGGACCAACTGAAATCACCATCCCACAGAAACCAGGTGAAAACACCATGATTTTGGACAGTTCAAAGAACAATTCTGACCTTCCCTGAAACTCAGTTTTAGGATGAGACATGAGGAAGTGTCATAATAAATGTTATAAGAACTTCTCCTACTTAAAGACACTGCTGTAGTTCACTGGAACAGCCGGCGGGGGGCGCAGTGCGGTTCAAACATTCAATAGGCCAATAGTTGTAATATGAAACTCTCCGTAACCTTAAACAAATCATTTTTCAACATTCCCTGAACTCCTCGCGCTCTGCGCTGTGTTACCAGCAGATGGCGCCAGAGTAGCGCACAGGGAGGATCCTCTGCGCGCTTGACGTGAAGCGACAACTGCGCTTTTACGACGCTCCGACTGACGCGCCTCAAACTCGCATCAATCCCGCATCAATCCCGCATCAAACCCGCATCAGTCCCGCATCAAACCCGCATCAGTCCCGCACTGTTTACGCAAACGGCCTAAATCACCTCCGGGACGTGTTCGAGTCCAGCCGCTCTGCGCCTTTCGCCGCGACCATTTCTGCCCCAGAACTTCTAAAAATATCATCAGGTGTTACCGAGGAGCGTCAGCTGCGTCACAGCGCAGAGGCGCCGTGTTCCTGCCTTCAAAATAAAGCAAACCCGCCGTGCCAAACCCGAACCTACTGCCAAACCCGAACCTACTGCCAAACCCGAACCTACTGCCAAACCCGAACCTACTGCCAAACCCGAACCTACTGCCGAACCCGAACCTACTGCCAAACCCGAACCTACTGCCGGACCCGAACCTACAAACCCGAACCTACTGCCAAACCCGCCCTGCCAAACCCGAACCTACTGCCAAACCCGCCCTGCCAAACCCGAACCTACTGCCGGACCCGAACCTACTGCCAAACCCGAACCTACTGCCGGACCCGAACCTACAAACCCGAACCTACTGCCAAACCCAATATTTACACTTATTTAGTCTTCTGGGTCCATATTATTACACCAGAACAGTTAAAACAGTTTAACACTCAGATACCGGCAGCATAGAAACAAATGAGGTAAAAGAGGCTCCGTTTACTTGAGTAACGTTTCAGTGATGCTGAGGCTTTATTCAGACACTTTTCCTCCTAAAGCCTTTTCACTCTGTCGCCTATAACCCGGACCTGAGTTTCTCCTGTGAGAAGTCTGTGTCTGACTGAATCTTTGTGCTGCTGATGTGAAATGAGTGTAAATGTAAATGTTGGGAGCATCATCAGTCTGTGTCCCTCTTCCTCCGCCTCTTGCCTCCTTCTTTTACCCCGGGCTTTTATCGTGAAAGTCCGGCTCGGATGCGCTCTCCCGTGGGCGCCAGCGTGAGCGGGGGAGCCGCTCCGTCAGTGAGTGGGTGCCCCCAGCACACGCAGCAGCAGGGGAGCACAGAGTAGTCGTGGCGGCCGCCTCTCACACCCCTCCTGCCGCTTCAGTCACCCGCGCTCTGCCCATGATCCCGGCCGCGTTCTCTCAGCGGCCCCTCACGGTTCATCCTTCCCCCCGCAGACCTCAGCGCACCCGCAGCCCGCCGGCTCCTCTCCTCCGAGGCTGATGACGGGCGGCCGCTTCGACTTTGACGATGGGGGAACGTACTGCGGGGGCTGGGAGGACGGCAAAGCCCACGGCCACGGCGTGTGCACGGGGCCCAAGGGTCAGGGGGAGTACTCCGGCTCCTGGTCCAACGGCTTCGAGATAGTGGGCTCCTACACCTGGCCCAGCGGGAACCAGTACCAGGGCTACTGGGCTCAGGGCAAGCGCCACGGACTCGGCGTGGAGAACAAGGGCCGATGGATTTACCGGGGCGAGTGGACGCACGGCTACAAGGGGCGATACGGGGTCCGCCAGAGCCTCAACACACCCGCCAGGTACGAGGGCACCTGGACCAACGGCCTGCAGGACGGATACGGCGTGGAGACGTACGGGGACGGAGGTGAGTCCGAAACTTTGTCCTCACAGTCACAAGAGCCGCTTCAGCAGGAGCGGAGCGGAGCGCAGCGGGAATAACACGAACACCAACCGGGAAGAGTTTAAAAACGAGTGTGTGGCGTAGATCTGCTGTTATAATATAGACCAAGATTTGATTAAAGCGACTTATCTTAAAGGAAATAAATAGGACAGTGACTTTGGGGCCTTCGGGAGTATTTCTGGACTGTGAGGTTAAAGGGTTCAAACCGTGTGAGACCTTCTTCCACTGTTATAACTCTGGGCTTCAGTGGAGTCCGCTGCACTTGTGTTTGATGAGCCTGATGAACGCACATTTAGTCAGTTTCCTTCTCCAAAGCTCAAAAGGCTCCACTCCACCCGCTGATGTCACGAGGTGGTGCTTTGGTGCACTGCTCATGCACCTCCAGACTCTCTAACCCCCTCAGTGCAAAGCTGCAGGTCCGAATGTTTTCACTGCTTTTCCCCAACCAAACCCGATAAGTGAGTTTTGACCTCGTCACAGCGCCTTGAGACGCTCTGAAGGGGGAGCGGCTTAGCCCGGGGAGGGTTTAATATGTTGTTTTTGGCCGATATTTCATTTTCAAAGCAACACAAGGAAGTATGATGATCTATGATGAACAGCCACGGAATATAAGTGTAACACGTCGTCTTTAAGCACAGTTATATCCACAGGTCAATAGTGCGACACTTACAGAAGCGAGTGGCCTCAGGATTTGTAGAAACATTTGGAGTTTCGTGCACAATCTGGTGCTGAATGATTCAAGAAAACAAAAATAGGATGGTCCAAAAAAATTGATTAGAAACCTGAATTTGGCTCCACACGGCGCAAAAAAATAAATAAAATTAAAATTAGCCAAATTCCGATGACTTGAATTAAGAAAGTTTTAGCTTGATCTGAGTAAATTTCACTTCATTTTGTACTTAAAACATAAAAATACTTCTGGCTACGCTTAAAATAAGAAAAAAACTACAACTTTTTGCACTTAAAATAAGAAACAAAATCAAATGTTGCTTGAATTAAGAGAAAAAAACACTTATTCCACTGGCAGAGAATTTTACTTGTCAAGTTGAATCCACTCAAATAAAGTAAAATGTTCTTAATTTAAGTCATTTCTTACATAGATATTGTTTTTTCCCAGTGCATATATGGCCAAAATATTTCCACAACTTAATTAATATTTAGATCTTGCCCAAGACACTTTTCCCAACCAAATAAATAAGGCGTAATCGTATAATTTGTGATTTTATTCTGCAAACACAAACCAAAACTTGCATAAAATTGCTTAGAAAGTTCATAAAAAGTGACTTGAAAATGCAAAATTAGTCCAGCAACTTCTAAAACATCTCCTTTTCCTTCCAAATGTCTTTCTAAATCATCTTTTGGAGGCTAAAGCCTAAAGCAGGGTTCTGATCGAGGTTTTCTGACACTTTATTTTGTACCAAGCTCATATATATTTATATTATTTTGCTGCCACATTGTGATTTATTTTCTCATTTTTGTACGTTTTGTGGTGGGTCCTGCGTCCTGCTCGTTTCCATAGAAAAGTTACTGCTGTAGTGACTTTTTGTCAACGAAAACTAACGAAACGTAGAATTCGACTGAAATAATCCCCTTCTGGCACCGCGGGGATGTGGTTTAAGCAGGAAAGTGAAACGAACTCAATGTCCAGATCCAGAGACACATTTACCAGGATTTATTCCAGGTTTAAACAAGAAAAACAATAAGAAACGTGTTCAAACCTGCACCTGCCCCTGCCCCTTCTGCCCCTGCCTCTCCTGCCCCTACTGCCCCTGTCACCCCTGCCCCTGCCCCTGTCACCCCTGCCCCTACTGCCCCTGTCACCCCTGCCCCGACTGCCCCTGCCTCTCCTGCCCCTACTGCCCCTGTCAACCCTGCCCCTGCCTCTACTGCCCCTGCCTCTCCTGCCTCTCCTGCCCCTGCCTCTCCTGCCCCTGCCTCTCCTGCCCCTGCCTCTCCTGCCTCTCCTGCCCCTGCCTCTCCTGCCCCTGCCTCTCCTGCCCCTGCCCCTCCTGCCACTACTGCCCCTGCCTCTACTGCCCCTGCCTCTCCTGCCCCTGCCTCTCCTGCCCCTGCCTCTCCTGCCTCTCCTGCCTCTCCTGCCCCTGCCTCTACTGCCCCTGTCACCCCTGCCTCTCCTGCCTCTCCTGCCCCTGCCTCTCCTGCCTCTGCCTCTCCTGCCCCTGCCTCTCCTGCCCCTGTCTCTCCTGCCCCTGCCTCTCCTGCCCCTGCCTCTCCAGCCCCTGTCTCTCCTGCCCCTGCCTCTCCTGCCCCTGCCTCTCCTGCCACTACTGCCCCTGCCTCTACTGCCCCTGCCTCTCCTGCCCCTGCCTCTCCTGCCCCTGCCTCTCCTGCCTCTCCTGCCTCTCCTGCCCCTGCCTCATCTGCCCCTGCCTCTCCTGCCTCTCCTGCCTCTCCTGCCCCTGCCTCTCCTGCCTCTCCAGCCTCTCCTGCCCCTGCCGCAACAGCCCCTGCCACTCCTGCCTCTCCTGCCTCTCCTGCCTCTCCTGCCTCTCCTGCCCCTGCCTCTCCTGCCCCTGCCTCATCTGCCCCTGCCTCTCCTGCCTCTCCTGCCTCTCCTGCCCCTGCCCCTTCTGCCCCTGTCTCTCCTGCCGAAAAGGTGCAAATCTAAATCAAAGCAAATGAGCAAAAACTAAATTCATAAACGATTTCACAGAAACAAAATCATCTAATTTCAGAATGAAGAAAACGCCACTGAAAAACTGTGAAAAATTGTGTATTTCTTATTGACGCTGCAGTGACTTTTCGCTCTGGGGATGCTCCACGTGCATGTCTATGGAGGAAAAGAGTTTAAAGATGTGACTGTAAACTTATTTGAGAGGAGCTCGTTTCACTGTTTTATTTCCATCTAAACCAGATTTTTTATGATTTTATTAAAGTTAAAAGGAAGTGACGAAAAACATCATTGATTTCTGCAGGTGTTTGATTGACAGGCCTTAGAACCAATCAGATGCGGCCGTTTTCAAGTTTGGTTGACTGAGCTGTTTTAGTTGGTTTTTTGTTTGATTTTTTTTGTATTTTTGCATTTTTTTAATAGTAGTTTCTTAGGTCTAATTATATTATTTAGTTTATTTCATTTGTATTAATATAGAACTGTTACATTGTGCTATTTATTTAGTTTTACCAAAGTTAAATATAAGTTCAAGTTAATATTGGTCGATCTACGTCTCGAGTTAAGTGTTTGAAACAAAAACCTCAAGATTTGGTTGAGTTTTTTTGTAATTCATTCCTTGAACATCAAAGAATCTCAAGTTCAGGTAAAAACTAAACTTTAACATCAGTTTTGGTTTGTAATTCTCCACATAAAACCTAAACCACAGGTTTTCCTCTGTCATAATCTCTATGAACAAACTGCACCGGGGCCTTAAAGTCCTAAAAATATTCTGTAACATTCAAGACAAAGTAGTTACATCTCACACTGCAAAAACGGCCTATCAAAAAATAAGAAAAAAAATGCCAATTTTGAGGTAAAAATGCCATATTTTAAGTGAAATTCTCTATTTTTTACTGACCAAGTTTTCTTAAACAAGACGAAATCTGAATCTTGTTCTAAGCAGAAAACACGAGTTTCAAGTATTTATGGCAAGATTTTTCCCCTTATTGGTTTGAGAAGGAAGTTAAAGAGGCTTAACCTGGACTGAGTTCATATAAAAAGTGCTTAGAATAAGTTGTAATATCGAGATAAGATAAATCAGGATGGAATATCTTGAAAGAAGTTAAAAAATCTCATCTTATTAAGTAAAAAAATCTTAAAATTGAT